>OZ024741.1:60407483-60427483 GCA_964016885.1 Eledone cirrhosa
AAGGTATAGCTCAATGTAGTTAAACAGAGCCGAAAAATTAAGAGAGTAAAACAAATAAGCCTTCAATACATCAAAAGTCTTTATTAGCCGACAATGTTTCGTCCTATTAAGGACTCATCAGGGCAATTCAAACAACAAGAAGTAATAACGGCAGATACAAGCCAGAAGCTCCGAAGAATAAGGAGTGTACATATACTAAAGTATTGCAAAAATATATAATAAAAATAATAAAAATATATAATTGTTTCTACTTTTGGCACAAGGCCAGCAATTGCCCAGTACATTACTGGTACTTTATTTTATCGACCCTGTAAGGATGAAAGGCAAAGTTAACCTCGGCGGGATTTGAACTCAGAATGGCAAGGGCCGTAACTCTATGCGTCAAAGCATGGCGTCCGGCCCTCTACCGATACTGCCAATCTACCGCCCTAAAATAAATAATATAATGAAAATTACTAAGGATGTATGTGACATTAAGAACCATATTACAAATATAGTCCAGAGCAAAAAAAATATATATCTGGGATCTTAAGGGAGCTAATATACCATATAGCCTTAACTGGGATTTAGTAGCACGCTCTAACCACCTTTCTATACATACTAAGTTTTGTAATCTCTGCATCCTTGAGACACACTATATAATTTTCTCTAGCGTACCCTTACTTAATAGAAAGTCTGAAATATTCTCTTCTTGCCCCCACGCTATTTCTAATTCATACTTTTATTATAAACCTAAACGTTCTAGTAGTACAAATTGTACCCATTAGCTGATATATTCCATTATTTATTTTTAGTTTAGGTTCCTTTGTTTTCCAACGTCATTATTATTATCATCATTATTACCATTGGTTTTTGATGACTCTTTATTTTAGCTCTCATAACCTTTTGGCTACTGTACCATATCTGTCTTCTAACGCATTAGATTTTCACTATTACACCTTTTGAATTATATAAGATTATATATTTTACGCTATTTATTTTATTTTTATTTTTATTTTTACTTTTATTTTTATTTTTATTCGGATTCTTCTTTGGATAACCCCCCCCCCCCATGCGCACATAAACTTATTGTCATCCCCTCCAAATTGACTATGATTATATTTAACACCCCCCTCTTTTACGCTCCTTTCTATTAAGTAATATAGTATATCGACTATATTTTATGCCCCTTTGCATCCTCCATATATTTCTTCATTTCTGTCCCTATTGGCCTACCTTAATTCTGCTTAAGTCATTTTTTAGGTATCGTTATGTATATGATAGGAAAAAATTTTCATTCCTTTTTGTAAACATTTGTAACGAAATATTAATGTTTATAAACTTTAATTACTTAAACTATAGCTAATATTATACTGCCTTATTGGATAGTTTAAATATTTTTAATATTAATTTATCAAATAGGGTTTCCTTAGGTTTTACTTAAATACTTAAATACTTAACTGCATGTGAGACCTAAATGCATACGTTTGTTTTTGTTTTTTAATCTCCGGGTGATTCTATTTATTTATTTATTTATTTAATTCTATATTTTATACTGTATATTTTATTAATATTGTGCATTGCATTTACGGTCTGGCATTTACTCACTCATCCATATATATGTATGTCTACCAACCTTGTAATTATAAGTAATTATATATTATATTATGTTAACTTATTTTATATAATATATTATATTATATTGTATTTTTTATTGTAATATTGATCCTTATCACTTACCGTTAATTATATGTAACATTATGATTTGTTAAACTTTATCTGTTAGAACACGAAAAGTGTGAAACAACAGAATGTTCACTTTTCGTGTTCTAACATATATGCGTAGCTTCTTAAAAAATTTTTCGGGGATAGCCGTGGTGGTGGTGATCGTATGTCATTGGCTAATTTTCAACCAATCAGAGTACCTCTCTCTATATCTCTTCCACTGTTACTTACGCCTGTTTCTCTCTATCTGTTCCGTCTCTATATATATCTCTTACTCTTTCGCTTTGCACTCCTCCCCTTCAATACCATCTCTCCCCCTCTCTATATATTTGTTACTCTATCGCTGCACGCTTCTCTCCTTCAATATATCAATTACACACGCTTTACACTCCTTTATCCCCAGCGCCCCTATATATACACCCCCCCCCTCTCCCGCATCTATATTTTAATGTACCGTTGCACCGTGAATATATGTGTCTATATATATATATATAGTAACTACTGGTAACATGTATAACTACTATAGTAACTACTGGTAACATGTATCCCAGTACAACCTGTCCCATGGTCGGGTCGTTGGCGACTAAACTGGCAACCCCACCAAGGTTTCTTGGTGAGGAGGGTGACTTTGGACATCCTGCAGGACTAAAAACAAAACCTGTCAAAGGGCAAAGGAGCTCTTAAGAGTCAATGGCCATCCAAAATCACCGGGAGAGATGACCCCTTAGCCTTTGTCAAGGCAGAATTCTAGGAGAAGGAAAACTCTGATATAACACCTGCAACCCTGATGGTATCCAATGATGTTGACTTGTTCTTCTTTTTGGTAAATATCATCTTGGTTAAGAGAGTGGGACTGGCTTTGTGCAGTGCCTTTGCTCACTATAAAAGCTTCACGGCACAGGCATTGCTTTATATCTGGAAATCTCTCTGCACTTGTCGTCACATGGTACCATGGGCCCAGCACTATGTGTCAGTAATTGTCACAGGTGTAGTGTTTGTACCAGAGTTTTCAAGTCGCTGGCTGGACTAAAAAGTCACACTCGTTCAGCGCATCGGTAGGGGTTCTCCTACATGGATATAAAGTAGTGGCCGTACTCGAAAACGAGTTGGCAGCCACCATATATATATATACATATATATTGTATATACACATTCATGTATGTGTATACACACTCATGTATGTATATACACTGGTTTTATGTGTGTATTGTAAATTTGTACTGTTAAAACACGAAACTAACATTCGATTGACACTTTGATTACCTGTACAGGCAATAGTTATTAGAATGCTGTTGAAGTGTGTATATATTTTTGGGGGACATCCTGTATATACACACATTATATATAATACAATAAACAGATAAATACACACATATATATATGAGCTTATTTAATTATAAATATTGTGAATTTTTAACTCAGTTCAATTATATATATAAATGGTTTCTACAGGACTAGAACTGTTTCATTCGAAAGAAATCATCATAATATTGAGAGGGGGGACTAGATAAAATATTTCAAATCAAATGTGTATAAGTTATAAGTTAAAATGTATAAATAGAGACGATAGTGGAGGTATATCTGTTTAGTGGAACAGTAGACGATAGAATTAAATACAGACGATAATCTCCCTTTAATGAAACAGCAGACGATAGAATTAAGGCAATTTAAATTTTAAGCATTTGCATTTTTGCCTTTCATCGTTACGGGGTCGATAAAATAAAGTACCAGTAATACACTGTCACTAGACGACTTTCAAATTGAATTGTTGGTTCCATTTCTTTAGTATTTTCAATTGTAGTTATCTACTTAAAAAGCGTTACACGGTTAGAGACATAATTCGTAAGTTATATCTTCCCTATTAAACCATTGCATTATTTCGCCTACAATAGAACAAAAATGAAATGTTCTTTAAAGAAACAGGAATATAACTTTATAAAAAAAAAAGTTGCATCCGCTTCTTTTATCATTAATAATTTTTTCGTTTTAATATTAATTGTTTTTTGTAGTTGTTTATATTAAAAATCTTACTGTAATATTTACTTAAACGAAGGCAAACATCTAAACTTATAGATTAATCTTGAGCGAAGGACTAGATAAATCTCTCTCCCTCTCTCTCTCTCTCTATATATATATATATATATAAACGAAGAATGATAACATTTCAAGCAAAGAGTTTAATTAGGTATATTTTGTAATATTATTAACTAATTATTATAATTAACGCGCATATTTTGCTATCCTCAAACACGTTTACACATGGCATGAAATATAACTAATCCGAGATGGCTAGGTTTCATCTTCTAACTGGATATACGAAATCCATTATGTCTTGACAACAACATGAGGTAACATTATGTTATTCACAGACACACTTTGTACACTGTTCCATATCAGAATGTATTTCCTTCGTCACATTCACAAACAGTATTGAAAATATGTTCTTCGGCAAATAAAAATGTTTTGTTCATAATATTTCAACTAGCGATTGCTCTACTCCACGCACGACCACCATAAATTAATGACCAGCTCAACACAAGTATTGGTAGAGCGTCAGACACCATGCTTTGCAGTATTGTTATGGTCCTTTGCATTCTAAGTTCAAATCCTGCCGAGGTTAACTTCGACTTTCATACTTACTAATTCGATAAAATAAAGTACCAGTAATAGACTGCCGTAATGGATTTGTGCCGAAAAATAGAAACACTATTAATGTGCAATAAGAGCAAAATATAACGACATTGCTCAATTATTTTATCTAATGCTGTAATAACACAAGGAAATGTTGTTTGTGTATTTTTTTTTATATTTGCTCATAGGCTTTTACAATTTCGCTCAGCCAACAACTATTAAAAAGTGAGTTGCTTAAGATAACAATTTAATCACAAATTGTTGCTATCTTTTAATACACTCCAACAAGTCATCAAATTATGTACAATAAAAACAAATCTTATTAATTTTCTCAGGGAATATAAAGAAAATGTATATACACTGATAATTGCAATTGTATGTAAATATTTTGTTTTTGTATTGTATATTTTATGTTTTCTATTATGTATAATATATTGATTTAATATTGATTGTTTTTTGTAGTTGTTTATATTAAAAGTCTGAAAATATTTTTATACATCTTACACTAATATTTATAAGATAATTTATAATAACAATTACATAATCTAATTACATTACAACGATAATTTATTATTAATATATATCCTGTTTAACTAGAGTTATTACAAGCGTTGCCTTAAAAAAATATTAAACTAGACATGAAAAATGCGCAAGCTCAAAAGTGCCACAGAATGTTATAATAAACCTTCAAAAGTGTGGGACTAGAGTTGTTGCTAAAAAATATTGTAATCATTATATATCGTACATTCTGTGGCATCCTTTATAAAAATAGCTTAAACCAACGAAGCCTTTATTTTTACGCTATTTCACTTAGTTAATTCTTAGAGTGTAACATATAAAAATAAATACATCTATGTTTAATGTAATAACAGCTATAAATAATTACGTAATATTATTATCATATACTCATAGTAACAAAATAATTGTGTTGAAACTTAATATGATGCTTATATGAACGATCAAATCTATAATGATAATTTCTTAAATATACTAATAGTAAAATAATTTAGTTATCTATTGTTACATTTTCATAGAACTATAATATTAACAATCGTATTGCATTATCAAATTTTTATCACTACAAACTTTCATATTGGAATTACCTTAAGCCACTTATTATTACTTCGCTTTCGTACTTTTACAGCTGTAGATATTGCGCTGTATCTTATATCTAATATCAATATCTCGTGGTAATTTGCATGAAGTGTAAAATAGGTTTATTAATAACTTTAATATGAAATGTATTATACAGGGCTGCGGAGTCGGCCAAAAATTGACTGGCTCCAACTCAGGATCCGATACTCTATTATTTCCTAAATTTCAGCTCCGCAGCTCTGTTATTATATTAATTAATTTATTTTATAGTTGTAAATGATATTTTTATATGTTACACTCTAAGAATTAACTAAGTGAAATAGCGTAAAAATAAAGGCTTCGTTGGTTTAAGCTATTTTTATAAAGGATGCCACAGAATGTACGATATATAATGATTACAATATTTTTTAGCAACAACTCTAGTCCCACACTTTTGAAGGTTTATTATAACATTCTGTGGCACTTTTGAGCTTGCGCATTTTTCATGTCTAGTATATCATGTAGGATCTTTGTATTTTTGTACCAACAAAATTC
The DNA here is from genome assembly GCA_964016885.1 of Eledone cirrhosa. Classification (NCBI taxonomy): domain Eukaryota; kingdom Metazoa; phylum Mollusca; class Cephalopoda; order Octopoda; family Eledonidae; genus Eledone; species Eledone cirrhosa. The sequence continues at coordinate 60,413,448 of OZ024741.1, forward strand.
CTTTGGGGATAGTGTACAATTTATTTATTTTTCCTCGCCTACTCTGTAACCCAATATGAATTGATTTGTTAACTTGAGTACCATTATATATTGTTGATTATAAGTGTTAGTATATTGTATATTATAGATCTTGGTATGTTATATTATATTATAATTATATTATTATTGTGACATCTATATTGTTTGTGTAAATTAACCGGAGATTATCCATTCTATTATATTGTATTATATAGTATATAATTGTATTGTTTATTATTGATTATATGTGCTACTTATAATTATATCATATTATTACCCCATGTATATTGGGTAGATGTATTAGTATTATCATTATTATTATTCTCATTCCTATCATGCTCATTTTCATATTCAAACTCTTGATATGGTTAAATTTGTGCAGTTGAAGATAGATGTGCGTATTGTTGTAGGTGTATGTGTGTGTGAGTGTGCACACATATATACATATGCATAATGTACCTTTTGATTTTCCATTGTAACTTTAATGTTGGTAAAGGTATAATTATATTATATTACATTATATTATATATGATTCCTGATCTATATAACCACCTTTGTCTAGCTCTAGGTTTTTTACTTTGGACTATATTTGTAATATGGTTCTTAATGTCACATACATCCTTAGTAATTTTCATTATATATTTTTATTATTTTTATTATATATTTTTGCAATACTTTAGTATATGTACACTCCATATTCTTCGGAGCTTCTGGCTTGTATCTGCCGTTATTACTTCTTGTTGTTTGAAGTGCCCTGATGAGTCCTTAATAGGACGAAACATTGTCGGCTAATAAAGACTTTTGATGTATTGAAGGCTTCTTTGTTTTACTCTCTTAATATATATATATGTATATATATATATATAATATATATATATATATATATATATATATATATATATATATATATATATATAATATATATATTGTATTTATATATTATATTTATATATGTATATATATATATATAAATATGTATATATAAACGGAAAAAATGAAACGAAATTTCATTTCCCACTCTTAGTACGGCTGTTACTTAAATATAAGTATGTACACCTACATACATATATGTATACAGACGTACAGTAGTATGTATATATATATATATACATACATGCACACATTATATATGTACGTATGGATTCACTGAACATTTATTATAATGCTCGGTGTGTTTGTAATCAAACATCCCGTATTAAGCCGTAGTGTCGAGCAACCATCGTTGCACGTGTGTTCAACACTGACAAAGGAACGCTGTACTAGTTTCAAGCTTATTAGGTATCGTCAGCAACGTATAGCTTGCTGCCAGATTGTTGAACGTATATACTTACCTTATGCATATTAACGGCTGAGTAGCCCAATTTACATATCGAGTGGGTTAATCGGCCGGATGCACCGAAAACGATAAACGGAAAAAATGAAGCGAAATTTCATTTCCCACTCTTAGTACGGCTGTTACTTAAATATAAGTATGTACACGTACATACATATATGTATACAGACGTACAGTAGTATGTATATATATACATACATGCACACACACATATATATATGTGTACGTATGGATTCACCAAACATTTATTATAATGCTCGGTGTGTTGGTAATCAAACATACCGTATTAAGCCGTAGTGTCTAGCAACCATCGCTGCTCGTTTGTTCAACACTGATAAAGGAACGCTGTACTAGTTTCAAGCTTATTAGCTATCGTCAGCAATCGATATGCAAATTGGGCTACTCAGCCGTTAATATGCATAAGGTAAGTATATACGTTCAACAATCTGGCAGGAAGGTATACGTTGCTGACGATACCTAATAAGCTTGAAACTAGTACAGCGTTCTTTTGTCAGTGTTGAACAAAGGAGCAACGATTGTTGCTAGACACTACGGCTTAATACGGGATGTTTGATTACAAACAAACCGAGCATTATATAAATGTTCAGTGAATCCATACGTACATATATATATGTGTGCATGTATGTATATATATATATACATACTCATGTACGTCTGTATATATATATGTATGTACGTGTACATACTTATATTTAAGTAACAACCGTACTAAGAGTAGGAAATGAAATTTCGTTTCATTTTTTCCGTTTATCGTGTTCCGTGCACCCGGCCGATTAACCCACTCGATATGCAAATTAGGCTACTCAACCTTTCATATGCATAAGGTAAGTATATACGTTCAACAATATGGCAGGAATGTATACGTTGCTGACGATAGCTAATAAGCTTGAAAATAGTACAGCATTCCTTAGTCAGTGTTGAACAAACGAGCAATATATATATTTATTATTTATTATAATGCTCGGTGTGTTGGTAATCATACATCCCGTATTAAACCGTAGTGTCTAGCAACCATCGCTGCTCGTTTGTTCAACACTGACAAAGGAACACTGTACTAGTTTCAAGCTTATTAGTTATCGTCAGTATTCGATATGCAAATTGGGCTACTCAGCTGTTAATATGCATAAGGTAAGTATAAACGTTCAACAATCTGGCAGGAAGGTATACGTTGCTGACGATAGCTAATAAGCTTGAAACTAGTACAGTGTTCCTTTGTCAGTGTTGAACAAACGAGCAACTATGATTGCTAGACACTACGGCTTAATTCGGGATGTGTGATTACAAACAGACCGAGCATTATAATAAATGTTCGGTGAATCCATACGTACATATATATATATGTGTGCATGTATGTATATATATATACATACTACTGTACGTCTGTATATATATATGTATGCACGTGTACATACTTATATTTAAGTAACAGCCGTACTAAGTGTGGGAAATGAAATTTCGTTTCATTTTTTCCGTTTATCGTTTTCGGTGCACCCGGCCGATTGACCCACTCGATAAGAAAATTGGGCTACTCAGCCGTTAATATGCATAAGGTAAATATATACGTTCAACAATCTAGCAGGAATGTATACGTTACTGACGATAGCTAATAAGCTTGAAACTAGTACAGTGTTCCTTTGTCAGTGTTGAACAAACGAGCAACGATGGTTGCTAGACACTACGGCTTAATACGGGATGTTTGATTACAAACACACCGAGCATTATAATAAATGTTTGGTGAATCCAAACGTACATATATAAATGTGTGCATGTATGTATATATATACATACTACTGTACGTCTGTATACATATATGTATGTACGTGTACATATTTATATTTAAGTAACAGCCGTACTAAGTGCGGGAAATGAAATTTCGTTTCATTTTTTCCGTTTATCGTTTTCGCTGTACCCGGCCGAGTAACCCACTGGATATGCAAATTGGGCTACTCAGCCGTTAATATGCATAAGGTAAGTATATACGTTCAACAATGTGGCAGGAAGGTATACGTTGCTGACGATAGCTAATAAGCTTGAAACTAGTACAGTGTCCCTTTGTCAGTGTTGAACAAACGAGCAACGGTGATTGCTAGACACTACGGCTTAATTCGGGATGTTTGATTACAAACAGACCGAGCATTATAAAATATGTTCGGTGAATCCATACGTACATATATATGTGTACATGTATGTATATATATATACATACTACTGCACGTCTGTATACATATATGTGTGTACGTGTACATACTTATATTTATGTATATAATATATATATAATATATATAACATATATATATGTATATATATATATATATATATATATATGTATAATATATATATATATATATATATATATATATATATATATATATATATATATATATATATATATATATAAAGAAGAATTTAAAGACGGTTAAAAAAAGTTCCATATATTTTATTATGCGCATTTCAAAAACAAATATCATCCTGGGACGATAGTTGCGTTCTCTTCAGATAAAATAAGGTAACATGATATGATGCCTAAAAAAACACTTGTGAACAAGAATGTCTCCAGTCAACATATGATAAAAAAATATAAAAGGAGAGAGAAGATTGGAAAAAAGAAGGAAGAGGGAAAAGGAAAAAGGAGAAAATAACGGTGGAAAAATTTAAGAAGGAAGTAGGAGAGAGAGAGTCTTTTAATCGGGAAATGCTGTCAAAACTGAAAAGCAGCTGTGAATAACGGCTAAAAAAATAAATATATACAGCTACGAAATAAATAAATAAATTGATGAGGTTTATGTGCTTAAATTACAGATATAGAAACTAGGTATATTATTTATTGAGGGTTTATATGCTAAAAAAATTGATTAAGAGGTGTGAAAATGTATTATTAAATAAAATAAAGTAAAATAAAATTAAATGATTTATAATCGTAGAAGACAATATAATGTCATATTTTGTTTAAATAGCGTGTAATTGAAAAATGTGAGTAAAATGTGTGAAGAGATATTTATGTGAAAATATATATATATGTGTAGAAAAAAATAAATAAGAGTAGTCAAACCATGTCAAAAATTAAAAATTAATAATTTACTGTTAAAAATTATAGATTATATATTAAAAAAATTATATATGTGGGAAAACTATTTAAATATTTAAATATTATTTTAATCCACAAGTAAATAAAGGAAAATGTCATAATTATTTAAGCGTAGAAAAAAGCGTAGAAAAGGCGAAGAAAAAACGAAGAAAAGAACATATGACGTCATAATTTGTTTACAAAATCTACGAAAAATGAGCGGCTTAAAAATAGTGAGAAAAAGAATATAAAGAAACATTAAATATGAACTATTTAAATATTATTTTGTATCACCAAGTAGATAAAGGAATTTGCTAGAGTGATTTAAAGCGTAGAAGACCAAACAACGTCATAGTATGTTTAAAACTTTGTAGAATGTACTGAAATATGCGAGAAAAAAGTTTTAAAAGATATTTGTGTAAAAAAATATATATGTGTAAAAAATGTTAACATTTACTCGTGGAATAAGATACAGGGCATTAGCAGTATACTTGTGAAATGACCTAAGACGTTTATGGATGCAGAGAGCAAATAAATCGGTACGTCTATTTATTATAGAGTTGAAATTCGAGATAATGGTACATTTTTCAGCTAAACATAAATTACAAGCCCTACATATGGAAGCATTAGAATATGGAGACGCATTGCATATTTTACGCCAAGAAAGTTTGTAATTAATGTTTTAGTCTTTTAAGGACCAGATGAGTTCTGAGTGTGCAGTGTTTGTCCTTTTAAGTGGATATTTCAATGAAGAAGAATGATTATATAGTCTTGTCTTAAAAGAAGTAGAAGTAGAGCCAATGTATGTATAAGAATTCGTACTAGTTAGCACCTTACATTCGTATACTAGATTTTTATCGAGACAGAAATTATTAAGAGGACATTTAGTTCTATTAGGGCAGTTACATTTACGATTAATATTATTAACAGAGTTATTTGTAAGTGGCCCAGGATTAATTATTATAGGAACTGTAGTGGTGGAATTAGCTAAAGGAGGTGCTAATGTTTCCTGATTTAGATTACAATTTGAAGCATTCATCAAAGTTACGTTTGACGTCGTATTTATATTTAAGTTATCTTGTCTAGAGTTTACATTGACGTCGGGCCTTATAGTGTTATTATTATGACGCTCAAGGTTGGATGCATATGAGTTATTATTTAATATTTTAGTATTATGTTTTGAGATAATGTTAGAAATGTTGGAAGTGGTGGAATATGAGAATTTAATGGTATGCTTATTAAAAATCTTACAAATATCTGAAGGAGGGAAGCAATTATCTAAAGCCCTAAAATTAATTTAGGGATATTACTAATAAGTGAAAGAGAGAATGGAGCGTTGTACCAAATGATATTTTTATATCTAGGTCTCCTCTTTATGTTATTGGTATGCTTATAACTAGCTATATTACTATAAGTTCTGCCAAGATTAGTTTCTTTATTGTATTTAATTTTCTCTGGATATCCAGCTCTGGATAGCGCATTATTGTAATAGTTGATAAGATTATTAGAAGATAGATTAGAGATTCTTTTTCAACATTTCTGACTATAGCAGTTTTAACATTAATAGGGTGGTTTGACTTAAAATTTACATAATTTAGTTTCTAATTATCCTTATGGTATGGGTAATATAGGCCGGTATCTAGATTAAGGGATATATCTAGGAAGTTAGCTAATTTAACGTTGTTCTCAAATTCAATTTTTAGGTTAAGTTGCTTAAATAGTTCAAGTATATTATTCTTGATAATATTAAGGTTTACTATGTTACAGTTTAAGACAGTAAAAAGGGCATCATCACGATATATTCCACCGCTAAGTTGAGGAATTTTCCGATTTAAAGAGTTCAAGATGAAGTTTCCAGCCAAGTATGTCAATTGCGCTGAATCCGACGAACTCATGGTGATGTCAAAATTGTTAGAAGTATCAGCTCTTGTCCAATATTCATTGTTAAATTCCAGGATAGTTTTTCTTGCGGTGAAAATGATGGTCAATTCAGCTGTAGTGATGTCCGAGTATTTAAACGCATAAGCGTTGTTGAGGAGTGAAGGAGAAATAGAAGAATAGTAACTGGCAATGTCAAACTGAATAAATTTTAGTTTGTTTTTATTATTCAGATCATTGAACCAGTCTATCACATCAGAAGTACCCAACCATAAATTTAATTGAGAATTAGAGCAAACCTGTGGGATAATTCTATCCAAGATGGATTTACTAACAACCCCCAGATCGGATTTAGAGGGGGAAATTAGTCTTACAGGCAATTCAGATCGAAAATTTGCTTTGTGATCTTTCAGATTATTCCTCGGAATTCTTGGGAAGAAGGTTTCAGTTTTTTTCCCGATACCAAGTTTTGAAGTAATCTCAAATACTTCGAAATTAATAGACTCAAGATTATCGTGGGTGGTTTTGCGATAATTTTTCCTTAGTTCTTTAAGGATAAGATTATTATATTTATCTTTAGTTATGCCGTATAAATTATTAGATTTGTCAGAATGAACTAAAACGTTTTTGGAAGAATTAAGGTCGATAATTTTATTCTTAAGGTTGATAATTTTATTCTTAAGGTTGATAAGGTCTTCCTGGCCTCGATAAGATTTTCTTTTGAATTTAAGTCCCCCGTATAATTTTAGTTAATTCATTTTCAAAATGTGCTATGTTTTTATTGAAAGGGGGATTTCTTCTGGGGTTAAATATTGAATCAATATTATTTTGTTCATTTATATAAAACATTCCTTTTAAGCGCTGGTCATGGAAAAATGCGATCCATCTAAGCCTCCGCACGAAAGAGTCCGTTTTTTCAATCAAAAGTTTGGCGTATTCAGTTTTTCCCGGAATAGGTATGTCTTTAAGTGAAGTTGTGATGCTGTAGTAATCAATGTTATAAAAGAAGTAGATACCATCAATTGTATCCGATATAAGAGTTATTGCTCAAACATCAAGGACCAGGTTAATATATATATATAACATATATATATATATTATATATCTGCATCGGAGCCACGATCCTCATCCGAGAACGGCTCGACTCCTTTCTCTCCTTCTTCTTCTCCTTCCAGCCTTCCCTCCACTTCACCAGCTCTATCTCCACCACCTACGTCCACTTCTTAGACATCTCCCTCGCCATCGACCCCTCCCACCGCTCCCTCGTCACCTCCGCCTTCTTCAAACCCACCGACTCCCACTCCTACCTCGACTTCACCTCCTCCCATCATCCGCCTATTCCGACGCCTCCAGTCCGACCCCTCCACTTCCCCCATCTTCCCATCTCCACCCCTCCCCTCCTTCAAACGCGCACGCAATCTCCGCACCCTCCTCATCCACAGCTCCCTACTCCCAATCACGCTATTCTCCCCCCCCCCGATTCCCCTCACTACTCCAGGCCTTGTTGCCACACCTGCCCCAACATCACCAACATCACCACTTTCCATGGTCCCAACAACCACTCTCTCTCTGTCTGGCACGCCTTCCGCTGCACCTCCTCCAACCTAGTCTATGGACTTCGCTGCACGGAGTGCAGCGCAACCTACGTCGGACAGACTGGAAGCGGCCTGGCGGTCCGTTTCACGGAACACCTCCGGGATATTCGCCTCGGCGGGAGTTCCCCGATCGCCTGCCACTTTCGCTCCCCTGGACATTCCGCCCACCACCTCACAGTCTGTGGCCTACTCCAATGCCATGGAACAACCGCCACCCGCCTCACGGTCGAGCAACAGACCATCTTCAGCCTCCAGACACACATCCCCCCCCTCCGGCCTGAACTCCCCACCCCTATTTATTTAGCTTTCGACCGCCTACCCTTCCTCCCACACATTCCCCACTAACACCTCTAACACACTCCCACTTTTCACCGCCCCTCCCCACCCCCTTGGCCTATCCCACAACTAACAATACTAACACACACTCATCCAAACACGCACACCCACAGCAGTACACTACACTCCCTCCTCCGTCCCCAACACCTCTTCTCTCCCTCTCTCTCTCACCCTCTCCCCACTCCACCTACACCCTTCACACACACATCCCACTAAAACCTCTACTAATATAGACCCCATCGCCCCACTTCACTACCTTCCCCCTCCACCCATCCTCTTCCCTGTCCACCGCACCTCCGCACACACAGACACACACACAGTCCTCACCACACTGACCTTTCTCCACCTGTCATCCTGCTCTACTGTTATCTCTTCACCCTGCCTTGACCCTCTGACCACTTCCTGTTGCGCGCGCACCCCACTTCCCTCCACTTCTGACCACCACCAACATTGGATTTTACACCATCGGTCATCTCTCCAACGATCCACTCCATAACATGAAAAATATCCAGCAACTCTTCGCACACTCGACGGAACTACCTCAGGAACTTACCCACGATCATACACTCACATTTTATTTTCGCACCACGCCACCTACACCATGTATAAACACAAACACACATGTGCACCCCACATATACACACTCAAAATCCGGAATCCACACGCCCCCTCCCCCACCCCTGACCCCGCTCCTTCCACACACACGCACACGCCGACTTACACCCCACCCCACGCACACACCTTTTCCTAAACATGGAACCTCGTTCTACCTCCAACTCTCACATTCACATACACACGCACACACACACACGTACACCTACACACATACACAAACACCACCTTCAGCCTTCCCCGCTTCGACCCCCGCCCGCCCGCCTCCCTCTCCCAACTCCACCCGCCACCACCCTTACACCCTTCAACCACTTGTTCATTTTATTGTTTATTCTTATGTCTATTTTTACGTTTATTTTTATTTTTATTTGTTCTCCTTACCCTTTTTTCTAAATGTATTTCCACCCCTCCTCCACACACCCTCGGAACTCTTCCTAACCTATTTTCTCCTGAAGAAGGCCTTATGCTCGAAACGTCCCCCACCCCCCACCACCCAATCACAAGTGCGTGAACCTAATAAACCTTTATTTGTCTGCCTCTCTGTTTCGTTCCCGTCCAAATTTGCACTATATATATTATATATATATGTATATATGTAAATATATATATGTATATATGTAGATATATATGTGTATATGTATATGTATATATATATATATATATATATATATATATATATATATATATATATATATATATATATATATATATATATATATATTATATATATATATGTATATATACACGTATATACAAGTAAGATTAATCAATTTATAAGGTATCTATTTTTGAAGTTCGAGTTAAACTTTAATTAGTTACCCACATAGCTGTGTGTGCTTATACACTTTTATAGATTATCCCCTGTGATTGTTTCATATGTTTATTTTAGATATATATATATATGTCAATCAATTTGTAGTTGATGTATATAATATAAATATATATTATATATGCAAAGTTTTATTTAAATTGTTGGGTTACAACGATTAAATATTTATAACTGATATAAAAGCACTCAACAAATATTTGGAGTATATTTACGATATTAAATAAATGGAAACTATATTTATAAAATCATATTTATTTCATTATATATATTTCAGGGATATCATATTAAAAATATGGTATGCCTTCATCAGACAAAATACAATATAAACAGTTTTATAAATAGATAGATTTGACATACCTTACACTTCAACTTCCATTTAAAAAGTTGATTTGGTAGTGAAAAATGTTAGGGACAGTTATAGAAAAAAGAAAAGAAAGAAAGAAAGAAAACGAAGAAAAAGAAGAAATGCATGCAACGAAAACCGAGAGAGATAGATATAGAGAGATAGATAGAGAGAAGAAATTCATGTAAAGAAAAAACAGAGAGAGATAGATAGAGAGAGAAAAAACAGAGAGAGATAGATAGAGAGAGAGAGAGAGAGAAAAGAGAGAGAGAGAGAAAAAATAGAGAGAGATAGATATAGATAAAGATAGAGAGAGAGAAAAATAGGTAGTTGGGCACCAGTTGAATGACGTATCAATGATATATTTATTTATTTATTTATTTATTTAGTTATTGTATTAAGGTAGAGAGAGATATATGTGGTTATGAGAGAAAACAGCCGTTACATAGAGAGAAAAGAAAAATATCCAGAGATAAACGAGGCAGATTTAAAACATTATGTTTCATCAATCTAAAATATCAATTCGTGTGAATTAGGTATTATAATGTAAATATCAGTATTTATGAATGAGACACGTATCAATAATGTGTGAAAAATAATGATCATATGTCTAGTTTAAAATTCCTAGGTTTATCTCTGGATATTTTTCTTTTCTCTCTACGTAACGGCTGTTTTCTCTCATAACCACAGATCTCTCTCTCTACCTTAATACTATAACTAAATAAATAAATAAATAAATAAATATATCATTGATACGTCATTCAACTGGTGCCCAACTACCTATTTTTCTCTCTCTCTATCTTTATCTATATCTATCTCTCTCTATTTTTTCTCTCTCTCTCTCTTTTCTCTCTCTCTCTCTCTCTATCCATCTCCCTCTGTTTTTTCTCTCTCTATCTATCTCTCTCTGTTTTTTCTTTACATGAATTTCTTCTCTCTATCTATCTCTCTATATCTATCTCTCTCGGTTTTCGTTGCATGCATTTCTTCTTTTTCTTCGTTTTCTTTCTTTTCTTTTTTCTATAACTGTCCCTAACATTTTTCACTACCAAATCAACTTTTTAAATGGAAGTTGAAGTGTAAGGTATGTCAAATCTATCTATTTATAAGACTGTTTATATTGTATTTTGTCTGATGAAGGCATACCATATTTTTAATATGATATCCCTGAAATATATATAATGAAATAAATATGATTTTATAAATATAGTTTCCATTTATTTAATATCGTATATATTATATATATATATATTATATATACATAGATATATATATAGATATGTAAGTATGTATGTATACGTACATACATATATGTATACAGACGTACAGTAGCATGCACATATATATATATATATATATATATATATATATATATATATATATATATATATATATATATATATATATATATATATATATAAATATATATATACATATATATATATACATACAGGTACACATACATATATGCACGCGTCAGTTTAGCGGACGCTTATTATAACGCCGCTTTGTTCGTTTGTAAACAAACTGAACAGCCTGAATTTATGACATACGGTGTTAAGGCAACCACGTCACCTTTTTGTTCAACACTGACACAGGAACGATGTACTAGTTTCAAGCTTGTTAGCTATCATCAGCACCGTATACCCATCTTCCAGATAGTTGAACGTTCGAAAGTATATACTTTCCTTATGAAAATTAACGGCTGAGCAGCATAATTTGCATATTGAGTGAGTTAAATCGGTCAGGCATACCGAAAACGATAAGTTGAAATAAAATGAAAACGAAATTTCATTTCTCACTCTTAGTATGGCACTTACTTAAATGTAAGTATGGCACTTACTTAAATATAAGTATGGCATAAATTCAGGCTGTTCAGTTTGTTTACAAACGAACAATTAAGTATGTATACATACATACTTACATTTAAGTAAGTGCCATACTAAGAGTGAGAAATGAAATGAAACTAGTACATCGAGTACAACTAGTACAAGAGTGAGAAATGAAATGAAACTAGTACATCGTTCCTGTGTCAGTGTTGAACAAAAAGGTGACGTGGTTGCCTTAACACCGTATGGCATAAATTCAGGCTGTTCAGTTTGTTTACAAACGAACAAAGCGGCGTTATAATAAGCGTCCGCTAAACTGATGCGTGCATATATGTATGTGTACCTGTATGTATATATATATATATATATATATATATATATATATATATATATATATATATATATATATATATATATATATATATGTGCATGCTACTGTACGTCTGTATACATATCTGTATGTACGTATACATACATACTTACATTTAAGTAAGTGCCATACTAAGAGTGAGAAATGAAATTTCGTTTTCATTTTATTTCAACTTATAGTTTTCCGTATGCCTGACCGATTTAACTCACTCAATATGCAAATTAGGCTGCTCAGCCGTTAATTTACATAGGGAAAGTATATACTTTCGAACGTTCAACTATCTGGCAGATGGGTATACGGTGCTGATGATAGCTAACAAGCTTGAAACTATTACATCGTTCCTGTGTCAGTGTTGAACAAAAAGGTGACGTGGTTGCCTTAACACCGTATGGCATAAATTCAGCTGTTCAGTTTGTTTACAAACGAACAAAGCGGCGTTATAATAAGCGTCCGCTAAACTGATGCGTGCATATATGTATGTGTACCTGTATGTATATATATATATACACATATATATATATATATATATATATATATATATATATATATATATATATATATATATATATATATATATGTGTGTGTGTGCAAGCTATTGTACGTCTGTATACATATATGTATGTACGTATACATACATACTTACATTTAAGTAAGTGCCATACTAAGAGTGAGAAATGAAATTTCGTTTTCATTTTGTTTCAACTTATCGTTTTCGGTATGCCTGACCGATTTAACTCACTCAATATGCAGATTAGGCTGCTCAGCCGTTAATTTTCATAAGGAAAGTATATACTTTCGAACGTTCAACTATCTGGCAGATGGGTATACGGTACGGTGCTGATGATAGCTAACAAGCTTGAAACTAGTACATCGTTCCTGTGTCAGTGTTGAACAAAAAGCTGACGTGGTTGCCTTAACACCGTATGGCATAAATTCAGGCTGTTCAGTTTGTTTACATCGAACAAAGCGGCGTTATAATAAGCGTCCGCTAAACTGATGCGTGCATATATGTATGTGTACCTGTATGTATATATATATATGTATATATATATATGTGCATGCTACTGTACGTCTGTATACATATATGTATGTACGTATACATACATACTTACATTTAAGTAAGTGCCATACTAAGAGTGAGAAATGAAATTTCGTTTTCATTTTATTTCTACTTATATATAGATAGATATATATATATTATATATATAAATGGAAAGTATAGAAATTATCGTGAGCAAGAAGCCAACAGTATATATACATATATATATATATATATATATATATATATATATATATATATATATATATATATATATATATATATATATATATATATATATATACATATATATATATATATACTATATACATATATATATATATATACATATATATATATATACACATATATATATATATATATATATATATATATATATATATATATATATATATATATATATATATATATATATATATATATTTTAATTAAAATAACAGATTAAAGTTTAAGTAAAGAATCGCTGCTTTCACCCTTAACGGGATCTTCAGAAGAATCCGTTAAGGGTGAAACCACCGATTCTTTGCTTAAACTTTAATGTTATTTTAATAAATATTTGCTCTACGGTTCTTATATACTTGATATATATTTATCCTTATCGAGCCCTCTTTGGATTTTAGTCTTCAAATTTATTATTATTACTATATATATATATATATATATATATATATATATATATATATATATATACATATATATATATATATATTATATATACATAGATATAAAATATATATATATATTTTAT
>OZ024741.1:60432483-60457483 GCA_964016885.1 Eledone cirrhosa
CCGTGACATTTTAGGCCATAATATAATCTACTAATGGAAAAGATGGTTATCAGGACACATACATATATTGTTGTATAGTATGTATCGTTCACTTACTGATGATGAGCTTTCGATTCCAGAGTCAGACACTATCGTAATTAAAGGTATCTTGAAATGAAAATAGCGGAACGCGCACAAATGAGGATTAAAATATGTACAATATGCTAAACTGCCACATCGTTCCTGCTTGATTTCAGTGTATATCCCCACTTTCCCTGTCTGTTGTATTGTCCCTCTTTTTGTTGTCCCTTATGGCAAATAAAAAGTAATAATAATAAGGATTGGCAGTATCGGTAGAGCGTCAGACACAATGCTTTGTAGCATAGAGTTACGGCCCTTTACATTCCGAGATTATGCTGTCGATAAATAAAGTACCAGTAATGCACTGGGGTCGATTTAATCGACTTTCCCCTCCCCTTCAAATTACTGGCCTTGTGTCTAAAGTAGAAACAATTATTATATAGTTTAAGAATTAAAAAATATGTACACAACGATACAACTACAGAAAATGTTATATCACACTTGTTGGAAAATAAATGAATATCTATATATCCATATCTGTATATATCCGACGCTTTTAGAATATTCTGTCATGCTTTGTTTCTAAATACCTGTGGTGGTTAAACACTTGCTCGAAAATTTCATAGCGAGGCTATACAAATGTTTATTAACATGAACATTTCGTATATCATTTAACATACAACTCCAGTCATATATATATATATATACATACATACAGACACATACATGCATACATACATGGTGGCTGCCAACTCGTTTTCGAGTATGGCCACTACTTTATATCCATGCAGGATAACTCCTACCGATGCGCTAAACGAGTGTGACTATTTTAGTCCAGCCAGCGACTTGAAAACTATGGTACAAACACTACACCTGTGACAATTATTGACACATAGTGCTAGGCCCATGGTACCATGTGACGACAAGTGCAGAGAGATCTCCAGATATAAAACAATGCCTGTGCCGTGAAGCTTTTATAGTGAGCAAAGGCACTGCACAAAGCCAGTCCCACTCTTTTAACCAAGATGATATTTACCAAAAAGAAGAACAAGTCAACATCATTGGATACCATCAGGGTTGCAGGTGTTATATCAGAGTTTTCCTTCTCCTAGAATTCTGCCTTGACAAAGGCTAAGGGGTCATCTCTCCCGGTGATTTTGGATGGCCATTGACTCTTAAGAGCTCTTTGCCCTTTGACAGGTTTTGTTTTTAGTCCTGCAGGATGTCCAAAGTCACCCTCCTCACCAAGAAACCTTGGTGGGGTTGCCAGTTTAGTCGCCAACGACCCGACCATGAGACAGGTTGTACTGGGATACATGTTACCAGTATCACCAACTGGTGACCTGACATATGATACATACATACATACATACATACATACATACATACATACATACATACATACATACATACATACATATATACATACATACATACATGCAGACATTTCATCGCGGTACTATCTACCTATGAGGCATGATGTAGTGGCCAAAACACTGTAAAATGTAATCCATAGAAAAGATAGCCTGATAACAAACACATTAAAAGCTACAGCAATGTGGAAGACATATATATACATAATATGAAAGAGTACTGGTGGAATGTTCCAGTAAAAACCCCAATAAAATGCAGGCATAACAGACCAGATATTATGATATGGGTCAGGGAAAAGAAGGTATGCATAGTAGTGGAAGTTAGCTGTCCAGCAGATGCCAATATAATATCAAAGATTAGCGAAAAGGAGAATATTTATGCAGAACTGATGAGAAATCTGCAGATACTCCACCCTGATTACACCTTCAGATGTATACCTGTGATTATTGGGGCATTGGGATATGTTAGTAACTGCCTCAATACAAATATTGAGAAGCTGGGCTTCGCAGGAACAGAAAGAACACAACTAGTTAGGAAATTAGAAGTACAAGCCATTAATGGAACAGTAAAAATATGTAAAACATTCCAAAAATGTTGCATCTAATAACTGCATATAGACATGTACAGATACTAAGCATATACACAAGCACACATACAACTCAAAACATCCACATCCACACATACAACAACATCCATATCTACAGATGCATGCATGCAGACATGCAGACATTTCTACCTAGTTGATGTTGTGTAAATTCCAATGAGAGAGTCTTGCGTCTATGTTAGAAACCGACTCTCTCTCTATTGGCAAAAACTTGTGAAATTATAAAACCAGAAAAACATACATACATGATGATGGCTGCCCCCTCGTTATCGAGTATAGCCATTGCACGATATACCATTATTAATAATTATTAATTAATTCTATCGTGCAATGCCTGTGCGTGAAGTTATTTTTTAAAGTGAGGAATGACTCTGCTCTGAGCCAATCCCACTCTCTGAGCGACAGTAGCTATAACCCGAAAAGAAGAAAAGATCAACATCATCGGTAACTACTGAGCCACAGGTTCTATATCGGAGGTATCCCAGTTTCCTGAGTTGCCTTCTCCTAGAAGAATGCCCTGAGAAAAGCTAGGGCCCTTCACTCCCAGGGATTTAACCGCGCGATCGGGTGTCCAGCCCGACTATTTCCATGACCCCGCGCATACATACATACATACACACACGTATATATATATAGTATAATCACTTCGGATATTTTTATTGTCGCTCACATATACAAATTCTCTGACCATTCCCCTTTTCATAAATACAATTTACTGCTTTCTCTTTTTTTTTTCTCACTCGCACACACTGTTACTACCCCTTTCCCCTTTCTATAAAGACACATTACATCTCTCTCTCTCTCTCTCTCTCTTTCTCTCTCTCTCTCTCTCTCTCTCTCTCTCTTTCTCTCTCTCTCTCTCTCTCTCTCTCTCTCAGACTTATACATACACACTCTTACCACCCCGCTGCCAGTGAAACCGACGTTTTACATGAAATATACACCAGTTTCATTATGATAGATCATTAGTAAGAATATTCCAATAAATGGAAACAAAGAGAAAACATGATCGGATGCAGGCCACAGATCGCCAAATAAATTAATAAATAAGGTTTTAATTCAATCATATTCGCTGCAGCTGTGCTAGGATAAAACAACTCGTAATAAGAAAAAAAAAATCATTATTAATGAAATAGTTTATAGTTACTATATTATTTAAGAAAACAGTGATTTGAGAAATGAAAAGATGAAATGAGGTTTATATATAAAAGGAAAGAAGAAAAATGAAAAATGAAAACACTTTTGCAAAACGTCGCTACATTTAGATACTCTCACAACTCATTCTCCATCTTTAATTCCAGATTCAATACATAATTAAAGTTTGTCTCGCTTCACTCGAAAAGAAAGAGAAATAAGTGAAAAGAACAGAATCTCATCGTAGGCCCTGAATTGTTGAAGAAATCGTAAGCATACCGTTCTAACATGCTGTGCATCATTATTCTCTGTTGACTTTGCCTTTCATCCTTACGGGGTCGATAAAATAAAGTACCAGTAATGCACTGGGTAATTGCTGGCCCTGTGCCTAAAGTAGAGACAATTATTCTCTATCCCTTGTATTTGTGTGCCAGATCTTGGATCTCTACTAAGGATTTGCTTGTCCCCTCTTTGATGTTGTCTGGACATCATTTCTTTCCGCCTCTACAATTCCCAGTAAACTTGTCTTTGCAAAACCACTGGATCTTGAAACATGGCCATACCAGCTTAGAGTGTGTTTCTTGTGTTGCGTAATCTTCATGGGGCCAATGTGATAAGGAATAGCTTTACAGAGCCGCCCGTGGAGCAGGCTGTCCTGTTGAGTAGATAGTTCCATTACTCGAATAACAATAACATTCACCCTCGAAAATGCAATTTTTTAATGGAAAGTATTTACAATGCACAGCTTAGAGATTGCTGTTTGCTATTTCTTAGACAATGAATCGATTCACAATGTGTTATGTCACGTTAAATATAGAAATCTTTTTATCATGATGTGTAAGTGAAAGGCTGTAATAATAGTAGTCTTTCGCAGTAATATAAGATGCTACGAAATATTATCAAACTGATGAGATGTGCTATCTCTCATATTCTGATAGTAATACTGCACTATAACACACTATAACATAATTTACGAATATTCATTTTTATTGTTTATTTCCAAGAGTAAAGGCGCGCAGAATTTGTAGGTAAGGTGTTTGCTTTGCAACCACGTAATTATGAGTTCAGTCGTGTTGCACGACCCCTTGAGTAAATGTCTACTTTTGTAGCTTTGGACCAATGTCTTATGAATGGAATTTGGTAGATGGAAAATTTAGAGGATCGTCATATATATATATATATATATATATATATATATATATATATATATATATATATATATATATATATATATATATATATATATATATATATATATATATATATATATATATATATATATATATATAAGTATATACACGTACATACATATATGTATACAGACGTACAGTAGTATGTATATATATATACATACATGCACACATATATATATGTACGTATGGATTCACCGAACATTTATTATAATGCTCGGTGTGTTTGTAATCAAACATCCCGTATTAAGCCGTAGTGTCCAGCAACCATCGTTGCTCGTTTGTTCAACACTGACAAAGGAGCGCTGTACTAGTTTAAAGCTTATTAGGTATCGTCAGCAACGTATACCTTCCTGCCAGATTGTTGAACGTATATACTTACCTTATGCATATTAACGGCTGAGTAGCCCAATTTGCATATCGAGTGGGTTAATCGGCCGGGTGCACCGAAAACGATAAACGATAAACGTTTCGTTTCATTTTTTCCGTTTATCGTTTTCGGTGCACCCGGCCGATTAACCCACTCGATATGCAAATTGGGCTACTCGGCCGTTAATATGCATAAGGTAAGTATATATGTTCAACAATCTGGCAGGAAGGTATACGTTGCTGACGATAGCTAATAAGCTTGAAACTAGTACAGCGTTCCTTTGTCAGTGTTGAACAAACGAGCAACGATGGTTGCTGGACGCTACGGCTTAATACGGGATGTTTGTTTACAAACACACCGAGCATTATAATAAATGTTCGGTGAATCCATACGTACATATATATATGTGTGCATGTATGTATATATATATATATACATACTACTGTACGTCTGTATACATATATGTATGTACGTGAACATACTTATATTTAAGTAACAGCCGTACTAAGAGTGGGAAATGAAATTTCGTTTCATTTTTCCGTTTATATATATATATATATATATATATATATATATATATATATATATATATATATAGAAGGATTTAAATGGATACAGTTCAGTAAAAGGAATTTATTGACACGTGTTTCAATAATAGTTATATAACCTGAAAACAGCTGCTATCTACAAAGTATTAATTATGCAGACACTCAATATTTCAATGTTATTTTGAACTACCATTTCATCAGAATAATATCATTGAGAACTTGTTTGGTTTTTTTAGAGAATATTAAGAGGGATTGTGAAGTTGTTAGAAGATTAGTTAAGGGAGTGGATAGACATTTTTGATAGCAGTGGGTAATTAGATTCCCATTTTAGATGGAATCATCCCCCATCTTAGATGGAATCATCCCCCAAATTAAGGCTAAGATTAACATTAAACTCTGGAGGAAGACCCAAGAAGCAATAAGATGGTTTAATAGCATTAGCAATAAGAATAAATCTAAGTTTATCCAGTTTGATATCGATGAATATTACTCATCGGTATCACCTGAAACTCTGAATAGAGCCATTGAGTTTGCTAAGGATAACTCTGACCTTACAAACGAAGAAATTAAGATTATATTAGAAGCTAGGAAAACTATAGTCAAATTTGAGAACAGTTATTGTGTTCGTAAAGATAGACTCTCCAACTTTGACATAACAATGGGCTCTAACGATTCGGCGGAAATAACTGATATTGTGGGGTTATTTATCGCCTTTAGACTCCAGGAAAAATTCAGTAATCTCCACGGTGGAATATACCGCGATGATGCTCTTCTCCTAGTTAAAAACCTAAATAACCAAAAACTAGAAAAACTACGCAAAGATATAAGAAAACTACTACTTGAAATAGGACTAACTATAACATATGAGCACAACCCTTAAGTAGTTAACTTCCTGGATGTCACACTCAATTTAAACTCTGGTCTGATTAAACCGTTTCATAAATTGAATGGAAATCTCAAGTACGTGAATGATGGGTCTAACCACCCCATCTCTATAATTAAATCTATCCCTAAAAATATTTCCCTTAGAATCTCGGGTCTATCTTCTAACATACAAGTATTTAAGGAACACGCGGAGTACTACGATAACGCCTTTAGTAAAGCAGGCTACCTCAACAAAATAGAATATATAGATGAAAATAATAAAAACACACAAAATGAATCCCACATAGGTAGAAATAATAACACAACACCAAACCACACTTACTACCATAATGTACACACCAAGAAACCAACAAACAAAACTAATAGGAAGCGATGCAAAGAGTATTTATGGTATAACCCTGAATACAATAGTTCCATTAGTACAAATTTACCAGTACTCTTCTTTAAAATAGTTAAGAAACATTTTCCTACATCACACAAATACCACAAAATCCTAAACCCTACCACTATAAGACTGTCATACTCTACAGCGTTAAACCTTGAACAACACATAAAAAAGATTAATACTAGAAGGTTAAACGAAAACACTAAAAACTTAAGTACAAAGAGCACAAAAAAAACAGTAGACAATACACTACAGAACATAAATAAACCACACCTAAGTTCGTCCGCAATACTACTCCAGAGTGAACCTAACTACAATACCAACGTACACAACTGTAACTGCACCTATCCTGACAATTGCCTCCTCGGCAATAACTGCCTTGAAAAAAATATCATCTATAAGTGTACCATTGAATCCGGAAGCAACGAGTGGTATTACGTGGGATCAACGGCAACATCGTTTAACTCTCGATTATATAGGCATTCTTACTCAATAAAACACAAGAGCCAAAGAAATGTAACAACTTTAGCAGAAAAAGCTTGGACGCTCAGGGATAGCGATCAAAAGTTTACCCTAAAATGGGAGAAATTAGCTAAAACCCAAAGCTTTTCCAGAAGCCAAAATGTCTGCAAATTATGTAATCTTGAGATTTATTACATAATCACACACAAGAAGAAATTGCTTAACAACAGAATTGAACGAACATTATTCTGCCGTCACCGAACTAAAACCTTTTTTTTTCCACTACAAGCTGAATATTACATAAACGAGGGAATGTCCCAACTATACAAATCCTCAATCTAGTTAGAAAAATATGAAAACAATCTCTTCTCAACATATATATGTACTATTAATAACCTTAAAATATCACACTAATAATGGATAAATATGCTGGTAAGAATAGGTGCGAATATGCTATAATGAATGTGTCTAAAAGCGACCATATGTATGTATATATGTGAAAATGTATACAAATAAGTAAATAAGTGGGTGAGTGTATATATATATATATATGTTTGATGTGTATAATTAAATGTATGTGTATTCATGTATATGTGTATTTATATATATATATATACACATGGACAAGAGTATGTATGTATATATGTGTGTGTCTATATGTGTGTATATGAAGATAAGTAGAGTATGAAAGTCTATATACATGAATGCGTATGCATGTACATATATATATGTATATATATATATATATATGTGCAGGTATATATGTATGTAGGTATGAGCATGTAAGTATGTGTATGTGAGTGTATGTATTTGTAGAGGTGTACATATATGTATGTGTGTGAATGTGTTTGTTTGTTTTTTTAAATAAGTATATATACGCATATATTTATGTGTGGGCGAACGGATACGTACACTTGAAAACAAAATTTAAGTCTGTATGTGAATTAAGTGCAAAGACAAAACCAACCATGCATATCTTTACTATCTCTAATCCTTCGATAGATTTAGAAAAATAAGCAATACTAACAACGCCAAATAATGAATATTCTATAAAAAATGTCAAACTCAACTAACAAAATAACAGATGGGAATCTAATTACCCACTGCTATCAACAATTTCTATACACTCCCTTAACTATCCTTCTAACAACTTCACTCCTCCCTCTTAATATTCTCTATAAAAACCAAACAAGTTCTCAATGATATTATTCTGATGAAATGGTAGTTGAAAATAACATTGAAATATTGAGTGTCTGCATAATTAATACTTTGTAGATAGCAGCTGTTTTCAGGTTATATAACTATTATTGAAACACGTGTCAATAAATTCCTTTTACTGAACTGTATCCATTTAGATCCTTCTATATATATATATATATATATATATATATATATATATATATATATATATATATATATATATATATATATATATATATATATATATATATGTATATATATATATATATATATATATATATATATATATATATATATGTATATATATATATGTATATATATATATATATATATATATATATATATATATATATATATATATATATATATATATATATATATATATATACATATATATATATATATATATATATATATATATATATATATATATATATATATATAACGAAGGAGTTGTGGTAAGGAACCAGATGGAAACCATAACGCACCAGAGTACTCAATACTTAGGGTAGTAGAGTGGGTAGCAAGAAAATGTATGACCCCGACGGCAGAGCTGAAGCCCTTTCGGCGGCTATTTCTGGCCTCATACATTTTCATATATATATATATATATATATATATATATATATATACATTATGAAGAGAGAAGAAACATTTAGATATAATTAGTAATAAAATGTATCATACCTAAACTGCTCCTAAATTCCTCGACTACGTAGTTTCGTGGCATAAACAAAAACAATATATCAAAGATATAGAGTCCTTGCGAGATCTGCCAACTTATCAAGAGGATACCTCATTTTACTAGTCTCAAGAACGCTTCTACACGACGTGAGAAAGAATCCCAAAAGGCGGAGGGGGAGATAGTCACGCGATATAACGGTCGAGAAACAGAGCTAAGCCTCTTATAACCACGAAGAAAATACCACGGAGGCGGAGGGGGTATGCATATCGAGGCCGTAGAAGAGGTAGTGAAGAAGGCGAGAAGTATGAGTAATGGAAGCTTTCCAGTTGTCCCCACACTTCAAAGATTGCTCGACCAGAGGGAGTTATTAATATATTTAGAAACACACAGATACATGCGGACACACACATATATACATGAATGCATCCGCACCCAACTGTGAGTTAAGAGTGCCAACTTCACCGATGTTGCTCAATGAATGACTGGGACAGACCAATTCAGTTTGAACCAGACTGAACCAGTATCAGAGTTAAAAATACATTATGAAGAGAGAAGAAACATTTAGATATAATTAGTAATAAAATGTATCATACCTAAACTGCTCCTAAATTCCTCGACTACATATATATATAGGCAAGTTTGTTTTGAAACAGCGAGCGAGTTTGATAATAGAAATAGAAGCTTTCACCGTATTTTTTGCTAAACAAATTTTAGCCTGATAATGGGGTTTAGAACCCTCAGAAAAATGGAAAAAGATGAGTATTGACGTACATGGGAGTCGAATCCATATCTTTGGTTATCCAGACTAATGTGCCACCATTATAAATGGAAAGAGATGGGTGATGTGATGGCATAATGGTAGTGCAGGGGTCTGGATAACCAAAGATGTGTGATCGACTCCCATGTACCTCAATACTCATCTTCTTCTATTTCCTAGAGGGTTCGAAACCCCACTATCAAGCTAAAGTTTCTTTAGTCATATATACATACATATATATATATATATATATATATACATATATATATATATACAAATATAAATTAGCGAGAATCGTATCTCGGCTATTGGAAATTAGCGAAAAACAACTTCCGAGATGTGTGGCAAGCACTCAATAGATTCTAACGCACCAGATCTACAACATACGTTAAAAGGCCAAACACACTGAGACGATGGTTAAACCATCATCCGCAAAGCCATAGAAACGACCAGGTAATTCGGGTCAAACAAATAAAAAAAATATGATTAAAAAAATATGATATATATATATATATACATATAAAGGTGAGTGTAGGTATGTCTATGTTTCTGTTCGTGTCTGTGATTGATAGAATATGTCCAAGACTTTTAAAACTAAATAATGGTGGCAATATGATCGACTAAACCAAGGCCTTGCTCCAGCATGGCAGCAGTCTAGCACCTGGAACCACTAAACTATTAGAATAAAAGAATATTCTGAATTTACAAGAATCATTTTGGATTTTCATAAGAGCAGATAATTGCGAAATATTTTCATAATATAATGACAAAGTAAAACCAGAAAGAGAATAGAAAAATGGGAAGGAAAAATCTACACCCTTTACTGGACATATTGGTGAAAGCCTTACCACAGAGAACAGCGAATGATACTCGTTGTATCAGCCATTCCACCGCAAGAGTCAAAATCTACAATCTTGGCTGGATGGTATATCTCACCTACGCGTCATAGATAAGATAAGGAAAGTATTGCCGCGGATAACAACCAACAAACCACGCTTCATCAGTCATTCAAGCTCACATTTTATTGAAATACCTTCAAATACTGAAAATTATTTTCGTTGTCTTCATAACTTGCCAGAAACCAACTTTCCAAATATTTCCAATATTTGAAGACTAATAACATGATTAATAATTTGATATTGGTGCTTATCGACTTATCATTCAAGAACCCACTCATATATATTAGCTCGTTCTTGAGGAATTCAATTTAATATTGGAAAGTCAACTGAAATACAATTTGTAATGATCATGTATACGATAAAATGTTATTCATGGAAAATTGTCAAGAATAGATACACATATTTCTTATAATTAAATACTTAAGGATACATTGTCTTAACTTCGAATACCGTCTGATTAAGGTCATATAATCCATGAAATCTAACTTATAAATACACAATGTGCACAGACTGTGAATTAAACAGATTACTTAATACCTAAAACGGATTTTGATATATCTAAAAATGAACCTTTGTTTCGTATGGAAAGATTGTACTGTATTCCTCCTAGCGTACTTAAAGATCAAATTTATCTACGCATTATACCTGGCGTACTTAAACATCAGGCCTATATATTTATTTGGAAAGAATAGTAACAACCGAGTCAGTAAGTGTGAAATACAAAGGAAGATATCAATAGAATTAGGACTGAAAGTAATTAAATATTTAAATTTATATAATTGATATCGACGAATGGCTAAGAATTTTCTTCGCGTCATTAAGGTCCATGGTTCGATCAAACTGCATGGTAACCTGGGTACATGTCATTTATCATGACTTCGGGTCAATCCATTAGTGAAACAGGATAGAGGAAAGCTGTCTGCAAAACTAATTGAGGTAGAAGAATCTATGGCAATTTCGACAACGAAGAGGCAATGATTTCAATCCTATGCATAACATTACAGCATAATGGAATGGGACTTCACAGGTTCCACCATGAGTATGCCAGTTGTTCGCTCACCATAACAGCTTCTTTATGTCTCAAGACATTAAGGAAGATATTAATTATCATTCTCTAAAATATTTTATCCAATAAAAGGTGAATTAAATAGAGAAGAATTAATAAGCATTGTTCATTACCCGGCTTATTATATGGATTACATAGAAAACAAAAACATCTAACAAAGAAAGGTTTCAGCGTTATACAGCAACCATGTGGCGGAGCCGTCTTGATTGAATCTAATCGACTAAACCCCACCATTCGTCGGTATTCAACTCTGGGATTTATTTCATCGGTTTCATTTTGTCATGCCACTTATGTATAGGACATAAACACACACACACACACACACACACACACAATATATATATATATATATATATATATATATATATATATATATATATATATATATATATATATGAAAAGAGTCAGGACCCCGACGGCCGAACTCCGGCCTTTTCAACAGCTAGATTCGAATTAAGCCACCAGTATAAGAACGACAGGAATCTAGCTGAACTTATCAAGGGGTACAGTCCATATACGGGCATGCAGTCAAAACATCGACTGCATTCCCATATATGGCCTGTGCCTGACTCTTTTCCTATTACCCACTCAACTACCCTAAGTATTCGGTACTCTGGTGCGCTATGGTCCACATCGTATTTTGCCACACCGTCTTTCTTATATATATATATGTTTATTTATTTAATTGTTTATACAGGTATAAATCGACGTTGTAACCGCAATACAGCAGATAACAATCGAATTGTTTGAGGCAGTTACAAAGTACTCAATGGCGCAAAATGTTGATACATTTTCGTCCAGTGCATACACAAAGTTAAGAAAGTGTGGAACCAAGAAATAATGCACGAAATTTTCCACGCAATACTTTTAGTTAGCACCCCGAACGCATAATTAGGAATATAATCACTTATTTCCTAATGTTTGTTGAGTGAGTTGGAATTTGGCAGGAGTATCGCTAAAAAGCTTTCTCCGATATTGTATTTATATATATATATATATATATATAATATATAAGAACAAAAGATGGTTAAAAGAGTTCCATGTATTTTATTATGCGCATTTCAAAAACAAATATCATCATGCAATAATATTTGTGTTTTCATCAGATAAAACATGAAGACATGATATGAAGGTTAAAAAACACTTGTGGATAGTTCAGTTTTAAATCAACATATGAGAAGTAGTTTTAGATTGATGTGTGATATTGGGAAAAATATTTTATTTAGAGGGGGGTGGGTGGAAAGAATGAAAAAGAGGAGGTGATGAGAGTAAAAAGTGGAGAGGGAGGAGTATAATGAGGAAGGATGAGATAGGAGGAGAGATGGGTGATAGAGAGAGAGAGATAGCTTTTATAACTGAGAAAGATATATTGTTTTACATAGAGAGGTTGAAAACCGTTGGAAGATAATGAATAAATTAAAAGAATTTGAAAATTAACGAAGAGAAAAATAATGTAAAGTTAAGGTTTGTATATTGAGGGGTTTGATAATATGTGCGATGAAAAAAGAAAATGTTAATATGTATTGAGAATAATGTTTAAGGGTTTAATAATATGTGCGATGTTAAGAAGATGTTGATATGTATTATTAAAAGGAACAACAGGTTATTTAAGTAAGGAAATATTGTGAGATGAATGAGTTAGATGAAAGGGAGAATAAAATAATGAATTGAGGATGAATAATCTAACGTCAAAAAATGTATATGTTTACGAAGGATTTTTACAAGGTGATATGGAGTAAGAATGTATTGTATTATGTAATAATTGATTCTATGTTAGGCAAGAGTGAGAAAAGGTACAGATTAGGGGTTAGACATTAAAGAAGAAGAGAAGAATGAGTAACAAGTATTATAGAATGTATAATAACCTTTGAAATAAGGTAGAAAGATGGGTATATTTTTAAAAGAAGTGTATATATATATATATGTGCCTTTGAGAAAAAGATTCTAAATTGATAAAGAATTGAATATTAGCTGTATACTTTGTGAAATGTTTTATGGAATTTATGCAAGCAGATAGAAAACAAGTCAGTGCGTCTATTTATTATAGAATCTAAATTAGAAATAATGGTAAATTTTTCATTTAGGCAGTGATTGCACATTTTGGATGGAGAACTGTTCAAGTATGGAGATGCAGAAGAAACCTTCTTCCAAAAGATGCTATATTTAATATTTTTGTATTTCAAGTACCATATGAGTTCTGAGAGAGCCGTGTTGGTTCTTTTAAGTTTGTATTTAAAAGACGAATGATGGTTATAAAGACGAGCTTTAAAAGAGGTGGAAGTGGAGCCAAAATAGGTGATGGAATTGGTGTCAGTTATAACTTTACATTCGTATATATATATATATATATATATATATATATATATATATATATTTATTAAAATAACAGATTAAAGTTTAAGCAAAGAATCGCTGCGTTTTTTCGTTCATTGCCAGAGAACGTCTCTATGCACCACTAAGAGAACATTAGTCTACGACCTCTTTTATACCATAAACGTGGTTCTGTCTTTGCGCGTAATTGCTTTTTATCGCTCCTATTAATGACGTATTATTTGTTTTTTCCCGTTCTTTGCCAGGGAACGTTTCCACGAACCAAAGTACCGTCTTCCTGTCTTCCTCCAGTTGAAACGTTTTTTGAAATATCCAGTTCTGCGTTTACAGATTGACTTTGTTAGTTTCAGAAGATCCCGTTAAGGGTGAAAGCAGCGATTCTTTGCTTAAACTTTAATCTGTTATTTTAATAAATATTTGCTCTAGGGTCTTATATTCTATTCTATTCTAAGGCGGGTAAAATTCCCGAGATCCATGGACGAGTTCTCTCCAGCGGTCTCTGTCCCTCATTATCGCTGCCATGTCCTGCGTCTCCAATAGACCAGTGTCTGTCCTTAGGGCATCAACATACGTTAACCTTGCTCTTCCTCTTCTCGTGTGTTCATGTAGAGGCTCCCAAAGGAGCACTGAGGGCAATGTCAAGTCTGGATGTCGGTGAGCATGTCCAGCCAACCTCAGTCTCCTCTGTGTCACTCCTGAGCTGACCCTTGGGATGCTCCCATACAGCTCTGAGTTTTTCATACTCAGTGTATACTGATTAATGTTCAGAGCCATCCTCAGCATTCTCGTGTAGCACCCATCCACCATTTGAGTGAGTTTATTGGTCAGTGTCCAAGTCTCAGACCCATACAGCAGCACAGACTCCACTACAGCAATGAAGAGGCGGATTTTTATGTCTCTACGAAGGTCCGACTTCCACACCGATCTCAAGTTGTGCCACGCCGCGCAGGCCCCGCCCCTCACTCCAACCACGCCATCCTCCGTATTCCCAACCCTTGCTCCCAAATACAGGAATCCCTCAACCAACCCCAGCGGCTGATATCACTGCTCTACACCAACACCAAAGCCCAAGTCATTACACCTGATGGGATGACAGAGTTCTTTGAGATACTGGCTGGAGTGCTCCAGGGAGATACATTGGCTCCCTACCTTTTTATCATCGTAGTGGACTATTGTGTGCGCCTTGCGCTGGAGAAACACCAGGACTCTGGCTTTGCTGTAGCACCGGCTCAGAGCAGGAGAGTTAGGGCGAAAAAGGTATCGGATGCTGAATTTGCCGACGACGTAGTTTTGGTGACAGGTGCAGTGAAGGAGGCGGAGGATTTGATGCGGGAGGTTGAGACTGTGTCGATGAGTGTGGGGCTGAGAATGAATGGGACTGAGGCAAAATATCTGGTGGAGGGTGTTGGGAAGCCGGAGGGTTCTTATATATTTGATATATATCTATCCTTATGGAGCCCTCTTTGGATTTTAGTCTTCGAATTTATTATTATTACTATATATATATACGGAAAGTATTATTACTATATATATATACGGAAAGTATCAACACATATATACGGAAAGTATCAACACATATATACGGAAAGTATCAACACATATATACGGAAAGTATCAACACATATATACGGAAAGTATCAACACATATATACGGAAAGTATCAACACATATATACGGAAAGTATCAACACATATATACGGAAAGTATCAACACATATATACGGAAAGTATCAACACATATATACGGAAAGTATCAACACATATATACGGAAAGTATCAACACATATATTGTTATTGTTTGACCCGAATTACTTGGTCGTTTTGTTTTGGCTGTGCAGATGATATGTTTAACCATCATCTCAGTGTGTTTGGCCCTTAACGTATGTTTTAGCTCTGATTCATATGATTCATCGAGCGCTTGCCACACATATCGGACGCTGATTTTCGTTAATTCCTGAGCTGAAAACGATTTTCGCTAATTTATATTTGTATTAATCTCCAGAGTCTAGCTATTGAGCAGTTAATTTTATTGATTTTTTTCAGTTACTTATATTGACTGTTGAATAGCTCTGTTATATTTAACCATTCTGTGGAGAGCTTTATTCGATTTTTGATATTTTGCATTCTCGCAATAATACACAACTGAATCATTCGCTTAATAGAGGTGTTACCTCCCTTGCTGAATCCCACGAGGGGTCAGTAATAGCCACACTATCTATAGCATCTTGGAGCAAAACCCGTTGATAACACGACTGCCTTGTTCATCATCTCACCAGAAGCCCAACATTCTTTATGTAGGCGGACAGTACCTGATTTGGAGTCGCAGAAACCAATACTGGATTTTACCATCAGTCCAGGGCCCGGGAAAGTATCAACACATATATTTTTATTGTTTGACTCGAATTACTTGGTCGTTTTGTTTTGGCTGTGCGGATGATATGTTTAACCATCATCTCAGTGTGTTTGGCCCTTAACGTATGTTGTAGCTCTGATTCATATGATTCATCGAGCGCTTGCTACACATATCGGACGTTGATTTTCGTTAATTCCTGAGCTGAAAACGATTCTCGCTAATATATATATATATATATATATATATATATATATATATATATATATATATATATATATATATATTAAAATAACAGATTAAAGTTTAAGCAAAGAATCGCTGCTTTCACCCTTAACGGGATCTTCTGAAACTAACAAAGTCAATCTGTAAACGCAGAAGTGAATATTTAAAAAAACGTTGCAACCGGAGGAAGACAGGAAGACGATACTTTGGTTCGTGGAAACGTTCCCTGGCAAAGAACAGGAAAAAACGAATATAATACGTCATTAATAGGAGCGGTGAAAAACAATTACACGCAAAGGCAGAACCACGTTTATAGTATAAAAGAAGTCGTAGACTAATATTCTCTTGGGTGGTTCATAGAGACGTTC
The DNA here is from genome assembly GCA_964016885.1 of Eledone cirrhosa. Taxonomy (NCBI): domain Eukaryota; kingdom Metazoa; phylum Mollusca; class Cephalopoda; order Octopoda; family Eledonidae; genus Eledone; species Eledone cirrhosa. Next base: position 60,449,376 of record OZ024741.1, read on the forward strand.
TCTGGCAATGAACGAAAAAAAACGAAGATAATACGTCATATGTGGAGCGTGGAGAACAATTGCACGCAAAGACAAAACTACGTAAATGGTATAACTGAAGTTGTAGACTAAAATTCTAACTAGGAAACCGAATGATTCTCCGCTTCAGAGTTAAGATTAAAGTAAATAAAATACAGAGGTAATTGAAATTAAATAAATACATACACGCATCCAAATACATACATACACAAGCATACGCGAAAACACTCGCCATAGGTATACAAATACACGCACATATAAATATGTGTGTGTGTGTATGCGTGTATACAAATAATTAAATAAACGTATATAAATAAATAAATACGTATATAACAAGCGCACACACATACCTACATGTAAATACACAAATGTTCGGAGACGAACGTCAACCAAAACACGAAGTACACATATACACACACCCTACATACGTACGAACCCGCATACTCACACAGACGCAAAACCCACGTATACACATAACCAAAAGCATATGTACCAGAATATATAAAATATACGTCTTGATGTGGTAGCTAAGTATATGTTATGTTTATACCATTACTTATTTGCATAGGTAAGTATATATTACCTGTATGTTTTGTGAAGGTTCGTATACTTTCTCATACGTATATTTGATTGTATATGTTTTGGTGTATATTTTATATATTCTGGTACATATGCTTTTGGTTATGTGTATACGTGAGTTTTGCGTCTGTGTGAGTATGCGGGTTCGTACGTATGTAGGGTGTGTGTATATGTGTACTTCGTATTTTGGTTGACGTTCGTCTCCGAACATTTGTGTATTTACATGTAGGTATGTGTGTTCACTTGTTATATACGTATTTATTTATTTATATACGTTTATTTAATTATTTGTATACACGCACACACACACACACACACACACACACATTTATATGTGCGTGTATTTGTATACCTATGGCGCGTGTTTGCGCGTATGCTTGTGTATGTACGTATTTGGATGCGTGTATGTATTTATTAAATTTCAAATACCTCTGTATTTTATTTACTTTATTCTTAACTCTGAAGCGGAGAATCATTCGGTTTCCTAGTTAGAATTTTAGTCTACAACTTCAGTTATACCGTTTAGGTGGTTTTGTCTTTGCGTGCTATTGTTCTCCACGATCAACATGTGACGTATTATCTTCGTTTTTTCCGTTCATTGCCAGAGAACGTCTCTATGAACCACTCAAGAGAATATTAGTCTACGACTTCTTTTATGCCATAAACGTGGTTCTGTCTTTGCGTGTAATTGTTTTTCACCGCTCCAAATAATGACGTATTATCTTCGTTTTTTCCGTTCATTGCCAGAGAACGTCTCTATGAACCACTCAAGAGAATATTAGTCTACGACTTCTTTTATGCCATAAACGTGGTTCTGTCTTTGCGTGTAATTGTTTTTCACCGCTCCAAATAATGACGTATTATATTCGTTTTCTTCCGTTCTTTGCCAGGGAACGTTTCCACGAACCAAAGTACCGTCTTCCTGTCTTCCTCTGGTTGCAACGTTTATTCAAATATTCACTACTGCGTTTATAGATTGACTTTGTTAGTTTCAGAAGATCCCGTTAAGGGTGAAAGCAGCGATTCTTTGCTTAAACTTTAATCTGTTATTTTAATAAATATTTGCTCTACGGTTCTTATATATTTTATATATATTTATCCTTATCGAGCCCTCTTTGGATTTTAGTCTCCAATTTATTATTATTACTAAATATATATATATATATATATATATATATATATATATATATATATATATATATATATATATATATATATATATATATATATGATAATAATATTATTTATACTTATATATACACTATATATAATTATAAACAAGAAAGGTCAGTAATTCATTACCACCAGTAAGAAAAATAACTCAATGTATATACACCAGACGTTATACAGAGCCGGAATATAAATTACAGAATAATCAAAACTATGTTCAAATCATTTTATTGCTGACAATTGTTTCTTCCAAACTTTCGTTTGGAATCATTGGAACGCTAGCCAAGTTTAGACATATAATTTACCTCCTATTCCACAGAACAATCGTAAAGATACATAGATGTTAGTGTTGTCATTAACAGTGTCATATTTAAAGAGTGAAGATGATGTGGTCAGTATCAGTGGATGCGACAAAGATTATAAAAGAATAATACAACAATTATAGAGGAATTAAAGAACAAAGTTACTCGCAAAACGAGGACATTAGCAGTACATATGCAAGCGTATAGAAAGAGTATAGATGTGTTAGGCATGCACAAAATAACCGGGTAAGAAACAAACAATGGTACTAAGCATATATATCACAGTATGGCAAAGGTATCACATAATACAATACAGGTATAAGAGCATATTAAGCAGACAGAGGTGCGTGGGTATGAAAAGCAGTTTCTATGAAGTTTATGGTGGATGTAATGTAATAATTGTTCCGGTAATTTTCAAATGTGCATGTGTTGTAAGTATTAATATCAAGGTTTTCCTTTCCATTACATTGGTTATATTTTAGTAAATGTTTATCAGTAGTTACAACTATGGATTGTATATTGGTCCTATTACAATCATATCAAGGGTTCGAGTTGTTCTAGAGTGATCTGTCTAACGGTTTAATTTCAGGAAGTGAATTAAAGATCTATATTAAGGGGAGCTGATGCGAAAGGGGTCGGTAATTGGCGATTAATTTGTGTATAAGAGAAAAAAATGTATAGTTATTTACAACTCTAATTAGTTAAATTCTATGTGTTAATATACAATATATTATGTTATAAGTGAATTCTTTTATATAATGTTATTTATTTTTAAATTTATATATTTAATTTTAAATACAAACTTTTTTCATATAATACCTTAAATGTCTCATTTTATCATTATCTACCCATATACTAATTAAATGAATAAAATATTAGTAAGTTATAGTAGTTATATTAAATGGTGGTAACTTTATGTTTATTCCTAATAGTTATTGTAGAGTATAAGATTTGAGATAAATAGGAGGTAAGTAGAGGAATGAGCTGATCATAGAATGTGATGCTGTGAGGGTAATTATATGCAGATAAAACCTAGAGGTAAATGGTGGTGAGGAATCCAGATCTGACATTATTATATACTAGCAGCTAGGTTTAAAGTTGTGGAAAGAGTGTCGGTGGTAGTATTGGCACATGGAAAAAATTTCTGATTTTCTATTTAAGAGGTTTAGCTTAGAATAGATTATAGTGCGGGCCTCTAGAAGACAGAGGTTATATAATTTATTCGGTGGTTTATACGATGCGGCCTTATCTATTACTTCTCATTGAAGTGTATATAGTCTATTCTTATTTTTCAGAGAGTTTAGGTAGTTAGATAAAAAAGTGGAGTTGGCTAGATTGAGATGTTTGATGTCTAAATTTTGCTAGTGCTCCGATGATTCCAAACAAAAGTTTGGAAGAAACGATTGTCAGCAATAAAATGTTTTGAACATAGTTTTGATTATTCTGTAATTTATATATATAAATATATATATATATATATATATATATATATATATATATATATATATATATATATATATATATATATATGAAAATTAGAATTGGTGCTCTGAAATAGCGATATATATATGAATGTATATATAGTGTATTTTGCAATACACTGTATGCTTAATTAAAAGCATTTCGAAGACCTTACGATATTTTTTTAGAGTAGTGACAGTCTCACTTACTTTAAATAAATACCAATCAGTACGAAACAGAGCTCTGTCAGCTTTATCTCCCCTGTTTGCTGAAAATTTAAAGTAAGTGAGACTGTCACTACACTAGGAAAATAGCGTAAGATCTTCGAAATGCTTTTAATTAAGCATACAGTGAATTGCAAAATACACTATATATACATTCACATATATATATATATATATATATATATATATATATATATATATATATATATATATATATATATATATATATATATATATATATATATATATATATATATACATGTATATATATATAATATATATATATATATATATATATATATATAATATATATATATATATATATATATATATATATATATATATATATATATATATAAACATATATATATTTATATATATACCCTGGTTTCACCTGATTATGGCGCAGCCGATAACGTTGTAAGAACTCAGTGTAGCCAGGTAGATATGGTTTCAGCGAGATTAGATAGTGGACATTGTAATTGTTGTAGTAGGTGGCCGTCGCATAAAGACCCTCGAAGATTTTACTCAAGATAGAGTCATTTATATATGTATATATATATGTGTGTGTGTGTGTGTTGAACAATGAATATCAAACAAGAGTCAAAGATATGTTCTTAATTAGCTCATTGATTTACGATCGTTTCAGAGATTTGATTTTGATCATTATAGATCGATATATCGACTAGCAGTTAGTGGTTATCTCCTTAAGTATGTCTAGTCTTGATGCGATAGATAGGGGATTTGGAGACTAGAAATACGTAGGGACATCAAAACCTACCTGCTAGTCGATATATCAATTTACCATGATCAATCAATCCTCTAAAGCAATCGGAAAACAATGAACTAATTAAATACCTATCTTGGACATTTGATTTATATCCAATGTTCAATACACACACACACACATACACACACGCACACGCACACACGCGCACACACACACACACACACACACACACACACACACACACACACACACACACACACACACACACACACACACACACACACTCACACATATATATATATATCGAATGTTATTATATTATTAATATTCGAAAAACTCAGATTACATTTATTGTATTCAGCCATGTAGAGCGAAATTTTCTTTTATACAAAATAATGAAAACACCTTAAAATTTCAAACAAATTTATTTTAATATTGGGTAGGACCGCCTTTGGCAGTAATTACAGCTTGAATTCTACGAGGTATGAACTCGTACAAAGTTTGAATTGTTTCCAAAGGAATTTTTATCCATTCTTCAGCTAAAACAGTCTCAAGTTCTTGTATCGATGATGGTTGCAGATATCGACTCCTTACTTGTTTTTCTAAAATACACCATAAATGTTCAATAATATTGAGATCTGGGGACGGTGGTGGCCAGATAAGATGTTCAACTTCACTAGAATGTTCCTCGTGCCATTCAGTAAGAACTTTAGCTGTATGAATTGGTGCATTATCACTCTGAAAGATTTCGTTTCCCACCGGAAACAGTTCCGCAACCATAGGATAATTTTGATCAGATAAAATGCTTAAATAGTCTTGACTATTAATTCTGCCATGAAGGGAAACCATTGGGCCGGCGGATTTCCAAGATATAGCCCCCCAGATCATTACAGATCCTCCTCCATGTTTAACAGTTGGAAGAAGGCAGTCTGGGTCAAATGCTTCTTTTGGCTGTCTCCACACGTATACTCAGCCGGTGGTCGGAAATAAGGAAAAGAATGACTCGTCCGAGAAAATAACGTTCTTCCACTGCTCTAGGGACCAATGTTGTAGGTTTTTACTCCACTCTAAACGCTTTGCAACGTGAAATCCGGCTTTGTGCAGCTCCGAACGAACAGATTTGTGGAAACTGGGTTCTCGAGGTTGTCATTAAGCTCTGCAGTAATCTTGGGAGCTGTACTTTTGTGATCCTGTCTAACAATTCAAGTAAGAGTCTGACGGTCCCTATCTGAAAGTTTTGGTTTTCTTCCGGAGTTTGTTTCGACGAGGAGGTTTTTCCCTCTTTCTCAACGGCTGTCATTACTTTCGAGACAGCACTTCTTGATACACCAAACATTTCGGCTGTTTTCGTTACGCTAGCGCCTGCCATACGAGCACCAACAATTTGAGATCTTTGAAAGTCCGATAGATCTGTAATTTTAATGAATTTTAATTACCTTTTTCTGATGATATCTGAAAAGAAACAGCAATTTTAACAAAACATATTAAGCAACACTAATAATAAATAAAAAAACATAAAAATAAACAAGCTTTTGACGGTTTTATAGATATTTCAAAATTATGATGCTATGAATCTAGGTGTTTCCATTATTGTGTCCAACCCTGTATATATGTGTGTATATATATAAAAGAAGACTTCGCTCTACATGGCTGAATACAATAAAAGTAATCTGAGTTTTTCAAATATTAATAATAACATTCGATTTGTTTGCAATTATGCAAACAAGCCTCAATTTTATAGCGATGTCAGTAGAATGAACAGTTTATTCTTGCTCTTATGTTGGCATACCGATCACTCACTGTGTATTTTTGAAAATAGCATATATTTTCACTAGCTCTGACAGTTTGGCAGGTTAACAGTGAGCTGTACTGATGAAGGGTGATTCCCCAAAACATTAGTATCTGCAGTTCTGTTCGCATGCCAACATAAGAGCAAGGATGAAGTGTTCATTCTACTGACATGGCTATAAAATTGAGGCTTGTTTGCATAATTGGAAACAAATCCAGTGGATTGACAGTAGCGGTAGAGGGTCGGACGCCATGCTTTCCAGCATAGTTACGTCTCTTTGCGGTCTGAGTTCAAATCCCGCCGAGGTTAACTTTGCCTTTCATCCTTACGGAGTCGATAAAATAAAGTACCAGTAATGTACTGGTAATTGATGGCCTTGTGCCAAAAGTAGAAACAATTATTAATATTTGAAAAACTCAGATTACATTTATTGTATTCAGCCATGTAGAGCGAAATTTTCTTTTTTATTTGAATTTGGCAAAGCCGGCTATTTATCGCTCGTATACAGGAAACTGACTGGCCAGTCTGCTGATATGCAAATCTGGCTGATCAGTGGATCTGCTAATATGCAGATCTGACTGATCAGCCAGTCTGCTAATATGCAAATCAGGTCGATCAGTCACTGTGTATTTTTGAAAATAGCATATATTTTCACTAACTCTGACAGTTTGGCAGGTGAACAGTGAGCGGTACTGTGAAGGGTGATACCCAGAAACAGTGTCTGTAGTTCTGTTCGCATGCCAACACAAGAGCAAGAATGAAGTGTTCTTTCTACTGACATGGCTATAAAATTGAGGCTTGTTTGCATAATTGCAAACAAATCGAATGTTATTATTAACATTCGAAAAACTCAGATTACATATATATATATAGATATATATATAAAATCAAGGTCTAGCAAATAGAGAAAAAGTTTTAAAATAAATTTAAAAAAATTCCCTGTACTTACTATATGTGCCTTTACCGCGGTTTCAAGCTCCAGAATATACAGAAAATCCAAGTGGACTTCCATTGAGAATGGGTCTATCTTCAGAAGGCTCTTCTCACTCGGAGAATATAAAATTCCCGAGTGCAAATCACAAACTGACGCCATACAAAACCATTCCCAAATGAGACCGAATGATGGAAGAAATAATTCTGTCTGGACAGGTCTGGACAGGTCAATGTCCTGCCACTAGAAATACCAGCAGTCCAAACGGCCAACATTTTATCTATTCCTTAGGGGGAGATCAATATTAATAATGTATGAATTCCTACGTGTAAAATATACATATAGGGAAACAAGTATTATTCAACCGTATTCAAGTATTATTCAACCGTATTCAAGTATTATTCAACCGTATGCCAATGTGGTTCTATGGCGGGTTAATAAATTAACAAGCCAGAACATATAAAATCAAGGTCTAGCAAATAGAGAAAAAGTTTTAAAATAAATTTTTTTAAATGTACATTGACCTGTCCACTCTGCCTTTTGTCTTTGCACACGGCACCAGACAGAATTATTTCTTTCATCATTCGCTCTCATTTGAGCATGGTTTTGTATGACGTCAGTTTGTGATTTGAACTCGGAAATTTTATATTCTCCGAGTGAGAAGCGCCTTCTGAAGATAGCTCCCTTTTCAATGGAAGTCCACGTGGATTTTCCGTTTATTCTGGAGCTTGAAACCGCGGTAAAGGCACATATAGTAAGTACAGCGAATTTTTAAAAATTTATTTTAATACTTTTTCTCTATTTGCTAGACCTTGATTTTATATGTTCTGGCTTGTTAATTTATTAACCCGCCATAGAACCACACTGGCATCCGGTTCGATAATACTTGTTTCCCTATATGTAT
>OZ024741.1:60462483-60464983 GCA_964016885.1 Eledone cirrhosa
TTAATAGTTAGAGTGTGCGGCTTAAGGTCATGTGCAAGAATCCCGTTGACGTGTCGAGTTCTGCTACAAGGCACCTGACTTCACATTCTTTCGGCAAGCCCAGCTGGCAAAAATGAGTTGTTTCTATTATTCATAGAGCCACATTGTCACAAACTGTGTCACACTGAATATTGCCAAGAAATTTTCTAAGATTACACCTTTCTCTGGAATGCTCAGCCATTTGCAATATAAGACTAAATAGACCATTAGTGGTGGATTGGCAGTATCGGTAGAGGGTCTGACGCCATGCTTTGCAGCAAAGAGTTACGGCCCTTTATAGTCTGAGTTCAAATCCCACCGAGGTTAACTTTGCCTTTCATCCTTACGGGGTCGATAAAATAAAGTACCAGTAATACACTGGGATAATTTCTGGCCTTGTACCAAAAGTAGAAACAATTATTCAAAGACCCAGTCTTGTCAAACATATTGTTACGCTGAATCGCTGAATCTCACTGAGAACTACGTTAAGAGTGTAGATGCCGGTGGAATTGAATACCCAGCTACTGGCACATTAATTTCATGTGCATGCAATTCTTGTTGATCAAACCACTAAAACAAGAAACACTCATCGTCGGAACCGACGGAGGCCCAACACACACACACACACACACACACACACACACACACACACCCATCCTGGTATGCGATTGCCTTTGATCATTTTCTGCAACGATCAACATATGAAGATTTACTACAGCATTCATTGTTGTTGTTGTTGTTGTTTTTATTTAAACAATTAGATTCATAGATTTCTTTGAACACTTTATATTTGCTGTTTTCAAATAGTAGAGCAGAGCACTAAAAAGACGGCCTGTTATGCTTGAAGGAATTACTGGACACATTGTGTGCAGATGGCGGATCAAAATAGTATATATATATATATATATATATATATATATATATTTATATGTATGTATTTTTATATATATATATACATATATATACAATTTTGTTCCGCCATCTGAACATATATGTATATATGTGTGTGTGGGTGTGTGTGTGTGTGTATGTATATATATATATATACACATATATATATATATATATATATATATATATATATATATATATATATATATATATATATATATATATATATATATTGAGAAGAAGGCAATGGTCTGTGTACTTATATGTTCATATTAACTATAGAATCAGTAAACCAATAATTACAATGTAGAAGAAAATAAAACAATTGTCCAGAATTCTGTCTCGATAATTATTGTCTAGTGAGTCTTCACATCCTTCCCACTGTCTTGCAGTGACCGGATCAAATTGCTATGTCAGTTGTGCTAAGATGTGTTAATATAAGTAATATGAGGACGCCAAAATGGCGGGCGGGGCCCTGAAGAATCACATGAAATATATGCGCAATGGAGTGTGCATGAACTTATATCTAATTATTACGACAAGATAAAACAGTTTGTAATTAACAAACCTGATTCAGTTTCTGAGGAAATGAAGTTAACACATGCGAAGACTCGAATGACAAAAGTAGAAATCATACTTATAACACACATACATTATATATATATATATATATACATATGTGTGTGCGTTTGTGTGTGTGTGTGTGTTTGTGTGTGTGTATGTGTGCGTGTGTGTATGTGTGTGTATATGTTTTTGTGCGTGCATATACAAATATATTCTTTTACTAGTTTTAGTCAATTCGACTGCGACCCTCCTGAATGTGTGCGTGTGTATAGCACAATTTTATAGAAAAGCAAATGTTCCACTAGCACACTACATCAAACTGTGCTGTGCTGTATGCATCCAATAATTACCATTTGCACTATCAAAGACTGAATCTTTATAAGTAGACAGCAGATATATAATTAAACATATTTCATTTCTAATTACATAGTCAACTTACTTTACTCTTATTCCATTACGTTCCACTCTAAACCTCTCGTTTGCGACCGCTGCTGATTTCTGTCATTTTCTTATCTATATAGCATGTTCTGAACACATATGTGTTGATGGTTAAGAAGTGAGCTTCGCAATCATTAGGATCCGGGTTCGAACGCGTGGTCCGGATCTTCGGCAAATGTCATTTACCATAACCTTTGGTTTACTTATGCCATGTGCATGAATCTGAGTAGTGGAACTATTTGGAATTCCGCCAGTTCAATGATAAACGTAATTCAAAGAGGCAGCCTTCTAACACGCTCAGTTACGCTGTATCCCGATAAGAATTATGTTATGAGTAGATGCGTCTGAGGAATGCTCATTCATATACCTGTTAATTTCTTAAAGAACTGGAACACTCATTATCGAAACTGACGGAGGTCCATTCCTTCCTTCTATGAAGATATATGGAAATATACACATACATCAATATATTTGAAGGTATATATTCACATATATATATATATATATATATATATATATATATATATATATATATATATATAGGAAGGTATATATTATGTATATGTATTGCTTTTTGCAATGATAGTGT
>OZ024741.1:60469983-60477483 GCA_964016885.1 Eledone cirrhosa
AAACACACACACAAAAAAACCCAAAAGCATACTTACACACACATACATATATACATATATATGTACGCATACATATATACATATACACATATATACACACATATACACATACATACATTAATACATATACACACACACACACACATACAGACACACACACACACACACATACAGACACACACACACACACACACACACACACACACACACACACACACACGCATACACACACACATATATATATGTACATATATATATATATATATATATATATATATATATATATATATATTATTATTATTATGTAATAAACAATATAAGGCAATTATTCCATTTACCAGTGGTTTCTTAAAAGCAAAAGGTTTTGCTTTCAATCCTCAGAATTAAAAAATCCTGGTTTGTTTATTGAATTTGGATTTTAAAAAAACAAAAATGCAATCTATATGAAAGTGAGGCTGGAGAGGGGAGAAGGAAAGGAAAAATAAAATAAAATAAAACTACACATGCAAACACACACACAAAAAGACACAAAAGCATACTTAAAACGTACACTTACATACACATACATATATATACACACATATACACATACATACATTCATACACACACGCACACACGCACACGCACACACACACACACACACACACATAGACGCACACATATATATGTACATATATATATATATATATAGATATATAGATATATATATACATATACACACATACACATACACACACATACACATGTGTGTGTACAAGCATACACATACACAAACATAGCCATACACACACACATATATACATACATACATTCACACAAACATACAAAACGTACATACATACACATACATGAATGCACTCCTCTACATATTCACACACGCAAATAAATAAATATAAGAAAAAAATATATATATATATTTAAAAAAATGTTTGACATCGTTACATGCCCCAGCTAACAGGACAGACACGCGTGGTAAGTAATACACACAAAAGCACGTATACATACGTACGAAATAGTAAACACATACACACACTCTCACACATAAATATACATATACAAATACATAAACACATACATACATATACATACACAAACACGCACACGTATACAATATAAACGCACACACATGTATATGTAATTATATACACACACACACACATATATATATATATATATATATATATACAAAAATATAAACGCACACACACACACACACATATACGTATACACACATATACATACATAGCTAAACAATTATACACATGCAAAAACGTATATATCAAAAACACGCACAACCAAATACAAACACACACACACACACACACACACACACACATAAATATATATAAATACACACACACATATACATACATATATATATATATATATATATATATATATATATATATATATATATATATATATATATACATATATACACACATACGTACATATACACATAAGCATACACATACACACACACATATACATGTGTGTATGTGTAAAACTCAGTCTTAGATAAGACAAATGAACTTTACATAAACGTATATATAGTAGTAAAGTAATAAAGCAACATAAGGCAATTATTCCATTCACCAGAGGTTTCTTAAAAGCAAAAAATGTTTCCTTCAATCTTCAGAATGAAAAAAACCTGGTTTATCCACATATACATACATATACACACACAAATATACATATATATACACATACACATACACACACATACACATATACATATATATATATATATACATACATACATATATACATATATACATATATATACACATATATATACACACAAAAATACATACACATACACATAGGTATGTGAAGGGCAAAACAAAAAGAATATATGGGGGGGGGGGGCATAAGAGGAGGAAAAATATAAGGGGAGGTAAGGGAGAAAATTTTTTTTTTAAATATACAAGTGTACAGAACGTAGAATCAGCAAAATAAAAACCGTAGCAGAAGTAAAGAGCAGAAAAGGAGTTCAAGGCGGTTGATTTATCATAGGAGTGTCAATCCAGTTACAGATCAGATGCGATTTCAGATGAGGACAGCATCTGAAGATCTCAGTCTTTGAGTTAAGGCAAGCGGAAGTGGCTCTCAAGTTTAGCAAAATCCTATACTTTTCTGTGGTACACAAAGAACAATTCTTTGTGCCCCTTTGGTACTCCCTCGAATGGTCTAATATAGACCAATCAATAGAGTACGGGATGTTACTATACTTGAGATCCCATACCTTACTTGCGAGGGCCGTTGATGTTCGTTTATCGGAGTGCTTAAAAGAAGCGACATGTGAGTAAAATCTGGTTTTAAACCTGTCCTGGGTCATACCGACATATCGCTCACTCCTTTTGCATGTGTATAATTGTTTAGCTATGTATGTATATGTGTGTATACGTATATGTGTGTATGTGTGTGTGCGTTTATATTTTTGTATATATATATATATATATATATATATATATATATATATATATATATATATATATGTGTGTGTGTGTGTGTATTTAATTACATATACATGTGTGTGTGTTTATATTGTATACGTGTGCGTGTTTGTGTATGTATGTGTATGTATGTGTTTATGTATTTGTATATGTATATTTATGCGTGAGAGTGTGTGTATGTGTTTACTATTTCGTACGTATGTATACGTGCTTTTGTGTGTATTACTTACCACGCGTGTCTGTCCTGTTAGCTGGTTCATGTAACGATGTCAACATTTTTTTAAAAATATATATATATTTTTTTTTTTCTTATATTTATTTATTTGCGTGTGTGAATATGTAGAGGAGTGCATTCATGTATGTGTATGTATGTACGTTTTGTATGTTTGTGTGAATGTATGTATGTATATATGTGTGTGTGTATGGCTATGTTTGTGTATGTGTATGCTTGTATACACACATGTGTATGTGTGTGTATGTGTATGTGTGTATATGTATATATATATATATATATATATATATATGTACATATATATATGTGTGTGTGTGTATGTGTGTGTGTGTGTGTGTGTGCGTGTGCGTGTGTGTGTGTGTATGAATGTATGTATGTGTATATGTGTGTATATATGTGTATGTGTATGTAAGTGTACGTTTTAAGTATGCTTTTGTGTCTTTTTGTGTGTGTGTTTGCATGTGTAGTTTTATTTTATTTTATGTTTCCTTTCCTTCTCCCTTCTCCAGCCTCACTTTCATATAGATGGCATTTTTGTTTTTTTTAAATCCAAATTCAATAAACAAACCAGGATTTTTTCATTTTGAGGATTGAAAGCAAAACCTTTTGCTTTTAAGAAACCACTGGTAAATGGAATAATTGCCTTATGTTGTTTATTACATAATAATAATAATTAAGCTTTGTTGCCTACATAGAGCACTCTTTTTTCCAGGACTTTTCGGATGGAATTACTTCATTCACATATATATATATATATATATATATATATACATATACACACATACACATACACACACATATACATGTGTGTGTACAAGCATACACATACACAAACATAGCCATACACACACATATATATATACACATACATACATTCACACAAACATACAAAACGTACATACATACACATACATGAATGCACTCCTCTACATATTCACACACGCAAATAAATATAAGAAAAAAATATATATATATATATATTAAAAAATTGTTGACACCGATACATGAGGCAGCTAACAGGACAGACACGCGTGGTAAGTAATACACACAAAAGCACGTATACATACGTACGAAATAGTAAACACATACACACACTCTCACACATAAATATACATAAACAAATACAAAAACACATACATACACATACATACACAAACACGCACACGTATATAATATAAACACACACACATGTATATGTAATTATATACACACACACACTTATATATATATATATATATATATATAGTATTAATTGTACTATTTATGGTTATGAAAATACAAAAACCTTTTGCAGTTATATGTATTTTTTATACAAACCCTAAATAGTGGTAGGCAGTAATGTATTACTATCTTATTACCAGTAAGTTAAGTAGCTCAATGTAAAAACATCAGATGATTTACAGAGCAGTTATATGAAATATAAGAATCAAAGAACTGTTCAAAACATTATTGTGCTTACAGCTGGTTCCTCCAAACCGAGGTTTGGATTATTCGGAGCAATTTATTAATGAATGGACAGTTATATGACCTCCTTTTCAGCCAAGAGACATACCGATACACATGCAGATATTGTGGGTCAACATTCATTACAGCATTTAGAGTGGCAGTACACATTTCGAGATTACATTCATAATAAAAGGTACAATCAAAAATCAAAAATACAGGTTAAAATACATGAAGATAAGCGGTTATATAGTGCAATGTGATATGTGTGGCAAGCACGTGCGTCTTGTTTATATAGTGTGGCAGAGAGATATGTGTGGTAGGAGCACTTAGGTAGATAAAGAAGAGTGTTAGGTTGGTTGATCTGGTGGCAAATTCTTTATATGATTGTTATAGTCTGTGTGTGGAGAAATGATATAAGCATTAAAAATAGTGCAAGCATTAAAAATATTAAACGTATTGGAGATGCACAGCGAAGGGATGATAAGGACCTCATGTACTTCGACATTTTCATGGTCAGGGGAGTGTATTCTTCGATTATATGCCCCTCACATAATCCACGGCAATTCTATATTGAGCGTTTGACAATCCAGTTAGAGAATCGTAGTCCGATGTTCTTTAGTTCAATACAGGAGGCTGTTACGTTTCGCGAAACGACATTGAATACTACCCGGAAGTGTGTGTGTGGCTAAGGGGAGTTAATGCATGGGGGGAGGTAACTCCGGGGTTTCTATACCTAGCTATTGAAATGTCTCAATATGGACCCTAATTTCTATGGTTATGCGCAACTTCTAAAAAATTTCTAAAGCATAAAGTGTTTTAACTATAGAGTAGTTTATTAAGTTGTGCTGAAGGTGTTCGTATTATTATGGTGAATTAACCCCCATCCTAGGGTGCCACAAATGAATATTATAGACGATGAGCGAGGATTTTAAATTAATGATCTCTGTGGTTGTAGTCTACTCATAGGGCCAGGCGCGGTGATTGCAGAATCACTTCAAGACACAATGATCTCTGGTAAGTTCTGGGTCATCGCTTGCTACATTGGATGTCGAAAGATAATCATCATCAGGGCCGGCCAGAGGGCAATCCGCAGTCCTCATGACCCCACTCTGACCATCAAATCATCCATATATGTACAACCCGCACGCCAGTTGCAATACATTCATTCTCTGCACTCAGCCTCCTGGTCCTACTGGTCAACAGCGTTACTAGATTAAATCGTTTTTCATCTCTAGGGAAGGCACTTCCTCCGCACAACACCACCAAACTAATCAATTCAAGAGACTATCCGGATGGCCTCCAAAAATAACGGTCACCTTTTTGAAAGGGTACGTCAATATCTATTTGTAAAACTGTTATATATTGTATTTTGTCTGATGAAGGCATACCATGATTTAACTTGGTATCCTTGAAATATATATAATGAAATAAATATGGTTTTATAAATATAGTTTCCATTTATTAATATTGTATATATATATATATATATATATATATATATATATATATATTAGAAAGTGAGGTTTTTTTTACAAAATGAAAAATAATCGAGGTGTCCTACACGAATGGAAGTATAAAGAAAAAGGGATGAAATCGAAAATGCAACTGAAGTCTTATTTTTTTTTTTTTTTTTAAATATATATATTTATTTGGTTCCTTTACCGGTTTCGCAGTTCTTCTGCTTTTCAAAAGGTGAGTTGAGATGGAGGGTCTGTGGTTTTTCTAAGACTTCAGTTGCATTTTCGATTTCATCCCTTTTTCTTTATATATATATATATATATATATATATTGAAGTTTCCGTTGAAAATTGAAAAAGTCATAGGAGTGAAGAGTGCTCTATGCAAGTTACAGAGCTAATTTTAATGTATAATAAACAATACAATATAATTACCTCATTACCAGAGGTTTCCCGAATGAGACGAATACAAGAAACGTCCTCATTCGTTCATCAGACAAGGCAATTTATATATATATATATATATATGTATGGGAGAAAGTTATAGCTCACTTGAAGCATTGTGTAATGCGGTATAAACGTTTGTATATGTATAACAAACCCAAAACAATGCAGGTATGGACATAGAATAAAGAATGCAAATGCAAAAGATATTGTTGAGAATTAGTCTTTTAACTTAGATTTATTTAAATGTCCTTAATTTTCGAGATAATATCTCTTCTTCGGAGGGAAGTAAAGCGGTTAAACCAGTGTTCTAAATAGCTTGCCAAGTCATGATGACAGGAAGTTGTATACAGTATCTATTCTGTCTCTAATGTCAAAGAGTTAAGGTTAGGTGGATAACGAGTAGTCTCCCTTTAAAAGGCGTTTTATTGTACATGCCTGTTTAAGTGTGTGGGGGAATGCGTGAAGGTGTAAGTATGTGTGTGTGTGTGAGTTTGAGAAGATATGTCTATACGTAAATGTAAGGGATAGATGTTACCTCGTGTTAGAACTGGTCTTTGTGTGTGTATGTGTGTGTGTGAGAGAGAATAAGTGGAGGTGTAAGCGTGTGTTTGTATGTGTGTGTGTGTGTGGGAGGGGGGTGTAAATATGGGGCTAGATGCTCTATCAAGTTATAAATTGGGTGTTGAGTTCTAGTCTATTATTGATTGGTGGTTGTTTTGTCTATAATTAGTGCTTCCTTAATTCTAAGATTGCCGAGGTTTCTTTCTTTAGTTTCTATCCTAACTGTTATGGTTTTGTCGGTGTTTTTGCATTTAACTAGGTGTTACTTAAATGAGGAAGCGTTAGTATTGAGGTGTTCTTTTATTCTTATGTGGAGTGGTCTGGTGGTGCTATCTACGTAGAAGTTGGTGCATTTGTCGCACTCTAGTCTGTATACGACGTAAGCCTGGTGGCATAGGTCTGTGTCGTTGATGGGGTAGTTGGCTAGCCTGCAGCGGTTGTCATGTCTGGTGGAGTGTCTTTTGGTTAGCTGTCCGCGTAGAGAAGGACCTGAGTGGGCCAGTTGGATATCTAGTCCCTCTCGTCTGATAGCTATGCGGATGGCTGTTGTTGTTTCGTCACTGAGGTGTGGGAGCTTCAGTAAGCAAGTGTTAGTGGCTCGGGTGTGGTGTCCTCTGTTCTCTCTGGCACGGTTTGTGGTGGATGTCGTGTATCCGTTCAGTTTGAGTACTTCCAGGAAATGTGTGGTGTGTGTGTCTCGGTCTCTAGCGTCGGTGCATTTGTTGCGGATACGTGGTAGTTCGTTCCTTATGTATCCGAACTTAGCGACGGCTGGGAGGGCCGAACTGAAATGTACGAACTGTTCGTACATTTCAGATCGGCCCTCCCAGCCGGCGCTAAGTTCGGATACATAAGGAAAGAACTATTTTGAATATCAGTCCAATTTACATATCGAATGGG
>OZ024741.1:60489983-60504983 GCA_964016885.1 Eledone cirrhosa
TAATAATAGTAACACATAGTTTATGAATATTAAGCAAATATTCAGAAAAATATTCACAAAGTTTAACAGCCGTTTTAAATAACTATAAATGTTTAGTTCTATTAACATAGGTCATTTTTTGAAATCTAAGGGTGGGGAAAGTTTGGAATATTTTCTTCCAAAAAACCTCGATTAAATATTTTATTTACAAGACTAGTTTGTGATTTATTGAGAGAACGTTGTCGACATAATTTTATGTAACATTACACAGTGATTAGTATCGATTAGTAGTGATTCTTTACACGGATTACAACCACAGATATCGTCTACTAACGCTTATGGATGCATTCATAATCATACATATATATATATATATACATATATATATAGATATATATACATATATATATACACATTCACATATATATACATTCGCACATATATATATATACATATATACACATTCACACACACACAGACACACAGACACAGATATATATATATATATATATATATATATATATATATATATATATATATATATATATATATATATATATATATATATATATATATCGAATGTAGAAAGGTAGCATACGAGTTGATATATATAAAAACAATTAGTAGAAAGGAAAAAGATTTTTTCAGTAGAAAATGTTGAAGAGATTCTTTTTAGTGAAATACCAAAGCATTAATTTATCTACAAGATACTAATGTTTCTGAATATTACCCTTCATCAGTACAGGTGAACAGTAAACTGTACTGATGAAGGGTAATGCCCAGAAACATTAGTGTCTTGTAGATAAATTAATGCTTTGATATTTCACAGAAAAATATCTCTTCAACATTTTCTACTGAAAAATCTTTTTCCTTTCTACTAATTGTTTATAAATGTATATATATATATATATATTTTCTGTTATATATATATATAACAGAAAATACTGACTTAATAAATAAATAAATATATACACAACTACAATAACAACAAACACATATGAACACACACTAGTAAACAAATATACAATACAAGAACCAAAACAGATACACTCAAACGCGAACACACACACACCAAACATTATACAAACACATGCGCAGAGACGGAGACAAGAATAAATAAATAAATAAATAAATGAATAAATAAATAAATAAATAAATAAATAAATAAATAAATAAATAAAACAAAAATGGCGTAGACATTACAATACAATACAATATAGAAGGAACATTATGTAGTGACCTACATTCCGCGGGGTCACATACATTCTCCGTGCGTTATTTGGCTCAGCCCAGCCAATGACCGCTAGCGGAGGAGAATGTATCCCTACGTGCCCTGTGGGAGAAATTCCCGCGTCGATTTTGAAAAATCTCTCTCTTGCATCCTCACCTCGAAAAGGTAAACAACTAACTTTCTTTCGTCGTGAAATCACTAGCCAATATGTAACACAACAACTTAACCACGGCCTGGAAACACTTCAGCCAGTGGACCGTGCCTTCTGAAATTCTTAATTCGTTTGTTTTATTTCTCTTGGCATGCCTGCTCTACTCAGCTCTAAATAACTCAACCTTGTTAATAAATAATGTAAAACAAACCAAAGACGTTGTCGATGTTCTTACCACATCTTTCTACCGAACTAATTACTCGTGGCGCAACTAACTATAACATATACAAACTGCTAAAGTGGTTGACCCCGATTATGCATTACACAGCCTTTTAAAAGACTTCTAAAAAACTTCTAAAAACTTCTAGAGAAACATACAACACATACAAAAAAAGAGAAATTGATGACGAAACTAATACTTTATTTCTTGCAACTATGCGAAAAAACGAACTTGAAAATTGTTCGTTTAACTAAAAAAAAAAATTCACAATGGCCTGCTGGTCCACCAATTGTCTTTCTACTCCGAAATGCAGCTGAAACGCATCATGTGATGCTATCTCCTTCACCAATTTGAAGAAAGAAAAGAAAGGAAGAAAAAAAAACATATTTAATTTTTCTCCCTAGAGATGATTCCTGCCTATGAAGAGATGACTCCTGTCTTCTCTCTCTCTCTGCTGTATACGCTCCCGTCTTCGAGTCGAGACCAACTCACCGACTACACCATCACGACACGTGGTAAAATATTTCTATTGTTTTAGTATTGACTCCTGTGATATAAAAACATTGTACAAACACGCACCAGCCATTCCTATTCGTTTTAATATTATTGCAAGTAATATATACACTAATACCTGTCATCCAAAATTATAATAGTACCGCTGATGATATTGCAGATGTGCAACGAAAGAACTTTGATAGACTATATATATATATTTACTAGCTATACTACCCGTCCTTTGGACGGTTCAAGTAGCTTTCTATGTAGCTCATTAAACTAGACAAAGTAAATTTGAATACATAGAAGATAAACGTACTTTATGTAAACATAAAAACCTTAGGCACTATTACAGCGAAATAATTAATATGTGAGCTCGGTGTCTTTATTGACAACAGTAAAAGCGCATCATGAAATAGAGAAGTGAAGTGAATAATAGGCACTATTATGTACAGCGCATAATGTTGTAAAAGATATGAAATCACTTAATGTATGAACATCAAGCTTGAAACGCTAAATCATACAATGTCAAATCTATAACTTAACTTAGTAATCTGTTAGAAATTGCTGGTTGTGAAATATACAAAATGATATTGTTAGTTTCAAGGAAGCGTACCTTTTGTTTCAAGTACAAAGAGTAAATTAAAATCCGAATGAGCCGAATTACGAAAAATAAATCTTGTCTTACTTAAAGAAAACTCTTTTCTTACTTAAAGATAACTCTTGTCTTACTTAATCAGGAAAATTCACACAAATAACCGACATTTTTTTAATGTCCCCAAAGGCCCCAATATCGATTTTTGAAAGCCTTTGTAGATCATGTACAGGTTTTGTGCAAGGAGAAGCTCTGTAAAAAATTTCAAAGAAATCGCATGAATGGTTTAGAATATATGAACCCTCATTAAGAATTGTCCACATACACACACACACATGCAGAAAACTTCGTCTTTATATATATACAGATATCTGTTGGTCAATCAATGATATACATTGATTGCCAAATAAATTAACTATGGAGATATAAAAGATACAGAAGCGAAAACCAACCAAACAATGAGTGTATTTAGTTATTATTTCAGGCAATATTATTACAACAATATGAATCTCCCCAAGTATATCAATATATATATATATATATATATATATATATATATATATATATATATATATATATATATAATATAAACAAACACTCAGATATATATATATATATATATATATATATACATTCACATTTATATGCATATATATATATATATATATATATATATATATATATATATATATATATGCATGTATGTGTATATACATATATATATATGCATGTATGTCTATATACATATATATATATATAAGAAATGGGAAGTAAGGTTATATACAAAACTGGATATAGAGAAAAGGTGAAGATGGAAATAGCACGGAAAATATATTTAAGGGTCTGTTTATCTTTTTTATCCTTTCTTTGATTCGTGAAAGGGACATTATTGAAAACATTGGCAGTATCAGTAGAGGGTCGGACGCCATGCATTCCAGCATAGTTACGTCCCTTTACGATCTGAGTTCAAATCCCGCCGAGGTTGACTTTAACTTTCATCCTTACGGGGTCGATAAAATAAAGTACCAGTAACGCACTGGGATAATTGCTGGTCTTGTGCCTAAAAGTAGAAACAATTATTGAGAAAATGACATTATTGAAAAAATGAGAGAGACAATTCTTTTAAAAAAAAAGTTTTATGATGTATATAAAGTATATAAAGTATAACCGGTTTCGATTTATTATTAAAATTCATCTTATCAAATATTGAGTATTGAAATAAAAAATTAAAAAGAATTAATAGGATTTAAAAACTAAAAATTAATGATTTAAAATTAAAATCCATTGTTGGAGTAAGTTTTTTTGCCATCGTACTTGCTGAAAATTTGGCTGGAGAATATATATATATACATTCACATACATTTATATACACACACACACACACATATATATATGTATATATATATATATATATATATATATATATATATATATATATATATATATATATATATATATATATATATATATGACGAAGAAAGTGTGGTAAGGAATCAGGTGGACCATAACGCACCAGAGTACTCGATACTTAGAGTTCAGATCTAGCTGTCGAAACGGCCGGTGCTCAGCCGTCGGGGTCCTGATTCTTTTCCTATATATATATATATATATATATATATATATATATATATATATATATATATATATATATATGCGTGTGTCTGTGTGTGTGTGTATATATACGTATAATTATATAAACATATATAAATATGCACGCATATAGCGCACGCACACACATACCTACAGGTAAAAACACATATGTTCACCAAACGTACGTCAGCCAAGACACAATGTACACATATACGCACCTTACATACGTGCAAACACGCATACATGCATACACACACGAACACATAAGCACATATACACATAGCCATATACACATATACCAGTGTATATAAAATAATAAATATATACCCATAACAAAGCATATATACGTACGAGAAAGTATACGTACCTTATCTTCAAGACCACTTTACAGTGTGGGCTGGCTGGCGTGAGATGTATGAGGATTGGGGAGGTAATTCTAGGTGCGTGGGTGAGGGGTGGCATGTTCAAACGTGGGTGGAGTGTTAGCACATGGAAGGTGCATGAGGGGGTCGGACGTAGACAAAGTGTTGTATGTCAGGATATGGACGGGTATGGAATAAGGAGAGGACGTTAGTGAGTACAAGATATATGCTTCAACCTGTGTACAGAGGAGGGGGGACAGTTTCATGTAATACTGCGTACGCCAGAGATCTCGATCCTGTGTCATCGCATTCGAGATGTGCAATTGTGCAAGGTCAGGTTTTATCACTTTATCCCATGTCTTCTTAGGTCTTCCTAAACCATAGATTCCCTGGATTTTGAGCCCCCTGTACCTTTTTATACAGCTGTCGTCCTTCATACGCATCACACATCCATACCAACGCATTCTCCTTTCCTACACACTGTATCTGATTCTTCTTACGTACGGTTTCTCTCTCAATTCATTTATGCTTTGCCTTTAATGTTACAAATCTATCGAAAGAAGGAAGCTTGATTTCTTTCCAATCTTTGTAAATCTTCTGCACACAGCATCCAGGTCTCACTGCCATACAATCTTGCTGTTTGTATATATATACACACACACACATATATATATATATACATATATATGCATATACATATATATATATATATATATACATATATATATATATATATATACCTACATATATATAGATGTATATATATATATATATATATACATATATATATATATAAGAAATGGGAAGTAAGGTTATATACAAAACTGGATATAGAGAAAAGGTGAAGATGGAAATAGCACGGAAAATATATTTAAGGGTCTGTTTATCTTTTTTATCCTTTCTTTGATTCGTGAAAGGGACATTATTGAAAACATTGGCAGTATCAGTAGAGGGTCGGACGCCATGCATTCCAGCATAGTTACGTCCCTTTACGATCTGAGTTCAAATCCCGCCGAGGTTGACTTTAACTTTCATCCTTACGGGGTCGATAAAATAAAGTACCAGTAACGCACTGGGATAATTGCTGGTCTTGTGCCTAAAAGTAGAAACAATTATTGAGAAAATGACATTATTGAAAAAATGAGAGAGACAATTCTTTTTAAAAAAAAGTTTTATGATGTATATAAAGTATATAAAGTATAACCGGTTTCGATTTATTATTAAAATTCATCTTATCAAATATTGAGTATTGAAATAAAAAATTAAAAAGAATTAATAGGATTTAAAAACTAAAAATTAATGATTTAAAATTAAAATCCATTGTTGGAGTAAGTTTTTTTGCCATCGTTCTTGCTGAAAATTTGGCTGGAGAATATATATATATACATTCACATACATTTATATACACACACACACACATATATATATGTATATATATATATATATATATATATATATATATATATATATATATATATATATATATATATATATATATATATATATGACGAAGAAAGTGTGGTAAGGAATCAGGTGGACCATAACGCACCAGAGTACTCGATACTTAGAGTTCAGATCTAGCTGTCGAAACGGCCAGTGCTCAGCCGTCGGGGTCCTGATTCTTTTCCTATATATATGCGTGTGTCTGTGTGTGTGTGTATATATACGTATAATTATATAAACATATATAAATATGCACGCATATAGCGCACGCACACACATACCTACAGGTAAAAACACATATGTTCACCAAACGTACGTCAGCCAAGACACAATGTACACATATACGCACCTTACATACGTGCAAACACGCATACATGCATACACACACAAACACATAAGCACATATACACATAGCCATATACACATATACCAGTGTATATAAAATAATAAATATATACCCATAACAAAGCATATATACGTACGAGAAAGTGTACGTACCTTATCTTCAAGACCACTTTACAGTGTGGGCTGGCTGGCGTGAGATGTATGAGGATTGGGGAGGTAATTCTAGGTGCGTGGGTGAGGGGTGGCATGTTCAAACGTGGGTGGAGTGTTAGCACATGGAAGGTGCATGAGGGGGTCGGACGTAGACAAAGTGTTGTATGTCAGGATATGGACGGGTATGGAATAAGGAGAGGACGTTAGTGAGTACAAGATATATGCTTCAACCTGTGTACAGAGGAGGGGGGACAGTTTCATGTAATACTGCGTACGCCAGAGATCTCGATCCTGTGTCATCGCATTCGAGATGTGCAATTGTGCAAGGTCAGGTTTTATCACTTTATCCCATGTCTTCTTAGGTCTTCCTAAACCATAGATTCCCTGGATTTTGAGCCCCCTGTACCTTTTTATACAGCTGTCGTCCTTCATACGCATCACACATCCATACCAACGCATTCTCCTTTCCTACACACTGTATCTGATTCTTCTTACGTACGGTTTCTCTCTCAATTCATTTATGCTTTGCCTTTAATGTTACAAATCTATCGAAAGAAGGAAGCTTCATTTCTTTCCAATCTTTGTAAATCTTCTGCACACAGCATCCAGGTCTCACTGCCATACAATCTTGCTGTTTGTATATATATACACACACACACATATATATATATATATACATATATATGCATATACATATATATATATATATATATACATATATATATATATATATATACCTACATATATATAGATGTATATATATATATATATATACATATATATATATATAAGAAATGGGAAGTAAGGTTATATACAAAACTGGATATAGAGAAAAGGTGAAGATGGAAATAGCACGGAAAATATATTTAAGGGTCTGTTTATCTTTTTTATCCTTTCTTTGATTCGTGAAAGGGACATTATTGAAAACATTGGCAGTATCAGTAGAGGGTCGGACGCCATGCATTCCAGCATAGTTACGTCCCTTTACGATCTGAGTTCAAATCCCGCCGAGGTTGACTTTAACTTTCATCCTTACGGGGTCGATAAAATAAAGTACCAGTAACGCACTGGGATAATTGCTGGTCTTGTGCCTAAAAGTAGAAACAATTATTGAGAAAATGACATTATTGAAAAAATGAGAGAGACAATTCTTTTTAAAAAAAAGTTTTATGATGTATATAAAGTATATAATGTATAACCGGTTTCGATTTATTATTAAAATTCATCTTATCAAATATTGAGTATTGAAATAAAAAATTAAAAAGAATTAATAGGATTTAAAAACTAAAAATTAATGATTTAAAATTAAAATCCATTGTTGGAGTAAGTTTTTTTGCCATCGTTCTTGCTGAAAATTTGGCTGGAGAATATATATATATACATTCACATACATTTATATACACACACACACATATATATATATATATATATATATATATATATATATATGACGAAGAAAGTGTGGTAAGGAATCAGGTGGACCATAACGCACCAGAGTACTCGATACTTAGAGTTCAGATCTAGCTGTCGAAACGGCCAGTGCTCAGCCGTCGGGGTCCTGATTCTTTTCCTATATATATATATATATATATATATATATATATATATATATATGCGTGTGTCTGTGTGTGTGTGTATATATACGTATAATTATATAAACATATATAAATATGCACGCATATAGCGCACGCACACACATACCTACAGGTAAAAACACATATGTTCACCAAACGTACGTCAGCCAAGACACAATGTACACATATACGCACCTTACATACGTGCAAACACGCATACATGCATACACACACAAACACATAAGCACATATACACATAGCCATATACACATATACCAGTGTATATAAAATAATAAATATATACCCATAACAAAGCATATATACGTACGAGAAAGTATACGTACCTTATCTTCAAGACCACTTTACAGTGTGGGCTGGCTGGCGTGAGATGTATGGGGATTGGGGAGGTAATTCTAGGTGCGTGGGTGAGGGGTGGCATGTTCAAACGTGGGTGGAGTGTTAGCACATGGAAGGTGCATGAGGGGGACGGACGTAGACAAAGTGTTGTATGTCAGGATATGGACGGGTATGGAATAAGGAGAGGACGTTAGTGAGTACAAGATATATGCTTCAACCTGTGTACAGGGGAGGGGGGACAGTTTCATGTAATACTACGTACGCCAGAGATCTCGATCCTGTGTCATCGCATTCGAGATGTGCAATTGTGCAAGGTCAGGTTTTATCACTTTATCCCATGTCTTCTTAGGTCTTCCTAAACCATAGATTCCCTGGATTTTGAGCCCCCTGTACCTTTTTATACAGCTGTCATCCTTCATACGCATCACACATCCATACCAACGCATTCTCCTTTCCTACACACTGTATCTGATTCTTCTTACGTACGGTTTCTCTCTCAATTCATTTATGCTTTGCCTTTAATGTTACAAATCTATCGAAAGAAGGAAGCTTCATTTCTTTCCAATCTTTGTAAATCTTCTGCACACAGCATCCAGGTCTCACTGCCATACAATCTTGCTGTTTGTATACCTGCACCATGTAATCTCTCTTTCATTTTGAGGGGAAAAACCTGTTTGGTTAGCAAGGTTTCTAGCTCCCTGAACATTCTCCATCCTGTTCTCAATCTGGCTACAATACTTTTGGAACATCCACATCCACTGCTAATTTGGTCACCCAGGTAACTATCAACTACATCTATCGAATCCTCTGTGCATCTAAATGAGTTAGTATCATGTGGGCTGTTGCTACTTACTTCAGCTGTGCAAGGACCACATATAAAACCTACGTCCTTTGCTAGCCTATCTCCACTATATACACATATTTGCCATACTAATGTGCTTTCTTTATCCTAAATTCTAGTCTGTACAGACACGCCTGCAAGTTTCTACCACCACCGCCTCACCATCTTCTCCCTTAGCCCAATGCAAGATACTTTCGCCAACTTATCACAATAAAAATATGATCAGTGTCTGATCTAATTCAACATATCCACATAAATTCGAGAAAATTTTTCATACGCCAGTACAGCCTTGAAAAGGCTTGCCGAATACAAGTCGAAACCGCTTGGCGTCGTCGCCAGATTTTTACCCCATCTCTCTCTCTCTCTCTCTCTCTCTCTCTCTCTCTCTCTCTCTCTCTCTCTCGCTCTCTCTCTCTCTCTCTCTCGCTCGCTCTCTCTCTCTCTCTCTCTCCGTCTCTCTCTCTCTCTCTCTCTCTCTCTCTCTCTCTCTCTATATATATATATATATATATATATATATATATATATATATATATATATATATATACATATAATTCTATATGCGAGGGAAAGATTGTATGTATATGCCAGTCACTTTCTATATTGTAACATCTTTAGGTTTTATCAAGACGTGAATTTAGATGGAGCACGTGTACAAACTACTTTACAACTTTGTTATATAAGAAAACAGCTTCTAATACAAGCGTAATCTCCACAATTGTATATCATTTGCTATTATCTCACTGAGACATTGATAAATTCAACAAAGTAAAATGAACACATCAAGAAAAAGGGGAAATGTTTTAGTTTGTGCAATATTTAGACAAGGTTTTGGTAGTGTAATAGATTGGACTATAAATCAACTAAAGGAATAATAGGTGGATATTGGTAGAAATATCTTGATTTGTTTGATATGAAAAAAAAACATTAAAAAACCACTTTCAATATTTTCCAATACATCATTGTGTAAAAGACGGTAGTAATACTAGCAGCATTCAATCTCTGTCTTCTTTAAATTGAACTGTGGCAGACATTTTCGAGAAATCATAATAATGTTGACAGTAAAAGAGCAATACTTTCGTATATATTATGTATTTCAGAAAATGAAAATATGGAAGTAAAATGAAAATACATTACGGTAACAAAGAAACACTGGAAGAAAAAAATTGAATGTTCTCGCCATGTAGCTCAGGTCATTAGTTATTTATTTATCATGCAATATATATTGTACGCATGTATATATCAAAATCAAATACGCAATCTGTTGTATGTAATGTAGTAGAAATATTACATCTATAGCGCAAAAAAATAAATCGGTCGATTTGGTAGAGTCGTTAAGCGTAGAATATTTATTTTGGATATTTTCTTTCTGAGTTCAAGTCCTCGGCGAGGGTTACTTTTCTAGCTTTCATCATTTTGAGATCAATGAAAAGGTACCTGCCCAGTGCGGATTCTACCCTCTATCATTCCAGCTCTCACAACCAGGTTGTTCCACTGGATCAAAGGAGGGAGGGTCAAGAGGATGTCTCTGTCTGCTGGCGACTACACGGGCACCTACATCCTTTAGTGAAAGCATGATACATACATCTACGGCAAATACGATTGCGAAAGACGGCTGTAGTTCAACCAATGTATAATTGAAACGGATAGAAAATACATCATATCACATAACAAATACTCCATTATCTCAATTAATTAATGAAGCCAGAGGATCAATGCAATCATTAAAATGACTGATGAAATTAAATTTGGTATTTGGTTGCATCCATTTGATTCACGTGTCATTATGGTTAGTGTGTTGGACTCATGATCATATTTTGCGGGATCGGGTGGCACGTCGTGTCCTTGAATAAAATACGCTATTTCACGTTCCTCCTTCTTTCAAATGTTGCCACAAGAAGACAATATCAATACGGAAAAGACAAATGGAAATATTATTTCCTTGGTCCAAATTCTTAATCATATTTTTTCTTCTATTAGAGTGGTGCCACGTTATTTCAATTATCATTTGCTTTATTTATTTCTGTTTCTGTTATTTAATGAAAATCGCTGATATTTCAAACTGTCATAGAGATGTGCAAATCAAAACAGAGAAGAGCGATTGTGTGATGTTATGATGGAAACAGTCATTCCATTTTGCTAACAAACAGTTAGAAATCCTCTCTCAGGTGCAAGTATTCGATATTTAATTCAAGAGCATTCAATCGAAATGTTTACCTTCCAGCTTACTAAGGCCCGGACGACTATAGACAAACGAAATGTTAAATATGTGCTGAATGTTTATGTGGGAGTATGGAAAATACACACAAAGCTCAAATGGAAAAATCCTTCTGAGCAATTGAGCATTTCTCGGAGATCACTATAGGGCATTTTCAGCTGGTGTGACTATTAAAACCAATAGACATTTAAAAGTGATTATCTTTAGTTAGTATTTAGCTTTAAATTTAAAAGGCTGTATGTCCAAAATGATCATATCAGATTATGACCGAATCTGCCAGATTTATTTCTTTTTTAACAATATGAAAACTACAAGATTTAGGGTACTGAAAATCTAAGACGTGAGTTATGCACCAATATCATATACCTTAAATGCCCAATTTGATACAGAATTATGTTACAATGATTTATCGGACCATGCTTATCTGAATATATATATAGGTAATATATGCAGGGTAATTCAATAATTGTTTCTACTTTTGGCACAAGGCCAGCAATTAATCCAGTGCATTACTGGTACTTTATTTTATCGACCCCGTAAGGATGAAAGGCAAAGTTAACCTCGGCAGGATTTGAACTCAGAATGGCAAGGGCCGTAACTCTATGCGTCAAGGCATGGTGTCTAACCCTCTACCGATACTGCCAATGATACCGATATATGTTTCAATGTTTTGTACACCCCTCGAAATGTCACGGATATGTCGTGTTTTCAAAATATATTGAGTCCCTACCTATACTGAAATAGCGACAAGAAAATTCTTTCGTAGAATATTTATAGTAGATTAAATTATTGGGGATCAAAAGTTAATGAAATACTACGTTCCCCAGAATTTACCATAGCCCAATGTCCAATATCCAGCAAGAATTATAATATTGAATTTAGACATGTTACGGGCTGCTATAGAACACTTCCTAAAAATGATTCGGCTCACTAAATCAGAAAGAAAGAAGTTATTTGCACAATATTATATTCAGTAATCAGTTACAAATAATTTTCTGGATCCACAATAAAAGTATTTGAAGGGTAAAAGTTATATTCTTATTTAAATTTAGTTCAAAATCGCTTTTAGAAATGTTCTGCAGAATTCTCAAAAAACAATTCACAATAACTTTAATGCTTTGTTTCATGGATTTTATGTGGATATTCTTGCGTGTTTGGTAGGATATTATTATAATTGAATTTAGGCTTCGGGAAGATATTACGTAATTAGAATTAAATTGCATTTTTTCCTATTATATATTATATGAAAATGCAAGGTGGTGTGTGGAGAGCATGTTTGCTTCAGGGGAAACGACAAGAAGAAGATTATATATTTACGAAGATAAAGACAATGGAATCGAAACAAAAAAAAAGGAAAGATATTTTCTATAAAGGGCTGTGACATACATCATAATATCGATGGAATGTTATCAAAAGATAAATGTGCAGCTAGTTTGAAAGGTAACGATTAAATCCGCGTAAGAAGTAACAGAGCCATTTACTACTTAAATTTATTCCCAGAAAGATTGATTATTTAGAGGCTTCTGTCTAATGTTTATAGATAATGTTTCATACGTTTCATATTTTGATATTATGCAAAACAGATTTGAGTTTGAAAGTAATATTTATATTTCCGAAGAAACGAACATTGTTTTGTATATTTTAGAAACATAATGCACAAACACGTTTTGTGTAGTTAGACATCTTGGCGACGGAAAAAGACGATGATTATCAAGCAAATTCTACAGCGGTGTCTAAATTCTCCAAGAACCTACTCAAGGAATTATAGTAATTCGGTACAATTCAAAACAGGTAAATATTGGGTCAATATATTTGTAGCGTATACAGAATTCTGTCGACTAAAAAAGGAAATGAAGAAGTCAATAAACTAGATTCGATTATGAATTGAATACAAATTTCCGGTTTTTCTGTAAACGAATCAAAACATTAATATTTCATTCTTTTTTATGAATGAAAAAAACATTTTCTAAGGAAAAAGATGAGATAAATGTCAATTTAAAGGGTTAAATTCCATTAAAATGGATATGTGGGATATGATATCAGCAGGGGACTGGAATATTGTGTATTTCATAATCAATTGAAATTAGAATTGATTGAAATATTTGGAAACTAATCCGAACTTTTCTCCTTAGCGGGATCATAATAACATACGTTAAGTATGGTTTCTACCTAGTGTTATATCAGCTTTTGTGTGAGTCGATAAAAAACAAAATCAATAAAAAGAAAACTTTACTTTAACCCTGTTAATTTTGATTAAATTAAACATGTAATATGTCTATTATATGCATTTTCTTGGTGAAAATATACACAATTGGACACTTTTGTAACAAAAGTGTTATAAATTGAAACAACGTAATACTTGCAGTAGCCCTAATACTCGATATCATTAGTAATGAAAATAAGAAAAATAACTTTCTATAACTAAATCATAATAGATATTGAAAAGTTAATTCAGTAGAATGCAAATCATATTTTGAGATCTATATGTCTACACAATATTGAAAGGATTAAATCTTATTGCAATTCTACATAAATGCAAATATGTGTAACAATGAGATATGGTAGACTCAACAAGGCCGAAAGGTTAAGAAGTTCGAGTGAGTGTCACATACCATAAACTCGAGTCGATCAAAAGCTTAGTAACTGGAAGTCAGTCGCATAGACTGTTCCTGTAATTCAAAAGGGCAGCCTTCTCAAAGACTGTCGCACTGAATCTCCCTGAAAATTATGTTGAGGACACATATACTCGTTAATTTCAGAATAGGCTGATTCATTGATCAAATATCTGGAAGACTCATCATCAAAACTGACGGAGATCCTTTCCAATGAGATATGGATATTTCGCTTGCTTGTTTTTTTTCTAAGTAATAAAAAACAAATCTGGTGCATATACGATTTCATATGAATATTTGGGAATATGAATTCGCTTCAAATATCCGTTCATCTGTGCATGACTTAATACCAGTTAACATTGATTTATTGAAAGGAGTTGTTCCATACATGAATATATGAATAACAAATATTGTTCTCTCATAATTGAGGGATACATTGTTTCATGTGATTTCGTTTTTAAAAAAATGAAATAGATCTAATATCGGAATTCATAATATTGCAAGAGACAAAAGCAAAGATAAAATAATATGTTTATGACAAGTATTATTATCGATTATATATAGAGGTGTATCGATCGTTTGTAGAATCCTATTAATTGTTTCGATTAATACATTGCTGATTGTATAGTTTCTGTGTACACAACGCCATATCAATGTCGTGGTTGGTCGTAAGGTAAATATGAAAGGTGACAAGTAATACCATACGCCCTCAATATTGATATTCCTTAACTATCTCTCTAGTTAATGTTCAATATTCAAATAATTAAATGTAAAATAGTATAAATATGATATAAAAGTGTTCTCAGCTATATAATGATGTACTAATCAGTATAA
>OZ024741.1:60507483-60517483 GCA_964016885.1 Eledone cirrhosa
TCTAGGAGCCAAGACGAACCTCTCGGAAGCTGTGTTCACTGGAGCAATTAAAGCGCCCAAATGTGACAGGGGCCCGGTGGGTGACGAAATTTGCGAGGAAACCTTAAAAGACTTAAATAGAGAAGTTATATAACGTAAATAGGCGGTGAAGTGACAGATTTGATAGAACTTCGAATATAATGCTTTGCGGTATAATTTCCGAACTTTGCGTGCCGAGTAGAAATACTACTGAAGCTAACCTTTCATCCTTTCGATATCAATAAATGAAATTACATATTGAGATTGATTATTTCTTTATGTGTATATTTCAAATTCGCCCTCCCTCTCTCTCTGTCTCTCTCTGTCTCTCTCTCTATCTCTCTCTCCACTCTCTCTCTCTCTTCCTCTCTCTCAAGCAAAGATTGGCTGTGTTCCGACCCAGATAAGAACAGGATTCACCACGCTTAAATGCCCAGACTGGTTGTATATCATTACAGTGCCTCTACGACAATCAGGACATAAGACCCCATGACAGGGCGTGGAATTAATCCATCACTCAGTTGGTTATGCACTGATTCATTAAGTGTCAAAGTTCTTTTGCCGGAGTCTGTAGACTTACCGTTCACTGTACATCTCAGTGTCTCCACTTCGTCCACACTTACTCCACATCGAATAAGTATATACCCATGAGTAATATAAATATTCTCTCATGTTTGTGTATTAATCAGGGACTCAAAATATAAATATTCTGATTTGTCTGAAGCCATAATTTAGTCGATCATATCGACCTCAATACTTATCTTATTGATCTCTTTGTCGATATATATACGACGAGCTTCTTTAGTTTCCGTCCACCAAATTCTACTCACAAGTGGAGATTTCTGGTGTCCCTGGCCCTAGGGCTACCTCCCTACTCATCACCATCGGCACGGAGTTGGCTATACGCAGATGTAAGCGTCACAAGCTGGAATGGCTCTTCCAACGCGTCTCCATCAAAATCCTCCATGTAAACGCCTTCTCTATTCTGTCCGCCGAGTTCCCGGGTGGACCAGCGCGAGGGCCCTCATTTGCTTACAATAGTGAGGGATGAGGAGAGCTTGAGAGGCGGAAGTAGTGACTATACCAGCATTACTGAAGTATTTTGTTGAGTTAAAGTTTAAGTGATTTCGCTAAATATCTTATTCAACTGGTATTATTTCGCCTCAACTAATGATCAGACACAAGTCAACCAAAGGCAATAGCTGCAGACACTTGCCAAAGGGACCACACGACGAGACTGAAACCAGAATCACAAGGCTCCGAGGTGAACTCCTTAAATACATAATGATACTAGTGCTTACAGAGAAATAATTTGTTTAAAATGTGCCAATATTAACAGATACAAGCTGTTGTACATATAATTCAATAAAGAACAAAGACTTGGAAGTAATTGATATGAAATTAAAGCGTTTAATAGGAAATGGCTGACATTTACACCGCTAAGATAAACATATTTTACATTGTTTCCTTTATTTATTTGTTATTTATTTCAATGATCAAACTTCAATTAATTCAAGGCCAATAATTTGCTTTTATTGGCAAAATAATTGTGAAGATTATGAAATAAATTATGAGTTGCTATAATTACATACTTTAGGTTTAAATACTTCATAGCGATAAATTTTAAACTATTGGCAGGTGGAATTTATAAATCATTGAAATACTTCAAATATTATAGATTTCAGCAAGTGAACATGTATAGGCATATGTTACATGTGTGTTTGGCTTGACAGATGGAGAATAAAAACTCAGTAGATGTATAGCGAGGTATATAATTTTACAGAGTAACTAAAAACATTTGGCTCATTATTTACTTTTGGCTATATTTGTAGACTAGAACTGATGAAACTCCGGATTCTCTGAAAGTTCCTTATATTCTAAAGAAGGGAAATTTAAGTAAAGAAATATTAGGATGAAAGAAACAACAGTAACACCAAAAGAACAAAACATATTACCAGGTAACTTACTTTTTTGTTACCTACATCATACAATCCAGTTTGCATTGGTTAGCCTTATATCACTTTCCACATTATAAATCATATACAATGCTGCAATCTAACTACATTTTAATAGTTATTTCGTTTAAACCATTAACAATATATCAAAACGTCGCTATCTTTTGATGTTTCTGTCCAGAGTTACAGTATATGTTTCAAGCGATCCCCATTTGAAAGAATGCATTCTGTGAGGCGCATGGTGAAATTTAGTATGTCTTTACAAACAGATATATGGATGACTCTGATCTCCTCCGTGATGTTTTGTGTAAGTTCAGTGATGATCCAAGGTTTGTTGACATATTCTCTCTCATTTAGTTAGCCTAAAAAAATAAATCTGCGGTGAGCGCCATAAATCAGGGCTGTGTGAGGCCCAATGAAAATCAGTCTCCACACTTATTAAACGATTTCCAAAATGATATTTCAGACATTCATGCAATTCATTGGATGTATGAGGGCTTGCTCCATCTTGTGGAAACCAGAACTTATTCATTAGAGATGCGTACAAAGTGTGTAGCTCAATTTTGAAAACATCCGGATATCCCACATAGCGTTTATTTGTGACTGTATCAGTGACACCATTTTCTTCGAAGAAGAATGGGCCAAGCAACCCTGTCTCAGAAATGGCAGCCCAGACAATACATTTAGCCAAGTGGAGAGACTTCACAACTTCATATATTATGTAATATATATATTATACATGTATATAATTTATATATGATATATATGTATATAATATACTGAGTGGGCTGTAAGTCGCACACCAAAGCATTAAAAACAATTTAGTAAACAGGTACATTGTATTGTATTTATAACAAAAATTATATTCAAATAATAAGGCATCATTGTCAAAATGAACGCCATTTGCAATTTCGTATAATTCTAGGCGATGTCCGAAATTGTTATAGACTCGATAAGATGCTTGTGATCAATCGGCAACGGTTCAGGAGGACAATTTTTAATGAACTCTCTAGTAGTATGGTGGGTCCCTCGAACCCGCTGGCTACGCTGACCCTCAGCTGCACCGGGCTGAGTTCCTCGCTAAATGATCGCAGCTGCGAGACTCCGGAATGTGTTACCTACCGCGATGGGGCGTATTCCAAACTTTCGACCTGAGAGCGGTGAGGGGAGCCGATAAAAAAGACCTCGGGAATAGGGTCCAGGGCACCAAGAATGAATCTGTTGGTGAGTGCCATGAATGTGTTGGGTCTGGCCTGTTCATACACATTGGTTAAGAACATCTGCCCGAAGGTAGAGATGTTGACCTTGACCAGGGCCGCTGTCGGCCTGCAGCCTCGATCGTCACCAGAGTTGAGATGACCGAGGATGAGTGGAGCGAAATAAAACAATAGCTCCCAATCGCTCTGTCGATGGCTATCTAATACTTTGTAGATGGAGCCCACTGACACCCGATGTAGACTCGTCTGTGCCGAGCGATGTTGACTAATGAGGATTGGGTGTTGGACATGCATACTGTGTCGACTGTGGAAGCCCCTGCTTGGGCGAGAAGTGGCAGCTACTGCATCTACACGATGTGTAATTGAACAATAATTCACTCGGCCATATAGGTTTTTGCGGTTAACGTGATCGTTCCACCATAAAATAGTGGTAGTAGGTGGGGAGATACATGCATGCCACCACATGATGTTTGGTTTACTGGTGCTGGTGTCTGTTGGGCGAGACCCTAGCACTAAATTAAAACATCGTAGGCTGAATTGAACTCAGTGACCGCACTGTTTCATCGCTGTGGTGGTGGTGAGGTGGGGGCTTGTTATGTAAGACAGGCCTGTCTCTGTGTGGCTGGCTGCTTGCATGGAGTGGGTGATAGACGAGTGGTCACGGTCAGTCAGTCCTGTACCTCTACGCCTGCATAAATGTTATAGAATGGAAATAAAGTTCCCAATAGAACAGACTTTGGCTATGAAAACATCATTTCTGACAGGTCTTTAGATTAGATTGCCTAGGAAATGTAACGTTATAACATAAGATGGGGTCTTATGATATCAAGTGACTGGTTGCGTAATTGCACCATCACGTAGCCACGATCACCATTGAAATATTACTCAAAGCTTTCTTATCAAAATGCTTTTTAACATCTACACCGAATTTCGAATTTTTCTTATTCTATATATCTTCAACAAAACTCACTAACTATGTGTTCGCTTTGTATTGCAACGTGCACTCTTCTTATTTGATTAAGCGTGCAAGCTATGGCCGATGGTCACTAACATAAATTCGGTGATTTTCGTAATCTCTCTCTCTCTCTCTCTCTCTCTCTCTCTCTCTCTCTCTCTCTCTCTCTCTCTCTCTCTCTCTCTCTCTCTTTCTCTCTCTCTCTCCTATATATATATATACTTAGGGTAAACATTGATGCAATTCAATTCAAGCACTCAACATACTTTTTCCACATAGGAGTGACGGAGTAAATATCGAATAAGGAAAAGCGAAGTAGTTTCAGATGTTCAAGTCTTTTAATAATAATGCTGTGATATATATTTCAATGACGACAGTGGCCACACTGTTCTGTGTGCCAGTATTGCGACATCGTCAGACAGCATGTTACATAATAAGGTTATGTTTCCGAGGCAATGCAAATTGAATCGACATGGGAACGGATGAAGTGTGTGCTTTTGGGTTCTTCATCCGTTCCCCTGTGTGTACCAATTCACCCCCACCGGTCTGCGCAGGCGCATGTCCGAAGGAAGTTGACCATTAGCTACCGCAGATTTCAACGAAATTCGCTTAGTCAGTTCCCCCTCTCAGCCAAACAATGACCCATTCAGGCCTGTACCATAGTTTACTGCTACCCGTCCCGTCTGTAGCAGTCAGCCGAAAGCCAGAGGGGATGGGAGAGTATCAGTATTTACAGGTCCCAATACTACCTCTCACCAAGCATGGACAGTACAACTGACCATCAACGCCTAAGAGAAAATATACTTAATTCTAGTTATCAGGGTTTTACATTGGAAGTTATGAGTGAGAGTTGGAAATAAAATTAAAATTTAAAATCGAAAATCCTAAATCAAATATCAGAAATTATAAATAAAAAAATTAAAGAATTAAAAAGTTAACAATTAGAAATTAAAAATCCGGATTGAGGTGAGTAAAAAAACATATAGATTGAAGTGAGTAAATAATATGCAGAGAGATGTTTAAGTAAGAAGTTCTGAAAGGGGTACTAATGTCACAGTTACACTATCCAGATATTGAACGATAGTGCCGTACAGTAGAATGGAGGGTAAACTACAGTATTCAAGGCAGTAGTCAATCTAGTATACAGTCATAATTTCCATCACATAGAACAAAACAAAACAAAAAACAGATATAAAGTACACAAAAGAAAAGAACCAATAATGAATAAATGCAAGAACACAGAGTACATATATGCAAATCTATCCATATGATTGTCAATTTGTCTATGTATAGATTGAATTGAGGGGGCTTCTGTTCAAATGCGATTTGGTGCAGGAAAATAGGGGTTTATCTTAGTGTTTGTATACGCGTATTTATCCTGCCGAAAGTTATTATTATGTCCGTCCAGTGTCAGGGGTTTCCATCCCCATGGTAGAGGGAATTTCCTGGTGTAGCTCGTGGTTGGTTCCTCTCTTCTCCACCATATCGGTTACATGATAGAGCGCTCAACTAATTGGAGCTAAATTCAATTTGGATTGCCTCGGAAACATAACCTTATTATGTAACAAGCTGTCTGACGATGTCGCGACACTGGCACACAGAACAGTGTGGCCAGTGTCGTCATTGAAATATATATCACAGCATTATTATTAAAAGACTTGAACATCTGAAACTACTTCGCTTTTCCTTATTCTATATATATATATATATATATTTCGGCTCTGTAATATACTTGTTATTTTACATTGAGAGCTATTCTCATACTTGTAATTGGATAAACTATATATATAAAACTGAGGATGTCTGTCTGTGTGTGTCTGTGAGTTTGAATCCCTAAAACTCGAGAAGTACCCAACCGATTTTTTTCAAACTTTACATGTGTATTACTTATGCATATAAAATTCAACTTCTTGATCCCCTAGGTGAAAAACTGCTTTTTTCAGCTTTTTAGGGGTTTTTTGAGGCGTCACGTCAGACCGATTTCCTTGAAATTGTAACTATGTATTAGTCAGTATCTTCTTCATACCGTGAGCAAAGAAAATCCAACTTGTTTATGGCCTAGGGTCCGCATTAGGTGAAAAACTTCATTTTTTCAGATTTTTAGGGCTTTTTTGAGGCGTTACGTCTAGCCGATGTTCCCGAAATTTCAAGGCCTATTATGCACATAAAAAAAATTCATTTTCTTGATCTCCTAGGGCCCGCATTAGGTGAAAATCTGCATTTTTCCTGCTTCATCGAGGAAAATCTTAAAGATTATCCAGCCATCAGAGTATTCGGATTATTTTCTTTACATATGCAGTTTTTCTACGATTATAAATACCTTATCCCGTGCAACCCCGGGTACCACTGCTAGTATTTAATATTACCCACATTATAAATATATATATATATATATATATATATATAGGTGTGTGTGTGTGTGTGTGTGTGTGTGTGTGTGTGTGTGTGTGTGTGTGTGTGTGTGTGTGCGTGTGTGTGTGTGTGTGTTTGTGTGTGTGTGTGTGTGTGTGTGTGTGTGTTTGTGTGTGTGTGTATTATATATATATATATATATCGAGAGAGAGAGAGAGTTGAAAAAGAATGTACTTTCTGATATAAATAATCGTTGTACTGTCTTTCTTTAACGCCTCCCTTTAATTATTTGAATATTTGGTGAGTAAATCCTCACCAGTGTATAACAACTAACAGCAGTTAAGATCGTATGTATTCGAAGTTGTAAACTGCTACTTTTGGCAAAAATACCTTTAATACTTTTCTATGGCTTTGTTGTACGGACCTGATCTAAAGGATTATACAATGATCACACTCTGCAGTATTCACATAGACCCCCTAGATTAAAACTGCCGATAACTGTGTCAATATATTTGAAGTTCGTTTCACAACCCCTTGATTCTTAACGCATGATGAAATTGCCTGAAACGCTTTTAAAGCTCACCTTTATTGACAGATACAGATTAATGATCTAATGCTTAAAATCTGCGACTGTTGTGCTTACCTCAGATGAACATTTCTGATATTGAATTATGAATAAACTATTTATATTTTCATATGTTTGTTAAAACAAGTAAATTTGTTTAATAATTATTTTATACCATTTAGTAGGCGGTGAATGGTTATAGCATCGGTTGGAAAGTGTTACGGCGGTATTCATTCCAGCTCTCTGTTCAGGGTTCTTACTGAGGTCAAATTTGCCTATCATCTTTTCAGGAGTCGTTAAATAAGCTCTAGTCAACGACTGACTGTTTCGGTCAGGTGAGGGGTGGGCGCAGCCTCGTTCAATATATCCAGTCGTGTGTCAGGAGATGGTGCCCCTTCAACTTCATCAGAAGTTAAAGAGCTCTGTACTGCCTTTTCATTTTCTTACAGTGCATAGTACCTCTCTACCTAACTCCCGGTAAAGTAAATCTGATGTGTATGCCGAATTCATTGCCTAAGGCAAAAATCAATATTTCCCAAACATGAGTGTGTGTGTATGTGTATGTGTGTGCGTGTGTCTCTGTGTGTATGAGTGTGTGTATAACATAGTAGAATGAAATATAATACAGAGATAACATCGTGATCGTTTTCTCATATGAACCGTGTAGAAAGTAAATATGTAAAAGAAAGATAAAAGATAGGCGAGAAAAAAAAAACAGATTCAGATGAGTTGATACCAGGAAGAAGTAATTTCCCCCTATCATCTAATATATTCTTGGTCATTATCCTTCCGTATGGAACTAATAAGGTTTCCAGACAATATGAAATTCAAATATAAAATGTTTAATGAAGATTGAAGAGGTTGTCTTAATGCAGATATATAGCAGCAATTCTAAGACAAAAAAAGAAAAGATAAACGAACCATAAATGAGATGTTAAATATATCAGTCATATTTTTACTAACGATAGAATCTTCAAAAGTATTCAGTAAATGAGTTCTTTACAAAGAAACACTTTTGCATATATATTTCTGAGGAAAATAGGAAGGGCTGTTTATGTGAGTGTGTGTGATTTTGTTTTGTTTTTTGAAAGATAAATGTTATTTAATATTTATTGATTTAATGTTGTTTACGGCCAAACACAATTGAAAGTCAAGAAATATTTAAAAAGAAAACTAAAAGAAATTTACCACGTATACACACTCGCGCACACACTCACAAACAGACATGCACGTATTCACGCACATACAAATACACAA
Source organism: Eledone cirrhosa (assembly GCA_964016885.1). Classification (NCBI taxonomy): domain Eukaryota; kingdom Metazoa; phylum Mollusca; class Cephalopoda; order Octopoda; family Eledonidae; genus Eledone; species Eledone cirrhosa. Next base: position 60,515,803 of record OZ024741.1, read on the forward strand.
ACAGACCTGGTTACTTTAGTAGTCGATATCTGAAGCTGAATAGAGAGTATTTAGAAGTGTCTTTATTCTATTATAAATTACGGCAATGTTTTTCTCTAAAATTTCTTGATGATACGTAACACAGACTGTTGAGCTTCAAAGTAAGATTTATGAGGAATTCTTACAAATAAAACCTTTTCTACAAATCTAATCAATTATTACATTGTAAAGAAAAATATAGGGTGGCGAATTGACAGTCTATAGGACGTCGAATTAAATGTAATCTGAGTTCTAATCATGCCGTGGTCAACTTTGTCTTTCTATCTACCCCACCTTCTCTTTGGATGAAATCAGTTATATTCAGAACTGGAGAGGAATGGGTGTTTCCAATATCTAAGACACCCCGGATATAAGGGTGATGCTATCAGAAACAGAAAATATCATTTCAAAGGGTACTCAAAATTATATAAATTCATAACCGCAGCTAATTCGGAGAATCTTCAACCTCCTCCTCTCCTCCTCACACATTGTCCTGTCATCACCCCCCTCTCCACCACACTCTTTCGACTTGACCACTTCCGGTTGCGCACGCCACACTGTTATCTCACTTCCTCATCGTCATTTTTCTCTTACTCGGATTTGGACTTTACCTCACCTTCAAATCTACACGCTGCACCCTCCACACACACACACACGCACTAACATCCATACAGAAACATAGACACAGAAGAACACTTACACCATGTCCGCACACACGCAACTACGCACCATAGCGGATCCTCAGCTCGTAATGGATATGGTTATACGGAACAGGAAGGACAACCGTACGAACGCGTATAAGCAGAAACGGTCACGTCACTCAGGCAATACTAAATTGCGTGCGAGAGGTGTAAGGGAGATAACTGCGAAAGTCTGAAAGTTTATAGTTGATAAGAAAATTAGGATGTTGTTGTAATTCAATCCGGAGCTTTGTAGTTATGTAAGAGGTGTTTCCAGACGTGTGGACAACGTGTGAAGAATTCATTACTTGGGTTTAGGCAATCGCTATTGCGTAATCTCTTTAGAATATTTATTCGTTCATCAATACATAGTCCACACGACGGATTGCCTCTTGAATATGGCTTGGACTTAGTGATGGCTTTTCATTGAATGGAGTAGTCTATACTTGAGACCTTGAGGGACCATACGTTGTTCGCGAGTTTCGTGGATGAACGTCTGACCTAAAGGTCGACTGGTGGTTCAGGAAGCGTTCCTTAAATCGGCGCTCCGCCATGCCCACATAGGATTTGACCTCCTGTGGTTGATTTGGTCAGTTGGAAGTCACCACAGCTTCACATATATATATATATATATATATATATATATATATATATATATATATATATATATATAAAACGAAGGAAATGTGGTAAGGAATCAGGTGGACCATAACGCACCAAAGTAGTCAATACTTAGGGTAGTAGAGTGGGTAATAGGAACCAGTAAGACCCCGACGGTTGAGCTCAGCCGTCGGGGTCTTACTGGTTCCTATATATATATATATATATATATATATATATATATATATGTGTGTGTGTATAAATGAAGCAATTCCGTCGGAAAAGTTCAGGAAAAAAGAGTGCTCTATGTAGGTAACAGAGCTTAATAGTTATGTAATAAATAACATAAGGCAATTATTTCAATTACCAGTGGTTTCTTAAAA
>OZ024741.1:60519983-60559983 GCA_964016885.1 Eledone cirrhosa
ATAACATATATATATTTATATGCCAGATATTCAAAACAACAAACAGCGAAGGACGCGTTCCGGACTTGTCCGACAGACAACCTTTTCCCCCACCCCGGAAAAAAACCCCAGTTGATGGATGTGAATCTGAAATATATAGGGACTATTAAATCTCTCCCAAGGTAACTCTCTCTTGTGTTGTTATTTTAATTTTATCCTTTATACTCTTCCCTTCATTCTACACATCTCACACATCTTATACACACCACGCATCTCAACGTACACCCACTTACATCTCTCTCTCCACCACCGGACCTTGTTACCCGGAGATTTACCCATTTGCATTGTCAAGGCTTCCAAACGACTTAAATATATTTACTTATTGTTCCACAATGCTTCAAGCAAACTTCAATACTCTCTTAGACTTAAAGATATATATATACATATATATATATATATATATATATATATATATATATATATATATATATATATGTATGTATATGTATGTGTGTGTCTATATGTATATGTGTATGCGTATGTATGTGTTTATGTAGTTGTATATGTATGTGTATGTGTGAGAGTGTGTGTATGTATTTATTTTTACGTATGTATGTGTACGTGCATTTTTGTGTATTGCTTGCCACGTGTGGTTGTTCATTTATTCGTTGCCTGTATCGCTGTCAACACTATAATAATCTTTATATTCATTTTTATTTTTTTTATTATTATATACTTTTTCTTATATTTATTTGTGCGTGTGAGTATGTAGGTGTGTGTATATATTTCTATCTACCCCAGCACACCATCTGGGCCAGGTGATTTCCAGTTGGTTAGTTTTGTTGCCTGCCCCTTAAGAGTTTCAATTGTGATACTCAAATCAGTTTGTTGGTGTGCCTGTTCACTGATCTCCTTCTGTACTGTCTCAATGCACACTGCCTGGTCATTATGTTTAACATCCTGCTCCCATATTCCTCTCCAGAAAGTTTTAGTTTGTTCCGCCTCAGGGATCAAGTCGTTGCCTCTTTCTTTCCCTTCAAGCTGTCCAAACAGCATCTTCTGGTTGTTGTCAAACATGCGGTTCTGTCTATACTGACTGACTCTGTTCTCGTATCGCCTGATTGTTGCACTCTTTGCTACAATGCGTTGCTTCAGTTCCTCTATGATAATATTTAGCTTTTTCCTCCTAGTTTTGTACTTTATTTCTAGTCTATTTTTAGTGTCCCATTCAGTAGGGACTCAAGCTTTCCAATGTCATTTCTCATTTCCCTGATTTGACCACTCAGTCGTTTCTTCCACCAATGCTCTGATCTTTCTTGTTTGTTGTTTCCTCTCGCTTTATACCAAGTCATTTCCTCACCGTATTTGCTGTTGCTTTGAGGATATTGTTGCACTGGTGAAGGCTCCTCGCCTCAAGGTATGGGATGACTTTGTTTACCTTAGCTGTTGTTTCTTTTAACTTTTCCTGTCTACAAATCTTAGGTTCATAGGTTTCCCACTATCATTGTTCAATTCATCTACCTCTAAGTTTAGGATATCAACCAAATCTTGTCCTAGCCTGTCAGCATTCATCTCCTCAGTGGCCGTATCTCTGTTCCAGGTATTATTTATTTCAGCATTCAGATCATTGTCTGCTTCGGATGGTTCCTCCGTTCTCTCGACCTCTTCACCTTGATTTCCCACTGGCTCGTTTGCCTGGCATACTCCACTCTACATTTCCAAGCTACTCTCTCTGCTCAGTTCCTCCTGTTCCAGCTCGCTTATCCACACATCAGTTCTTATTACCCGAACCTGCCCGGCCAATTTTTGTTCATCTAATTTAAATAGACCAATCTCGTTCCAGATGTTATGCATCCGTTTCCTATAGCCTTTCTCCTTGAGGTTACTCTTCAGGTAACATTGCATAACAGTTCTATTCAATTCTTTCGTCCTGTTGGTTCTGGTCCCTTTCCTTCTTCTTCTTCCTCCGACACCAGCAGTATTTGGTTGACAGCCAGGTCCCTGCTGCTGAGCCAGGGAGCACTTGTTGGGTGAGAGTCTGTCACATGACATTCTAGTCTCCACTTCACCGTTATTCGAACTGTTTAGGTTCGACATTTAAACACTTTTATCGAGGATTGGCGAATGAATGGTTACATAACCACCGGTGATTTCATCACCTCCGATGATTTCGTCACTCCCAGTGATTTTTGTGTGGTATTATCACGCTGTAGACGAACATAAATAAACAAACATACAAACAGGCAACCCCCCCCCCCCAAAAAAAAAAATGAATAAGCATAAGTTTCATTGTAATGTAATGTTTGAATGTCTGACTTAGTTTTTCCCTTCCCTTCTCTGTCCGTCTGTTTGTTCTTCTCTTCATTTTTCTTTTCTTTACGTTTTTCGTTGTTGCTGTGCTGCTTTGATTTTGATTTTAGTTTTTGATTTTGACCGGGTCATCAATTCAGTCTATTTATATATTTTGATGCCTTCCTCTTTTAGTGGGGACACTACGATATAGCAGGAGGAAGTGGGAGAGAATAGCGGCGGTAGTGATAATTAGGCCGTGGTGGTGGTGGTGGTGGTGGTGCTGTGCTAGTAGTACCTAGCAGGAGGTAGTGGGAGAGAATAGTGGCGGTAGCGATAATGAGGCAGTGGTGGGGGTGATGTGATCGTAGTACTGTAGTGATGGTGTTGAAGTTGAAGTAGAAATAGAGGTTGAGAGGTTGAGTGAACTTGACCAGAGTTTTTAGCGTGGTAGTGGTGGTGAAATTATCTTTAGCTATTTAGCTATTTAGTCATTTTGCCATTTTCCTCCTTTTCGACTCCAACATTCCTGATCCAAAATTAAATATTAATATTGTTTATTAATATTGTCTAGTGATACCGCCACCTTCCCCCTTCGTAAGTTAACAGAAGGTAATGGGGGAAAAGCGGTGGTAGCAATGAAGGAGTGGTGGCGGCGGTGATGGGATAGTGGTAGCAATGATGGATAGAGTGGTGGCGGCGGTGACTATAGTGATGGCGTTATCGTTACTGAGTTTTGTTGAATAGACTGTAGTTTTGTTTGATCGGTGAATTTATGCGGTTAGTCGCGTATGTTTAATATATGTGTTGACATATTTTCTTAATATTGGAATTAAACATTTTGTGAAAACTTGAGACAATAATAACAGTAATTATATAACTATTATGCTGGGATTGGTGGTGGTGGTGGTGGTGGTGAAATTGCCGTTATCTGACTGTTTTATTTAGTGTACACAGAGGAGTGATGGTATAGATGGTGTATCTAGTTTGTGGTGTTGGTGAAATTGCTGTTATTTGGCTGCTCTATATAGTGTAGACAGAGAGGGTTTTCTTCAATTTATAACCATTTTCTTTTTTTAATATAAAATGTATAATACAAAATTGAATATTTGAGCGATATAACAATATATTATGGATCCGAATTTTTCTGAGACTTGAGTCTGGTGCTTTACGTATTATTTGTACTAAGAATTGTTATTTCACAATTGATTTAAATATGTTAAAAATCAAAAACTTACGGGAGCGATTTCATGACCTTCTATCCACCACGTGCGTCTTCTTCCCTATTTCTATAATTATTATTATTATTATTATTATTGTTATTACTCTTTGAGTCTCAGTCATTGATGTTAGTTAACTGGAAAGTTGGTAGAAATGAATATCAAGCCACTACCTGCAGCCTCAGATATTCAGGACGTATCGGAGGTTTCTTGCTGTTCCTAGCAAGCATGCCTTTTGAAGCGTTCCAAAAAGCGTGAAGGGGCCAATTTTCTTTAACCATCCCTGGAAACTTTTTGAGATAGTCCCTAGTGCGCCTATGACAATCGGGATCACTTTGACTTCATGGCAGTTCCAAATTCTTTTTACCTCCCACTTTAAGTCCTAGTATCGGTTAATTTTCTCCCTCTCCTTCTCTTGCACTCTCGTGTCGAATGGGCAGGCCACATCCACAATCAGGCACGATCTTTTTTCTTTGTTCACAACCACCAGGTCAGGTCTATTGTGTTCGAGTTTCTTATCCGGCTGTATCCTAATATCCCTCAGCACCTTCACCTGATCGTTTTCTATCACCGCCTCTGGCTTATGCTCATACCACTTCTCAGAATGTGGTAAATTGTTTACTTTGCATAGGTGCCAGTGGATCACCCTGCCCATCACATCATGTCTCCAGCCCTTATAGTGAGTCTGGGCTAGGTGTTTACACTCGGATACAATGTGAACCACAGTCTCCTCTCTCACTCCACAGATCCTTTATTATTATTATTATTATTATTATTATTGTTGTTATTCCTTGAATCTCAGTCATTGATGTTGGTTAACTGGAAAGTCCGTTGGATTGAATATCAAGCCACTACCTGCAGCCTCAGATATTCAGGACGTATCGGAGGGTTCTTGCTGTTCCAAGCAAGCATGCCTTTTGAAGCGTTCCAAAAAGCGTGAAGGGGCCGATTTTCTTTAACCATCCCTGGAAACTTTTGGATATAGTCCCCAGTGCGCCTATGACAATCGGGTTCACTTTGACTTCATGGCAGTTCCAAATCCTTTTCACCTCCCACTTTAGGTCCTGGTATCGGTTAATTTTCTCCCTCTCCTTCTCTTGCACTCTCGTGTCGAACGGGCAGGCCACATCCACAATCAGACACGATCTTTTTTCTTTGTCCACAACCACCAGGTCAGGTCTATTGTGTTCCAGTTTTTTGTCCGTCTGTATCCTAAAATCCCACAGCACCTTCACCTGATCGTTCTCCATCACCGCCTCTGGCCTATGCTCATACCATTTCTCAGAATGTGGTAAATTGTTTACTTTGCACAGGTGCCAGTGGATCACCCTGCCCATCACATCGTGTCTCCAGCCCTTATAGTGGGTCTGGGCTAGGTGTTTACACTCGGACAGAATGTGAGCCACAGTCTCCTCTCTCTCTCCACAGATCCTGCACAGTGGGCTAGCCTCCTCCTTGTAAATATGGTGCTTCAACCACTTCGTTTTGAGGGCCTGCTCCTGCGCAGCCATTAGCATTCCTTCTGTAGCCTTTTTGAGGTCTCCTCTTCTCAACCAGTTCCATGTCTGTGGATCTCTAAATTCAGTTTTCTCAAAGAAGGTACTATGAAGGGATTTTCCCTTAAGGCTGCTCTTCCTCCTTGATGTTATTTCCTCCTTGGACATCCCCTGGCCTACTGTCCCCTCCTTCAGTACAGTTCTGAGCATTGGCTCCTTACTATAGGTCACGTATTTGTATAGGTTGTTTTTTCTCCATCTGAACACAGTCCTCTATGCTGATAAGACCTCTTCCACCCTCAGATCTCCTTAGGTAGAGTCTATCGACATCACTCCTCTTGTGGAACATGTTGTAGATAGTCAATAGCTTCCTAGTCTTCCTATCCATTTCTTTTTGTTCAGCAACATTCCATCTCAGAATTCCCGCACTGTACCTAATAATAGACACAGCTCGGGAATTTACTGCGCTTATGGCATTTCTGCTGTTCAGATGTGACTTCAATACGCTCCTTACTCTCCGAATGTATTCAGTTCTTAACAATTCCTTCATTTTTTTGTTCTTTATGCCATCAGCCTCCAGAACGCCCAAATACTTGTATCCTTCCTCAGAGTCAATTTCCTTTATCATCTCACCTGTTGGTATCTGGATCCCATTACTTCTGCTCAACCTACCCCTCCTCATCACAATGACTCCACATTTACCAATACCAAACTGCATACATATATCACTGCTGAAAATACGGACAGTGTCAACAAGCACATCCAACTCCTTCTCACTTTTCCCGAAGAGCTTAAGATCGTCCATGAAGAGGAGGTGATTGATGGTAAGCTCTCCCCTTCCCAACTTGTATCCTGCTCTCACTTTTCGCAGCATAATGGTCAAGGGCATCAGGGCAAGGACAAACAACAGAGGGGACAGGCTATCTCCCTGGAAGATACCTCTCTTGATCTTCACGCTTCCCAAGGATACTCCAGTTGATGTCAACTCTGTCTCCCAGGACCCCATACTCCTGCCTAGCAACTGTCTGATGTTATCTGCCACCCTGAAGATCTCCAGGCTTTTGGTGATCCAAGAATGAGGCACCATGTTAAATGCCTTTCTGTAGTCTATCCATCCCATGGCAAGATCAGTGTGTCTCCTCCTGCAATTCCCCATTACCATCTTATCAATAAGTAACTGGTCCTTTGTACCACGTGACTTCTTTCGGCATCCTTTCTGTTCGTCCGGTAACAAGTTGTTTGTGTGGAGGTGATGGTAGATTTCCTCAGACACAATGCTTGTCAACAGTTTCCACATTACGGACAGCCATGTGATAGGTCTATAGTTGGTAACATCATTACCCTTGATTCGGTCTTTCATTATCAGAACTGTGGTACCTTTTGTCAACCACTCTGGCACCTCACCCGACACCAAGCAGTCATTGAACATGGCCGTCAGCTTCGGGTGGAGGGATGTTAAATGTTTAATCCAATACCCCTGCACACCATCTGGGCCTGGTGATTTCCAGTTGGTTAGTTTTTTGGCCTGCCCCTTAAGAGTTTCAACTGTGATACTCAAATCAGTTTGTTGTTGTGCCTGCTCACCGATCTCCCTCTGTACTGTCTCAATCCACCCTGCCTGGACATTATGTCTAACATCCTGCTCCCATATTCCTCTCCAGAATGTTTTAGTTTGCTCCGCCCCAGGGATCAAGTCGTTGCCTCTTTCTTTCCCCTCAAGCTGTCCAAACAGCATCTTCTGGTTGTTGTCGAACATGCGGTTCTGTTTATACTGACTGACTCTGTTCTCGTATCGCCTGATTTTTGCACTCTTTGCTACAATGCGTTGCTTCAGTTCCTCTATGATAATATTTAGCTTTTTCCTCCTAGTTTTGTATTTTATTTCCAGTCTATTTTTAGTGCCTATGTTTTTTAGTGTCCCATTCAGTAGTGACTCAAGCTTTACTATGTCATTTCTCATTTCCCCGATTTGCCCACTCAGTCGCTTCTTCCACCACGGCTCTGCTCTTTCTTGTCCGTTGTTTCCTCTCGCATTTATACCCAGTAGTTTCCTCACCGTATTTGCTGTTGCTTTGAGGATATTGTTGCCCTGGTGAAGGGTCCTCGCCTCAAGGTATGGGATGACTTTGTTTACCTTAGCTGTTGTTTCTTTTAACTTTTTCCTGTCTACAAATCTTAGGTTCATAGGTCTCCCACTATCATTGTTCAATTCATCTACCACTAAATTTAGGATGTCAACCGAATCTTGTCCTAGCCCGTCAGCATTCATCTCCTCAGTGGCCGTATCTCTGTTCCAGGTATTATTTATCTCAGTATTCAGATCATTGTCTGCTTCGGGTGGTTTCTCTGTTCTCAGGACCTCTTCACCTTCATTTCCCACTGGCTCGCTTGTCTGGCATACTACACCCGCCATCTCCAAGCCATTCTCTCTGCTCAGTTCCTCCAGTTCCAGCTCGCTTATCCACCCATTAGTTCTTATTACCCGAGCCTGCCCGGCCAATTTTTGTTCATCTAATTTAAATAAACCAATCTCGTTCCAGATGTTATGCATCCGTCTCCTGTAGCCCCTCTCCTTGGGGTTACTTTTCAGGTAACATTGCATAACAGTTCTATTCAATTCTTTCGTCCAGTTGGTTCTGGCCCCTTTCCTTTTTCTCCTTCCTCCAACATCAGCAGTATTTGGTTGACAGTCAGGTTCCTGCTGCTGAGCCAGGGGGCACCTGTTGGGTGAGAGTCTGTCACATGACGTTCTAGTCTCCATTTCACCGTTATTCGAACTGTTTATGTTCGATATTTAAACACTCTTATCGAGGATTGGCGAATGTATGGTTACATAGCCATCTGTGGATCCGCCATTCCACTTGGCCCTTGTGTGGCATTATCACCACGCTGTATACGAACACACATAAACAAAGAGTTGTACTAAGAGTTGTTATTTCACAAAACTTACGGGAGCGATTTCATGACCTCCGCCACCTCGTGCGTCTTCTTCTTATTATTAATATTAATATTATTATTATTATTATTATTATTATTATTATTATTATTATTATTATTATTGTTGTTGTTCTTTGTGTCTCAGTCAATGATGTTATTTAACTGGAAAGTTTGTTAAAATGAATATCAAGCCGCTACCTGAGGCCTCAAACATTCAGGACATCACGGAAGGTTATTGCTGGTCCCAGCAAGCATGCCTTTTGAAGTGTTCCAAAAAGCGGGGCTGGACGAATCTTCTTTAACCATTCTTGGAAACTCTTTGAGATAGTACCTAGTGCGCCTATGACAATCGGGTCGACCTTGATTTCATGGCAGTTCCAAATCATTTTTAACTCCCACTTTAAATCCTGGTATCGGTTAATTTTCTCCCTCTCTTTCTCTTGCACTCTCGTGTCAAATGGGCAGGCTACATCTACAATCAGGCACGATCTTTTTTCCTTGTCCAAAACCACCAGGTCAGGCCTATTGTGTTAGAATTTCTTGTCCGCCTGTATCCTAAAATCCCACAGCACATTCACTTGATCGTTTTCTATCACCGCCTCTGGCTTATGCTCATACCACTTCTCAGAATGTGGTAAATTGTTTACTTTGCATAGATGCCAGTGCATCACCCTACATATCACATAATGTCTCAGCATTTATAATGAGTATGGGCTAGGTGTTTACACTGGGATACAATGTGAGCCACAGTCTCCTCTCTTTCTCCACAGATCCTACACAGTGAGCCAGCCTCCTCCTTGTCAATATGGTGTTTCACCCACTTCGTTCTGAGGGCTTGCTCTTGTGCAGCCATTAGCATTCCTTCTGTAGCCTTTTTAAGGTCTCCACTTTTTAACCAGTTCCGTGTTTGTGGATCTCTAAATTTCGTTATCTTCTTCTTATTATTATTATTATTATTATTATTATTATTATTATTATTAGTAATAAATGGAAAATATCACTATAGCATCATATATAATTTATTATACGTATTTCAAGGATACCAAATTATGGTATGCTTTCATCTGATAAAATATAATGTTTGATGTATAAGACAGTGACATACCCGAAATATAAACCTTCATCTTCGGCTTACAGTGGGCATGTGGAGCAAAAACTCAAAATTTCACAAGGTATACCTTAACAGGGATATATTGAATAGATAAAAAGACCGTTACTTTAGACGCTAGAGGATTTTGAAAAATAGTGTATTGTATATATATATATATATATATATATATATATATATATATACACATATATTCTTTTATTGTCACAGCAAATATATATATATTATATTTTACGTCCGTTTTTCCATGCTTGCACAATTCCCCCTCTACTATTAGCGTTCCTTGTACACATACATAATAACAAATTCTACACAAGTAAACAGAGGCAGGGATCAGTCTTCACAGCTTAGCTCATCTATCGTCAAGGGAGAATAGACACAGTATGACTTCAATCTAATTATATGTATGCGTATTATCGCGTCTGTTTTTATGTTTTCGTTTATATCCTATAACTAGCGCTTCGACAACACGTGATCGATAAAATATGTATCAGACTTGAACAAATCTTACTTAGGTCAGTATGATTGACAAAAAACGTCTTTTAAACATATATATATATATATATATATATATATATATATATATATATATATAAGAAAATAAGTCCATAAAATCATTTTATAAAATATATATACTATTTCCTCTAACAATCAGCATAATCAACCACATAAAAAATCATTTAAACGAGGCTATAAGTTTAAAATGTAACTATGAAGAAATAATAGTAAAATAAATGATAGCGTTTTATCCGCGATGACAGCCACAGAATATTTACCCAGTATTTCTGATAGCCTGTAGAAATTGACTAGACATATAGTTTACCATACACAATTAGGTACAAAATCAAAGTTAGAAGCAAGAATGTACATAAACATACCAAAATCATATCTCTACCCTTGAGGTTTCATTCGCTTTTTGGAAATATCCGATCATGGATAAATCAACGAATTTCGAAATATATATATATATATATATATATATATATATATATATATATATATATATATATATGGCTCTGTCTAGTTTATGTGTATGTAAACTTCTATATTTTATATATATATATATATATATAGTATTAACTATGTGTCTGTATAACATCATAATATTAAACATATGTAACGCCTTAACGCGCGCGCGTGTGTTAAGGCGTTGTTATATATATGTATATATATATATAAATGTGTGTGTATGTATATATGTATGTATGTATGTACGTATGTATGTATGTATATATGTATGTATGTATGTATGTATGTATGTATGTATAATTCTATGCCGTTGAGTAAACATAGATTTAATGTTACGGCATACAAAAATATCTAATTTTCGGGCGTTATATATACATATATTAAATGTTATGTTATTATACAGACATATAGTTAATTCTTTGGTGTTTATGGTATTTAATATATATATATATATATATATATATATATATATAAATATATATATATATATATTTGTGTGTGTGTATTATATACATATATATATATATATATATATACATAACGAACAAGAAAGTTAAAGTAAATGAAGAAAGAATAATAAATAGTCACATAAATAAGTTTCAAGATTGGTTAGAAAGAAAGAAAGAAAGAAAGAAAGAAAGAAAGAGTAAAAGTAGAAAACGAAATGAACAATGGCGGTCGAACAAATGAAGATTATAAAATCTTATGCTTCTTTTTAAGGAAATAATGTTTCCATTCTAAATGGTTACTGTGCATTCCATTTCTATATAACCACATTTAAATTTTGCAAGTGAAATGGAAGAATAGTGCACTTGAGTTAACTACTAAAATGCAACAGAAACTCTCAACACAAAAGCTAACACTATCGAAGGGAATTTTATGTGTAAATAACAATAGATTCTAATTGTAACTGAAATTGAATTGATAATTGTAAACGAAAACTAACTTAATTATATCCCAAGGTTTTGCGTGAATAAAATTATAATGACAACCAACGAAATAATAAAACATTTACTCGTACGATTCGATCATTTCCTATTTTTCATTTTACTGTATTATTGAGGCAGACGTGACATTTCTTTTCTACATTGTTCCATCCATATAGGGTACTTTACAACTGTTGTATACGCAATATAGCCGAATGATGAAGACGTTAGTTTCGCAATCATTAGATTCTGTGTTCGATCACACTAGATGGCACCGCGGAAGAGTGGGATTCACTATTGCCTCATGTAAACCGATGACATATGTGTGACCTTGGGTAGACGGAAACCATTTGCAAGCCTGTCATATGATATAACCTGTACTTCAAAGAACCAGCCAGTATGTAACCCTCAAAATGAGAAATACGTTAATTGTATATATGTCTGTGGAATGCTCACCAATTTGTATTTAACTTCAAGACCAGGCTGATCCTGCGACTCAATACTCACATCTAAAACTATGATTACTACAAATACTATGCCATACCATGACTATAGTTCTCTCTGGTGAACACCCATCTTCAACTAATGAAAGATTACATCATAAAGTTTGATCTTCCTAGTCAGAACCAGAATATATTTCATTCTCAGTAATTACTAATCCTCAACAGAGCTCATCTAATTCTTACGTTTGGAATGGTGTGCTGGACTTCCATCAGTGCTCGTGATGACTATTCCAGTTTTTCGAACAACGGAACTGCCTGCTCGTGAAATTTACATGCAAGAAGCTTAGCCTTCCACAGTTATGTCTACACAGCATGGTTCTCAGCGAGTTTCAGCCTTAGACAGTGTGTGGCTCTTTGAATTACATGTACAACATTTTGGTAGCTGTATTAATTGGAGCAACGGGAAATAAGCGTCTTGTTCAAGAACATATAACATCGCTGGATATTGAATTCACGACATTCCGATAGTGAGGCGAACAACCTCACTAGTAAGCTACTGCTAGCTAAACACACATACACACAAAGTGTCCTAGAATACATACAAAAATGGCCACTTTAATGATTGGTATGAAATGAATCACCAAAACGCTCCAAATCTGGCACACATAACTTTTTCTTCCACTATGTGCTCTTTTTACCCTTACTAAAACGGTTTAGGCCACATATTCCTGAGAGGGTCATGGGATAAGAGACATTAGACACGCTTTCCAGAGGCGTCTCTCAACGAGAAAAACTGAGCTAATGGGTGTTATACAGTCCTGCTAATCTTTGTCTATTATTGGGTCTTCCGCTGGTTTGATTTGCTCATAAATTCTGCCCAGCACTCTTCATCTTAGACATGCTAAATACATGTTAATAGTACCGGAACTGTGATCTTTCAATGCGGAGAAGTAGTGTCTCTAGGAGGAGCAATATCTGTTCATTAGAAATATTAACTCTCGTTGTACATGTAATTCAAAGAATCTGCATTCAGAAACACTGAGTCAGGCTGAAACTCACTAAACACAAGATTATGTACACGTGTCTGTGGAAGGCTCAACCTCTTGTATGTCATCTACATTCAACCATTCCTGACTTAATCGTGGATTCTGTTGTGACAGATATCGTGTTTATTCCAGTTCAATTCTTTTCTCCCAGAATATCAATCCTATAAAATTCATCACGCATATAGTTTTCCTGATGTTGCTTCTCACATGTCAATCCGATACAAAAACAAAAATATGACTAATATTATGATATATATATATATATATATATATATATATAGGAAAATGTTTAATCCCGACGGCGGAGCTTAAGCCGTTTCGACAGCTATTTCTGGACTAATTTAGTCCAAAAATAGCCGTCGAAACGGCTTGAGCTCTGCCGTCGGGGTTAAACATTTTCCTATTACCCACTCTACTACCATAAGTATTGAGTACTCTGGTGCGTTATAGTCCACCCGGTTCCTTACCACACTTCCTTCGTTATATATATATATATATATATATATATATATATATATATATATATATATATGAATACACATATATATATAGTTCAAGGAAACAACAAACACATACAAAAAGTTGTATTAGTTTCACGCTTTATATGGAAACTTGGAAAGTTTGACGTGTCGGGCTTTAGCCCATCTTCAGGCGTACAAAAATAGAGACAGGATCACAAAGGATGTATACAGAAAATAAAGGCAGTCCAAGTAAAGAAAATAATGAGAGTAAACAAAACCAACCGTTAAGTGGTTTTGGTAACGATATATATGTGTTTGTGTAAGTGTGTGTATATATATATGTGTATGTGGGGGTGTATGTGGGTGGGTGTATTATACTCGATTATAATAACTTAAGAAAAGAGGATCATAGATAATAGATAAAGAGAAGGCAAATTAAAATGATTAAATAAGTATATATATATATATATATATATATATATATATATATATATATATATATATATGTGTGTGTGTGTGTGTGTGTGTGTATGTGTGTGTGTGTGTCTGGGGGGTGTATGTGTGTGTGGGTGTTTGAGCGCGCACACAAATATACAGTTAAAGAAGCAAGACCAGAGTTTCAAGTGAAGATTGAAATGAAAATAATTATTTCAAGAAGGAGGAAGGGGAGGAGGGGGTGGTAGGCAAAAGGATGTAGTGGAATGGAAAAGATAAAGACGAGGAAAAACAAAAACAAAAACAAAAATAATAATAATAATAATAATAAGAAGAAGGAGGAAGGGGAGAAGGGGGGAGAAGATGATGTGTGTGTGTGTGTGTGTGTGTGTGTGTGTGTGTGTGTGTGTGTGTGTGTGTGTGTGTGTGTGTGTGTGTGTGTGTGTGTGTGTGTTTATGTATTATAACCAAGATATTCAGTGGAACAGATCGATAAAATAATAACCAAACATGAATCAGTACTAGGGTGGATGCTAACTTCATGTAAGAACGCTTCAGAACATCATGAGAGTTATGTGAGTTCAAACATGTATCGCTGTACAATTCCTGGCAGTTCGGATAAAATAGAAAAGCAGAGCTGAAAAACAAATATATGAGCGAACCACAAATTGATTTACAAAGAAAAAAAATTAAAATTCGCGCATGGCACATTACTAACATACCAAATTGTATATTGAATGAAACGGAAATTGTTTATCTGAATACCATCACGAACACTTATCTCCAAACCTTACTATGAAACCTTTTCTTTTGCCATCTGTGAAAAGCAAATGGATTGAAAGGGGAAAATTAGAATGTGTTTCTATTATTTTAAATAATATTTTGTTTCTTTATTTTGATTGCAATATTGTTTAGTGTTAAGAAGTGATTTGATTTTTGATGCGTGTTAACGAAGAGAATTACCTTGGCTAGCATGCAAACTCCAATGAGTTTCTATGGTTGGTGTCATCAACTGAAAACTATGTAGCGTGTGAATAATAAATAAATGAATAAAATATTAAGCTTTATGAATAGACTAGTGGGGCAGAATTACACCAGTTATTTGGTGAATTTCACAATCTTTCTTCTCATGAAATTAATAACCATTTTTGAATTAAATACTCGATTATAATAACTTAAGAAAAGAGGATCATAGATAATAGATAAAGAGAAGGCAAATTAAAATGATTAAATAAGTATATATATATATATATATATATATATATGTGTGTGTGTGTGTGTGTGTGTGTGTATGTGTGTGTATGTGTGTGTATGTGTGGGGGGTGTATGTGTGTGTGGGTGTTTGAGCGCGCACACAAATATACAGTTAAAGAAGCAAGACCAGAGTTTCAAGTGAAGATTGAAATGAAAATAATTATTTCAAGAAGGAGGAAGGGGAGGAGGGGGTGGTAGGCAAAAGGATGTAGTGGAATGGAAAAGATAAAGACGAGGAAAAACAAAAACAAAAACAAAAATAATAATAATAATAATAATAATAATAAGAAGAAGAAGAAGAAGAAGAAGAAGAAGAAGAAGAAGAAGAAGAAGAAGAAGAAGAAGAAGAAGAAGAAGAAGAAGAAGAAGAAGAAGAAGAAGAAGAAGAAGAAGAAGAAGAAGAAGAAGAAGAATGAGGAACGATGAGAAAAAGGAAGCTAAGAAAATGTTTAATGTTGCTTGATAGACAAAAGATGAAAAGATAAAATGAGATATATAATGAAGGTTGGTTGGTGTTAGTTGAACATCAGTCCAAAACTCCGTAAAAGTTACTTGAGTGTAAAAGCAATAAACAGATGTACAACCACATAAGTACATATACAGCAAACCGCCTACAAACGTGTACGTTTAGCCACATAAATATATAAGGAGGCACAAACACATTCACATACACACACACATACACGTACACATATAGAGCGAGAGACCCACAATCATACACCTACACCCATAAACATTTATAGCACATACAAACATACACACACACACATATATATATGTATATATACATATATATATATGTGTGTGTGTGTGGACAAGTAAAAAACAACAACGCAGGACTACACATATATACATAGATATGTGTATATATATATATATATATACATATATATATATATATATATATATATATATATATATATATATATATATATATATATATATAAGCATCCATATGTATAATAACCGTACATACATATGTGAGTGTGTGATTTAAGAAATGCAAATGTGGTTAGCGTGTCCACACCCGCTTCAACTGAAGATGTTCTAAATAAAAGCTACTAAGACCATATTCTGATTATTGCTTTAGAGAAAAAAATGGTGAAAAGCGAAAATACAAATGGCTTGAAAATGAATAACAGAATTCATAATAGAAGGTATATTGATGATATATTGACAATAATTGACATTAGAAAATACATGAAAATTGTATATAACTTGTGAGTTTTTGAATGAATATGATGCCCCTCCACAATCTGTATATATGTACGCTACCAGGAGTTGAAATCACAACCTTACCAGCTTCAGTCGAACACTATTAAGCCGTACGCCATTACTACATAGATATACAGCATTATATGATAATTATTTCTATTTTGAGCACAAGGCCAACAATTTGAAGGAGAGGGGAAAGTTGATTAAATTGATCCCAGTGCATTACTGGTGTTTTATTTTATCGACCCCATAAGGATGAAAGGCAAACCAACGTCAGCGGAATTTGAAATCAGAACGTAAAGGGCGGTAACTCTATGCTTTGAAGTATGGTCTCCGACGCTCTACCGATACTGCCAACAAAACACCATACATCATCATCATATAATAATTGTTTCTACTTTAGGCACAAGGCCAGCAATTACCCAGTGCATTACTGGTACTTTATTTTATCGACCCCGTAAGGATGAAAGGCAAAGTCAACCTCGGCGGGATTTGAACTCAGATCGTAAAGGGACGTAACTATGCTGGAAAGCATGGCGTCCGACCCTCTACCGATACTGCCAATCCACCAATCCATCATCATATAATAATGGTTCCTATTTTTGACACGAAAGCAATAATTTTAGGGGTGAATGGAAAGTTGATTAAAACGACCCCAGTACTTAACTGGTACATTATTTTATTAACTCCATATAATAATATAACTATTAACGAATCCTAAAATATATTTATGACTTATTCCTGTATAAGCACAGCATGTTTTATTTGTAGCTATATTCTGACAGTGTTTTTCCCAATTGATATTAGGTTGAATTCTGGTGTAAACAGTTTTCATCGTGTAAGGAACGCGTTCAGTGAACTTTCTTACAAATAATAAGGCTTTAACAATCATATCCACCATGTCTCACAAATCCGCAAGATTTCTCAGTTGTAGTAAATATTATAACTTAGAAGAATGTTCCACAGACTCGCACGTTGTCAGAACTGCTGTAATATCATGACTTATATAAATGTCTCACAGACCTAGCAGGTATTATAACTGTAGTATTATCATAAATCGGATGAATCTAAAAGATTCTAAGAAAGATATTTTCATGTGGCAACCATTTTGTTACATTATATATGTGAGCGTGCATATTTGTGTGGGTGGATGTATGCCTGAGTGTTTGTGCGTGTTTGTTTGTATGTGTGCGTGCTCGAGTTTGTTCATGTGGGTACCTGTGCCTACAGACATTCCTACATGCGAGTGTTTTTAAAGTATGAGTCCCCAGGGATGCATTTTCAGCCAACTCTAACCTAGTTCCAGATTTCTGTCTTTAAGGGCTGAAAAGCCTAACTTGTTACACTATTTGTCTCAGTCAAAATCCTGTGCTGAAGCTGTTAACGTTAAGCTAGCATATTTTCAATATATAATATAAGACTGTGTTTTTCCATCTCTGAGTTTGCATTATTAATTCTTGAACTACATATCTATCAATTCTGATTTGCTGTTTCTAAAGAAAGTCATTCGTCTGCTAATATATAATTAGAAATTCAAAGATAGAGAAATGTAGTGTGAAAGTTTAAATTAATAGGATGAGAAATTTCATAGATATACTTTCTCAAAACAAATACAACCTTATCTAATCATCGATATCATTTCTTCTTTATTATGTCCTTTAATTACGGTGTAATATTAAAAATAAATATTGAAGTATTAAACGTGTTTAAGTAAATTAACGAACAAGAATGCAATATTGCAGTGACATTATCAGAAGAACAGTGGCTCCGTGTGTTAATAGCAAAAGAATTTTTATATTAATTTTCATTGCCTTGTTTTATTTATATTTCTGTTTGCGTTTTCTTATTGTTAATATATTAAAAGTAGCATTTATAAAATGATAACTTGTTCACTGAAACAAAAAAAGAAGTAAAACTTCTTTAAACATAAAGATGTTATATTGAAACAAATGGCAATATATATTCGCTATAAATGGGCCGAAAAATCATAAAATTGCTTCAGCAACTTACTCACAGAGTATGACGTCTAAAACCTCAACATTACACCTAGAAATACTAAGTAGAAAGTTCACTATTATATGGAACATTATGATTATCAAAGTTCACTATTATATGGAACAATATCGATGTACCAATTTAGATACATATATTTCCATACATAAAACCTATCTTATTACGCAGATGTGTATTTGTGTTGGGGGGGGGGGGGGGTAATGAATAAATATGTTGATATATATAATAGTAGCAGTGGTACCCGGCGTTGCACGGGATAAGGTATTTTGGAACGCGGGCCGCCAACAGACCTAATCGTGGAAAAACTGCATGCCTGGACAATATTTAAAGAAAATAACCCGAATACTCTGATGGCTGGATAATCTTTAAGATTTTCCTCGATGAAGCTGGAAAAATGCAGGTTTTCACCTAACGCGGGCCCTAGGGGATCAATAAAATGATTTTTTTTATGTGCATAATATGCCTTGAAATTTCGGGAACATCGGCTAGACGTAACGCCTCAAAAAAGGCATGAAAAGCTGAAAAAATGAAAAAATGAAAAAATGAAGTTTTTCACATAATGTGGGCCCTAGGCCATAAAAAAGTTGGATTTTCTTTGCTCACGGTATGAAGAAGAGACTGACTATTACATAGTTACAATTTCAAGGAAATCGGTCTGACGTAAAGCCTCAAAAATCCCCTAAAAACCTGAAGAAACGCAGTTTTTCACTAGGGGATGAAAAAGTTGAACTTTTTTATGTGCATAACACTCCCTGAAACATAAGTAATACACATGTAAAGTTTGAAAAAAGTCGGTTGGGTACTTCTCGAGTTTTAGGGATTCAAACTCACAGACACACGCACACACACAGAAAGACATCCTCAGGGAAGTGACGTAATGCAGGCAGTCAGACATACAGACAGATATTATAAGGATGCGACGTTATATGTATGTATCTATCTAAAAAGAGAAAGACTAAGAATTATAGAGACAGATGGCTAAATCGCCTAATGCGATCACTAGGGCATTGAAAATTTGAAATTTTCTTTGCTCAGAACACTCCCTGAAACATAAGTATTACATGTGTAAAGTTTGAAAACAGTCGGTTTGGGTGGTTCTCGAGTTTTAGGGATTCAAACTCACACACAAACACAGACATCCTCAGTTTTATTTATATAGATGGTGAGAGAACATTATACGACTGGAAGATTTGTGTATGTATACAAACACCCCCACCACATACATATATATATATATATATATGTATATATATATATATGTGTGTGTGTGTGTGTGTGAGTCCCGTGTTCAATCGGGGGTAACTACAGTACTCAATACATTAGTAGGGTGTATACAACATTGTTATACATATATATATGTGTATATATATATATATATATATATATATATATATATATATATATATATATATATATATATATATATATATCAGAGTTTTGTACATTGCTTGAAGCATTGTTTAATGTGAGGCACAAATTTAAATTTCGTAAGACCAAAATAATGCGCTATGAAGATTGTTAAATTTCCAAGATAACAAAAGTATCTTACCTTAGCGAATTTAACAATATTTTGGATCGTTAAATTTCCTAACGTAAGATTCTTTTGTCATCTTGACAATTTAACAATCATAAAGCATTATTTTGGTGTTCAAAATTTAAATGTGTGTCTCATATATATATATATATATATATATATATATATAAGTTGAAAAAAATGAAAACGAAATTTCATTTCTCACTCTTAGTATGCATATATATGTATGTGTACCTGTATGCATATGTGTATATATATGTATATATATATATATATATATATATGCATGCTACTGTACGTCTGTATACATATATGTATGTACGTATACATACATACTTACATATATATATATATATATATATATATATATATATATATATATATATATATATATATGGGACACACATTTTTAGGTATGTCTTTGCGTACTTATTCTTTGTATGAAATATTGATTGTTCTTCAGGTATCTTATCTCTGTTTTTAGCCTAAGAAAATACCTATATGCGTGTATAAATAATACATGCAAATATTTATTTTTTTTATATCCAATTGAGTTCTTCACGCATGGTTAAAATTATTGAAAGAATTAATTGACCCGCGTGCATATTATTTTATTCTTTTATGTTTTGCGATGACCACCCCTTTTCGCTTGATGGCAGTGTGTGATTTCTCATTGTGAGAATGCTGGAATTTCAAATTTGGCGGTCATTCTAGCACGGAGGGGTACCATGGCTGAACATTAATATAGGTAAGGTTTTTTTTATATCGACATTTATCGGGCATCCACTGATGATTTATAAGTGCCCACCTACATATATTCCTACGGGCTATGTGTAGGCTTCTACATAACCTGGACATTATTTTCCCATTTTGTAGAAAACTTATAATGAAACGATCGTTTGGAAAGAGAGATGTATTTTAATTATGTCTCATAAAATAATACAACTGGCTATCCGCAAAATATGTATAGTTAGCACCCCAAACGTATAATTGGGATTATACTAAGGTATATCCTAATGTTTGTTGAGTGAGACGGAAGCCGGTCGGAGTATTGCTTAAATCTTTCTCTGTTAATGTATTAAATATATATATATATATATATATATATATATATATATATATATATATATATATATATATATATATATATATATATATATATATATATATATATATATATATATATATATATATATATATGTATCTATGTATGTATAAGCGTGTATGTAAGTATTTAACGTCTGTTTTTCCTGCTTATACTGGTTTGATAGATTTCGGCCTAAATTTGCCTAGACTATATCTAACTTAGAGGATTCCCTGGTGGAGTCTTTCAAATTCTCATTAGCACCCTGTCATGCTTTCGACACCATTGTCCACTTGAATAAAAAGTTGTTGATAATTATGTCCGTCGAATATTTAACATCAATCCACGAATATCTGACGTCTCATCGCTGAAACTGACAGAGGATTTATTATCATCATATACAACAGTATTATGCAGGTAACGACGTACATATAATTTAATTGGATTAAGTATCTAATACTGTAAATGTTTTATATAACATATTTTGTTGGAGCTCCGTCGGTTCCTGCTCGTGAAACTAATGAGCAACTAACAGACACGTTTTTGCATACATAATTCTCGGGAATATTTAGCATAACTCAGGATGTGACAAGATTGGCCCTTTGAATCACAGGTACAACTCATTCTTGCAAGCTAGAGCAATGTAAAAATGTGTCTTGCTCAAGGGAGCAACGTGCCGCCGGGAATCAAACTCAGGACTTTACGATCGTTGGCCGAACACTCTTAACAAAACCGCCACGTGCATTCACGTATAACATTAATCTTGTGTTGTGTTTATTGAAATACAATTGTCGCCGAAATTTATTCCTCTCTCAATATCTCTAAAGATGTACAACATATAATTACATTCTTTTTAATAATTAGAAAATTATTGCTTACGAAAGGATATTTACGTTAATGATAAGGTCATTAATAGCTATTGACTAGGTGGATAATTAAATGATTAAATGACTGAAGGATTGACTAATAAATCATAAACTGTCACTTAAAACAACAAGGGGGCTGCGTAGTAGCAATTTGATTGGGCTAGGGGAAATCTGCTCTCATAATATCGATCGATCAATTCAACATTGTCGGTTCTAACCACCTGTCCTGTTGTCCGATCAACGAAACAGCTTGCTCATTAAATTAACAGAATCAGCATGGCAGTATGTGACAAGGTTAGCCCTTTGAAGTACAGGTACAGTTTATTCAACTGGCTTCCAAATAATTTCCATCTACCTACTTTTACTCACAAGGCAAGAGTCGACACGTGACTACTGTAAATTACATATGCTCAAGAGATCACGCGGTGGGATTGAACTTCGTAATCATTGAATGATAACGAAGTGGGTCTCTTAACAATTCGGCTATTTTGCACCCACCGTCAAAACAATGTAAATGATGAACACTCACACTCTTGCTCCGTTTATTGTCCGTACGTCTACCGTGTTGATTTTTGCATTCCTACACATATCTTAACCAGGGAATGGACATATTCTCCTTGGCACACTGACATCCTGGATTGAGCCACCATCTTGCCAGTAACGGAATATACGATCACCCAAATTTCTTTTCCAGTTTGAAGGTGTTGCATTCTTTCTGGCCTCTGTCGTATTTGTTCTTTTGTCCTTTTTACACACACACACATATATATATATATATAGGAGGAAGTGTGACCCCGACGGCAGAGCCCAAGCCGTTTCGACGGCTATTTCTGGACTAAAGAGCCTCCATAGCTCAGAGGTTAGAGCACTGGTCTTATAAACCAGGAGTCGTGAGTTCAATTCTCACTGGGGGCTTTGATAATTCGTTAATATATATATATATATATATATATATATATATGTATGTATATATATATGTATATATATATATATATAAATATAGATATATACATACATATATATATATACATATACATACATACACACACACACACACACACATATATATATATATATATATATATATATATATATATATATATATATATATATATATATATATATATATGTGTGTGTGTGTGTGTGTGTGTGTATATATATATATATATATATAAAATCAAGGTCTAGCAAATAGAGAAAAAGTTTTTAAATAAATTTTAAAAAGTTCGCTGTACTTACTATATGTGCCTTTACCGCGCGGTTTCAAATCGCAAAATAAAGCGGATTTACATTGAGAAGGCTCTTCTCACTCGAAGAATATAAAATTACCGAGTTCAAATCACAAACTGACGCCATACAAAACTGTTCCCGGATGAGAGTGAATGAGAAAAGAAACAGTTTTGTCTAGTGCCGTGTGTAAAGACAGAAGGCATAGCGGACAGGTCAATGTCCTGCCACTAGAAATAGCAGCAGTTCAAACGACCAAATGTTATCTCAACCTGATTTTATGTTCTGGCTTGTTAATTTATTAACGCGCCATAGAACCACATTGGTATACGGTTGGATAATACTTGTTTCCCTATATGTATTTTTTACACGTAGGAACACATACTTTATTAAATATATATATA
Organism: Eledone cirrhosa; assembly: GCA_964016885.1. NCBI lineage: Eukaryota > Metazoa > Mollusca > Cephalopoda > Octopoda > Eledonidae > Eledone > Eledone cirrhosa. The sequence continues at coordinate 60,542,890 of OZ024741.1, forward strand.
TATATATATATATATATATATATATGTATATATGTATATATGTCCCAAGGCTCTGATACCATCAACACTATACACACAGAGCTGGCATATCTAAGAACTGACTAACTGCCTGATGAGGTCATAGCCATTCAATGGATTTCATCGAAATATATATAGCAGTAAATAAAGGATTATGAGTTCATGCAATTGACTTATGTTTCGTCACTATATATATATATATATATATATATATATATATATATATATATATATATATATATATAAATTAATAAAATAATGAATAAACAAAGAAACAGTTCCTTATATTAAAAAAATTCATCATTTTACGATCGTTTCTAGGATATATATGTGTTAGAGTTGGTATGCATATTCTATAGATCTATGTACAATATGTATACAAACTATCAGAGGGAATATACATACCTACACATATATATACTGTCTTCAGAAATAATGATATTTGTTTATTGAAAAAAACAAAGATTCAATACAATAGGTCTGTTTGGGAACAGGTTTTGAATTGACCAATAGAGAGATAGTGAGGGTCAGGATAGTAATATAGTAGTAGAAGAACCTTAAATTATGGGTAGAGGAAGGTAGATTTCAGTTTTGGATGGAAAAGAATATTATGATTGAAGGATTATTTTAGGGAAGAAATAGGTCTTATGCTGACCTCAGAAATAATTTTATTTGTTCATTGAATAAAACCAACAAAGATCTAATATATTCTGTCTGTTTGGTAAGAGGTTTAGAATTAACCAATAGAAAGTTAATAATTGGCCAAATGGTAAAATAGTAGTAATTAAAGCTTATTTTAGGGGTGAAAATAGGTCAGGTGGTCAATAAAAGGTATACAAGCAGTTGCTGTTATAAAATAGTAATGCCAGTACAAATATCTATGGTGACTAAAGTTTTAAGATAAGAATGTTAGTGAAAAAAATACATCTATGAAAAGAATATAAATTAATTTAATTGATGGGTATATTTATATTGATAAAATTATACTAATACATATAGATATGATAAATAAGAGTTAGATGCAGTTGAAAAGTGCTGTTAAAGATGAGGGGAAATTAAAAGAATATAAAAATAATATATATATATATACTTATACATATATATATATACATATACATACACATACACACATATATACATATACATATATACACTTATATATATACATATATATACATATATATACACACATACACACATATATATATATATATACATACATATACACACATATATATATATATATATATATATATATACATAGATATATACATGCACACATACATACATACATACACATATATATACAAACACATATACGCTCATATATACATATAATTATTGGGGGGGCATTAAATTTATTAGTGAGAAATAGTAAATATATATAGTTATCAAGGAACATAGAGTCATAACCTGAAGTTAAAGCATTATATATGTTTACTTAATGGTATCAGTTTTAGGAAATGATATTTGTAAGAAGGAAAGCAAAATTATGTAGTTCATCAGTAGTAGAATATTAATTATAGGTTAACTAAATAAAAAAATGATAGGTTAACTAAATTAAAAATAGTATTATATTAATTTCTAAAGTGTATATTAATTAGGTTTATAATTTTGAAAGCAGAATTATGTAGTTCATCAATAGTAGAATATTAATTATCGGTTAACTAAATTAAAAATAATTTATAAATTAATTTCTAAAGTGTATATTAATTAGGTTTATAATATTTAAAGGTTTTTCTCAGTTTATGATTACACGATATTATTGAATTCCTGTCGCTTATTTAATAGGATATCCTTAGATTTCATTATTTCAAAAAGTTCTTGGGAACATAATCTACATTCATTTCTACTATTTTGATAAGGGGTGGCCCTTTTGAGCACACTCCAGGTCAGGTCATATTCTATATTCCTCTTTCTATAACTATTTATTATTTCAGCTAGAGATGTTGTATTAGCTATGTTTGTGGGTATTAAATCTTACCTTAAATTTGTTAGAGGTAGCTCCTATATATGAATAAATTGAGTCCTTAGTGTTAACTTTACATTTATATACTATGTTATTAACAAGGCAATTTCCTTTTAATGGACAGTTTGCCTTGTTTCTACAGTTACAACTTTTCGTGAATCCTGTATCTGAGGAGATATTATGGTTAGTTTGATGTACTGGTGGTATACTCATGGTTTTTTTACATTTATATGCATTATAGGTACTTATATTTTGTTTTATGTTTTTTGTTGTTGAGTAGGAGAATTTAACCGTTGATCTATTTAAGATTTGATGGTATTTGTGGTTTGGCGGGAAGTTTTTCTCTAGGATATTAAAGAATTTTTTAGGTATATTATCCTTAATTTGTAAATTAAATGGAGCATTATACCAAGTAACTCGTCTATTACGGTTTCGATGTTGTTTATTGTTTTTATAGGATGCATCCTGATGTTTATTAATAGAATTATTGTTAATGACCTCACCACACACATTTTTAGTTAGATTTATTGATTTAGGTGTTTTAGCTTGTTTATTAGGAGTTTTATTATTAACATTTATTAGACTCTGTTTTCCGTTTATTTTTCACCGAAAGTAGTTTTTGAATGCATCTTCTCTTTTCATGATATCCGGATTACATTGAGTTCTTCATACGCATTGGACACTACCGTAAACTTTTGGTAGATTTATCTATATATATATATATATATATATATATATATGGTGGCTGCCAACTCGTATATGTATATATATATATATATATATATATATATATATATATATAAATATATATATATATATATATATAGTCTTTAAGACTATACAGAGCATAATAGTTTTGCCAAATTGAAGTATGAGTATTTTAAAATTTATTGTATTCTGAGTTAAGGCTCTATTGATTTTTCCCTGGATTTCACCAACTTCTGTGGATGAATATATATCCTGATTCTTTTTGAATTGAGTTTGAATAATTTTCCCACATCTTACGTTAACTATTTTTCCATTTTGATGCTATAGTCACTTATATATTATGGAATACTGTTGGCATCTTGCTACAATAATTTCTATACTTTTCATATATATATATATATATATATATATATATATATATATATATATATATATATATATATATATATATATATATGTATATATATATATATATATATATATTTATGTATATATATATATATATATATATATATATATATATATATATATATGTGTGTGTGTGTGTGTGTGTGTGTATGTATGTATATATATATATATGGTGGCTGCCAACTCGTTTTCGAGTACGGCCACTACTTTATATCCATGTAGGAGAACCTCTACCGATGCGCTGAACGATTGTGACATTTTACTCCAGCCCGCGACTTGAAAACTCTGGTACAAACATAGTGCTGGGCCCTTGGTACCATGTGAGGACAAGTGCAGAGAGATCTCCAGATATAAAGCAATGCCTGTGCCGTGAAGCTTTTATAGTGAGCAAAGGCACTGCACAAAACCAGTCCCACTCTCTTAACCAAGCTGATATTTAACAAAAAGTAGAACAAGACAACATCATTGGATACCATTCTGCCTTGACAAAGACTAAGAGGTCATCTCTCCCGTTGATTTTGGATGGCCATTGACCCTTAAGAGATCCTTTGCCCTTTGACAGGTTTTGTTTTTAGTCCTGCAGGATGTCCAAAGTCACCCTCCTCACCAAGAAACCTTGGTAGGGTTGCCAGTTTAGTCGCCAACGACGTGACAATGGGACAGGTTGTACTGGGATACATGTTACCAGTAGCACCAACTGGTGACCTGACATACATATATATATATATATACATACATACACACACACATATATATATATACACATAAATATATATATATATATATATATATATATATATATATATATATATATATATATATATATATATATATATATATATATATATATATATATATATATATATATATATGTATATATATATATGTATATATATATATATGTATATATATATAAATACATACATACATACACATATATATATATACATATAAATATATATATATATATATATATAAAGAATTAGTATATCTACTAACATATATATTCAGATGCATACCTATGCCAGCAAATATATAGGTTTTGTCTTAGTAACTTTGTGGTTCAATGCATGGGGATGCAGAACAATAATATGAGAGACGTAAAATAGGAAAATTATAAAAATTAACTTACTTACTAAAATTTCACTACAACTAATTAGTTTCTGAAAGGGGATAAACATAGTTTCCGAAGAAACGTACGGAGAAGCCTTTCGTCATCAGGGAAGTCTATTCTCAGCTAAGTTTCCAGGCAATACGTGGACACAGAGAACTTATACAAAAATAATTCAGTGGATGGAAAAAAGCAAAGCGTGGACTAAGTTCCAAGCCATTGAAAAAATTACTGCCTACTGCGTCGGTGGCAAATTCAAAAGAATCAATCACGTGACATCGAGGTCAATCAGTGAAGAGTGGTTTGTTAAGAAGACAGCAGCCGGACCGTTACTATGAACTATAGTAGCAGTTTTGGCCAATTTTGGCTCGACAAAATAATTTGGAGATAATTATAAAGAATTAGTATATCTACAAACATATATATACAGATGCATACCTATGCCTGGAAACTTAGCTGAGAATAGACTTCCCTGATGACGAAAGGCTTATCCGTACGTTTCTTCGGAAACTATGTTTATCCCCTTTCAGAAAATAATTAGTTGGAGTGAAATTTTAGTAAGTAAGTTAATTTTTATAATTTTCTTATTTTACGTCTCTAATATTATTGTTCTGCATCCCCATGCATTGAACCACAAAGTTACTAAGACAAAACCTATATATTTGCTGGCATAGGTATGCATCTGTATATATATGTTAGTAGATATACTAATTCTTTATAATTATCTCCAAATTATTTTGTCGAGCCAAAATTGGCCAAAACTGCTACTATAGTTCATAGTAACGGTCCGGCTGCTGTCTTCTTAACAAACCACTCTTCACTGATTGACCTCGATGTCACGTGATTGATTCTTTTGAATTTGCCACCGACGCAGTAGGCAGTGATTTTTTCAATGGCTTGGAACTTAGTCCACGCTTTGCTTTTTTCCATCCACTGAATTATTTTTGTATAAGTTCCCTGTGTCCACGTATTGCCTGGAAACTTAGCTGAGAATAGACTTCCCTGATGACGAAAAGCTTCTCCGTACGTTTCTTCGGAAATTATATTTATCCCCTTTCAGAAACTAATTAGTTGGAGTAAAATTTTAGTAAGTAAGTTAATTTTTATAATTTTCTTATTTTACGTCTCTCATGTTATTGTTCTGCATCCCCATGAATGGAACCACAAAGTTACTAAGACAAAACCTATATATTTGCTGGCATAGGTATGCATCCGTATATATATGTTAGTAGAAATACTAATTCTTTATAATTATCTCCAAATTATTTTGTCGAGCCAAAATTGGCCAAAACTGCTACTATAGTTCATAGTAACGGTCCGGCTGCTGTCTTCTTAACAAACCACTCTTCACTGATTGACCTCGATGTCACGTGATTGATTCTTTTGAATTTGCCACCGACGCAGTAGGCAGTGATTTTTTCAATGGCTTGGAACTTAGTCCACGCTTTGCTTTTTTCCATCAACTGAATTATTTTTGTATAAGTTCCCTGTGTATTGCCTGGAAATTTAGCTGAGAATAGACTTCCCTGATGACGAAAAGCTTCTCCGTACGTTTCTTCGGAAACTATGTTTATCCCCTTTCAGAAACTAATATTAGTTGGAGTGAAATTTTAGTAAGTAAGTTAATTTTTATAATTTTCTTATTTTACGTCTCTCATATGTATATATATATATATATATATATATATATATATATATATATATATATATATACACACTTTCATTGCCTGTATATATATGTATATATATATGTATATATATATATATATATTATGTTAGGACTGTTTAAATTTATAAATACAATATATATCCGTCGTTGAAAGGATACAATATGTGTTATATAGTTATTTGTGTCCAACACTCAGAGAAAAATAATTATTTTACAAACATTCATTTCAGAATATATTTGCATTAAATACAGTTCGATAATTTTAAACACAGTGAAAAAAGAAAAAGCATTCATATTCTGTTATATTTCCCAACATCTGAGTGAGTTTCTTGGTCAGTGTCCAAGTCTCAGAAACATAGAGTAGCACAGAGTTCAATGTATCAACGAAGAGACGAATCTTCAAGAATTTACGAATGTCCGACTTCCACACCAATCCCAAACTGTGGCACGCTGCCTAGGCTTTGCACTTCCTCTAAACCACATGATCCTCTGTGTTTCCAATCTTTGCTCCCAGATACAGGAAGTCCTCCACCAACTCTAGCGGCTTGCCACCTACATTCATTATCTTCTCTGGCTTCTTAATGTTCTCTACCAGATACTTCGTCTTAATCTCATTCATTCTCAGCCCCACACTCATCGACACAGTCTCCACCTCCTGCATCAACTCTTCTGTGCCCTTCACTGTGTTTGTCACTAGAATTATGTCCTCAACAAATTCAGCATCTGATATCTTTTAAGCCTTAACTCTCCTGCTCTGAGCCAGTGCTACAGCAAAGCCAGAGTATTGGTGTTTCTCCAGCACAAGGCGCATACAATAGTTCACTGCGATGATAAAAAGGTAGGGAGCCAATATATCTCCTTGGAGCACTCCAGCCAGTATCTCAAAGAACTCAGTCATCCTGTCAGGTGAATGACTTGGGCTCTTGCGTTGGTGGAGAGCAGAGATATCAGGTCCACTATCTTCTTGGGGATTCCATAAGCCTGTAAGATCTTCATCAGGGAGTGACAGTCCACAGAATAAAAGGCCTTCCTAAAGTCAATGAAATCATGACAGCTAGAACGTTCTTTGCTCTAGCTCCCTCTAATATCCTCCTCAGCATCAGGATGTGACTGCTGGTTGATCTTCCCTCTCTGAAGCCGTTCTGGTTGTCCTTGAACTTCTTCTCCATCTCGGGCTGGATCCTGTTAAGATTCTTCCCGTTGAGGGTTTTTGCTACAAGTGACGTACGTGGAATTCCCTGTAGATGTTGGTGTTAGAGGGATATGATTTCTTTGGCACTGGGACGATGCTACTGATTCTCCGCTGATTCGGAGCAACTCCTTTCTCCAGTTCCTGGTTACAGAACTCCAGGATGATATCATCAAAACCACACCTCTACGTCACCTCTGATGCCACTCTATCTTCTCCATGGGCTTTGACTTTCTTGATCTTGGCTATCTAAAGCTGCTCCTGTCTGGCGAAGGTTCCTGTTTCAATATTCAGTTCCTCAAACAGCTGCCTGATCTCCCCAGTGTTCTGGGCTGTGGAATACGGCTCTCATAGTATTGTCTTAAAATGGTCCTGCCATTCCCTCTTCCTATACTCGGGCCATGTTCCTTGGATCTGACTCGAACTCTCTCGCTTCCTCCCTGTGATCTCGTTGATGATCGTCCAGCTCTCTTTACACATAGACCTGTCAACCGTTCTCTCCACATTTCTGATCTTCTCTATCAGCACCTTCTCTCTAACCTCAGTGCATGAGGTACAGAGTTCTTCTTTTATCACCTCCATATTCTCCTACCTTTTCTCCGCAGGACTAGCATGGAATTGGTCCTTGGCAGCTTCCATGTGTTCTCCGGCTACACACACTTTTGGGTCTGCAGAGCTGACGTTCTTTCCCTTCCACTATCTCCTCGGCACCAGGGTCTCACTTGCTTCTGCAACTACAGTGGTGAAGTACCCATACCTCCTCGTCACACTCTCCTCAGTCTTTCCAATCTCTCTCTCCTCTGCTTCTCCACACAGAGCACTGAACTTGTTCCTCACTTCTACTGTGTACCTCTCCTGTAGCGTATTATCCCCCTTGAAAACTCCCCAGTCATAGATTTCTCTCCGAGGCTGAACCATTACTCTTTCTTAAGCTCAGCCGGACCTCACTCATAACAAGCTGGTGGTCACTGCCCAGTGTACTGAAATAATTGTCTGGTTCTATGTTCAGAACACTATTCAGCCACGTCTTCATCACTAGAAGGAAATCAATCTGGGACTTGGACAGGTGCATATCAGAGATGTAGGTCCACATCTTCCCCGGCTTCTTCCCAGACCTTAGGCTGGTTGCCATCAAGTTCACCTCCAGCAGGGTGTCCCGCAGTAGTCTCCCATTTCAAATGGTGGATAGGTGTTACACGAGAATTCTGCGGATGGCTTTGAACAGTAATCATTATACACTGAGCATGAAGAACTCAGAGCTGTACGGGAGTAACACAGAGGAGACTGAGGTTAGCTGGACATACTCACCGGCATTCAGGGTTGATACTGCTCTCAGTGCTCCTGTATGAGCCCCTACACGGACACACTAGAAGGGGGAGACCGAAGTTGACATATATTGAGGACAGACACTGGTCTCTGGAAGGCGCAGGACATGGCGGTGATGATGATGGAGAGAGAACGCTGGAGAGATCTCGTCCATGGATCTCAGGAATTTTACCCGCCATAGATAGACATAGATTGATTTCCCAACAACTGTTTTTTATGATGCTGTTTCATTTGTAATTAATTATTTACGGAGAAAATATTATCGTAATTTGATGAAAACGCCTTCGTAATGCAAGGCGACAAAAAAAGAAATACTACACATATTAGGAAACAAAACGTCAAAATATATGGCTGCATAAAATTGTTTCTTTTTTAATATAGACAGAGGGCTATAGATTTTGTTGCAGTAACACAGTGGAATGTGACACAGTAACAATAAAAAAACTTTAATTCCGTAAGACTTCGACAAGAAATGCTTGACTCATGATCGTAATGTCGTGGATTTCATTATTAGACTGAACAGCGTGTTGTATTAACACTTTATATTGAAGACTTTATATTGAAAAGGAATGTGATATATTAAATTGAGAGAAGTCTATTTCATATATATATTCAAAGTTAAAAGATGAAATGCAAACTTGGACGCGAAAGAAATCTAATCAAAGATAGACATAACTAAATACAGGAATAGAATGTATAGCCAATGTTGCATTTTTCTTATTGCTTTACACTTCGAAGCATTATAAAGTCACCTCATTTAACTGCTTACTGTAATTAAGTCCCGTAACATGAAGACTCAACAAAAAGGTTCGATGGAATAAGGACTAAACTTGAAAAGAACGAATAATGGTGTCGACACCTTTCCTTTTTCTTCTTCGTCCACTTATTCCTCAGTGGGTCGTGGGAGCAGAGCCCACAAACACTCCTTCCAGTAGGCCCTGTAAGAAGCAGCCGCCTCCAACTGATCCATCTGGATCCCCAATCGTCACCAGCTCATGGATGTTATGCAAACATCTTGCTCGGGGTCTATTCCTGAGTCTCCTGATTTTCATTCCAGCCATGCAGCACTCAGCATCAAACCTATCGAATGCAAGTCAGAGAGCACCTTCTGTCTAGTTAAGTAACACTGTGTCGTCTGCAAATTCAAGCCAACTGATTTTACACTCGTCAGTCATGATAACACTAACAACCCGGCTGCGAATGTCAATCCTATTCATGTAAATAATAAACAGGATATGTGACAGTACGCACCCTTGGCAGAATCCGACCCCCACGTTTGATGGTTTCGATATAGCACCATTTATCCGATCACACATACATAGGCATTCGTATAGAGACATCAGGGCAGCAAGGAGCTGAACATCGATCCCATACGCCTACAGAACCTTCCAAATCAGGTCCCGAGGAACGCGGTCATATGCCTTTTCAAAGTCGAGAAAATAATACTCTACCCCTTGGCAATACTTTCCACGATTTCTCGAAGACCTGCCGCATTATTAATATTTGGTTGGCTGTGCTGCGTCCGGTTCGAAAACCACACTGTTTTTCAGCTAGCGGTAAAGTCTTTGATAGGTGTCTCGCAAAGAGATGTAAGAAGATTGTAGAGTCTAAACTACATGATGTCGATATGATCGATTAAATCAAGGTGGCGTTTCAGCATGGCTGCAGTGTGATGACTGAAAACAGTAAAAGAATAAAAGAGTGAGGTATAGAACGTCGATGTTTATTTCAGTAAACTCCTTCTGACAACATAATTGTATGTGTGAGTGGTTGGCTGTTGGTGCATATTCCATTAAGATATTTTGTTTTTAAAATGTCCACATATTTTGAGTAACATTATCAATGTTACAAACAGAGTATAACACGTTTAGAGAAGGATGTTGAATATTCAATGAGTTATTTCCATGAACAGCACATTTATAACACCGCACAATACAGTAAAATGTTAAGGAACATAGAAATAATATGAGGCTGAAGAAAGAAAAACACATAAACAACGACACTATTTAAAAGAAACACTACTACTACTAATACTAATATGAATAATAATAATAACAATGATCATTTAGGATTAACAACAACGTTGAATGAGTCACTGAACAATGTCGATATTGAGGAAAAATGTCATTTTAGATGATTGCTCTTAAAGAAATATTTATCTATCGGGGAAACCAAAATACTTCCTTTAATGGACATAATATGAGAATAATTCCCATGTGTAAACAAACATGGAGGCCAAAATAATATGAATAGGGAGCGTAAAGCAGGAACAGCAACAATATCTAGAATTCGCAGTGGAGTTAGCCACTTGTAGCCTTTGTATAGGATAGAAAATAGAAACTTTAAACACGAACAAAAATTATATATCGTTCATCCAAAACACACATATATATATATATATATATATATATATATATATATATATATATATATATATATATAATCAATAAATGTATATTTACTTGCGTATTTTTTATTGAAAAAAAATATCTGCTGAACTTCGTTTGGAATCTTTGCGTATTTCATCACAATGTGTGGAATGGAATTGATAACATAGCTCAGGATATTAAACAGATTTTTCGAGAATTTGTAATCAGAATGCAGTTTCCTTGTTATTGATAGGAAAAAAATAAAATGAACACGGTTTATTCTTCGCATATGAAATTTTTTCAAGAAGAAACATTTTTTGCTTTTATTATTCTTTTTAATTTATTTATTTTTTGTTTTGTTTTTTTTTGTTTTTTTTTTGTAGAATAGGTATAATAAGTTTCTTTGGTAATATTCTTTTTCTTCGGAGAAAAACTGTAATCAAATAAATAACTAAAGAATTGTTCATGGCTGAGATAAAACCCACATCTTTACTTTTCACATTTTATTGATTATGAATAGTTTGAACATTGATGCCGCGGCATTCTCTACCCATTCTTTTTCTCGTCTTGCTATTCCAAGTCCACATTCTTCGCTCTATCTCCTCACTCCTTCCACCACTCTTTCTCCCTCACTATTTAATAAAATTTATATTTTCTTTTGCGTTACGTTCCGTTTTAAATATTTTTCTGGTGTATTCACATAGTATTCATGTGAATTCAAGGTAGATAGACGATACAACTGAATTATATACCAAGTTCGATTTTGAATGTTGATGTAGCGTAAATCAAATAAATTTAATTTCTAGACGCAGCATGGCCGACTGGTTACGAATTTCCCTTCGCAATCATTAAGTCCCAGGTTTAATCCAAATGTGGCCCATGCCATTTGAATGAAGTTGAATTGTGAGAAATGGCTATATTAGATTATATTAGGTAACCCTAACTGAGCGGTCGCAGGATCAAAGATATTCCATCCGTGACTATATATATATGTGTGTGTGCGTGCTTGCGCAATCATTATTAGCATCACCTGGTGTTATAATCAGAGTATGCTTAATGTTCATTTGTTAGATCACCGTTGGTTCAGAAGACGTTGGTTCCAGTTTTTCGAACAACGAAACAGCCTGCTCAAGAAACTGATTTGTAACTGGCTGATCATTCCATGGACACGTGTATCCTTAACATAATTCCAAAGGAGATTTAGCTATACAAAGCAGGTCCACCTAATTAATGTTACAGCGTATCTTGCATTGTGGAGGCTAGTGGCTGAGCATTCCACAAACATGTGCACGATTAAGGTAGCTCTAAAGAGATTCAGTGTAACAGTGTGTGACAAAGCTGTCCTTTTTAATTACAAGTACAACTAATTTTTGGCTACTAAGTGGACTCGAACAACAGGAAATAAAATTAATTCCACGATGCAACGCGTCGCACACTCCGGGAATCGAACACACAACCTTAGAATCATAAGCTGAGTACCTTAGTCACTACGTCTTCGCACATAGTGTGAACTGAATAACTAAGGCATTGAGAAATAAACTGCTGAGAAACTTAAGAGAGAAAAAGAATAAAATATCTTATTGGCATTCGGTAAAATTAATAACGTATTGGTTTGTAAGATCTAGGGAAATATAACTATGACACTAATTATATTTAGAGTGACCATTTTAAACAAACATCACCAAACGCCAAATATTTCCGAATTTGACCTTATAATTTTCTAGGCCATTAATTTCACGTATACTGTTATGACTTGACAATATTTATATCTATTCTAATGAGGGGCTGGTTGGCGGAACTTCCCAAACGTCGTAGCCAATGCCATTGTATTCTTTTGGTTCTTTACATTCTGAGTTCAAATCACATGAAATGTAACTTTTCTTTTAATCCTTCAGGGGTTAATAAAATAAAATATTAGTCAAGAATTCGGTTTGATTTTATCAACTTTGTCTCCAAATTTACTGACGATGTGCCAACAATAGAAATCAATATTTATTTCTACTCTAGTTTACCCTCTACACTTTTTGATATATCAATATTATAATATACAGTTAAAGACAGCATAACTGATTAGTTAAGGAGCTCACTTGGCAATCCCGGGTTTAATCCTAATGCGTGACATCTTGGTCAAGTGAAATTTCCTATATCCTCGGTGTGACCCATGCCCTTTGAGTGAAACTGGATAAACGGAAACTATTTGGAAGCTTGTCGAATGGACTGGAGCTGTAATTCACATGTTCACACCAAGTGTCACGCTGAATCTCCCTGAGGACTTTAAGGGCACCCTTATCAATGGAATGTTCAATGAATTACATTATATTATAAGATGGGCTGTATATGTAGTTCAAAGTGCCAGCCTTATTACACACTGTACCATATGGAATTTTCCTACGACATGCGTTAAGGGAGCTGTGGATAGAAAACTGAACCTCTTGCACGTTAATTTAACGAGCAGGTTCTCCTAGAATAGACGGAGGTCCAACACACACAAATAAACGTAGATGATTCTACAGTAAGATAAATTTAATTTCGTCTTCAGTTATTTCGAAACAGTTAGTAAACAATTAAGAGAGCGAATATAGCACAAATAAGAAGACTGTATCTTTGGAATGTTGTCAAAGCAAATAGCTACAACGTAATGTAATTAATTTGTATTAGTTGCATTGGCACAAGACCATAAATATGTATAAATATGAATATATTTATTATAATTATGTACATATACCATTGCTAGCAAAAATACTGTTCTTCGGGCTGTTTTCTGATAAAGTGGGGATGCATATGCGCGGGATTTGTAATTTGTACATCAATGTATGAAATAGGAATACTACATTTTTGACATGCAAATCATATTAGCTTGCATCAACATATTTCGTCTTGGTGTTTATTTGATTTTCCAGCAGAGCTTTTCTGCTAAAAAATGAGTCACAGGTGGCGGACAGTGACACAGTCACCAGATATGATGGTTAGTTGCGTTCTAAGAGGGCTCTTCTCTGACGAATAATCACGCCAAAACAAAATATCGGTGAGCTACTAGGGGAGATGTTAACTCTCAAGAAAACTATATAATGTGTGTGTTCTTGTGTGTGTGTGTGTGTGTGTGCGTGTGTGTGTGTTTTATATATAGCCTGCGCATCATGATATTCCCTTCATCAGCTGTAAACTGGAGATCTCAATACTTTTGGAACATTCCGACAGTAATGATCCCTCTAGCTGAGCCAAGCAGCCGTGATGTTACCAGTAATTGCACGGGTTTCATAGTTAAATCTGTAGCATGGTATTCCCTAGTTATTCCTATCGATAGGAATAAAATCCTGATGCTGTTCTATCCATCCCCATCATTTAGGCATTATAATGTTTACACCTTACACACACACACACACACACACACACACACACACACACACACACACACACACACACACATATATATATATATATATATATATATATATATATATATATATATAAGGAAAAAAGATGAAATCGAAAATGCAACTGCAGTCTCTTTTGTTTTAAATATATATTTACTTGGATCCTTTACCGGTTTCGCAGTTCTTCTGCTTTTCAAAAGTAGAATTGAGATGGAGGGTTTGTCGTTGTTCTGACAGTGAGATGTGAGAAAAATCACAAATCCTCCATCTCAATTCTACTTTTGAAAAGCAGAAGAACTGCGAAACCGGCAAAGGATCCAAATAAATATATATTTAAAAAAAAAAAAAGTTAAAAAGACTCCAGTTGCTTTTTCGATTTCATATTTTTTCCTTATACTTTCACTCGTGTAGGACACCTCGGTTTTTTTTTCATTTTGTAAAAAACCTCACTTTCTAATATATATATATATATATATATATAAGAGACGTAAAATAAGAAAATTATAAAATTAACTTACTAAAATATCACTTCCAACTAAATAGTTTCTGGAATGGAGTAAATATATTTTCCGAAGAATAATATCGAGAAGCATTCCGTCGCCAGGAAAGTCTATTCTCATGTAAGTTTCCACGCAAAGCGAGGACACTGGAAACTTATTAAAAAATTATTTAGTGGATAGGAAATAGCGAAGCGTGGACTGAATTCCAAGCCATTGAGAACAGAATGCTTCTCTATATTATTCTTCGGAAAATATATTTACTCCATTCCAGAAACTATTTAGTTGGAAGTGATATTTTAGTAAGTATGTTAATTTTATAATTTTCTTATTTTACGTCTCTTATATTATTGTTCTGCAACCCGATGCATTGAACCACACAGTTATTAAGACAAAACCTATATATTTGCTAGCATTGATATGCATCTGTATGTATATATATGTTACTAGATATGAATTCTTTATTATTATCTCCAAATTATTTGTCGAGCAATATTGGCCATGACTGCTGCTACGGTTGTAGGCAGGCCGCTGTCTTATTAGCAAACCACTTTCCACTGATTGACCTCGATGTCACGTGTTCGATTCTTTTTGAATCTGCCACAGACGTAGAGGCAGTGATTTTCTCAATGGCTTGGAATTCAGTCCACGCTTCGCTATTTCCTATCCACTGAATTATTTTTTAATAAGTTTCCAGTGTCCTCGCTTTGCCTGGAAACTTACATGAGAATAGACTTTCCTGACGACGGAATGCTTCTTCATATTATTCTTCGGAAAATATATTTACTCCATTCCAGAAACTATTTAGTTGGAAGTGATATTTTAGTAAGTGAGTTAATTTTATAATTTTCTTATTTTACGTCTCTTATATTATTGTTCTGCAACCCCATGCATTGAACCACACTGTTATTAAGACAAAACCTATATATTTGCTAGCATTGATATGCATCTGTATGTATATATATGTTACTAGATATGAATTCTTTATTATATATATATATATATATATATATATATATATATATATATATATATATATATATATATATATATATATATATATATATATATATATATATATATCGACTCAAACTTCTAATCAACTGTCTAGAATTATACATGCTTCTTCTTAGCTGCAGTGTTGATGTACCAGTTCAGATCCGTTATAACTGCGATATTTACACTACTGATATAGAAGTCTTATAATGTATGTTCATTGACAGGGTATTGAGCTCCTGAAATTTATATACCTAGATAACTACAAAAATGCACTAACTAATGAAACATGTAAAGCAATTAGAAGATATGATTATGTGATGAGCTTTGATGGATTGGACAATACCATCTTCCGTCTACCAACTAAGATAGATGGGAGGGAAGCGATAAGTACACTGTTCCATTTTGCAGAGACCCGAAAATCCTGAATATAATGACTTCTCGTCAATCCGACTCCTTGCTTGCAGTCGAGATACATGGATGGTTCGATGGATTCGGTACGACCTTTGAGTTTCATGTTAAATGTGCAGTGAAATGTAGAAATGCATTTCAAAACCGTCTGCTATAACTCTTTATTTACTACTAACGTAATCCACATACTATTGCTATTACTGTTAGTTGATTAGAGACCTATTGCGCAATATTATACTGAATTGTTTACATGACCTAAAACGTTAATGTTCTGATATAAAGTTGTTTGGAAAATAAAAGATATTCCTCATTTTTATTCCAGTATTCAGTCTCATGTAACATTTAAATCCTCTGTTTAACACAAACATTGCATTAATAATTATATTCAACCAAGCTAGTAATTCGGATCTGTTATTTTCAGCAGCTAGCCAAAGATTAATTCAGGTGGAAATCAATGAAATACCAGAGGTTGTTTTAATATTACGAAGGAAATGTTAACTCTATATAAAGACAAATTCCATACCATTGAAATGTAAAGAAATGTCTCTATT
Source organism: Eledone cirrhosa (assembly GCA_964016885.1). Lineage (NCBI taxonomy): Eukaryota > Metazoa > Mollusca > Cephalopoda > Octopoda > Eledonidae > Eledone > Eledone cirrhosa. Next base: position 60,559,486 of record OZ024741.1, read on the forward strand.
CATTTGATATTCAGCCAAATTAATTCGCCGCATTCATCAATTTAAAACATTAACCCTTGCTTAAGATTTCTTAAATTAATCGGTTTATTCAATATTTAACGTAAAATGTTGGCAACGCGAAGAAAATATTTGTGTGATAAATTTAAGTCAAACACGTGAAACTGGAAGACATGAAAAAAAGATTTCATTTACTCTATTATATAGATAGAAAGCATCAACAAATGGAAACTATAAAATATAGAAAATATTTTTTTTATTATTCCTTTTTTTTTTAAAGGAAATGCCATCAATTTCGCTGTAATCTACATCATGAATTAGAAAATAGATATATTTTTTTTAATATGCGTTCTCAAGAAGGCTTTGAAGAAACAAATAATGCTTCGTTATCTTAGTTTTTTATTCGTTATTTTGGCATGGAATCGGTCGCTGACATAATTTTATTCGTTACCAAATCTACATATGTTGGCTACCACAGTATTATGATCTACTTTGATCTTC
>OZ024741.1:60567483-60574983 GCA_964016885.1 Eledone cirrhosa
TATATAAATACACACATACACATACATATACACATACATACACATACATATACACATACATACAACGCACATAAATATCAATACATCCATACATACACATACATATATACAACCACACACACATATATACACACACATATATATATATATGTATATATATATATATATATATATATATATATATATATATATATATATATATATATGCATACACATACACGTGCATAGCCATACACACATACATATACATACATACATGCATACAATCATACCTATATACGCACGTACATACATACATACACATACATAAATGCATACATATGCATGTACAAAATTAGAAAAATATACACACACCTCTACATATTCACGCACGCAAATAAATATAAGAAAAAATATATATAAAAATAAAATAATAAAAACTATTATATATATATAATATATATATATAAATATATATATAATATATATAATATATACATATATAGATATATATAATATATATATAATATATACGATCAGAGCAAACAGCACGGACACTCTATCTCAAAATTATTTTTGAAAAGCATTTAGAAATACGCAACCGGTAAAAACTTAAAAACTTAAAACCACAACTGAATACTAACCCATACAATCACTAATACTCTTTTATTCCTAATTAAACCATTTTTCAACTGTGAACAATTTGTCAGCATTTTCTATTCCGTTTACCAATATATATATATATATATATATATATATACATATATATATATAAAATATATTTATAATATAAATATATATACATATATATATAATATGCATATAATATATATATATGTAATATATATGAATATACATATATACAGTATTTACGTATCGAGAAAGAGAAAAAAAGGGGAGGATAGGTTATACATATAGTTATTTGCCAAGTAGCGTATGCCAAAGGTGCTGGATACTAGTGCCGGCAGTATTAAATATTCGAAGTCTTAATATTTAGTGGGCTAGAGAATTAGCAGAGAGTAAGCACGTGGGAAAGTAAAAAATCGGAGAATAGACCGTTAAAACATGTTTATTTAAAACAGCACCTACGTACGTTTCGCCCAATTGGGCTTCTCAAGGGCATAAATAATCACAAGTGTTCCTTATATTGCTCGGAAAGAGTTTTGGGGATTAAATCCACATCAGGGTTCATTGCTCGCAAAAATATCTTGTTTTGATTTTGCAGCAGGTCAAGGGAGGTAACTCTGGTCGGTGTTAGGGCAGTCTTTCCCGGACAGTTTTATTATAACGCCCGCTTTGTCCGTTTGTAAACAAACTGACAGCCTGAATTTATGCCGTACGGTGTTAAGGCAACCACGGTACCTTTTTGTTCAACACTGACACAGGAACGATGTACTAGTTTCAAGCTTCTTAGCTATCATCAGCACTGTATACCCTTCTGCCAGGTGGTTGAACGTTCGAAAGTATATACTTTCCTTATGAAAATTAACGGCTGAGCAGCCTAATTTGCATATCGAGTGAGTTCAGTCGGCCAGGCGCACCGAAAACGATAAGTTGTAATAAAATGAAAACGAAATTTCATTTCTCACTCTTAGTACGGCACTTACTTAAATGTAAGTAAGTATGTATACGTACATACATATATGTATACAGACGTACAATAGCATGCATATATATATATATATATATATATATATATATATATAAAGGACGTAAAATAAAAAAATATTTTTTTAAAAAAAATTTAAAAAAAATTTTTTTCTTACTTAAATTTTCACTCCAACTAATTAGTTTCTGCAATGGGATAAAGACAAATCACTGATTTGTCGAGCAAACTTGCCAAAACCACTTCTAAAAAAAAAAAACTAGCCTCTGTGTCACGTGATTGATTCTTTAGAATCGGCCATTTGACTTGAAGCAGTGAGAATTTCGGTACATAGAATTCAGTCCTCGCAAGCTGTTCGATCTACCGAATTATTATTATTTTTATATGAGCCGCCAGTGTCCGCGCATTGCCTGGAGACTTAACTGAGAATAGACTTCCTGATGACGCAATGAATTCTCGACAGTTGAATTACGTAACTGTCTTTATCCCATTGCAGAAACTAATTAGTTGGAGTGAAAATTTAAGTAAGAAAAAAATTTTTTTTAAATTTTTTTTAAAAAAATATTTTTTTATTTTACGTCCTTTATATTATTGTTCTGCATTCTCCTGCATTGAACCACCTAGGTACTATGACATAACCTGTGTATTTGCTGGCATGGGCGTGCATCTGTGCGCTTATGTTAGTTGATATATTAAATTATCTATATATATATATATATATATATATATATATATATATATATATATATATTTATATATATATATATATATATATTTATATATATATATATATATATATATATATATATATATATATATATATATATATATATATATATATATATATATATATATATATACATACAGGTACACATACATATATGTCCGTATCAGTTTAGCGGACGTTTATTATAACGCCCGCATTGTCCTTTTGTAAACAAACTGACAGTCTGAATTTATGCCGTACGCTGTTAAGGCAACCACGTCACCTTTTTATTCAACACTGACACAGGAACGATGTACTAGTTTCAAGCTTCTTAGCTATCATCAGCACCGTATACCCTTCTGCCTGATGGTTGAACGTTCGAAAGTATATACTTTCCTTATGAAAATTAACGGCTAAGCAGCCTCATTTGCATATCGAGTGAGTTCAGTCGGCCAGGCGCACCGAAAACAATAAGTTGTGATAAAATGAAAACGAAATTTCATTTCTCACTCTTAGTACGGCACTTACTTAAATGTAAGTATGTATGTATACGTACATACATATATGTATACAGACGTACAGTAGCATGCATATATATATATATATATATATATATATATATATATATATATATATACACATACAGGTACACATACATATATGTACGTATCAGTTTAGCGGACGTTTATTATAACGCCCGCTTTGTCCGTTTGTAAACAAACTGACGGCCTGAATTTATGCCGTACGGTGTTAAGGCAACCACGTCACCTTTTTGTTCAACACTGACACAGGAACAATGTACTAGTTTCAAGCTTCTTAGCTGTCATCAGCACCGTATACCCTTCTGCCAGATGGTTGAAAGTACGAAAGTATATACTTTCCTTATGAAATTTCATTTCTCACTCTTAGTACGCCACTTACTTAAATGTAAGTATGCATGTCTACGTACATACATATATGTATAGAGACGTACAGTAGCATGCATATATATATATATATATACATGCAGGTACACATACATATATGTACGTATCAGTTTAGCGGACGTTTATTATAACGCCCGCTTTGTCCGTTTGTAAACAAACTGACAGCCTGAATTTATTCCGTACTGTGTTAAGGCAACCACGTCACCTTTTTGATCAACACTGACACAGGAACGATGTACTAGTTTCAAGCTTCTTAGCTTTCATCAGCACCGTATACCCTTCTGCCAGATGGTTGAACGTTCGAAAGTATACACTTTCCTTATGAAAATTAACGGCTGAGCAGCCTAATTTGCATATCGAGTGAGTTCAGTCGGCCAGGCGCACCGAAAACGATAAGTTGTAATAAAATGAAAACGAAATTTCATTTCTCACTCTTAGTACGGCACTTACTTAAATGTAAGTATGTATGTATACGTACATACATATATGTATACAGACGTACAGTACCATGCATATATATATATATATATATATATATATATATATATATATATATATATATATATATATATACATACAGGTACACATACATACATGTACGTATCAGTTTAGCGGACGTTTATTATAACGCCCGCTTTGTCCGTTTGTAAACAAACTGACAGCCTGCTTTTATGCCGTACGGTGTTAAGGCAACGACGTCACCTTTTTGTTCAACACTGACACAGGAACGATGTACTACTTTCAAGCTTCTTAGCTATCATCAGCACCGTATACCCTTCTGCCAGATGGTTGAACGATCGAAAGTATATACTTTCCTTATGAAAATTAACGGCTGAGCAGCCTAATTTGCATATCGAGTGAGTTCAGTCGGCCAGACGCACCGAAAACGATAAGTTGTAATAAAATGAAAACGAAATTTCATTTCTCACTCTTAGTACGCCACTTACTTAAATGTAAGTATGAATGTCTACGTACATACATATATGTATACAGACGTACAGTAGCATGCATATATATATATATATATATATATATATATATATATATATATATATATATATATATACATACAGTTACACATACATATATGTACGCATGAGTTTAGCGGACGTTTATTATAACGCCCGCTTTGTCCGTTTGTAAACAAACTGACAGCCTGAATTCATGCCGTACGTTGTTAAGGCAACCACGTGATCTTTTTATTCAACAATGACACAGGAACGATGTAGTAGTTTCAAGCTTCTTAACTATCATCAGCACCGTATACCCTTCTGCAAGATGGTTGAACGTTCGAAAGTATATACTTTCCTTATGAAAATTAACGGTTGAGCAGCCTAATTTGCATATCGAGTGAGTTCAGTCGGCCAGGCGCACCGAAAACGATAAATTGTAATAAAATGAAAACGAAATGTCATTGCTCACTCTTAGTACGGCACTTACTTAAATGTAAGTATGTATGTATACGTACATACATATATGTATACAGACGTACAGTAGCATGCATATATATATATATATATATATATATATATATATATATATATATATATATATATATATATATATATATATATACACATACAGGTACACATACATATATGTACGTATCAGTTTAGCGGACGTTTATTATAACTCCCGCTTTGTCCGTTTGTAAACAAACTGACAGCCTGAATTTATTCCGTACGGTGTTAAGGCAACCACGTCACCTTTTTGATCAACACTGACACAGGTACGATGTACTTGTTTGAAGCTTCTTAGATATCATCAGCACCGTATACCCTTCTGCCAGATGGTTGAACGTTCGAAAGTATATACTTTCCTTATGAAAATTAACAGCTGAGCAGCCTAATTTGCATATCGAGTGAGTTCAGTCGGCCAGGCGCACCGAAAACGATAAGTTGTAATAAAATGAAAACGAAATTTCATTTCTCACTCTTTGTATGGCACTTACTTAAATGTAAGTATGTATGTATACGTACATACATATATGTATACAGACGTACAGTCGCATGCATATATATATATATATATATATATATATATATATATATATATATATATATATATATATATATATATATATATATATTTAAATATATATATATATAAATATATACATACAGGTACACATACATATATGTACGCATCAGTTTAGCGGACGTTTATCATAACGCCCGCTTTGTCCGTTTGTAAACAAACTGACAGCATGAATTTATGCCGTACGGTGTTAAGGCAACCACGTTACCTTTTTGTTCAACACTGACACAGGAACGATGTACTAGTTTCAAGCTTCTTAGCTATCATCAGCACCGTATACCCTTCTGCCAGATGGTTGAACGTTCGAAAGTATATACTTTCCTTATGAAAATTAACGGCTGAGCAGCCTGATTTGCATATCGAGTGAGTTCAGTCGGCCAGGCGCACCGAAAACGATAAGTTGTAATAAAATGAAAACGAAATTTCATTTCTCACTCTTAGTACGGCACTTACTTAAATGTAAGTAAGTATGTATACGTACATACATATATGTATACAGACGTACAATAGCATGCATATATATATATATATATATATATATATATATATATATATATATATATATATATATATATATATATTTATATATATATATATATATATATTTATATATATATATATATATATATATATATATATATATATATATATATATATATATATATATATATATATATATATATATACATACAGGTACACATACATATATGTCCGTATCAGTTTAGCGGACGTTTATTATAACGCCCGCATTGTCCTTTTGTAAACAAACTGACAGTCTGAATTTATGCCGTACGCTGTTAAGGCAACCACGTCACCTTTTTATTCAACACTGACACAGGAACGATGTACTAGTTTCAAGCTTCTTAGCTATCATCAGCACCGTATACCCTTCTGCCTGATGGTTGAACGTTCGAAAGTATATACTTTCCTTATGAAAATTAACGGCTAAGCAGCCTCATTTGCATATCGAGTGAGTTCAGTCGGCCAGGCGCACCGAAAACAATAAGTTGTGATAAAATGAAAACGAAATTTCATTTCTCACTCTTAGTACGGCACTTACTTAAATGTAAGTATGTATGTATACGTACATACATATATGTATACAGACGTACAGTAGCATGCATATATATATATATATATATATATATATATATATATATATATATATACACATACAGGTACACATACATATATGTACGTATCAGTTTAGCGGACGTTTATTATAACGCCCGCTTTGTCCGTTTGTAAACAAACTGACGGCCTGAATTTATGCCGTACGGTGTTAAGGCAACCACGTCACCTTTTTGTTCAACACTGACACAGGAACAATGTACTAGTTTCAAGCTTCTTAGCTGTCATCAGCACCGTATACCGTTCTGCCAGATGGTTGAAAGTACGAAAGTATATACTTTCCTTATGAAATTTCATTTCTCACTCTTAGTACGCCACTTACTTAAATGTAAGTATGCATGTCTACGTACATACATATATGTATAGAGACGTACAGTAGCATGCATATATATATATATATATACATGCAGGTACACATACATATATGTACGTATCAGTTTAGCGGACGTTTATTATAACGCCCGCTTTGTCCGTTTGTAAACAAACTGACAGCCTGAATTTATTCCGTACTGTGTTAAGGCAACCACGTCACCTTTTTGATCAACACTGACACAGGAACGATGTACTAGTTTCAAGCTTCTTAGCTTTCATCAGCACCGTATACCCTTCTGCCAGATGGTTGAACGTTCGAAAGTATACACTTTCCTTATGAAAATTAACGGCTGAGCAGCCTAATTTGCATATCGAGTGAGTTCAGTCGGCCAGGCGCACCGAAAACGATAAGTTGTAATAAAATGAAAACGAAATTTCATTTCTCACTCTTAGTACGGCACTTACTTAAATGTAAGTATGTATGTATACGTACATACATATATGTATACAGACGTACAGTACCATGCATATATATATATATATATATATATATATATATATATATATATATATATATATATATACATACAGGTACACATACATACATGTACGTATCAGTTTAGCGGACGTTTATTATAACGCCCGCTTTGTCCGTTTGTAAACAAACTGACAGCCTGCTTTTATGCCGTACGGTGTTAAGGCAACGACGTCACCTTTTTGTTCAACACTGACACAGGAACGATGTACTACTTTCAAGCTTCTTAGCTATCATCAGCACCGTATACCCTTCTGCCAGATGGTTG
>OZ024741.1:60579983-60607483 GCA_964016885.1 Eledone cirrhosa
CCACGTCACCTTTTTGTTCAACACTGACACAGGAACGATGTACTAGTTTCAAGCTTCTCAGCTATCATCAGCACCGTATACCCTTCTGCGAGACGGTTGAACGTTCGAAAGTATATACTTTCCTTATGAAAATTAACGGCTGAGCAGCCTAATTTGCATATCGAGTGAGTTCAGTCGGCCAGGCGCACCGAAAACGATAAGTTGTAATAAAATGAAAACGAAATTTCATTTCTCACTCTTAGTACGGCACTTAATTAAATGTAAGTATGTATGTATACGTAAATACATATATGTATACAGACGTACAGTTGCATGCATATATATATATATATATATATATACATACAGGTACACATACATATATGTACGTATCAGTTTAGCGGACGTTTATCATAACGCCCACTTTGTCCGTTTGTAAACAAACTGACAGCATGAATTTATGCCGTACGGTGTTAAGGCAACCTCGTGACCTTTTTATTCAACACTGACACAGGTACGATATACTAGTTTCAAGCTTCTTAGCTATCATCAGCACCGTATACCCTTCTGCCAGATGGTTGAACGTTCGAAAGTATATACTTTCCTTATGAAAATTAACGGCTGAGCAGCCTAATTTGCATATCGAGTGAGTTCAGTCGGCCAGGCGCACCGAAAACGATAAGTTGTAATAAAATGAAAACGAAATTTCATTTCTCACTCTTTGTACGGCACTTACTTAAATGTAAGTATGTATGTATACGTACATACATATATGTATACAGACGTACAGTCGCATGCATATATATATATATATATATATATATATATATATATATATATATATATATATATATATATATATATATATATATATATATATATATAAATATATATATATATAAATATATACATACAGGTACACATACATATATGTACGCATCAGTTTAGTGGACGTTTATCATAACGCCCGCTTTGTCCGTTTGTAAACAAACTGACAGCATGAATTTATGCCGTACGGTGTTAAGGCAACCACGTTACCTTTTTGTTCAACACTGACACAGGAACGATGTACTAGTTTCAAGCTTCTTAGCTATCATCAGCACCGTATACCCTTCTGCCAGATGGTTGAACGTTCGAAAGTATATACTTTCCTTATGAAAATTAACGGCTGAGCAGCCTGATTTGCATATCGAGTGAGTTCAGTCGGCCAGGCGCACCGAAAACGATTAGTTGTAATAAAATGAAAACGAAATTTCATTTCTCATTCTTAGTACGGCACTTACTTAAATGTATGTATACGTACATACATATATGTATACAGACGTACAGTAGCATGCATATATATATATATATATATATATATATATATATATATATATATATATATATATATATATATATATATATATATATATATATATATATATATATATATACATACAGACACACATACATATATGTACGCATGAGTTTAGCGGACGTTTATTATAACGCCCGATTTGTCCGTTTGTAAACAAACTGGCAGCCTGAATTTATGCCGTACGTTGTTAAGGCAACCACGTGATCTTTTTATTCAACAATGACACAGGAACGATGTACTAGTTTCAAGCTTCTTAACTATCATCAGCACCGTATACCCTTCTGCAAGATGGTTGAACGTTCGAAAGTATATACTTTCCTTATGAAAATTAACGGTTGAGCAGCCTAATTTGCATATCGAGTGAGTTCAGTCGGCCAGGCGCACCGAAAACGATAAGTTGTAATAAAATGAAAACGAAATTTCATTGCTCACTCTTAGTACGGCACTTACTTAAATGTAAATATGTATGTATACGTACATACATATATGTATACAGACGTACAGTAGCATGCATATATATATATATATATATATATATATATATATATATATATATACACATACAGGTACACATACATATATGTACGTATCAGTTTAGCGGAGGTTTATTATAACGCCCGCTTTGTTTGTTTGTAAACAAACTGACAGCCTGAATTTATTCCGTACGGTGTTAAGGCAACCACGTCACCTTTTTGATCAACACTGACACAGGTACGATGTACTTGTTTGAAGCTTCTTAGATATCATCAGCACCGTATACCCTTCTGCCAGATGGTTGAACGTTCGAAAGTATATACTTTCCTTATGAAAATTAACGGCTGAGCAGCCTAATTTGCATATCGAGTGAGTTCAGTCAGCCAGGCGCACCGAAAACGATAAGTTGTAATAAAATGAAAACGAAATTTCATTTCTCACTCTTAGTCGGCACTTACTTAAATGTAAGTAAGTATGTATACGTACATACATATATGTATACAGACGTACAGTAGCATGCATATATATATATATATATATATATATATATATATATATATATATATATATATATATATATATATATATATATATATATATATATATATACATACAGTTACACATACATATATGTACGCATGAGTTTAGCGGACGTTTATTATAACGCCCGCTTTGTCCGTTTGTAAACAAACTGGCAGCCTGAATTTATGCCGTACGTTGTTAAGGCAACCACGTGATCTTTTTATTCAACAATGACACAGGAACGATGTACTAGTTTCAAGCTTCTTAACTATCATCAGCACCGTATACCCTTCTGCAAGATGGTTGAACGTTCGAAAGTATATACTTTCCTTATGAAAATTAACGGTTGAGCAGCCTAATTTGCATATCGAGTGAGTTCAGTCGGCCAGGCGCACCGAAAACGATAAGTTGTAATAAAATGAAAACGAAATTTCATTGCTCACTCTTAGTACGGCACTTACTTAAATGTAAATATGTATGTATACGTACATACATATATGTATACAGACGTACAGTAGCATGCATATATATATATATATATATATATATATATATATATATATATATATATATATATATATATATATATATATATATATATACACATACAGGTACACATACATATATGTACGTATCAGTTTAGCGGACGTTTATTATAACGCCCGCTTTGTCCGTTTGTAAACAAACTGACAGCCTGAAATTATTCCGTACGGTGTTAAGGCAACCACGTCACCTTTTTGATCAACACTGACACAGGTACAATGTACTTGTTTGAAGCTTCTTAGATATCATCAGCACCGTATACGCTTCTGCCAGATGGTTGAACGTTCGAAAGTATATACTTTCATTATGAAAATTAACGGCTGAGCAGCCTAATTTGCATATCGAGTGAGTTCAGTCGGCCAGGCGCACCGAAAACGATAAGTTGTAATAAAATGAAAACGAAATTTCATTTCTCACTCTTAGTACGGCACTTACTTAAATGTAAGTATGTATGTATACGTACGTACATATATGTATACAGACGTACAGTGGCATGCATATATATATATATATATATATATATATATATATATATATATAAATATATACATACAGGTACACATACATATATGTACGCATCAGTTTAGCGGACGTTTATCATAACGCCCGCTTTGTCCGTTTGTAAACAAACTGACAGCATGAATTTATGCCGTACGGTGTTAAGGCAACCACGTTACCTTTTTGTTCAACACTGACACAGGAACGATGTACTAGTTTCAAGCTTCTTAGATATCATCAGCACCGTATACCCTTCTGCCAGATGGTTGAACGTTCGAAAGTATATACTTTCCTTATGAAAATTAACGGCTGAGCAGCCTAATTTGCATATCGAGTGAGTTCAGTCGGCCAGGCGCACCGAAAACGATAAGTTGTAATAAAATGAAAACGAAATTTCATTGCTCACTCTTAGTACGGCACTTACTTAAATGTAAGTATGTATGTATACGTACATACATATATGTATACAGACGTACAGTAGCATGCATATATATATATATATATATATATATATATATATATATATATATATATATATATATATATATATATATATATATATATATATATATATATATTTATGCACATACAGGTACACATAAATATATGTACGTATCAGTTTAGCGGACGTTTATTATAACGCCCGCTTTGTCCGTTTGTAAACAAAATGACAGTCTGAATTTATGCCGTACGGTGTTAAGGCAACCACGTCACCTTTTTGTTCAACACTGACACAGGAACGATGTACTAGTTTCAAGCTTCTCAGCTATCATCAGCACCGTATACCCTTCTGCGAGACGGTTGAACGTTCGAAAGTATATACTTTCCTTATGAAAATTAACGGCTGAGCAGCCTAATTTGCATATCGAGTGAGTTCAGTCGGCCAGGCGCACCGAAAACGATAAGTTGTAATAAAATGAAAACGAAATTTCATTTCTCACTCTTAGTACGGCACTTAATTAAATGTAAGTATGTATGTATACGTAAATACATATATGTATACAGACGTACAGTTGCATGCATATATATATATATATATATATATACATACAGGTACACATACATATATGTACGTATCAGTTTAGCGGACGTTTATCATAACGCCCACTTTGTCCGTTTGTAAACAAACTGACAGCATGAATTTATGCCGTACGGTGTTAAGGCAACCTCGTGACCTTTTTATTCAACACTGACACAGGTACGATATACTAGTTTCAAGCTTCTTAGCTATCATCAGCACCGTATACCCTTCTGCCAGATGGTTGAACGTTCGAAAGTATATACTTTCCTTATGAAAATTAACGGCTGAGCAGCCTAATTTGCATATCGAGTGAGTTCAGTCGGCCAGGCGCAGCGAAAACGATAAGTTGTAATAAAATGAAAACGAAATTTCATTTCTCACTCTTTGTACGGCACTTACTTAAATGTAAGTATGTATGTATACGTACATACATATATGTATACAGACGTACAGTCGCATGCATATATATATATATATATATATATATATATATATATATATATATATATATATATATATATATATATATATATATATATATATATATATAAATATATATATATATAAATATATACATACAGGTACACATACATATATGTACGCATCAGTTTAGTGGACGTTTATCATAACGCCCGCTTTGTCCGTTTGTAAACAAACTGACAGCATGAATTTATGCCGTACGGTGTTAAGGCAACCACGTTACCTTTTTGTTCAACACTGACACAGGAACGATGTACTAGTTTCAAGCTTCTTAGCTATCATCAGCACCGTATACCCTTCTGCCAGATGGTTGAACGTTCGAAAGTATATACTTTCCTTATGAAAATTAACGGCTGAGCAGCCTGATTTGCATATCGAGTGAGTTCAGTCGGCCAGGCGCACCGAAAACGATTAGTTGTAATAAAATGAAAACGAAATTTCATTTCTCATTCTTAGTACGGCACTTACTTAAATGTATGTATACGTACATACATATATGTATACAGACGTACAGTAGCATGCATATATATATATATATATATATATATATATATATATATATATATATATATATATGTATACATACAGACACACATACATATATGTACGCATGAGTTTAGCGGACGTTTATTATAACGCCCGCTTTGTCCGTTTGTAAACAAACTGGCAGCCTGAATTTATGCCGTACGTTGTTAAGGCAACCACGTGATCTTTTTATTCAACAATGACACAGGAACGATGTACTAGTTTCAAGCTTCTTAACTATCATCAGCACCGTATACCCTTCTGCAAGATGGTTGAACGTTCGAAAGTATATACTTTCCTTATGAAAATTAACGGTTGAGCAGCCTAATTTGCATATCGAGTGAGTTCAGTCGGCCAGGCGCACCGAAAACGATAAGTTGTAATAAAATGAAAACGAAATTTCATTGCTCACTCTTAGTACGGCACTTACTTAAATGTAAATATGTATGTATACGTACATACATATATGTATACAGACGTACAGTAGCATGCATATATATATATATATATATATATATATATATATATATATATATATATATATATATATATACACATACAGGTACACATACATATATGTACGTATCAGTTTAGCGGAGGTTTATTATAACGCCCGCTTTGTTTGTTTGTAAACAAACTGACAGCCTGAATTTATTCCGTACGGTGTTAAGGCAACCACGTCACCTTTTTGATCAACACTGACACAGGTACGATGTACTTGTTTGAAGCTTCTTAGATATCATCAGCACCGTATACCCTTCTGCCAGATGGTTGAACGTTCGAAAGTATATACTTTCCTTATGAAAATTAACGGCTGAGCAGCCTAATTTGCATATCGAGTGAGTTCAGTCAGCCAGGCGCACCGAAAACGATAAGTTGTAATAAAATGAAAACGAAATTTCATTTCCCACTCTTAGTCGGCACTTACTTAAATGTAAGTAAGTATGTATACGTACATACATATATGTATACAGACGTACAGTAGCATGCATATATATATATATATATATATATATATATATATATATATATATATATATATATATATATATATATATATATATATATATATATATACATACAGTTACACATACATATATGTACGCATGAGTTTAGCGGACGTTTATTATAACGCCCGCTTTGTCCGTTTGTAAACAAACTGGCAGCCTGAATTTATGCCGTACGTTGTTAAGGCAACCACGTGATCTTTTTATTCAACAATGACACAGGAACGATGTACTAGTTTCAAGCTTCTTAACTATCATCAGCACCGTATACCCTTCTGCAAGATGGTTGAACGTTCGAAAGTATATACTTTCCTTATGAAAATTAACGGTTGAGCAGCCTAATTTGCATATCGAGTGAGTTCAGTCGGCCAGGCGCACCGAAAACGATAAGTTGTAATAAAATGAAAACGAAATTTCATTGCTCACTCTTAGTACGGCACTTACTTAAATGTAAATATGTATGTATACGTACATACATATATGTATACAGACGTACAGTAGCATGCATATATATATATATATATATATATATATATATATATATATATATATATATATATATATATATATACACATACAGGTACACATACATATATGTACGTATCAGTTTAGCGGACGTTTATTATAACGCCCGCTTTGTCCGTTTGTAAACAAACTGACAGCCTGAATTTATTCCGTACGGTGTTAAGGCAACCACGTCACCTTTTTGATCAACACTGACACAGGTACAATGTACTTGTTTGAAGCTTCTTAGATATCATCAGCACCGTATACGCTTCTGCCAGATGGTTGAACGTTCGAAAGTATATACTTTCATTATGAAAATTAACGGCTGAGCAGCCTAATTTGCATATCGAGTGAGTTCAGTCGGCCAGGCGCACCGAAAACGATAAGTTGTAATAAAATGAAAACGAAATTTCATTTCTCACTCTTAGTACGGCACTTACTTAAATGTAAGTATGTATGTATACGTACGTACATATATGTATACAGACGTACAGTGGCATGCATATATATATATATATATATATATATATATATATATATATATATATATATATATATAAATATATACATACAGGTACACATACATATATGTACGCATCAGTTTAGCGGACGTTTATCATAACGCCCGCTTTGTCCGTTTGTAAACAAACTGACAGCATGAATTTATGCCGTACGGTGTTAAGGCAACCACGTTACCTTTTTGTTCAACACTGACACAGGAACGATGTACTAGTTTCAAGCTTCTTAGATATCATCAGCACCGTATACCCTTCTGCCAGATGGTTGAACGTTCGAAAGTATATACTTTCCTTATGAAAATTAACGGCTGAGCAGCCTAATTTGCATATCGAGTGAGTTCAGTCGGCCAGGCGCACCGAAAACGATAAGTTGTAATAAAATGAAAACGAAATTTCATTGCTCACTCTTAGTACGGCACTTACTTAAATGTAAGTATGTATGTATACGTACATACATATATGTATACAGACGTACAGTAGCATGCATATATATATATATATATATATATATATATATATATATATATATATATATATATATATATATTTATGCACATACAGGTACACATAAATATATGTACGTATCAGTTTAGCGGACGTTTATTATAACGCCCGCTTTGTCCGTTTGTAAACAAAATGACAGTCTGAATTTATGCCGTACGGTGTTAAGGCAACCACGTCACCTTTTTGTTCAACACTGACACAGGAACGATGTACTAGTTTCAAGCTTCTCAGCTATCATCAGCACCGTATACCCTTCTGCGAGACGGTTGAACGTTCGAAAGTATATACTTTCCTTATGAAAATTAACGGCTGAGCAGCCTAATTTGCATATCGAGTGAGTTCAGTCGGCCAGGCGCACCGAAAACGATAAGTTGTAATAAAATGAAAACGAAATTTCATTTCTCACTCTTAGTACGGCACTTAATTAAATGTAAGTATGTATGTATACGTAAATACATATATGTATACAGACGTACAGTTGCATGCATATATATATATATATATATATATACATACAGGTACACATACATATATGTACGTATCAGTTTAGCGGACGTTTATCATAACGCCCACTTTGTCCGTTTGTAAACAAACTGACAGCATGAATTTATGCCGTACGGTGTTAAGGCAACCTCGTGACCTTTTTATTCAACACTGACACAGGTACGATATACTAGTTTCAAGCTTCTTAGCTATCATCAGCACCGTATACCCTTCTGCCAGATGGTTGAACGTTCGAAAGTATATACTTTCCTTATGAAAATTAACGGCTGAGCAGCCTAATTTGCATATCGAGTGAGTTCAGTCGGCCAGGCGCAGCGAAAACGATAAGTTGTAATAAAATGAAAACGAAATTTCATTTCTCACTCTTTGTACGGCACTTACTTAAATGTAAGTATGTATGTATACGTACATACATATATGTATACAGACGTACAGTCGCATGCATATATATATATATATATATATATATATATATATATATATATATATATATATATATATATATATATATATATATAAATATATATATATATAAATATATACATACAGGTACACATACATATATGTACGCATCAGTTTAGTGGACGTTTATCATAACGCCCGCTTTGTCCGTTTGTAAACAAACTGACAGCATGAATTTATGCCGTACGGTGTTAAGGCAACCACGTTACCTTTTTGTTCAACACTGACACAGGAACGATGTACTAGTTTCAAGCTTCTTAGCTATCATCAGCACCGTATACCCTTCTGCCAGATGGTTGAACGTTCGAAAGTATATACTTTCCTTATGAAAATTAACGGCTGAGCAGCCTGATTTGCATATCGAGTGAGTTCAGTCGGCCAGGCGCACCGAAAACGATTAGTTGTAATAAAATGAAAACGAAATTTCATTTCTCATTCTTAGTACGGCACTTACTTAAATGTATGTATACGTACATACATATATGTATACAGACGTACAGTAGCATGCATATATATATATATATATATATATATATATATATATATATATATATATATATATATATATATATATATATATATATATATATATATACATACAGACACACATACATATATGTACGCATGAGTTTAGCGGACGTTTATTATAACGCCCGCTTTGTCCGTTTGTAAACAAACTGGCAGCCTGAATTTATGCCGTACGTTGTTAAGGCAACCACGTGATCTTTTTATTCAACAATGACACAGGAACGATGTACTAGTTTCAAGCTTCTTAACTATCATCAGCACCGTATACCCTTCTGCAAGATGGTTGAACGTTCGAAAGTATATACTTTCCTTATGAAAATTAACGGTTGAGCAGCCTAATTTGCATATCGAGTGAGTTCAGTCGGCCAGGCGCACCGAAAACGATAAGTTGTAATAAAATGAAAACGAAATTTCATTGCTCACTCTTAGTGAGGCACTTACTTAAATGTAAATATGTATGTATACGTACATACATATATGTATACAGACGTACAGTAGCATGCATATATATATATATATATATATATATATATATATATATATATATATATATATATATACACATACAGGTACACATACATATATGTACGTATCAGTTTAGCGGAGGTTTATTATAACGCCCGCTTTGTTTGTTTGTAAACAAACTGACAGCCTGAATTTATTCCGTACGGTGTTAAGGCAACCACGTCACCTTTTTGATCAACACTGACACAGGTACGATGTACTTGTTTGAAGCTTCTTAGATATCATCAGCACCGTATACCCTTCTGCCAGATGGTTGAACGTTCGAAAGTATATACTTTCCTTATGAAAATTAACGGCTGAGCAGCCTAATTTGCATATCGAGTGAGTTCAGTCAGCCAGGCGCACCGAAAACGATAAGTTGTAATAAAATGAAAACGAAATTTCATTTCTCACTCTTAGTCGGCACTTACTTAAATGTAAGTAAGTATGTATACGTACATACATATATGTATACAGACGTACAGTAGCATGCATATATATATATATATATATATATATATATATATATATATATATATATATATATACATACAGTTACACATACATATATGTACGCATGAGTTTAGCGGACGTTTATTATAACGCCCGCTTTGTCCGTTTGTAAACAAACTGGCAGCCTGAATTTATGCCGTACGTTGTTAAGGCAACCACGTGATCTTTTTATTCAACAATGACACAGGAACGATGTACTAGTTTCAAGCTTCTTAACTATCATCAGCACCGTATACCCTTCTGCAAGATGGTTGAACGTTCGAAAGTATATACTTTCCTTATGAAAATTAACGGTTGAGCAGCCTAATTTGCATATCGAGTGAGTTCAGTCGGCCAGGCGCACCGAAAACGATAAGTTGTAATAAAATGAAAACGAAATTTCATTGCTCACTCTTAGTACGGCACTTACTTAAATGTAAATATGTATGTATACGTACATACATATATGTATACAGACGTACAGTAGCATGCATATATATATATATATATATATATATATATATATATATATATATATATATATATATACACATACAGGTACACATACATATATGTACGTATCAGTTTAGCGGACGTTTATTATAACGCCCGCTTTGTCCGTTTGTAAACAAACTGACAGCCTGAATTTATTCCGTACGGTGTTAAGGCAACCACGTCACCTTTTTGATCAACACTGACACAGGTACAATGTACTTGTTTGAAGCTTCTTAGATATCATCAGCACCGTATACGCTTCTGCCAGATGGTTGAACGTTCGAAAGTATATACTTTCATTATGAAAATTAACGGCTGAGCAGCCTAATTTGCATATCGAGTGAGTTCAGTCGGCCAGGCGCACCGAAAACGATAAGTTGTAATAAAATGAAAACGAAATTTCATTTCTCACTCTTAGTACGGCACTTACTTAAATGTAAGTATGTATGTATACGTACGTACATATATGTATACAGACGTACAGTGGCATGCATATATATATATATATATATATATATATATATATATATATATATATATATATATATATAAATATATACATACAGGTACACATACATATATGTACGCATCAGTTTAGCGGACGTTTATCATAACGCCCGCTTTGTCCGTTTGTAAACAAACTGACAGCATGAATTTATGCCGTACGGTGTTAAGGCAACCACGTTACCTTTTTGTTCAACACTGACACAGGAACGATGTACTAGTTTCAAGCTTCTTAGATATCATCAGCACCGTATACCCTTCTGCCAGATGGTTGAACGTTCGAAAGTATATACTTTCCTTATGAAAATTAACGGCTGAGCAGCCTAATTTGCATATCGAGTGAGTTCAGTCGGCCAGGCGCACCGAAAACGATAAGTTGTAATAAAATGAAAACGAAATTTCATTGCTCACTCTTAGTACGGCACTTACTTAAATGTAAGTATGTATGTATACGTACATACATATATGTATACAGACGTACAGTAGCATGCATATATATATATATATATATATATATATATATATATATATATATATATATATATATATATATATATTTATGCACATACAGGTACACATAAATATATGTACGTATCAGTTTAGCGGACGTTTATTATAACGCCCGCTTTGTCCGTTTGTAAACAAAATGACAGTCTGAATTTATGCCGTACGGTGTTAAGGCAACCACGTCACCTTTTTGTTCAACACTGACACAGGAACGATGTACTAGTCTCAAGCTTCTCAGCTATCATCAGCACCGTATACCCTTCTGCGAGACGGTTGAACGTTCGAAAGTATATACTTTCCTTATGAAAATTAACGGCTGAGCAGCCTAATTTGCATATCGAGTGAGTTCAGTCGGCCAGGCGCACCGAAAACGATAAGTTGTAATAAAATGAAAACGAAATTTCATTTCTCACTCTTAGTACGGCACTTAATTAAATGTAAGTATGTATGTATACGTAAATACATATATGTATACAGACGTACAGTTGCATGCATATATATATATATATATATATATACATACAGGTACACATACATATATGTACGTATCAGTTTAGCGGACGTTTATCATAACGCCCACTTTGTCCGTTTGTAAACAAACTGACAGCATGAATTTATGCCGTACGGTGTTAAGGCAACCTCGTGACCTTTTTATTCAACACTGACACAGGTACGATATACTAGTTTCAAGCTTCTTAGCTATCATCAGCACCGTATACCCTTCTGCCAGATGGTTGAACGTTCGAAAGTATATACTTTCCTTATGAAAATTAACGGCTGAGCAGCCTAATTTGCATATCGAGTGAGTTCAGTCGGCCAGGCGCAGCGAAAACGATAAGTTGTAATAAAATGAAAACGAAATTTCATTTCTCACTCTTTGTACGGCACTTACTTAAATGTAAGTATGTATGTATACGTACATACATATATGTATACAGACGTACAGTCGCATGCATATATATATATATATATATATATATATATATATATATATATATATATATATATATATATATATATATATATATATATATATATATAAATATATATATATATAAATATATACATACAGGTACACATACATATATGTACGCATCAGTTTAGTGGACGTTTATCATAACGCCCGCTTTGTCCGTTTGTAAACAAACTGACAGCATGAATTTATGCCGTACGGTGTTAAGGCAACCACGTTACCTTTTTGTTCAACACTGACACAGGAACGATGTACTAGTTTCAAGCTTCTTAGCTATCATCAGCACCGTATACCCTTCTGCCAGATGGTTGAACGTTCGAAAGTATATACTTTCCTTATGAAAATTAACGGCTGAGCAGCCTGATTTGCATATCGAGTGAGTTCAGTCGGCCAGGCGCACCGAAAACGATTAGTTGTAATAAAATGAAAACGAAATTTCATTTCTCATTCTTAGTACGGCACTTACTTAAATGTATGTATACGTACATACATATATGTATACAGACGTACAGTAGCATGCATATATATATATATATATATATATATATATATATATATATATATATATATATATATATATATATACATACAGACACACATACATATATGTACGCATGAGTTTAGCGGACGTTTATTATAACGCCCGCTTTGTCCGTTTGTAAACAAACTGGCAGCCTGAATTTATGCCGTACGTTGTTAAGGCAACCACGTGATCTTTTTATTCAACAATGACACAGGAACGATGTACTAGTTTCAAGCTTCTTAACTATCATCAGCACCGTATACCCTTCTGCAAGATGGTTGAACGTTCGAAAGTATATACTTTCCTTATGAAAATTAACGGTTGAGCAGCCTAATTTGCATATCGAGTGAGTTCAGTCGGCCAGGCGCACCGAAAACGATAAGTTGTAATAAAATGAAAACGAAATTTCATTGCTCACTCTTAGTACGGCACTTACTTAAATGTAAATATGTATGTATACGTACATACATATATGTATACAGACGTACAGTAGCATGCATATATATATATATATATATATATATATATATATATATATATATATATATACACATACAGGTACACATACATATATGTACGTATCAGTTTAGCGGAGGTTTATTATAACGCCCGCTTTGTTTGTTTGTAAACAAACTGACAGCCTGAATTTATTCCGTACGGTGTTAAGGCAACCACGTCACCTTTTTGATCAACACTGACACAGGTACGATGTACTTGTTTGAAGCTTCTTAGATATCATCAGCACCGTATACCCTTCTGCCAGATGGTTGAACGTTCGAAAGTATATACTTTCCTTATGAAAATTAACGGCTGAGCAGCCTAATTTGCATATCGAGTGAGTTCAGTCAGCCAGGCGCACCGAAAACGATAAGTTGTAATAAAATGAAAACGAAATTTCATTTCTCACTCTTAGTCGGCACTTACTTAAATGTAAGTAAGTATGTATACGTACATACATATATGTATACAGACGTACAGTAGCATGCATATATATATATATATATATATATATATATATATATATATATATATATATATATATATATATATATATATATATATATATATACATACAGTTACACATTCATATATGTACGCATGAGTTTAGCGGACGTTTATTATAACGCCCGCTTTGTCCGTTTGTAAACAAACTGGCAGCCTGAATTTATGCCGTACGTTGTTAAGGCAACCACGTGATCTTTTTATTCAACAATGACACAGGAACGATGTACTAGTTTCAAGCTTCTTAACTATCATCAGCACCGTATACCCTTCTGCAAGATGGTTGAACGTTCGAAAGTATATACTTTCCTTATGAAAATTAACGGTTGAGCAGCCTAATTTGCATATCGAGTGAGTTCAGTCGGCCAGGCGCACCGAAAACGATAAGTTGTAATAAAATGAAAACGAAATTTCATTGCTCACTCTTAGTACGGCACTTACTTAAATGTAAATATGTATGTATACGTACATACATATATGTATACAGACGTACAGTAGCATGCATATATATATATATATATATATATATATATATATATATATATATATATATATATATATATATATACACATACAGGTACACATACATATATGTACGTATCAGTTTAGCGGACGTTTATTATAACGCCCGCTTTGTCCGTTTGTAAACAAACTGACAGCCTGAATTTATTCCGTACGGTGTTAAGGCAACCACGTCACCTTTTTGATCAACACTGACACAGGTACAATGTACTTGTTTGAAGCTTCTTAGATATCATCAGCACCGTATACGCTTCTGCCAGATGGTTGAACGTTCGAAAGTATATACTTTCCTTATGAAAATTAACGGCTGAGCAGCCTGATTTGCATATCGAGTGAGTTCAGTCGGCCAGGCGCACCGAAAACGATTAGTTGTAATAAAATGAAAACGAAATTTCATTTCTCATTCTTAGTACGGCACTTACTTAAATGTATGTATACGTACATACATATATGTATACAGACGTACAGTAGCATGCATATATATATATATATATATATATATATATATATATATATATATATATATATATATATATATATACATACAGACACACATACATATATGTACGCATGAGTTTAGCGGACGTTTATTATAACGCCCGCTTTGTCCGTTTGTAAACAAACTGGCAGCCTGAATTTATGCCGTACGTTGTTAAGGCAACCACGTGATCTTTTTATTCAACAATGACACAGGAACGATGTACTAGTTTCAAGCTTCTTAACTATCATCAGCACCGTATACCCTTCTGCAAGATGGTTGAACGTTCGAAAGTATATACTTTCCTTATGAAAATTAACGGTTGAGCAGCCTAATTTGCATATCGAGTGAGTTCAGTCGGCCAGGCGCACCGAAAACGATAAGTTGTAATAAAATGAAAACGAAATTTCATTGCTCACTCTTAGTACGGCACTTACTTAAATGTAAATATGTATGTATACGTACATACATATATGTATACAGACGTACAGTAGCATGCATATATATATATATATATATATATATATATATATATATATATATATATACACATACAGGTACACATACATATATGTACGTATCAGTTTAGCGGAGGTTTATTATAACGCCCGCTTTGTTTGTTTGTAAACAAACTGACAGCCTGAATTTATTCCGTACGGTGTTAAGGCAACCACGTCACCTTTTTGATCAACACTGACACAGGTACGATGTACTTGTTTGAAGCTTCTTAGATATCATCAGCACCGTATACCCTTCTGCCAGATGGTTGAACGTTCGAAAGTATATACTTTCCTTATGAAAATTAACGGCTGAGCAGCCTAATTTGCATATCGAGTGAGTTCAGTCAGCCAGGCGCACCGAAAACGATAAGTTGTAATAAAATGAAAACGAAATTTCATTTCTCACTCTTAGTCGGCACTTACTTAAATGTAAGTAAGTATGTATACGTACATACATATATGTATACAGACGTACAGTAGCATGCATATATATATATATATATATATATATATATATATATATATATATATATATATATATATATATATATATATATATATACATACAGTTACACATTCATATATGTACGCATGAGTTTAGCGGACGTTTATTATAACGCCCGCTTTGTCCGTTTGTAAACAAACTGGCAGCCTGAATTTATGCCGTACGTTGTTAAGGCAACCACGTGATCTTTTTATTCAACAATGACACAGGAACGATGTACTAGTTTCAAGCTTCTTAACTATCATCAGCACCGTATACCCTTCTGCAAGATGGTTGAACGTTCGAAAGTATATACTTTCCTTATGAAAATTAACGGTTGAGCAGCCTAATTTGCATATCGAGTGAGTTCAGTCGGCCAGGCGCACCGAAAACGATAAGTTGTAATAAAATGAAAACGAAATTTCATTGCTCACTCTTAGTACGGCACTTACTTAAATGTAAATATGTATGTATACGTACATACATATATGTATACAGACGTACAGTAGCATGCATATATATATATATATATATATATATATATATATATATATATATATATATATATATATATATATACACATACAGGTACACATACATATATGTACGTATCAGTTTAGCGGACGTTTATTATAACGCCCGCTTTGTCCGTTTGTAAACAAACTGACAGCCTGAATTTATTCCGTACGGTGTTAAGGCAACCACGTCACCTTTTTGATCAACACTGACACAGGTACAATGTACTTGTTTGAAGCTTCTTAGATATCATCAGCACCGTATACGCTTCTGCCAGATGGTTGAACGTTCGAAAGTATATACTTTCATTATGAAAATTAACGGCTGAGCAGCCTAATTTGCATATCGAGTGAGTTCAGTCGGCCAGGCGCACCGAAAACGATAAGTTGTAATAAAATGAAAACGAAATTTCATTTCTCACTCTTAGTACGGCACTTACTTAAATGTAAGTATGTATGTATACGTACGTACATATATGTATACAGACGTACAGTGGCATGCATATATATATATATATATATATATATATATATATATATATATATATATATATATATATAAATATATACATACAGGTACACATACATATATGTACGCATCAGTTTAGCGGACGTTTATCATAACGCCCGCTTTGTCCGTTTGTAAACAAACTGACAGCATGAATTTATGCCGTACGGTGTTAAGGCAACCACGTTACCTTTTTGTTCAACACTGACACAGGAACGATGTACTAGTTTCAAGCTTCTTAGCTATCATCAGCACTGTATACCCTTCTGCCAGATGGTTGAACGTTCGAAAGTATATACTTTCCTTATGAAAATTAACGGCTGAGCAGCCTGATTTGCATATCGAGTGAGTTCAGTCGGCCAGGCGCACCGAAAACGATAAGTTGTAATAAAATGAAAACGAAATTTCATTTCTCATTCTTAGTACGGCACTTACTTAAATGTAAGTATCTATGTATACGTACATACATATATGTATACAGACGTACAGTAGCATGCATATATATATATATATATATATATATATATATATATATATATATATATATATACATATATATATATATACATACAGACACACATACATATATGTACGCATGAATTTAGCGGACGTTTATTATAACGCCCGCTTTGTCCGTTTGTAAACAAACTGGCAGCCTGAATTTATGCCGTACGTTGTTAAGGCAACCACGTGATCTTTTTATTCAACAATGACACAGGAACGATGTACTAGTTTCAAGCTTCTTAACTATCATCAGCACCGTATACCCTTCTGCCAGATGGTTGAACGTTCGAAAGTATATACTTTCCTTATGAAAATTAACGGCTGAGCAGCCTAATTTGCATATCGAGTTAGTTCAGTAGGCCAGGCGCACCGAAAACGATAAGTTGTAATAAAATGAAAACGAAATTTCATTGCTCACTCTTAGTACGGCACTTACTTAAATGTAAGTATGTATGAATACGTACATACATATATGTATACAGACGTACAGTAGCATGCATATATATATATATATATATATATATATATATATATATATATATAATGAAAAATTGAACAGGGACAGAACAGAGAGGCAGTACGACAAATGTTTATTAAATTCACGCTCAGGAGAGTGGGGGGTAGGTGGGGGACGACTTTTCGGGCATAAGCCCTTCTTCAGGTGAGAGTTCAAAAGGTGTGTAGGGGAGTGGTGGAGAGACATATAGCGAAAGGAAACGGTGCGAATGAAAAATTAACAAATAAAGACAAGAATATAATAAATAATAAATAAAAATAAAGCATGATCAAAATACAAGGAATGAGAAAATTTAAAAATAAAGGCATGATCAAAATAAACTGAAATTAAAAGGGGGGTAAACAGGTGGTGGAAGGGTGTGGGGTGAGTAGAGGTGGTGGAGGGTGGAGTGGGGAGAGGGAGACGGGGTGTCCGAGCGGGGGAGGGCTGAAGGTGGTGTGTGTGGTTAGGTGTGCGTGTGTGTGTGTGTGTGTGTATGTGAAAGTGAGGGTTGGGGGAAGAACGGGGTTGCATGTTCAGGAATGTGTGTGTGTGTGGGGGGGGGGTCGGAGGGTCTGTGCGTGTGAGGATAGGGGGGGGGCGAGGAATCAGAGGGCTGAGGGTGTAAATATGTGGTGGGAAGCACGTGTGTGTGGTTTAAGCGTGTTGTGGGTGTGGGTGGCGTGTGGATAAAAAAATTGTTTTGGGGTGTGTGTGTGTGGGTGAGTTATATAGGTGGTGGTGTAAGAGGGTGGTTGAAAAGTGGTAAGTTACACGGATGTATGGAGATTTTGGTGAGAAGTCAAAACGCGTGTGGGTAATCCAAGAAGCGGTGGTCGGAAGAGGAGAGATGTGGGGTGCGCGCGCAAGAGGAAGTGGTCAGCAGTGGAAGTGCTGTGGTCAGTTGGTGCTGAGACAGTGGTCGGAAGGGCATAGCAGCAGTCGGCGGAATGGTAGGGAGGCGAGGATGGGTAGGTGTGAGAGTTGGAGTGAGGAGGGTGTGTGTGTGTGTATGTGTGTGTGTATTAGTGGGATGTTAGTGGGATGAGTGAGTGTGGAGCGGGGAGAGAAGTGTGTGTGTGGTTCTATGGAGGGAGTGTGGTGTACTGGTGTGTGTGTAGTTTGGTGAAGAGGTGTTAGTGGGTGTTAATATACGGGAGGTGGGGAGGGGTGGAATGCAGGTGTGAGTGGGGGTTAGTGGGGGTAGGGTGTGTAGAGTTGGTGGTGTACGAGGGTGTGTGGGTACGTGTGCGTGGGGTTGGAGGGTGTTAGTGATGTTAGTTGCGTGGGGGTGGGTGGTGTAAGTGGGTGCGTGTGTGCGTGTGATAAGGAGGGGGAGGAGGAGAAGAGGGGAGGGAAGGGATGTTAGTATGTTAGTTGGGGAAGGGTGGTCAGATGAGGGGTGGAGTGGAGGTGTTAGTATTGTTAGTGTGGGGTGGGCGGTGAAAAGGAGGGGTGTGTTAGTGGGGGATAAGTGTGGGGAGAGGGGGGGGGGGGTCGAACGCTAAAGGAATAAGGGTGGGGAGTTCAGGCTGGAGGGAGTGTGGGTCTGTAAGAGGAAGATAGTACGTTGTTCGACCGTAAGGCGATGGGCGGGTGTTCCGTGGCACTGGAGTAGGCCACAGACTGTGAGATGGCGTGCGGGGTGTCCAGGGCCACCAAAGTGGCGGGCGATGGGGGAACTGCCACCGAGACGAATGTCCCGGAGGTGCTCCGTGACTCGGTCCGCCAGGCGGCGTCCCGTCTGTCCGACATAAGTCGCGCTGCACATCGTGCAACGAAGTCCGTAGACTAGGTTGGAGGAGGTGCAGCGGAAGGCATGCCGGACCGAGAGAGGGTGGCCGTTGGGACCCTGGAAGGTGGTGGTGTTGGTGATGTGGGGACAGGTGTTGCAGCGGGGCCTAGAACATGGGGAAGGAACCGGGGGGGAACGGAGCGTGGGTTGGGGGGTAGGGAGCTGTGGACGAGGAGGGTGCGGAGATTGCGTGCTCGTTTGAAGGAGGGGAGTGGTGGGGTTGGGAAGATGTGGGAGGTGGAGGGGTCGGACTGGAGGTGTCGGAAGAGGCGGAGGATGGTGCGGTGGAGGGGTACGGTGGAGGGGTGGTAGGTGATGGGGAAGGGGAGACGGTGGGTGGGTGTGCGGTGGGGTGGAGTAAAGGTGGTGGAGCGGGGGATAGCACGGGCGCGGGTGAGAGCGGTGTGGACGAGAGAGGGGGGGGGGGGGAACCTCTGCGGATGAAATGGCTGACTAGGGAAAGGGCCTGGGACTCGAAGTCAATATATATATACACATACAGGTACACATACATATATGTACGTATCAGTTTAGCGGACATTTATTATAACGCCCGCTTTGTCCGTTTGTAGACAAACTGACAGCCTGAATTTATGCCGTACGGTGTTAAGGCAACCACGTCACCTTTTTGTTCAACACTGACACAGGAACGATGTACTAGTTTCAAGCTATTTAGCTATCATCAGCACCGTATACCCTTCTGCCAGATGGTTGAACGTTCGAAAGTATATACTTTCCTTATGAAAATTAACGGCTGAGCAGCCTAATTTGCATATCGAGTGAGTTCAGTCGGCCAGGCGCACTGAAAACGATAAGTTGTAATAAAATGAAAACGAAATTTCATTTCTCACTCTTAGTCCGGCACTTACTTAAATGTAAGTATGTACGAATACGTACAAACATATGTGTATACAGACGTACAGTAGCATGCATATATATATATTTATATATATATATATATATATATATATATATTTATTAATATATATATATATATACATACAGGTACACATACATATATGTACGTATCAGTTTAGCGGACGTTTATTATAACGGCCGCTTTGTCCGTTTGTAAACAAACTGACAGCCTGAATTTATGCCGTACGGTGTTAAGGCAACCACGTCACCTTTTTATTCAACACTGACACAGGTACGATGTACTAGTTTCAAACTTCTTAGCTATCATCAGCACCGTATAGCCTTCTGCAAGATGGTTAAACGGTAGAAAGTATGTACTTTCCTCATGAAAATTAACGGCTGAGCAGCCTAATTTGCATATCGAGTGAGTTCAGTCGGCCAGGCGCACCGAAAACGATAAGTTGTAATAAAATGAAAACGAAATTTCATTTCTCACTCTTAGTACGGCACTTACTTAAATGTAAGTATGTATGTATACGTACATACATATATGTATACAGACGTACAGAAGCATGCATATATATATATATATATATATATATATATATATATATATATATATATATATATATACATACAGGTACACATAAATATATATACGTATCAGTTTAGCGGACGTTTATTATAACGCCCGCTTTGTCCGTTTGTTAACAAACTGACAGCCTGAGTTTATGCCGTACGGAGTTAAGGCAACCACGTTACCTATTTGTTCAACACTGACACAGGAACGATGTACTAGTTTCAAGCTTCTTAACTATCATCAGCACCGTATACCCTTCTGCCAGATGGTTGAACGTTCGAAAGTATATACTTTCCTTATGAAAATTAACGGCTGAGCAGCCTAATTTGCATATCGAGTGAGTTCAGTCGGCCAGGCGCACCGAAAACGATAAGTTGTAATAAAATGAAAACGAAATTTCATTGCTCACTCTTAGTACGGCACTTACTTAAACGTAAGTATGTATGTATACGTACATACATATATGTATACAGACGTACAGTGGCATGCATATATGTACGTATCAGTTTTAGCGGAGGTTTTAGCGGAGGTTTATTATAACGCCCGCTTTGTCCGTTTGTAAACAAACTGACAGCCTGAATTTATGCCGTACGGTGTTAAGGCAACCACGTCACCTTTTTGTTCAACACTGACACAGGAACGATGTACTAGTTTCAAGCTTCTTAGCTATCATCAGAACCGTATACCCTTCCATCAGCCTGGTTGAACTTTGAAAAGTATATAATTTCCTTATGAAAATTAACGGCTGAGCAGCCTAATTTGCATATCGAGTGAGTTCAGTCGGCCAGGCGTACCGAAAACGATAAGTTGTAATAAAATAAAATCGAAATTCATTTCTCACTCTTAGTCCGGCACTTACTTAAATGTAAGTATGTATGTATACGTACATACATATATGTATACAGACGTACAGTGGCATGCATATATATATATATATATATATATATATATATATATATATATATATATATATATACACATACAGGTACACATACATATATGTACGTATCAGTTTAGCGGAGGTTTATTATAACGCCCGCTTTGTCCGTTTGTAAACAAACTGACAGCCTGAATTTATGCCGTACGGTGTTAAGGCGACCACGTTACCTTTTTGTTCAACACTGACACAGGAATGATGTACTAGTTTCAAGCTTCTTAGCTATCATCAGCACCGTATACGCTTCTATCAGCCATTTAAACTTTGGAAAGTATATGCTTTCCTTATGAAAATTAACGGCTGAGCAGCCTAATTTGCATATCGAGTGAGTTCAGTCGGCCAGGCGTACCGAAAACGATAAGTTGTAATAAAATAAAAACGAAATTCATTTCTCACTCTTAGTCCGGCACTTACTTAAATCTAAGTATGTATGTATACGTACATACATATATGTATACAGACGTACAGTAACATGCATATATATATATATATATATATATACATATACATACAGGTACACATACATATATGTACGTATCAGTTTAGCGGACGTTTATTATAACGCCCGCTTTGTCCGTTTGTAAACAAACTGACAGCCTGAATTTATGCCGTACGGTGTTAAGGCGACCAAGCTACCTTTTTGTTCAACACTGACACAGGAACGATGTACTAGTTTCAAGCTTCTTAGCTATCATCAGCACCGTATACCCTTCGGCAAGATGGTTGAACGCTAGAAAGTATATACTTTCCTCATGAAAATTAACGGCTGAGCAGCCTAATTTGCATATCGAGTGAGTTCAGTCGGCCAGGCGCACCGAAAACGATAAGTTGTAATAAAATGAAAACGAAATTTCATTTCTCACTCTTAGTACGGCATTTACTTAAATGTAAGTATGAATGTCTACGTACATACAGACGTACAGTAGCATGCATATATATATATATATATATATATATATATATATATATATATATATATATATATATATATATATATATACATACAGGTACACATACATATGTGTACGTATCAGTTTAGCGGACGTTTATTATAACGCCCGCTTTGTCCGTTTGTAAACAAACTAACAGCCTGAAGTTATGCCATACGGTGTTAAGGCAACCACGTCACCTTTTTGTTCAACACTGACACAGGAACGATGTACTAGTTTCAAGCTTCTTAGCTATCATCAGAACCGTATACCCTTCCATCAGCCTGGTTGAACTTTGAAAAGTATATAATTTCCTTATGAAAATTAACGGCTGAGCAGCCTAATTTGCATATCGAGTGAGTTCAGTCGGCCAGGCGTACCGAAAACGATAAGTTGAAATAAAATAAAAACGAAATTCGTTTCTCACTCTTAGTCCGGCACTTACTTAAATGTAAGTATGTATGTATACGTACATACATATATGTATACAGACGTACAGTAGCATGCATATATATATATATATATATATATATATATATATATATATATATATATATATATATATATATATACATATACATACAGGTACACATACATATATGTACGTATCAGTTTAGCGGACGTTTATTATAACGTCCGCTTTGTCCGTTTGTAAACAAACTGACAGCCTGAATTTATGCCGTACGGTGTTAAGGCGACCACGTTACCTTTTTGTACAACACTGACACAGGAATGATGTACTAGTTTCAAGCTTCTTAGCTATCATCAGCACCGTATACGCTTCTATCAGCCTGGTTGAACTTTGGAAAGTATATGCTTTCCTTATGAAAATTAACGGCTGAGCAGCCTAATTTGCATATTGAGTGAGTTCAGTCGGCCAGGCGCACCGAAAACGATAAGTTGTAATAAAATGAAAACGAAATTTCATTTCTCACTCTTAGTACGGCACTTACTTAAATGTAAGTATGCATGTCTACGTACATACATATATGTATACAGACGTACAGTAGCATGCATATATATATATATATATATATACATATACATACAGGTACACATACATATATGTACGTATCAGTTTAGCGGACGTTTATTATAACGCCCGCTTTGTCCGTTTGTAAACAAACTGAGAGCCTGAATTTATGCCGTACGGTGTTAAGGCAACCACGTCACCTTTTTGTTCAACACTGACACAGGAACGATGTACTAGTTTCAACCTTCTTAGCTATCATCAGCACCGTATACGCTTCTGCCAGATGGTTGAACGTTCGAAAGTATATACTTTCATTATGAAAATTAACGGCTGAGCAGCCTAATTTGCATATCGAGTGAGTTCAGTCGGCCAGGCGCACCGAAAACGATAAGTTGTAATAAAATGAAAACGAAATTTCATTGCTCACTCTTAGTACGGCACTTACTTAAATGTAAGTATGTATGTATACGTACATACATATATGTATACAGATGTACAGTGGCATGCATATATATATATATATATATATATATATATATATATATATATATATATATATATATATATATATATATATATATATATATACATATACATACAGGTACACATACATATATGTACGTATCAGTTTAGCGGACGTTTATTATAACGTCCGCTTTGTCCGTTTGTAAACAAACTGACAGCCTGAATTTATGCCGTACGGTGTTAAGGCGACCACGTTACCTTTTTGTACAACACTGACACAGGAATGATGTACTAGTTTCAAGCTTCTTAGCTATCATCAGCACCGTATACGCTTCTATCAGCCTGGTTGAACTTTGGAAAGTATATGCTTTCCTTATGAAAATTAACGGCTGAGCAGCCTAATTTGCATATTGAGTGAGTTCAGTCGGCCAGGCTCACCGAAAACGATAAGTTGTAATAAAATGAAAACGAAATTTCATTTCTCACTCTTAGTACGGCACTTACTTAAATGTAAGTATGCATGTCTACGTACATACATATATGTATACAGACGTACAGTAGCATGCATATATATATATATATATATATATACATATACATACAGGTACACATACATATATGTACGTATCAGTTTAGCGGACGTTTATTATAACGCCCGCTTTGTCCGTTTGTAAACAAACTGAGAGCCTGAATTTATGCTGTACGGTGTTAAGGCAACCACGTCACCTTTTTGTTCAACACTGACACAGGAACGATGTACTAGTTTCAACCTTCTTAGCTATCATCAGCACCGTATACCCTTCGGCAAGATGGTTGAACGCTAGAAAGTATATACTTTCCTCATGAAAATTAACGGCTGAGCAGCCTAATTTGCATATCGAGTGAGTTCAGTCGGCCAGGCGCACCGAAAACGATAAGTTGTAATAAAATGAAAACGAAATTTCATTTCTTACTCTTAGTACGGCATTTACTTAAATGTAAGTATGAATGTCTACGTACATACAGACGTACAGTAGCATGCATATATATATATATATATATATATATATATATATATATATATATATATATATATATATATATATATATATACATACAGGTACACATACATATGTGTACGTATCAGTTTAGCGGACGTTTATTATAACGCCCGCTTTGTCCGTTTGTAAACAAACTAACAGCCTGAAGTTATGCCATACGGTGTTAAGGCAACCACGTCACCTTTTTGTTCAACACTGACACAGGAACGATGTACTAGTTTCAAGCTTCTTAGCTATCATCAGAACCGTATACCCTTCCATCAGCCTGGTTGAACTTTGAAAAGTATATAATTTCCTTATGAAAATTAACGGCTGAGCAGCCTAATTTGCATATCGAGTGAGTTCAGTCGGCCAGGCGTACCGAAAACGATAAGTTGAAATAAAATAAAAACGAAATTCGTTTCTCACTCTTAGTCCGGCACTTACTTAAATGTAAGTATGTATGTATACGTACATACATATATGTATACAGACGTACAGTAGCATGCATATATATATATATATATATATATATATATATATATATATATATATATATATATATATATATATACATATACATACAGGTACACATACATATATGTACGTATCAGTTTAGCGGACGTTTATTATAACGTCCGCTTTGTCCGTTTGTAAACAAACTGACAGCCTGAATTTATGCCGTACGGTGTTAAGGCGACCACGTTACCTTTTTGTACAACACTGACACAGGAATGATGTACTAGTTTCAAGCTTCTTAGCTATCATCAGCACTGTATACGCTTCTATCAGCCTGGTTGAACTTTGGAAAGTATATGCTTTCCTTATGAAAATTAACGGCTGAGCAGCCTAATTTGCATATTGAGTGAGTTCAGTCGGCCAGGCGCACCGAAAACGATAAGTTGTAATAAAATGAAAACGAAATTTCATTTCTCACTCTTAGTACGGCACTTACTTAAATGTAAGTATGCATGTCTACGTACATACATATATGTATACAGACGTACAGTAGCATGCATATATATATATATATATATATACATATACATACAGGTACACATACATATATGTACGTATCAGTTTAGCGGACGTTTATTATAACGCCCGCTTTATCCGTTTGTAAACAAACTGAGAGACTTAATTTATGCCGTACGGTGTTAAGGCAACCACGTCACCTTTTTGTTCAACACTGACACAGGAACGATGTACTAGTTTCAACCTTCTTAGCTATCATCAGCACCGTATACCCTTCTGCCAGATGGTTGAACGTTCGAAAGTATATACTTTCCTTATGAAAATTAACGGCTGAGCAGCCTAATTTGCATATCGAGTGAGTTCAGTCGGCCAGGCGTACCGAAAACGATAAGTTGTAATAAAATAAAAACGAAATTCATTTCTCACTCTTAGTCCGGCACTTACTTAAATGTAAGTATGTATGTATACGTACATACATATATGTATACAGACGTACAGTAGCATGCATATATATATATATATATATATAT
>OZ024741.1:60609983-60617483 GCA_964016885.1 Eledone cirrhosa
GACGTACAGTAGCATGCATATATATATATATATATATATATATATATATATATATATATATATATATATATATATATATATATATATATATATACATATACATACAGGTACACATACATATATGTACGTATCAGTTTAGCGGACGTTTATTATAACGTCCGCTTTGTCCGTTTGTAAACAAACTGACAGCCTGAATTTATGCCGTACGGTGTTAAGGCGACCACGTTACCTTTTTGTTCAACACTGACACAGGAATGATGTACTAGTTTCAAGCTTCTTAGCTATCATCAGCACCGTATACGCTTCTATCAGCCTGGTTGAACTTTGGAAAGTATATGCTTTCCTTATGAAAATTAACGGCTGAGCAGCCTAATTTGCATATTGAGTGAGTTCAGTCGGCCAGGCGCACCGAAAACGATAAGTTGTAATAAAATGAAAACGAAATTTCATTTCTCACTCTTAGTACGGCACTTACTTAAATGTAAGTATGCATGTCTACGTACATACATATATGTATACAGACGTACAGTAGCATGCATATATATATATATATATATATATATATATATATATATATATATATATATATATATATATATATATATATATATATATTTATAAATATATATATATATATACATACAGGTACACATACATATATGTACGTATCAGTTTAGCGGACGTTTATTATAACGCCCGCTTTGTCCGTTTGTAAACAAACTGACAGCCTGAATTTATGCCGTACGGTGTTAAGGCAACCACGTCACCTTTTTGTTCAACACTGACACAGGAACGATGTACTAGTTTCAAGCTTCTTAGCTATCATCAGCACCGTATACCATTCTGCCAGATGGTTGAACGTTCGAAAGTATATACTTTCCTTATGAAAATTAACGGCTGAGCAGCCTAATTTGCATATCGAGTGAGTTCAGTCGGCTAGGCGCACCGAAAACGATAAGTGGTAATAAAATGAAAACGAAATTTCATTTCTCACTCTTAGACCAGCACTTACTTAAATATAAGTATGTATGTATACGTACATACATATGTGTATACAGACGTACAGTAGCATGCATATATAAATATATATATATATATATATATATATATATATATATATATATATATATATATATATATATATATATATATATATATATATATACATACAGGTACACATACATATATGTACGTATCAGTTTAGCGGACGTTTATTATAACGCCCGCTTTGTCCGTTTGTAAACAAACTGACAGCCTGAATGTATGCCGTATGGTGTTAAGGCAACCACGTCACCTTTTTGTTCAACACTGACACAGGAACGATGTACTAGTTTCAAGCTTCTTAGCTGTCATCAGCACCGTATACGCTTCTATCAGCCTGGTTGAACTTTGGAAATTATATACTTTCCTTATGAAAATTAACGGCTGAGCAGCCTAATTTGCATATCGAGTGAGTTCAGTCGGCCAGGCGCACCGAAAACGATAAGTTGTAATAAAATGAAAACGAAATTTCATTTCTCACTCTTAGTACGGCACTTACTTAAATGTAAGTATGTATGTATACGTACATACATATATGTATACAGACGTACAGTAGCATGCATATATATGTATATATATATATATATATATATATATATATATATATATATATATATATATATATATATATATATATATATATATATACATACAGGTACACATACATATATGTACGTATCAGTTTAGCGGACGTTTATTATAACGCCCGCTTTGTCCGTATGTAAACAAACTGACAGCCTGAATTTATGCCGTACGCTGTTTAGGCAAACACGTCACCTTTTTATTCAACACTGACACAGGAACGATGTACCAGTTTCAAGCTTCTTAGCTATCATCAGCACCGTATACGCTTCTATCAGCCTGGTTGAACTTTGGAAAGTATATACTTTCCTTATGAAAATTAACGGCTGAGCAGCCTAATTTGCATATCGAGCGAGTTCAGTCGGCCAGGCGCACCGGAAACGATAAGTTGTAATAAAATGAAAACGAAATTCATTTCTCACTCTTAGTCCGGCACTTACTTAAATGTAAGTATGTATGTATACGTACTTATCCCGGCGGATAAGACTAAAAACCTATACTCCATGGATTATAGTGCTTACCGCGACTTTATTTATAAGGAGCTGCATAGAAACTATAAAAAAACTACACTTGCGAATTTGAACCACATCAATAGTGATGGCCTTAGAATTGTCTCTGACCTCGGCCTCGATAAGTATACCCAGCCATATTACCCTCGAGAACCGAGATTCACTCTTAAGGATCATAAGGTTGATTTTATTAGTAACCCCTCCGTTAGACTCATCTGTCCTTCTAAGTCTGATATAGCCATTATCAGTAAAAAAATCCTTGACCTTATTATACCAGATGTTAGGGATAAGGTTAATTTTAACCTATGGGGGAACACTAAGGAAGTTATAGATTGGTTCTCCGGGATTAATAGACTTGAATCTAATAAGTTTATCCAATTCGATATTGATGCCTACTACACATCAATTTCACCCGTCCTCCTCAATAAAGCTCTAATGTTGGCAATGAGAGTGTCCAGCCTTACACGATCACAGGTAGATATTATACTAGCAGCCCGTAAAACTATTATTAAATTTGAGGATACATTTTGGACCCGTAAAAACACGCCCAACAATTTCGACGTTACAATGGGTTCGAGTGATTCGGCCCAGGTTACTGATCTTGTTGGGTTGTTCCTCCTTAATGAACTATATACTACCTTCCCGCACCTTATAGGCGGACTATATCGTGATGATGCATTGTTTGTAATTAACTCTAGCACCAACAATGTAGAACATAATAAGAAGAAGCTTTATAAGTTTTTTAAAAGCTATAACCTTTCGATCACGATAGATAGAAATGATAGAGCGGTTAACTTTTTAGATGTGACTTTGGACTTGGTCACTAATAGTTTTAAACCCTTCCATAAGCTTAATGAAATACTTTCTTATGTTAGTCCCAATTCTAACCACCCCAAGTCTATGATAAGCTCTATAATTAAGGGTGTATCTAATAGGATTTCCACACTCTCTAAGGACGTAGAAACATTTAATGAACATGCGGAGTACTATAATAATGCCCTAGCAAATTCAGGTTACTCTAGTAAAATACACTATAATAATAGTAACCTTAGAAAGTCTCCGTCTACTTTTAATAATAATAATATAATATCACATAACATGGCCATGAATGTGAGTAGCAAACATAGTAACCGTAAAAATTATATAGGTGTATCTGAACCCACCCATAAGTTAACCCACCGAACCCGCAATAGTGAATATAATACCTTTAGGAAACAAGTTGAACCCCCTGAGCGCTCACACATTGGGGATAATTTAGCTGGATCTTATTCTGATAATGTTGCTCCTACTGATCCTACTGGAGGTAGAAACTGTAATAGACTTAATGAAATTTTGGCTGATTCTAGGAATGCGGCTTTAACTAATCCTTGTAGTAACCCTAGTCTCGATGGCGGGATATTCGATAATGGTAGAGTCGGTAAGAATAAAAATAGAAGGCGATTAAACACTTATTTCAACCCGCCATATAATCAGGAAGTATCAACTAATATCCCTAGGTCTTTCTTCTCCATCTTAGAGAAAAATTTCCCCCCTTCTCATAAATACCATAGTATTTTTAATAAAAATGTTATTAAACTTTCATTCTCTACCACCCCTAATATTAGTTCTCATTTAGCTAGTACTAACAATAGGAACATTAGGGATGGATTCTCCTCTCTACATACTACTAGTCTGAACAGATCTGGCAATGCATTACCACCAGAACAGTCCTTATCTAATAGCAATCCTACGTGTAATGCATCACCACTTGAGTCAACCAATAATACCCGGAAGTGCAATTGTAGAGTGAGTGCTAACTGCCCTTTAAACGGTAACTGCCTTTCTAAGAACATTGTCTATGCTTGCGAAGTTATAACTAATTCCTCTAATAGAACTTATATAGGCTCTACATCTAACACTTTTAAGACTAGGTTTAACTCTCATATCTCTAATTTCAAGCATGTTAAGTTTAAGAATTCTACTTCTTTAGCACATTATGTCTGGGATCTTAAGATAGCTAATATACCATATAGCCTTAACTGGCGTTTAGTAGCACGCTCTAACCACCTTTCTACACATACTAAGTTTTGTAATCTCTGTATCCTCGAGACACACTCTATAATCTTCTCTAGCGCATCTTTACTTAATAGAAAGTCTGAGATATTCTCTTCTTGCCCCCATGCTATTTCTAATTCATACTTTTATTATAAACCTAAACGTTCTAGTAGTACAAATTGTACCCATTAGCTGATATATTCCATTATTTATTTTTTAGTTTAGGTCCTTTTGTTTGCCAACATTATTATTATCATCATTATTATAATTGGTTTTTGATGACTCTTCATTCTAGATCTCATAATCTTTTGGCTACTGTACCACATCTATCTTCTTACGCATTAAATTTTCACTGTTACACCTTATGAATGTATATAAGATTATATATTTCACGCTATTTATTTTATTTTATCCTTATTTTTATTTTTATCTTTATTCGGATTCTTCTTTGGAACCTCCCCCCCCCCCCTTGCGCACATAAACTTATTGTCAACCCCTCCAAATTGACTATGATTATATTATATTTAACCCCCCCCTCTTTTACACTCCTTTCTATTATGTAATATAGTATATCGACTATATTTTATGCCCCTTTGCATCCTCTATACATTTCTTCATTTCTGTCCCTATTAGCCTACCTTAATTCTGCTTAAGTCAGTTCTTTCGATATCGTTATGTATATGATAATAAACAATTTTCATTCCTTTTTGTAAACATTTGGAACGAAATATTAACGTTTATAAACTTTAATGACTTAAACTATAGCCAATATTATACTGCCTTATTGGATAGTTTAAATATTTTTAATATTAATTTATCAAATAGGGTTTTCGAGTCATTTACAGGGGTTGTTTCCTTAGCATTTTCTTAACTACTTAACTGCATGTGAGACCTAAATGTAGACGTTTGTTTTTGTTTTTTAATTTCCGGTTGATTCTATTTATTAATATTATTCTATACTTTGTAATACTACTGTGCATTATATTTACTATTTACTGTCTGGCACTCACTCATCCATGTACATGTCTGTCTACCAACCTTGTAATTATAAGTAATTATATATTATATTGTATTAATTTTATTTTATATAATATATCATATTATATTGTATTTTTTATTGTAATATTGATCCTTATTATTTACTGTTAATTATATGTAACATTATGATATGTTAAACCTTATATATCTTGTAAGATGTTTGTACTTCTGTATCATCAAAATTTTTTTGAGGTATTGTACATTTTATTTTTCCTCACCTACTCTGTAACCCGGTATGAATTGACTTGTTAACTTGAGTACATTTAGAATGTTAGTATATTGTATATTGTAAATATTATTATTATATTATTATTGTGACATCTATATTGTTTGTGTAAATTAACCGGAGATTATCTATTCTATTATATTGTATTATATAGTATATGATTGTATTATTCATTATTATATGTGCTACTTATAATTATATCATATTATTACCTATGTACTACTTATAATTATATCATATTATTACCTCATGTATATTGGGTAGATGTATTAGTATTATTATTATTATTATTTTCATTCCTATCATGCTTATTTTTATATTCAAATTCTTAATAAGGTTTAATTTGTGCAGTTGAGGATGGATGTGTGTATTGTTGTATGTGTATGTGTGTGTGTACGTGGGCGCACATATATATATATATGCATATTGTATCTTTTGATTTTTATTGTAATTTTAATGTTGGTAAATTAATATTATAGTATATTATATTGTATTATATATAATTCCTGCTCTATATAACCACCTTTGTTTAGCTCTACTTTTTGCTTTGGACTATATTTGTAATATGGTTCTTAGTGTTATATACATCCTTAGTAATTTTTATCATATATTTTTATTATATATTTTTGTAATACTTCAGTGTATGTACACTCCATATACTTCGGAGCTTCCGGCTTGTATCTGCCGATATTACTTCTTGTTGTTTTAATTGCCCTGGTGAGTCCTTAATAGGACGAAACATTGTCGGCTAATAAAGACTTTTGATGTATTGAAGGCTTCTTTGTTTTACTCTCTTAATTGTTCGGCTCTGTTTAACTACATTGAGCTATACCTTTTACTGTCATTTCTATAATACGAAGAGGGTGTTTAACTCTAACACACTCCAGTATTTTAACCCTTATATATATATATATATATATATATATATATATATATATATATATATATATATATATATATATACATACAGGTACACATACATATATGTACGTATCAGTTTAGCGGACGTTTATTATAACGCCCGCTTTGTCCGTTTGTAAACAAACTGACAGCCTGAATTTATGCCGTACGGTGTTCAACCACTTGAATTAGGGTAGTCACTGATATCTACGTTTTTATTAACAATAATTTAAAACATGTTTGACAATTTTACTAAACAGTAGATATGTATGATGAACTTTAACAATTGGAGTAATCTTCTAAGTTTAATTTCTTTTAAATTTTTAATTATCAGTTCAAAGATAATTGTTTCTACTTTAGGCACAAGGCCACCAATTACCCAGTGCATTACTGGTACTTTATTTTATCGACCCCGTAAGGATGAAAGGCAAAGTCAACCTCGGCGGGATTTGAACTCAGATCGTAAAGGGACGTAACTATGCTGGAAAGCATGGCGTCCGACCCTCTACCGATACTGCCAATCCACCGCCCATCAGTTCAAAGATAATGAATTATTACCAGTTAACAAACCCCCAATGTTTTTCACATTAAATCAAAGTACATCACAGCCGAAATCATTCCTAATTCAAAATCATCAACATCTAAGCGTCGTTCCTTCATCATCAGTTTTGCTTAAGTTAAGAATTAAACATATTTGTGGCGGTCGTTTTCTTGTAATGATAAGAAGGAAATGATTACACAAATACAACTATATTTATACAGGCTAAGCACAATATAGATTAATATTTTATTTAACAATCAATTTCTTCAGTTCCAAAAATTGTTAATAGGAAACATTGCTCGAAAATATTGGATTGATATGGAGAGTGATTCTAGCGACTTATTGTATTCTTGTGTATACATATATTAACAGTGAAGGTGCCTGGCTGTGTTAAGGAGTTCGGCCAAATATATTAATTTCAATTCCCAGAATGGTATGATGTGCCCTTCGGCAAAACATTTTATTTCATGTCGCATCAGTTCACGCAACTGGAAAAAATGAGTTGAACCTCTTATCCAAATGAATCAGCCTTGTCACGCACACATAATCACGTACGGATCTTCATGAGAATTATTTTAAGGGTATGTGTGTCTATGGAACGCCCAGCCTTTTGTACATTAATT
Source organism: Eledone cirrhosa (assembly GCA_964016885.1). Lineage (NCBI taxonomy): Eukaryota > Metazoa > Mollusca > Cephalopoda > Octopoda > Eledonidae > Eledone > Eledone cirrhosa. Next base: position 60,617,478 of record OZ024741.1, read on the forward strand.
TCGTAA
>OZ024741.1:60624983-60634983 GCA_964016885.1 Eledone cirrhosa
CTATTGAGCACTCTTATTCGATATGTGTATTTCCACATTCCCTCGAATTGTTTTCGCGGATATAGAGGTTATCTCCCTTGTCTAATGCCATGTGCGTTTTTCACTGGTAGTTAGCCCCTTTTCCGCTAGGAAAAAAGCTCGTTGAGAAAGTAAACTCCGTTCCGCTTACTCTAGTAGGCTTTTATATTTATATGTGAGCTGATAGAGTACAGTCTAAGGATTTACAGAAACCCATGAAGCTAGATTTAACACCTTTCTAGTGGGTCCGGGTATGATTTTACATTCATTTAAATTATTGATGTATTGTTTTATTGATATTTTTTATCTGTTTGTCCCGAATCTTCCTTTATCGATTTTTTATCTTATGGTTGATTGTAGACTTGTTCTATATGTGACGGTATTTTAACGATAGTTATAGCTCTGATTCATCTGAATTATTGAGCCCTCTGCCGCTCATTTCGAATTTTGTTTATCGTGAACTCGTGCGCCGATTTTTCGATACTCGATCTTTCTAATATATATATATATATATATATATATATATATATATATATATATATGTATATATATATCTGTGTATGTATAGAATTGTGTGCGTGTGTGTGTGTTTTATTTTTCCTTTTTTTCTTCCTTCTCCAGCCTCACTTTCATATAGATTGCATTTTTTTTTATAAAATCCAACGTCAATAAATACGCCAGGATTTTTTCATTCTGATGATTGAAAGCAAAATTTTTTTGCTTTTAAGAAACCACTGGTAAATGGAATAATTGCCTGATGTTGTTTATTACATAACTATTAAGCTCTGTTACCTACATAGAGCACTCTTTTTTCCTAGACTTTTCCGACGGAATTCCTTCATTCACACATATATATATATATATATATATATATATATATATATATATATATATATAACAAAGGAATTCTGGCAAGGAACGAACTAAATGGACCATAACGCACCAGAGTACTCAATACTTAGGGTAGTAGAGTGGGAAATAGGAAAAAGTATGACCCCGACGGCAGAGCTCAAGCCGTTTCGCCGGCTATTTCTTGACAGAAATAACTGTCGAAATAGTCCAGAAATAGCCGTCGAAACGCCCTGAGCTCTTCCGTCAGCGTCATACTTTTTCCTATATATATATATATATATATATATATATATATATATATATATATATATATATACATGTATATATATATATATATATGTACATATGGCCCACTCAAGTAGAGAGTTATTGTTTACGGTGACATATCCGGGTGTATGTGTATATATATATATATATTTACATACACCCGGATATGTCACCGTAAACAATAACTCTCTACTTGAGTGGGCCATGCTGTTCAAATCAGAGGTGGTGCTAAGTCAGACGTGGCCTGGGCCTATTCTGGTCGAAAGTGGGGGGGCCACCTACATATAGAATGCTATCATTTAATTTTTATAATGAATAAATAACATAAGTGGAAACAAAAGAGGACAATCAAATTTTTGTGGAAAAATATCTTCAATAAAAAATTTGCATTTTGCGAAATCCAAAGACTTTCAATAATTGTTTCTACTTTTGGCACAAGGCCAGCAATTATTCCAGTCTATTACTGGTACTTTATTTTATCGACCCCGTAAGGATGAAAGGCATAGTTAACCTCAGCGGGATTTTCAACAATGACCAGAAGTCGATCCTAAATATTACTAATAGCTCTAGGAAAGCCATGAACGACACCACATGTTTTTTTTTACTTTGATTTGAAAGTAGGTTTATAATTATTAAATGTCACCATACTTTTGTATAGCTGGAAGAATCATAGACGGTGGTGATCCTGGTCTGAAGTTCGATCCTGGTCGTGAGTAGGGCTCACGGTAAACCTTTTTAGTTTTTTCTATTGGTTGTAAAATAAAAACTGAAAATGTTTACATCTACCTCTTGACCAGGTTTGAAACCAAGGCCAGGATCTCCACCGTCTCATTTCTGTTGCACCTCCTCTCTCTCTCTCTCTCTCTCTCTCTCTCTCTCTCTCTCTCTCTCTCTCTCTCTCTCTCTCTCTCTCTCTCTCTGATATTTGAATCTACTATGTTTTGGGCTTACTTTATTCATACATTTGTTTTTGCATGTCAGATTCAAACTTACAATGATTGACATTATATATATATATATATATATATAAATGAAAGGTATATATTCATATATATATATATATATATATATATATATATATAGGAAAATGTATGACCCGTCGGGGTCATACTTTTTCCTATTTCCCACTATACTACCCTAAGTATTCAGTACTCTGGTACGTTATGGTCCATCTGGTTTCTTACCACAATTCCTTATATATATATATATATATATATATATATATATATACATACATATATTATTTGTATGGTAAAATAATCAGATTCAAATAATTCAACAGTTAAACACACATAGGAATAATAGGGTGTTACCCAATGGCCAGAAGATTGACAAGTCGACCCTAAATATTACTAATAGCCGTAGGAAAGCCATGAACGACACAACATGTTTTTAACTTTGATTTTGAAAGTAGGTTTATAATTATCAATGTTCATCTTATTTCTGTTTCTCTATCGGTGGCCTAGCTGGAAGAATGATAGGCGGTGATGATCCTGGTCTGAAGTTCGATCCTGATCGGGAGTAGGATTTCCTGAAACCCTTTTCAGTTTTTTCTATTGGTTGTAAAATAAAAACTGAAAGGTTTACATCTACCTCTTGACCAGGACTGAACCCAAGACCAGGATCTCCATCGTCTCTAGTACGTATTGCTAGGCCACAGAGACAACTACAAAAATCTTATGAAAATTCATACTTATAAACCTACTTTCAAATTTTTCAAAACAAGATGATGTGGTGTCGTTCGTGTCTTTCTTAATGTTATTGATCCTACTTAAGCGCGACTTCTTAATCATTTGGGTGCTCCATAAGTTACATCCTCGTTTTGTTTCATATCTATCTAGACTATATTTTAAACTGTAATCCATGTTTCATTTCTGTTCCACCCCTACCTCCTCTCTCTCTCTCACTCTTTCTCTCTGTGATATTTGAGATTCAAACCTACAATGATTGGCATTATAAATATATATATATATATATATATATAGTTATAGGAATAACCAAAGAGTACTTAGAAATACATTGTTTCATTAGCTAACAGTGTTTCATCCATACATCATGGCAGGAATCTTCAGAGCCTATAAACATGAATATATAAGTAGTTGCATGCTCCCTCGAGCTGCGTCACCAGAACAAGTTTAAATGACCAGCGGGGAATGAAACACTGCTATGGATGAAACACTGTTAGCTAATAAAACAATGTATTTCTATGCACTCTTTGGTTATTCCTATAACTATAACGGCTCTGTAGTATACTAGTTATCCTACATTGCGCTAAAACCACACTGCCATAGCAAGAGCAATATATCTACATGTCTAGGCATATTGATATATTTGTCAACGAAATATATATATATATATATACAGTGGCGGACTAGGTTTAAAAATATTGGTTGCCAGATGGAGGGGGCCCACCTACGTATAGAATGCTATCATTTAATTTTTACTCCCCTGCTTTCGCCGAAAATTATAGAAGCTGGATTCTTATAGAATTCCAGTAATAATCAGATGATTATACAGAGCGATTATAGATAAACACACACACACACACACACACACACACACACACACACACACACACACACACACACACACACACACACACACACACACACACATGTATATATATATATATATATATGTGTGTGTGTGTGTAAATGTTTATCTATAAACATACTGTATTTCTTTAGAAATAGGAAATTTCGATACATATCTATATACAGCTATGACTAAAGCTAAATCCTAATTCATTCTTTCTCTCTCTCTCCTCCATCTCTCTCTCCCTCTATATATATATATATATATCTTTCTCTCTCTCTCTCTCTTTCTATATATATATATATATATATATACAACGAGCTCTCACAAAGTGCCCGTCTACCAAGGTATTCTTGAATTCGAGGATATAGCAGAAGACACGGGCCCACGGTGCCATACAATGCGACTGTACCCGGAAGCATATGATTGCGAAACGAACTCATAAAATCCTCATATCTATACCAGAACGTTTCAAAATGCTTTTAAATATAATTGAAATAAATAATTAACGACATGTTTTAGATTTGGACAAAATATGTGAGACATGTTACTGCATCGTCTAATATAAGGCATTAAGCTAATTAGTTGCAGGAATTATGTTTATAAACACCTAATTAACTTCTTTGAATCAGTTGTAACCTGAACAAGACCAATTAAACAAGTGGACTGTAGCCAACAGCTTCTTACTGAAAGAGTATTCAACAATCAAATTTATAACTACTCTGGTTGAACTACATCTAGAAATGTTACCTTTGCAAATGAAATCAGCATGAATGCATATTAATTGGCCATTAGGTACCATAGAGGAATATCTGTCTCCTAAGTCTCTAATGACGAAATACTTAAAATCTAATAATGTAGCGCAAAGAAAATTAAGTTGTTACGGAAGATAAAATCAGACTCATGATGTTTGAAGATAAATGAGTAATACTACCAATGAATATTATATATACACATATAAACACACTGACGCACACACACATATATACACGCACATGCACACACATATATATATACAGAGATTCATATACACATACAGCCACACACACTTATACATATATACAAATACATATACACACATATACACCTGTATACCTAAATATATATATACCCATGCACATAGATACATGTGTATATATATATATATATACGCACACATATACAAATATATACCCATACACAGATATATGTATATATATATATATATATATATATATATATATATATATATATATATATATATATATATATATATATATATATATATATATATATATATGCACACATACAAATATATACCCATTATAGAAGCTGGATTCTTATAGAATTCCAGTAATAATCAGATGATTATACAGAGCGATTATAGATGCACACATACAAATATATACCCATACATATATATATATATACATATATATATATATATATATATATACGCGCATACATATATATATATATATATATATATACGCGCATACATATACAAATATATGCCCATACATATGTGTATATATATATATATATATATATATATATATATATATATATATATATATATATATATATATATATATATATATACAGTTCAAGAGTAACCAATCTTAAAGAGAGAGATGGAGATAGGAGAGGAGAAGAGAGATTGGTGAATTAGTTAGAAGCCAAAGCGTAAGGCATGTGCTCAATGTGCAATATGCAGTGGAAGGCAGCTAGGTGGGTGGGTTCATGCAGAGGTTAGGTGCACAGAGCTGGAAATATTCATTAGTTAAGCAAAACAAGACCACAAATTTCATAAGGAAGACATTATTAATAGATTGTCAACATATTTTAGTTTGATGTAAGGAATGTAGAGAATAATAATAATAATATTAATAATAATAATGTCCGTTTACAATTGTTTCGCTACTCCATATAATATTTCTGGATCAAATGATTATAGATCATTATTGATCTGATTCAGTTGAAAATAATTAACATAGGTAAAAATAGAGCAGCTCATCGGAACTTCAAAAGTAATATAAATTAAAATAAGGAAAGAATGTTACATGAATGTAATGTTCCATATATTAGTATTTCACTATGGTGTCCTGGGTATACCTATTGTCTGCCATAGTCGAGCAGTATTCTTCTGTCGAGGCTGCATTGTGTGAGATCTGCCTATGGGTAACAAGATGGCCGCCAATGGACATATTTACCTTACTAATTAGAAAAATAGCACTGCTTAACTATAAACTACCCATAATTTCTAATCTCTCGAGGAGTTACTTCCTCTGAAACCACCCTCTAATTAGTAAGGTAAATATGTCCATTGGCGGCCATCTTGTTACCCAAAGGCAATCTCACACAATGCAGCCTCGACAGAGGAATACTGCTCGACTATGGCAGACAATAGATATACCCAGGACACCATAGTGAAATACCAATATATGGAACATTACATTCATGTAACATTCTTTCCTTATTTTAATTTATATTCCTTTTGAAGTTCCGATGACCTGCTCTATTTTTCCCTATGTTAATTATTTTCAACTGAACCAGATCAATAATGATCTATAATCATTTGATCCAGAAATATTATATGGAGTGGCGAAACAATTGTAAACGGACATTATTATTATTAATATTATTAGGGCGGTGGATTAGCAGTATCGGTAGACGGTGGGACGCCATGCTTTCCAGCATAGTTACGTCCCTTTACGATCTGAGTTCAAATCCCGCCGAGGTTGACTTTGCCTTTCATCCTTACGGGGTCGAGAAAATAAAGTACCAGTAATAGACTGGGTAATTGCTGGCCTTGTGCCTAAAGTAGAAACAATTATTATTAATATTATTATTATTATTCTCTACATTCCTTACATCAAACTAAAATATGTTGATAATCTTATAATAATATCTTCCTTGTGAAATTTGTGGTCTTGTTTTGCTTAACTAATGAATATATATATATATATTATATATATATATATATATATTTCGTTTCTGAATTTGTTTAGCAAGATTCTTTATCTGAAAACTGGTTTCGTGTGTTTCTTATTGGCAACATGGCCCTCCCAAAGTATAACAATATATATATATATATATATATATATATATATATATATATATATATATATATATATATATATATTTATATATATTTATATATATATACATACATATACATATATATATATAATGAAATATATGGAGAATAGAAATAGCTGTGTAGTTGGTATTTAAGGTAACTTAAAATGCAGTGGGAATACGAAGAGAGCAAGAACGTGGGAGGGGTCATCATCAGTTGTCTACTGGGTGTCTCGGATATTTCTACGCTTTAAAGACAATATACCTCGCCCCAGGGCGTCAACAACTGGATAAGTTATTGGTAAAACGGAGGAAGGAGGGAAGGAAAGCAAAAGGGAAGAAAATAGAAAACAGTAACATAACAGCGAAAAAAAACAACAAAAAGAGCAATGTGCGAGCAACTATAGGTAGGAAATCCAAGACCACTCATATATATATATATATATACGCACGCATATACACATACACACACACACACATATATATATATATATATATACATACATAGACATATATACACGCAAAACATATAATTGTTTCTACTTTTGGCACAAGGCCAGCAATTACCCAGTGCATTACTGGTACTTTATTTTATGGACCCCGTAAGGATGAAAGGCGAGGTTAACCTCGGCGGGATTTGAACTTAGAATGGCAAGGGCCGTAACTCTATGCGTCAAAGCATGGCGTCCGACTCTCTACCGATACTGCCAATCCATCGCCCTAAACATATAATGCACACATGTACATACATAAGCACAGACACGTGCATGTGTGCGTGTATCTATTGATATTTGTGTAGTAAGAATAAAAACGAGCACTCGACTTTGAAAGGATAAAGGTAAAGTCACCTTTGACTGGACGTGAATTCGGAGCGCGGAGAACCGTAACGGATATCCCATAGCATTCTATACAATATTCTAATATCCAATGTTCGAACTTGGAATATTTTTCTTAAAATTTTTTTCTCTCAATCACCCAACTACAATCTTTTTAAAAAAACATATTTTGTCCTCAATTTTATTCTATGTTCTTGGAGGCAGCATGACCCAGTGGTTAAAATGTCTGCGCCACAATCATTAGTTCCTGGGCATGACCCCACTATATGACACCTTGTACAATGGTCATTTACAATAGTTACCGATCGAACAATGCTACATTAGGGAAATTTGGAATCCCGTCGGATGATATGTACCTGTAATTTAAAGAGCCAGCTTTATCACACATTGTATTGCAGTGAATCTTCCGAGGATTACGTTAAGTGTACACCTATCTGTGGAATAAGCTGCGAATTGGCAAAGTCATTAGGACGTCGGATTAAATATTCTATGGTATTCTCGGAGTTCAAATCCCGCAGAGGTCAACTTTACCTTTCCTCCTTTCTAGTTCGATAAAAAAAGTACCAGTCTAGGACTGGGGTCAATTCCTCATCTATATCTCTTTCTCATTTCCTCTCTCTCATTTTCTATCTTTTTCTGGAAGAAATCTGATGTATTCAAGCAAGGAGGGGGATGGGCTCCACTAGGCTTAAAATACCCAAGAAACGCCGTATGTCAATACGGCGACCCTACGACTCTATCAGAAATTACGGGACCATACATACATCTGTGGAATACTCGTCCATTTACACGTTAGCTTCATGAATAACCTTAATCGAGGAATTGGAACACCCATTGTCGAAAGCGAAAGTGTTCCATTCCTTCCACCCTTTTCCTTTTACTTCATTTATAATATTTTATGATTTATGATTGATCATTCTGCACATTTATGTCCATTTTATTCTTTGTAAGAGATTCAATAAATTGAGTATCCAAAACATATGAAAGGAAATATAAACTAACATTTGAGAGCCAACCATATAATTCTGTGTATTTCCTATCGTATCACATTGATTGCAATAGTTCGTCCTCCAATACGGCTTCGCTCACTTCCCCTCCTTCCCTCTCTCTCTTCCCCCTCCCTCTCTCTTTTTGTCTCTCCCCCCTCTCCCTCTCTCTCTCTTTCTGTCTCTCTCATACACTTCACAATTACCTCAAATATTGTACACGTTTGAACAATCCAAGGATATTTATATTCTGTGTTAGTTGTATTATATATTGACTTACAACAATAATAACCAATACAAAAATGTAGTTTTTCAAAACGACATTAAGGTTTCTCACTTGAAAGCAGCAGCAACATTGACTATGTAATTACAAAACACTCCAATATACAGCGCATCATTGGACAATGCTCTCATGTTAGCTATATACATCTATCCTTCTCTCCGTAATTACTGTTATTCAGTTATATCTTACCTATATATTTGTGTCACTAAATACATATTCACCTGTAGACATTGATATAACCACATAAAAAAAGACGTCTATTGATGTCACAAATAAAGCACAAAACAGCATTCAAACATATTCTATTAGTCCTAGCTACTCTCATTATTACCACCGCAAAAGGGCGGTGAACTAGCACTATCGGTACAGGGTCGGACGCCATGCTTTTCAGCATAGTTACGTCCCTTTACGGTCTGAAGTCAAATCCCATCGAGGTCAACTTTGCCTTTCATCCTTATGGGGTCGATAAAATAAAGTACCAGTAATGCACTGGGTAATTGCTGGCCTTGTGCCAAAAGTAGAAACAATTATTACCACCGCAAATGTAGTATAGCCGAATGGTTAAAAATTTGGCTTCGCAATCATTCGGTAATGAATTTGATCCAACTGCGTGGCATCTTAGGCAAGTGTCCTTTTTATAGTCTCGAGTCGATCCATGCCTTATGAGTGAAATTGGGTTGATGGATACTGTGTAGAAGCCCGTTAGTTGGGCTTTACAAGTAGTTCGTAGGGTCAGCTGTGTCACGCTGAATGTCCCTGAGAATGATGTTAAAGATACAACTATCTGTGAAATACTCAGCCACCTACACTGGTAGATTAACTGTATTTTGTCTCACACTGTGTCATGCTGAATCTCCTAGAGAATTTTCGCTAAGAGTATACGTGTCTCCTAAATATTCAATTATTTATACGTTGATATTGCGATCGAACAGATGGATGGAGCACACAACGTCGAAACAAATCAAGGTCCATCAAATAGTCATAGTTAATATCATTATTACAACAAAGACAAAGGCAGTAGATTCACAGTATCGGTAGAGCATCGGACAACATGCTTAATGACATAGAGTTACGGCCTTTTACGGTCTGAGTTCAAATCTCGCCGAGATTAGCTGAACCTTTCATCCTTACGGGGTCGATAAATAAAGCACCAGGAATGCACT
>OZ024741.1:60639983-60647483 GCA_964016885.1 Eledone cirrhosa
ATATTTATCTGTGTTTACACCTGTTCCAGTACCTGCATTCATGTCTCGTAAAGTAGCGCTTCAACAAAATAATTGTTTCTATTTTAGGCACAAGGCCAGCAATTCACCAGTGCATTACTGGTACTTTATTTTATCGACCCCGTAAGGATGAAAGGCAAAGTCAACCTCGGCGGGATTTGAACTCAGATCGTAAAGGGACGTAACTATGCTGGAAAGCATGGCGTCCGACTCTCTACCGATACTGCCAATCCACCGCCCTTCAACAAAATAATGATCGGTAAATTAAGTACCGGACATTAACAAATTAGCGACTAAATCCGTTCAAAATGCTGTTCCATCGTGGCTGCTGTCCAATTAGGGAAACCAGTTTCAATATAAAAGAACACAACTAAAAGGTCACGTAAAACGGTTAGAGAAATCTCATGGTAAAGAATTCATGTCACCCAATAAAGTTATGTACAGGCTAGTCCGAAAGTATTGTCACCCCCTACCAAAAAGAAAATTATATTATCAGCATGAGGGGTGAATCACCAGGTTTGGATGGTCTGCCCTACGAGCTTTATGCATTTATGCCAGACTTGTTCGGTGACCTCTTGGCAGACGTCTACTGCAACTGGCAGCAGAACGGGAGCATTCCCAGTTTTGTGAGCCGGGGAGCGGTGGCGCTGCTGAGAAAAGACCCGAACAAGGAGGATGTTATCGATAATTTCAGGCCCATAACCCTGCTAAACGCAGCGTTCAAGATTTTGGCCAAGGTGTAAGCAACGAGGTTGGCGCTTGTCGTCAAGGGTCTGGTGGGAGAGGCGCAGACATGCGCCATTCCGGACAGATCCATACACGATAACCTCCACCTCATGCGATACATCATAGAGAGGGTGGTTAAGTAACCTGGCACGGGTGGGGCCCTGATCAACTTGAATCAATCCAAAGCATTCGATAGGTTCGATCATTGGTACCTGGCGGCGGTCCTCGAGGCAGCTGGTTTCGGGCCCGTTTTCAGGGGTTGGATTGCTGCGATGTACAGCGACATCTGCTCAGTTGTGAGGGTGAACGGTCACCTGTCGCAGCCGTTCAGCATCATGCGCTCAGTCAGCCAGGGTTGTCCCCTCTCGTCCTTCTTGTACGTATTGGCTCTCGAGCTGTTACTGCACAAACTGGGGGCGATGAGGGGCGTCCCACGCGAACTAGGATGCGGGAAATCCGAGTCGGCTTACGCCGACGAAGTCGCCGTGGTGCTGTCGTGCACCAGACACGTCCAGATGCTCGACACCGCTCTCAAGGAATACGAAGCGGTAACAGGAGCAAAGATAAACCAAGAAAAGTCGGTGGGCTTGCAGTTCGGCACGTGGAGAGGCAAGTCCATGCCGTCCGACAGCGTCATGGGGCATTGGACGGACGGACTGGTTAAATTGCTCGAGGTCTGGTTCGGACCGGACCTGCAGATGGAGAAAAACTGGAACGAGGTGACGAGCAGGATGGCCTCCCTCACCCAGAAATTGGCCGAGAGGAAGCTGTCCCTGAAAGGCCGGGCGGAGGTGGCGAATGCGTACATCGCATCCGTCATCTGCTACCGCCTCACCGTCGTCCCTTGCCCCGGCCCAACTCTCACCAAAATGGAGCAACTCCTCTTCCGCTTTTTGTGGAAGGGACGCGCTCCCATGGTCAGACGATCCATCTGCTGTCAACACCCATTGCGTGGACGACTGGGCATGACATGGCTGATGATGCGCAAACATGCGCTGAGGCTGCGATATCTCTGGTGCTTCCTTGACGGTGAACAGGTGTGGTCGCTCTTCGCTAGGCACATTTTCCCACAGCTCGTCTCCGTGACGGAGCTGCAGTCCTGGGTCAGAAAAAGACCGAGGGATAGCGCTTGGAAACTGGAATGTCTCCAGGCGTTCACTGCCCTCTGCCGGCTAGGCACCAGTATCGGTGGAACATCCACCTCGGCGTTCTATAGAGGACTAGTGGAGGGGAAAAGCGACGACGTTCTCGGAGAGATCCCGGGCGTCGAAGATGATCAGCTATTTGCTATCTTCCGGAGAACTTTCAGCCCAGGTCCTATGGATAACTTCCAAAAATCCCTGGCCTGGCAGTGCTACCGTGGAGCGTTGCCGATTCGAGATAAGCTCTACAGGCACGGAAGTGCCGTCAGCCGAGTCTGTCCGAGATGCGCGCAGAGCGACGAAACCGTCGTGCACGCACTCGTTCAGTGCCAGGGCATTGCTGACTTGTGGAGCTATGTCGAACAGTTGCTGTCGCGTGTAGGACTGATCCGGTTATCGACTGAGTCCATTGTGCAGATGGTCTCGCCGTCTTCCTTCGAGGAGGAAGGGCAGGCGGTTTTCATCTGCCTGGTGGCCATGGAGAAAGAGATTGTGTGGTGGACAAGGTTGAAAGGGTTAAAGTCAGACACTTTCCTCTTCGGCGAATCCCTAATTAACTTTTTCAAGTTTCACTTGAAGATGAAAATCAGGGTGGGGAGGCAAGTGCTGCCTTCTAGTAAATTTGTTGAAAGGTGGGTGAATGTAGCGAGAATGGTCCGAGTGAACGGGACCGCTCTGAATATACGTCTGTAGTTTGAGAAATGGAAAAATTAAAATAGGGCGCTTGCCATGTTGGTCAGTGTGGCCGTGGTCTTTTGTGTGGTTTTCGCCACGAGTAACCCTCGGAGGTTTCCCCCTCATTGGGGAATTTTTCATTGTTTCAATTTTCATTTTTATTGTTTATATATATATATATGTTTCTATGTCTTTTTTTCTTTTCTTATATAAATAATAAAAATATTTACACGCACAAAACCCACATCGTACAGTCCGGTACCGTCCTGTACCGTCTGTGATGTTTTTTCTTGATGTCAGCCCTTGTGGCCAATAAAGAAATCATTATTAGAAAATCATATTATTATTATTAGAAAAATAAACTCTACAGGCATGGAGGTGCCGTCAGCCGGACATGTCTGAGATGCGCGCAGGGCGACGAAACCGTCATGCATGCACGCGTCCAGTGTCCGAGCATTGCTGATTTGTGGGTTTATGCCGAACACCTGCTGTCACATGTACAACGGATCCGACTATCAGCTGAGTCCATCGGGAGGATTGCCCCGCCCTCTTCCTTTAGCCGGGAAGGGCAGGAAATTTTTATCTGTCTGGTGGCAATGGCGAAAGAGATAGTATGGTGAACGCGTCTGAAAGGGCTGAAGACGAGCACTTACCTCTTCGGTGATGCCCTGATTAACTTTTTCCAATTTCATTTGAAAAGGAATGTCAGGGTAGAGAGGCAGGTGCTCTCTTCCCAGCTTTTTGTTGAAAGATGGGTGAGAGAGGCAAGAATGACCCGAGTGAATGGGCCTACTCTGAGTATGTGCCTGTAAATTGAAGGTGGAAAACTGGGAGAGGGCACTTGCCCTGGTGGTCAGGGTCACCGTGGCTTTTTAATGGGCTTTCTCCACAAATGTCCCTCTGAAGTCTCCCCCCTATTGGGGAATTTTTCATTGTTATTTTCTTGTTACATCCTCTGTTTTTGTTTTTTACACGCAGAAATGCCCCTTTGTACCGTCCTGTATTGTCCTATACTGTCCTTAATGGCTACTTTATGTAAACCCTTGTGGTTAATAAAGAAAGTATTATTAGAAAATTATATGATTATTATTATGTAATAAGAAAATTATATTATTATTATTATTATATATTATAATTAATGCTTTCTTTATTAACCACAAGGGTTTACATAAAATAGACATTAAGGACAGTACAGAGCAATACAGGACGGTACAAATGGGCATTTCTGCGTGTAAAAAACAAGAAACAGAGGATATAATAATAGAACAATGAAAGAATTCCCCAATAGGGGGGGGGGGGGAGACTTCTGAGGGACATACTATAATTAATGATAATATATATTATATTATTAAAACAAAATATAATTGTTTCTACTTTTGGCACAAGGCCAGCAATTATCACAGTGCATTACTGGTACTTTATTTTATCGACCCCGTAAGGATGAAAGGCAAAGTCAACCTCGGCGAGATTTGAACAAAATATAATGAAAGTTAAAACAATAAGTAGGGGTGATAAGACTTTGGGACCAGTCTGAAGGTTTGAGAATTAGTCTGAGTAAAAAATGTGTTGGAATCCTAATGGTATCAACGGCGAGTGTTCCAGTTCTAAGCACAACTGTGAAATAAAAATACATATAGCTGAGCATTACAGAGATACATATACCCTTAAAGAAATTCTCAGGGAGATTCGGTGAGAGAATGCATGCAATGAACCCTCAGGTGATGAAGATGATGATGTTGACGATGATGAAGTAGACGGCAGCGATGATGATGACAAAGACGAAGAAAACGATGACGACGGTGGGGAAGGTGGCGGAGACAAAGATGAAGAAAACGATGACGACGGTGGGGAAGGTGGCGGAGACAAAGACGAAGAAGACGATGACGACGATGGGGAAGGTGGCGGAGACAAAGATGAAGAAGACGATGACGACGGTGGGGAAGGTGGCGGAGACAAAGACGAAGAAGACGATGACGACGGTGGGGAAGGTGGCGGAGACAAAGACGAAGAAGACGATGACGACGGTGGGGAAGGTGGCGGAGACAAAGACGAAGAAGACGATGAGGACGGTGGGGAAGGTGGCGGTGACAAAGACGAAGATTACGATGACGACGGTGGGGAAGGTGGCGGAGACAAAGACGAAGAAGACGATGACGACGGTGGGGAAGGTGGCGGAGACAAAGACGAAGAAGACGATGACGACGGTGGGGAAGGTGGCGGAGACAAAGACGAAGAAGACGATGACGACGGTGGGGAAGGTGGCGGAGACAAAGACGAAGAAGACGATGAGGACGGTGGGGAAGGTGGCGGTGACAAAGACGAAGATTACGATGACGACGGTGGGGAAGGTGGCGGAGACAAAGACGAAGAAGACGATGACGACGGTGGGGAAGGTGGCGGAGACAAAGACGAAGAAGACGATGACGACGGTGGGGAAGGTGGCGGAGACAAAGACGAAGATTACGATGACGACGGTGGGGAAGGTGGCGGGAACAAAGACGAAGAAGACGATGACGACGGTGGGGAAGGTGGCGGAGACAAAGACGAAGAAGACGATGAGGACGGTGGGGAAGGTGGCGGTGACAAAGACGAAGATTACGATGACGACGGTGGGGAAGGTGGCGGAGACAAAGACGAAGATTACGATGACGACGGTGGGGAAGGTGGCGGAGACAAAGACGAAGAAGACGATGACGACGGTGGGGAAGGTGGCGGAGACAAAGACGAAGATTACGATGACGACGGTGGGGAAGGTGGCGGTGACAAAGACGAAGATTACGATGACGACGGTGGGGAAGGTGGCGGAGACAAAGACGAAGAAGACGATGACGACGGTGGGGAAGGTGGCGGAGACAAAGACGAAGAAGACGATGACGACGGTGGGGAAGGTGGCGGAGACAAAGACGAAGATTACGATGACGACGGTGGGGAAGGTGGCGGGAACAAAGACGAAGAAGACGATGACGACGGTGGGGAAGGTGGCGGAGACAAAGACGAAGAAGACGATGAGGACGGTGGGGAAGGTGGCGGTGACAAAGACGAAGATTACGATGACGACGGTGGGGAAGGTGGCGGAGACAAAGACGAAGAAGACGATGACGACGGTGGGGAAGGTGGCGGAGACAAAGACGAAGAAGACGATGACGACGGTGGGGAAGGTGGCGGAGACAAAGACGAAGAAGACGATGACGACGGTGGGGAAGGTGGCGGAGACAAAGACGAAGATTACGATGACGACGGTGGGGAAGGTGGCGGAGACAAAGACGAAGAAGACGATGACGACGGTGGGGAAGGTGGCGGAGACAAAGACGAAGAAGACGATGACGACGGTGGGGAAGGTGGCGGAGACAAAGACGAAGAAGACGATGACGACGGTGGGGAAGGTGGCGGAGACAAAGACGAAGAAGACGATGACGACGGTGGGGAAGGTGGCGGGAACAAAGACGAAGAAGACGATGACGACGGTGGGGAAGGTGGCGGAGACAAAGACGAAGAAGACGATGACGACGGTGGGGAAGGTGGCGGAGACAAAGACGAAGAAGACGATGACGACGGTGGGGAAGGTGGCGGAGACAAAGACGAAGAAGACGATGACGACGGTGGGGAAGGTGGCGGTGACAAAGACGAAGAAGACGATGACGACGGTGGGGAAGGTGGCGGAGACAAAGACGAAGAAGACGATGACGACGGTGGGGAAGGTGGCGGAGACAAAGACGAAGAAGACGATGACGACGGTGGGGAAGGTGGCGGAGACAAAGACGAAGATTACGATGACGACGGTGGGGAAGGTGGCGGAGACAAAGACGAAGAAGACGATGACGACGGTGGGGAAGGTGGCGGAGACAAAGACGAAGAAGACGATGACGACGGTGGGGAAGGTGGCGGAGACAAAGACGAAGATTACGATGACGACGGTGGGGAAGGTGGCGGAGACAAAGACGAAGAAGACGATGACGACGGTGGGGAAGGTGGCGGAGACAAAGACGAAGAAGACGATGACGACGGTGGGGAAGGTGGCGGAGACAAAGACGAAGAAGACGATGAGGACGGTGGGGAAGGTGGCGGAGACAAAGACGAAGAAGACGATGACGACGGTGGGGAAGGTGGCGGAGACAAAGACGAAGAAGACGATGACGACGGTGGGGAAGGTGGCGGAGACAAAGACGAAGAAGACGATGACGACGGTGGGGAAGGTGGCGGAGACAAAGACGAAGAAGACGATGAGGACGGTGGGGAAGGTGGCGGTGACAAAGACGAAGAAAACGATGACGACGGTGGGGAAGGTGGCGGAGACAAAGACGAAGAAAACGATGACGACGGTGGGGAAGGTGGCGGAGACAAAGACGAAGAAGACGATGACGACGGTGGGGAAGGTGGCGGAGACAAAGACGAAGAAGACGATGACGACGGTGGGGAAGGTGGCGGTGACAAAGACGAAGAAGACGATGACGACGGTGGGGAAGGTGGCGGAGACAAAGACGAAGAAGACGATGACGACGGTGGGGAAGGTGGCGGGAACAAAGACGAAGAAGACGATGACGACGGTGGGGAAGGTGGCGGTGACAAAGACGAAGAAGACGATGACGACGGTGGGGAAGGTGGCGGAGACAAAGACGAAGAAGACGATGACGACGGTGGGGAAGGTGGCGGAGACAAAGACGAAGAAGACGATGACGACGGTGGGGAAGGTGGCGGTGACAAAGACGAAGAAGACGATGACGACGGTGGGGAAGGTGGCGGAGACAAAGACGAAGAAGACGATGACGACGGTGGGGAAGGTGGCGGAGACAAAGACGAAGATTACGATGACGACGGTGGGGAAGGTGGCGGAGACAAAGACGAAGAAGACGATGACGACGGTGGGGAAGGTGGCGGTGACAAAGACGAAGAAGACGATGAGGACGGTGGGGAAGGTGGCGGAGACAAAGACGAAGATTAC
>OZ024741.1:60654983-60672483 GCA_964016885.1 Eledone cirrhosa
GCAAGATCATGCCACCACAAGCATATCAGCTCTACGACCTGCATACTTTTGACTACTACGTATAGTCAAGAGTGACTCAGTGCTGCCACAACAGTATACGATCTATGAAGACCACAATAACTATCTAATGTCAAAAGTAGATTAAGATAATCTGATTCGGGCATGTCCGTGACTCAGACCTCGTATTGAAGCATTCATTGAGACTAACTGAGGATTCATAGAATAGATGTTTCAATAAGTGTCAATTTTTCCCAAATATAGCTTATTCTACAAAATTCATTCAAATGTCCTAAAAAAACTGAACAGCCTAGTATATATCTATTTGATATGTATAATATATATATAAATTATAATTGCTGTGAAGAATGCAAACCCCTAAGATACATGCATATATATGTGTGCATATATTTATATATAATTGATATATATATATATATGTGTATGTGGAGTCCATAGCTACAAACGTAGGAAATATTTAGGTTTCCGCGCACAAATCACAAATCATTGGTTATATAAATTATTAGAGAAGCATGCCAGTAAGATAGTACATGTAATGTATCTTATAGAATTAAGTGACGAACGTTGTTTTGTTGTATTATAAAAATAGAATATGTTATGAAAATCAAATAGATTCTGACGCTGTTGGATAGCATCTGCAAGTTTTACATTTCTTTATTGTATTAAGAATCAATCAAGAGAATGTTTATCACGTCAACCAGATCACATGCATTAGTAGTTTGTGCAAGATAGATTCATATTTATGGTGTAACACATATCTTATTTTTATTGATGACTAGCAGAAATACTGCCAAACGCGCGGTTTCTGCATATGTAAGCATTTTTGTTTCGTAGTATATTTATCAATTTATACTAATGTGAGAAAAGACAGAATTACATTACTGACATGAAAATTATACAAACTCAGAAGAGGTATATTTCGTCATGCGGTTTAATACAACGGTGTTTATTCTCCACAAAATTCTGTCAACCTTCCGCAAATTAAAGAAAGATGCAGAAGCATTACTGAAACAGACTACCATAGCATGCTCATTGAGATTCGAACCTGGACAATTGTTCGTATAAAACTATTTTCTAGGAGCGCCCAATGAACTGAATCACCTATAATTAAAAGGCAATTTTCTTTATGGTGGAACAACGATACGAATTTGCAACAACGTATTTGATATTGAATTAATTTACTTTGATACAATAATCATGTTTGCAGAAGCCAGAAAGCCATGCAGACACACACAGAAGTTGGCAGTTATTATTATATATTATTCTTCATATTGGATATTGTATCAATATCTACTTTAATTTAATGAGAGTTGTTGAACTGCTATCGGTTCTGGCGACGAGTCACTTTGTTGGTTTGATCATAAAAACTGCCTGCTCGTGGAATTAACGCGTGCAAGTGGCTGAACATTCGAAAAGACAGAAACCATTAAGGTAGTTAACAAGTATGTCTGTTGTATCCGAACCATCGCAAACAAGTATGTCTGTTGTATCCGAACTATTGCAAACAGTATTTCTGTTGTATCCGAACTATCACAAACAAGTATGTCTGTTGTATCCGAACCATCGCAAACAAGTATTCCTGTTGTATCCGAACTATTGCAAAAGAGTATTTCTGTTGTATCCGAACTATCACAAACAAGTATGTCTGTTGTATCCGAACTATCACAAAAAAGTATGCCTGTTGTATCCGAACTATCGCAAACAAGTATTCCTGTTGTATCCGAACTATCGCAAACAAGTATTCCTCTGGAGATCAACTTCAACACGCCTTCGTGTGTATTTCTACGAGTCATAATTATTTAGATTATTGGAAATATTATTTACACAATGTTTGTCTAGACAATGATACAACAATATAACACTGGAAAATCTGAACAATCTTACAGCTATGTTGGATTGCAAAAGAAAGTTACAAACACTTTTGCTAATCTTAATTCAAAGAAAATGTTGATGTATTGCTATTCATAAACAAATATACATTCCAATGAACATGAATTTTTAAATTTATGCTACCTATATGTGATATCATAAACTTTAAGCTCACCATATTTATAACCCTACGTAAAAACTTGTTAGTTTTCACTTCAGGCGTTTTTGCTTTGCGATATCAGACCAAAACATGTTTTCCAATGAACTTCTTAGAGTGATAATATACCCACGAGACTCTCATCATATACTAGCACATTGCCGACATCTTTGGGTCATCGGCAGTCATAGTTACCCTCCTTATAAATAACCTTCGCACATAATTACATTTTTAAAAATGCCGACAATATAATTAATATAATTTTAATTTTATTAACAATTATGTTAAACGCACATAAACTAAATGCGTGATTTCATTTACTTTCTTTCGTTCTAACTACTAATGAACCAATTAAATATCAGCATATTTGTAATATTAAAAATAATTTTATTGATCCAAAATTTCATATTCTGTTGTATATATTTACAAACAGAACGTTTCTAGGCACCGGCTCTGTTTTTAAGGAATTCGTTCGCAACAAAAATGTTCTGGATACACTCCTACTGCGTGGTATCTTGGATAAGTGTCTTCTACTATAGAATCAGGTTAACAAATACCTTGAGTGAGATTTGATAGGCAGACACTGTGGAAGACATCGTACGCACTGGTGTGTATGCGTGTGCATGTGTGCGTGGGTGTGGTCATGCTGTGTGCGTGTATGTTTGCATGCGTGTGCCTGCGTCAGTCTGTGAGAGTGCGCAAGGTTACGTTTCTGCTTGTATTTATGCCTTGTATGTTTGTCAATAAAATAGATCGATAAAACCAGAACCAGACTTGAAAAACAGATAAGTACTGGGATCGATATAATCAACTGAACCTCTTTAAGGTGGTGTACTAGCATGGCCGCAGTCTAATCATTGAAACCAGTAAAAGAATGAAATATTGAACAAACAAGTTCAGCAAACATCAATATTGCGGTTAACGTTTCCTCTGTCCGTATTGTATTCCCATTTACGTGTTTGTGTAAAGGTATTAAATATTTGTTGTGCAAATATTTAGTCATATATCGTAAAGAAAAACTGGGAAATGAATAATTTATTGTAGTTTGTGTTAGCTACTAGTTATGTTGCCTGATTTATTTTCTTTCAAATGATGCGAGAGATATATTTACTTTCCTTTTTAAGTAGACACAATAGAGTGCAACAATGTTGAACACTAACATTTCATTTTGAACAATTACACTTATATAAAAAAAACACAAGGAAATGAAATTTATTGATCTCTACTATATAGGTTTCAATAGTCTCCAGCGAAGGTGTCTTACACAGATTTCTCGGGCGTTTTAATGATAGAGGCTCAGTCCTATCATATTCACACATATATTGTTACAGCTCACACTTATGAAGGTTTAACTGGCGTCCTCTAAAGCTGCATTACATAGGAGCTTTTTCATGTATTTTAATGATATAGGCCGCAGTTTTATGAAAACCAACATGAAATGAAGTACCTTATATATGAACCAAATTAAAACAAAAAGTTTATGGTTCATTTGTTCACTTTTACTCAGACAGGCGGTGAATTTGCCTTGCTATTTGTTCCAGCTTTCTCCTCTCTAAATCCAAATTTCGCCAAAGTCAACTTTGGATTTCATATTTCCTTGGTCATTAAATAAACATGTGATTTATCAAAACGTAAATTTCCCATTTTGTATGATTGATCATAGATCTGGTAATATTGATATATATACGATACCAATGCGACAATTCAAATATGTGCAACGCTATTGTCGACCAATTAGTTCATTGCTAAGGAGTCTGAATTAGCGATACTCTCTGACCGAAAGGGAATCTTGCTCCATTTTACTTGAGATTTAGGATATTAGCATCCTTACTGTTATAGAAAAAAAATCTATGAATTGTAATAGGTCAACTATTTATAGCGTTAGCTGATAAAGCCATCAACGAAAATATTGTTTTAACGTTATTTAATTGAGCGTATGTGATAGACCTTCGTTGATTCCAACGAAGAGTGATCCATTTGTTCGATCAACAAAACAGTCTGCTCGTGAAATTAATATGTAATGAGCTGACCCGTCTCCAGACATATGTACCCTTAATGTAGTTCTCAGTGAGATTCAGCATGACACAAGGTTATCCATTTGAATAACAGGTTCAACGCATTTTAGGAAGCTGAGTAAAACGTGAAATAGTGTCTTGATCAAGAACACAACGCACCACGACCTTACAATCATGACTCAAACACCATAATCACTAAGCCACACGGCTTCCCTATATAATTAACGTTATATAATTGATACATTTGTTTCGAACTTAGTAGTAAGCACAGAGGAGAAATGTTGGTTCCAAAACAGTTGTTAAACACACCTTTACTATGATTAACCAACAATCATATAGTGCGTCCACTTTCACAGATAAATTATGAATGTCTGACTTAATTGACTATTCTACAACGAGACGCCTTTTCAAGCTTCTAATAAAAGCTATCGATACGATTAATTGCTATCGAATCGAATAATCGATCTCACAAACGCTAAAAGAAAACTTAAAATATGAGAAGCGTCGTTCGGTTCCGATAACATGTGTTACAGTTAATTCGATCAATGGAATGGCTTCCGCATGAAATTAACGCAAGTGACTGAGCATTCCACAGACACGTGTATTCGTAACGAAGCTTTCATGAAAATTCGGCACGTCAAAGCACATTACATCATTTTCTGTCAACTGCGTGAACTGGAGAAACATGAAATGAAGTATTTTGCTCAACAGCACAACGTGCGGCTAGAAATCGAAATCATGACCTGACGAACGTGATCTGAACACTAACGACTAAGACAAGAGAAACACTACACAAATGAAAACGAAGCATCTTGTGGAAATAAAACCAATGACGATTAAATATGATAGAGGTAAAATATAAAATACTGAAAATTTAAATCCACATTTGTTTGCATTGGAACCTGCTTACGTATCTAATATGGCTTTAGTATGACAAGTTCTTTATATAAATGTTAATAAGCTTGTTAAGAACTTGATAATCATTTCCATAATAGTAAATATATCGTCATGGTGCATAGAACTTTCCCCAATGCTGTCTTCCTAGCCCACTTGCTTAACAGAGAGAATTTTTTTTTTCGTGTAGTGAATTGCAAATAAATAGCATTATCAAACGTCACTAAATTTCCCTTTGACAGTTACATATCTAGAAGACATACTTAATGATTTCCATTCTAACACTAAAAGCAGCGCTGATACAAAAGAAGGATTGGAAATACAACGCGGAAATGCTTATCATATAATACAGGAAACCCATCGTCAAAAACGTATCTAGATATGCTCCTTTGAAATTGTTGTGTTCATTCATACAAAAAAGCTTTAAAACATTACACCATAGCAAAAATCCTAATCAATTATTAAGTAAATAAAAATGACTGATGTGGCTGTCATGAAAATGTTCAAACTGACAGATAAAGAGTGAACAGATTTAAAAAATATTCTGCGTTGTTTAAAGAAAGACGTTTCACGTTGACGAAACAAAAAACTGTAATCCTCTACAATACGAAAGCATTTATCAAAATCGATCGATGGACTTCCGTTGGTTTTGACGACATGCTGTCCAGTTATTCGATCCTCGGGACAGCTTACTCATGAATTTAACGTGTATGTGGTTGAGCATTTCATAGACACGTGTATCATTAACTTAATTCCCAGAAAGATTCAAAGTGACACAGTGTGTGATAAGGCTGGCCCTTCGAATTACATATATAATCTATCTGCCGGGTTTCCATACAATTTCTGTCTACCCAAATACACTTACACTGCTTGCGTCGATCCGGGGCTATGGTAAAAGACAATTTTGTAAGATGCTTTGCAGAAGAATAGTAAGCAGAAACTAATGCTTGTGAAACAAACTCCTTAAACATTTGGTCATGCGTCATCCACATTTAGCAAATGCTTACCGAAACATCTTCACCTTTCAAATGTCTGTAGAAGCACCATTAAACAGAAACCAATGACAATAGACTATATATATTGTAATAGGCAGTATAGTATTGAGACATGGGTAACGAATGTCAAAGATATGCGAGGACTGGAGAGAAATGAAAGGAGTACGCTCTGACGGATGAGTGACGTTACTGTGAATGAAAGACAAAGCATGGAAGAGGTGAGAGAAAAATTGGCATAAGAAGAAACAGATGTTGCGAGAAGTAGACTGATGATGCTAATGATGATGACTGTGCGTTATACTTATGTTGGTATTTCGAAGACTAGTGGTGGAATATATTTACCCTCTAATCAAACATAATATAAAAAGCTGACCACGCGGAAATTCTATGGTTGAATTAGAAACAACCACAAAGTATTAAATATCAATAACACATTTCAATTTTATATATGAAGTGTGCTGGAGAATACATGTGATGTTAAATAACTGTGTTGAAATTAGTGATACAAAAGGGGGTGATGAAATCAATTGTGGTGAAGCACTGAGGAAGTGAGCAGAAGCTGCTCGCGTGAAATAGATTCACTCAGCTGCTAGGTGGGCTCCATACAAGTTGATGACAGATTTCACTACCTAGGTGATCAAATAAGCAGTGGGGGAGGATGCACAGAAGATGTGATAGCTAGGATAAGAAAAAGCTGGGAGAAGTTTAGATATCTATTACCTCTGCTAATAACAAACTAGTGTTCTCTCAGAGTGAAGGGTAGACTGTATGATGCCCATGTGCGAACTGCAATTTTACATAGCAGTGAAACATGGGCTTTGACTGCAGAAGACCAACTGAGGCTAGAACAAAATGAGTCATGTATGCACTGATGGATGTGTACATGAACGACATAGCATAAGCAAACTGAGGAGAAAGTTGGCATGAGGTGAAGACTGACCTTAAAAACCTAATCCTCACAATAGAAAATTAAAAATCCTGAAGGCTAGCATTATGCGGTGCTGAAGAAGACCCGACCTGCAACCTATAATGTAGCCTGAGCCCCCATCCACTACATCTCCCTAACATCCATCCTCAACACCATTATACATATTCACCGCACACATCTCATGCCCCATCCCTTCATACCCTCTTAGCTATTGCGTGAAGTGGTTGTTGATGGAAGGGCATCCATCCATGGAGGGCTTAGTAAACATAGAGTTGGGAAGATCCCTCAGTCACGCCAAGGCATGACAGCCCCCCCCCCCCCCAATGTTTGGTGATCTACAGCGTAAGTGTACTCAGTACACGCTGAAAAGTGGTTAGTGATATGAAAGGCATCCAGCCATAGAAAGCCTGCCAAAAAAGGATTGGGAGGACTCTCCTGTTGTGTCAAAGGAATGACAACATCCCCTGTGCAGCCGAAAGAACGTGGAACCGTACATAAGCGAGACGAGAGATCCCTGGCTTGTCTGGGAGATCAGTAGCCCACGCTTCAGTACTGACTTGGTCTATATAGACTCATTCAACCCTTGCTAGCAGGGAAAGCAGACGTTAAATGACTACATAACAGTAGAACACTGGAGGGTTATATCCGTAGTAGTAGAGCACTCAGTTCATGTGACGAGTTTGGTAGAAGTAGTTCCACAACAGTTAGTTTACCATTACCGACAACAGATGTTTCACCTTATGCGGATCATCAGCTCGGTCTGAATGAAGTTGTAGGGAAAAGGAAAAACAACCGTACGAATACGCATGCGCAGAAACGGTCAATTTTCCTGGGAGAGTTAATCCCACGATCGATCGACGTAAGGTAGATAACTGTGGATGTCCGGAATAAATTATTTGAGTTGTTCAGAATATTAGATTGTTGATGTTATTGAATCTGGAGCTTTGTAATTATGTAAAAGGTGTTCCAGAGGTATGGACAACGTGAAATACTTATATATATATATATATATATATATATATATATATATATATACGTATAAATACAGTATTTAATTACATATACACAAAAAAATGACTGAAAGTACTAAAATCCAATAGTGTATTAGTTTAATTGTTGATAGGGATGGAGAAGAGTCTTAATGCTTCGGAAAGTAATGGTTTATCGGAAGGCAGAATGAGAGAAAGAAGAAATGATATTTTGAAAAAGAAAACTATGAAGCAGAGTATAAAAGTAAGAAAACGGAGAAAAGGATAGATAGGAGAAAAAGCACGTGTTGTTGTTAGTCATATATATTATATCTAAGTTTTGATAAGTTTTGATCCTGAATTCCTAATGGATCCAAATTAATATGCTTCATAATATTGATCCTTGCATCACGAATTCAACAAATTATTTACTGAAATATGAAAGCAAAACATGTAGTTTTCTTGAATTACTTCTAGGTAAATATAATGAATACTCCCCAAGATATAATAAGTTCTGAAGAACATTAATGAATATTAAAATTTTATCTTCTTTATTACCATTTTATTACCACCATGTTCCTTGCGGTGTTTTGTAATAAACACTCCCGATTCTCGTCTGATTCTATTTAAATATTACGCTGTATTTCATATGATTCCTATCTAAATATTTTCCTGACATCGTCTAATTGCAACCGAAATATAAATACACTTCATTTTCACCTTTGGGCTTCTGTTTCTTCGCATTTTGTTTTGTGCTTAACACAACAAAGCTATAAAATGATAATAATGATAATAATAATGATAGTAGTATTAATAATAACAATAATAATAATAATAACAATAATAATAATAATAATAATAATAATAATAATAATAATTCTCCGTATCTCCTGCGGCACAAAGACATATCCCGGTTGCTTAAGCTGCAAATTAAGAAATCATTCGAAAAACGATGTTTGGTGCCAGGAAATAATACGAATGTTCGAATAAATGATTTGGAAGTATTAGTTAATGGTCAGCTACTGGGAATGTTCCTTTTACTGTAATTCAAGATCATCAAAGTTCGTTTACTTGTGAAAGTAACCCATAATTAGATAAAGGATAGAGTTTCATTTCGACTATTTGTCAAATTATTTCTTACTTTGAGTCAGAATATAAACCAATCAATAATACGTGTATACGTTGTTTAAAGCAAGTATTTCTTTCCATTTAGAAAAGCTACACATTATTGATTAGGATTTAAAAGCTTTTAGTAAGCTTATTCGGGGTCTGCTAATGTGATAACTATCAGCTTCTCAGCTGAGTGAATTCGGCTTCAGCAATGAGTGCATAATTCTAATATGTATTTAGCTGTCAACAGCCTTCACTTGAACCCTTTTACGTACAATTGAACATTTAAGGTGAATGTTACAATGCTGCTAATTCAGCTTCCAACTAAACACTTTCGGAGCAAACATTCTTTAATTAGATTCGGGTGTTTTTTTCTTCGGGGGTTTCAATAAGAAGGGTTCCAGTTGTTCGATTAACGGAACAGCCTTCTGATGAAAAACAGTGTACCCGTAACATAATTCTAGGAGAGATTCAGTATGGAAACGCGTGCGACAAGGCTGGCTTTGTGAATAACAATAACAGTGTATCGAACGGTCTTCCATATTTCTTACGTCTAACCAGTTTCATAACAAGGCATGAGTCAACTCGAGACTGCGATAAAAGTTCCTCAAGGTTTCAGGCAGTGAGATCAAACCCGGGACCTATTGATTTTGACATGAACCTCGTAGTCGTGTCCACATACAGTACCAGTAATATGGATCATAAAATTCTGTTTATTGACATTAAGGTTGTTTGGAATGGAATAAACAATGCATATAGAAATAACCATTAAACTTAACAATGACATCCAAAACATTGAATTGATTAATGTTATAAAGTATATATATAATGATACATCCTTGTATTTCCGCTATACGCCTCTGACGTCAGTACTTTTTTATGTTATTTGCCGTTATTCCATTTCAGAAGAACAACGCGTGTGTCACTATTAATATATGGATCGATTGGCAAAAAAAAAATCATCTTATAAAGAAACACAGGGAACATGCGGGATGAGAAAAAAAATTATAAACTTCTATATTTTCTATGACTGTGTGAATGTTTTTGCAATTGTATTGGAAAATTCACACACATATATATGTTTGTGAGTTTATGTATATATATATATATATATATATATATATATATATATATATATATATATTCCCATGCACACCGATCTCTGCCTCTCTCTCTATATATATATATATATATATATATGTGTGTGTGTGTGTGTGTGTGTGTGTGTGTGTGTATAAGAGTATGTGTGTGTAAACATTCATATTCAGTACAACCGATATATATATATATATATATATGCATATATATAAATATATATATATATATGCATATATATAAATATATATATATATATTTGCATATATATAAACATTCTCATACACACAATCCCTATATATATATTTGAGAGTGTGTGTAACACAATACAATATATATAGTCTCGTTTCATGATATTTCTATTTTAACTACGTGGATGATATTTTATTAATACATTCCTGAGTGTAATATGAAATACGAACTATCTATTATCAATGGAGCATATATTGATAATACTAGAGCTTATAATCAAAAGAGTGGCTGTGGGGAACTGGGAAGTTGTGGACAAAATGATAAAATCCATATTTGGAAGTGTATTAAGGAACATGAAATAGTGTTCGCTTTTCAAAATATGAAAATCGAAAATGTATATTAGAGGATGGAACACCTCCTACCAGCGTCTTTCTTGATGTCTTTTTTAAAACAAGTATGTTTGCTTGGCTTGGGGGTTAACGCGTAGGACACACGAAGGTCGTGAATTCGATTTTTAGACCAAATGGCTGTTGTGTTCTTTAACAAAATGCTTCTTTTCACGTTGATTCTCATGAAGGACAGGGGTACCGATTATTAAAGCACACAAGGAAACTCCTATGAGAGGCAACATAAACGTGAGCTGTAACACCCTATAAAACCGCCAGTTCACTATAACAACATAATAGGAGTCGGGCCATTAACCTTATAAAATCCTAGAAATTTCGTATGAACCCAGCTAAACCTGCATAGGTGTGAACTGTAATGATATGATAGGACTAAGCCCACTGTCATTAAAACACATTAGAAAATGCGTAGGAATCCAGTTAATCATTTAATTTACAATTCTAACACTATCTTAATTCCTTGAACGGAAATGTTATCAGGAAACCCTACTTAATGAGAAATATATGAATATAGATAATGTTCCACCTGGTCCGGGAATCGAAATCCCGACCTTACAATCGTGAACATAACATCTCTAAACACACACACACACATACACACGCACACACACACACACACATACACACACTTGTTTACTTTATGCATAAATCTTATTGACGATTTCTCAATGTCATGCTTGGAAAGAAATATTTATTTTGCGTCATATTAAAATATACCAATACGGTATTTTGCATATGGTTTCGACAATGTTCCTTGAACGGTAAATATATAATTCTCTGAATATGGAGAAGTACATTGAAAATCGTTAGGTTTTTGATGTTCAAATAATTACTAAGATCTCTCTCTCTCTCTCTCTCTCTCTCTCTATATATATATATATATATATATATATATATATATATATATATATATATATATATATATATATATATATATAAACATAACTTTGAAATTACTGTCGAAATTCCAAAGTGAAATTTAATGAATTTTCAATGAAATTCAATTTTTGAAGATATAATGATGTGAAAGGCTAAAAGCTTTCTTAAATACATAAATCCCAATATATTATTTAAAAGGCTGTATTAGAGAATAAAGATGTTTATTAATGTAAGAAAGGAATTCACACAACTATAAAGAATTCAAAGTTGCACACACGTACATAAAAATCTATGGAATGTAATAGCATATTTATTTAAAGAAATACTAAGATTTCTTTAATAATCTATATATCTATCTATAATATAGCTGTTGTATATTTCGTGTAAAATGCCTGTCAGGTTGGAAAGCGGTTGGTAATATGTACTTCCGGGAGTGTGGTGATAATGGGAACGCCGAACAATCGTTTTTAATCTCACGCTGTAACAAGTCTTCCTGGAAATGGAAATATATGAGTGACAAAATCGTGAGGAGACAGTGACACTGATTTTTTTTCAATCGTGGATGATTGTATTATTTCTGTATGTATGAGTTCAAATCCCGTCGAGGTAAACTTTGCCTTTCAGCCTTACGGGGTCGATAAAATAAAGTGCCAGTCACACACTGGGATTTAATCGATTTTCCCCCTCTCCCAAATTTGCTGGCCTTGTACCTATATAAGAAACCATTATTTGTGTATGTAAATACAAGGTGTCCCAAACTTGTATACACACTTCAACAAAATTCTAATAAAAAAATTGCCTGTACAGGTAATCAAAGTGTGTATACATTTTTTCGTAATATCTGTGTGTATATATGTTTGCGTATGTGTGTGTTTGCATGTTGAATGTGTCTGTGTGTAACAAAGAAATCAACACAAAAATGTAACTTATCTTTAATTCTTGGTAGTTCTTTCTAAATAAAGCTCAGCATTTCCACGGATTCAGTTAATCAAAATAATTCTCCCATAACAGAGTGACATGAGTAAATACACACTCCATCTCCGTACACACCAGTAATAGTCACGTAGTTGTGAATGTAGTTCATCGACAAAATTCTGAAAATGGAGAAATAAACTATACTGTAATTATGAAAACGTCACAATGTAATTCACAAACTATTGAAAGATAATCATCTAGTTAGAGCGACCAATTTGATACCCAACATATCAAATTCCTTGAACAAAGACCGGCTTTTAAAAGTGTGGTTCGGCCATATATAATGTAGATGAGATCACCTGTTTCTACACATTACACATCCAAATGATTCCGTGTTGTACCAATATGAAAATTTTATGATGATAATCTATCGCTAATAGTCAATAATTATTCCAAACGATAGTAATAGACTTTTCATAAATCTCAGTAATATTTCAGTCGTATCCATTGTAAACAAGACGTATTTGAATACTTTCAAAAGAATCGTGATAATACGTAGGAAGCCATTATAACAACGTTTGCGAGTTTCAATTTATGGTTGTTTCCATTGACAATTAACGTCTGATTTTTATTTAGTTTACAATATAGCAATACTTTTATAGGTGACGTGTATACAGCTGTTTATGGGGCTTTTTTCTGCCATATTAATAATGGCACTAGATTCGTATAGATGTTTAACTATATAAAATTACATCTAATAAATCACGTTTTAATAATCTAACACTAACTAAAGAAAGAATATTTTTGTTTTGATTTTGTTTACCTGTATTAACGTTTATATATGCAATTCATAATTTCCTGTAATATAACTTTATATATTGAGAAAAAGAATAGATTATTGTGACTCACACATATTTTAGACTGCAAATGTTCATTACTCGATTACTTCCATTAGCACAACTTTTCATCTTCCATTATTTCTCTAGAGATGTAACGGCGGTAATACATTAATATGATATAAGAGTTAATAGCTTACAACGACCAGGATCTGGAATGCTGATATACTACCAACCAAAATCTGTTTAACACACTTAATAGTTCTTTATGTCTGATTTAATCCCTGTGATGGACTGGAGTTACATCCAGGAGAGGTTCTATACACACAACCGCTTAATGCCTATGAAACCGCACTAAGCTGTACAAGCTGTAAGAAAAGAAACAGATGGAAAACGATAGTACTAACCTTAACGCTTCATTGGTGTATATCGGAATATAACAATGTCTATATTATGGTATATACTGTATAGTATTAAATGAGGATTATTGATATCGTAACGACGAATATATATAGTTCTTTGTTTTACAGTGTGTACCAATTAATCATTTTTCTGTGCACATGCCGATATGTTTTTTAAACATTCGTAAAAAAGATATTTCTGTAGGTTACACATTTGTCAATGAAATGTATGTGTTCTTGGAGATACATTTACTCATAAATATTCTATGTATAGCATAGTATTTTCTGCATGGCATAGTATATTCTGACATAGTATATTAGGACATAGTACACTATGTATGGCATAGTATAATCTGGCATTCACTATGTATGACAAAGTATATTCAAAGCGTTTTGAGTTCAAACCTTTTTTTGCTTCCTTCTCTCTCTCTCTCTCGCTGTTAGAAGAAGAAGAAGAAGAAGAAGAAGAAGAAGAAGAAGAAGAAGAAGAAGAAGAAGAAGAAATCGCCAAGAGAGGAATGGGTTCCGCCAAGCTTAAAAGGATCAAGTCTGGTCATGTGTCAAAACTGTGCTCCCATGTCTCTTTCGGGAGTCAAAGCCCTTTAGAGTATATTATAATGTTGAAATGCATCTTGTAGCTGAGCCTTACACCGTGGTAGCATATAGAATATGGTATTGAAATGATAAATATATTTATGACAGACCTGTAATTAAGAGAAAGATGGTTTGGATAATGTCCAATTGTATTGGCTGTGTCTGTAACCTTAAGCAAGTAACTCAAAAATGTTTTATATTTTACTCTTCAATTATAATTCTCATATATTACAGCCGTTGTTTTGAGGAAAATGGAAGGAAATGATTATAT
Organism: Eledone cirrhosa; assembly: GCA_964016885.1. Classification (NCBI taxonomy): domain Eukaryota; kingdom Metazoa; phylum Mollusca; class Cephalopoda; order Octopoda; family Eledonidae; genus Eledone; species Eledone cirrhosa. Next base: position 60,669,525 of record OZ024741.1, read on the forward strand.
TCACACACACGCGCACGCATAAGAATACTTATACTGTGGGTGAAAAACAAGTACATAAATGAAACTGTGTATATCCTTTTCAAATATGAACACACAGACACACACACAATGCGTGTGGGTCTGTGTGTCTAAATGTTTGCATGAGATATATATGTAGGTAAAGAGGAGTTATGTGTGTATGTGCTGCATATAAAGCAGCTGTTAATATATGTACGCGATTTGTATTTATATGGAATATGTAACAAGTTAAATGATGGTGTTGAGAAACATGAGCCAGAGAAAGAAAAAAAGAAACAGTGACTTGAACAAAAGTGGCTAAGTGAAATGGAAAGATAATCGCCACTAAATTCTATATGGATCATTAGTGCTGCCGCAAGATAAGAATTCGAGGAAAAATAATTATATTCAGAAGCTCGTATAACAAAATACTTATATCAATATGATATTGAAAGAATATTGTTAAATACCAGGTTCGACTGACCGTTTCCTTTTTGCGCCGGTTGTCATTGGTGCCTCTCGTGTCTTGGGTCCCCGGACTGCCATTTTCCTTCGCAAAATCAGGAGAAAGGTAACTCGACAAGGGAAGAAACTATGTAAGATGAAATGGCTCACCCATTTGGTGTCGCAGGCTATTTTCCTTGCGATACGTTTGCCATCTTGTCTGCGATGCGCAACTGCGATATCCCGTCCAACCAAGGGTGTAGAATTTGTCTTTTGAAGTATAATAGCTGAAGCTCCGGGAATCGCTGGTCATTTTCTGCGGCAACGCTTTGCCATCTTATATGTGAGGCGCAAGTGAGATACACCGTCCAAAAAAATGGACTAGAGTTTTCCACCTCCCCATTTTTTTCTCCTTTGCTTTTTTTTCTTCTATCTCTATTCCTGTTTGTAAATACATGCAAATGAATACGAAATTTCGATTCAATAAATTTATATATTGATCACCACTAACTTGTATCTGGATCATTAGTACAGCAATAATTGTTTCTACTTTTGGCACAAGGCCAGCAATTACCCAGTAGATTACTGGTACTTTATTTTATCGACCCCGTAAGGATGAAAGGCAAAGTTAACCTCGGCGGGATTTGAACTCAGAATGGCAAGGGCCGTAACTCTATACGTCAAAGCATGGCGTCCGACCCTCTACCGATACTGCCAATTCACCGCCATTAGTACAGCAATAATGATAATGTGTATGAAATTATTTCTTTAGCAGCTTCTACAGCAATTACTTGCAACGATATACTTTCCATACATCTAGTTGATAATGACGTTGCTTCTCTCAAACAGATATCTCGACCACGTCTCTGGTGATTATACAGATGTAATAATAATCCAATATGTAGAAGACAGATACAAGGACAAACCGGGCATAGAAAAAAATTATATTGTCAATGATGGATAACTGATTTTGACAAAGATGTCTGACTACCCTTCTTTGATCCTGTTGCCTAGGGGATTTAGCTTCGAAATGTTGCATACCATCATATAAAACTTAACACATTCCGATGCGCAACGAGTCCGAGATTCTTTGTAGAAATTGCACAAGAAATGAATGTACTGCAGTTGGTCTTTCCAAAGCTCTTAGAACCCCGTATTGAAGAGAACCCTCAGTTCACCATAAAACACTATTCTTGGCAATCGGATCTAATACATAAGAATTGTACCTACATCAGTGGAAAGTAAGCTTCAATTGCTAAATTATACTTTATGCTTAGCATGATAAAATTTCAGAAGCAATCACATATCCATGTCTGACTTAAAACCCCTCTAATGTAGAGTTTTTCGTTCACCTTTCGACGTTCAATTGAATAAAAACCCTTCGCAAGATTATCGGAGCGATAGAATTGTAGATCTTAAACATCTGTTAGTATCCATCATTAAATAATTTCCTAAGGCCAATAGAATCCAGATTTGGTAGATTCCCGGACAAATGCTAACTTGCCGGACTAAAGGAAAAAGAGCAGTTTCTCAGACCGCATGAAGGAAACAATGTTTCCATTGGTCTTTTCTATGCTGAGATTATTTGATATTAAATCTCTTGACAGAACGGGTAAAATGGAATAAGTTATTTTGCTCAAGATCACAACGAAAATGTGCAATCAGGTCAAGGAAACATCCTCGTAACACTATGATCATGGTTTCAACATTGTAACTGCTAGACAATATGCCTTCACAGGGGCAATATATACACCTGGCTGTTTAATTTGTATGGTGAAAGCGCGCCGTGATTGACTTTGACATAAACCTTGCAGAATCGATAGAATATATAGCAGTTAGGTACTGAAAGTGATTGAAGGAACATTGATTATTCACCAATCCAGAAGTAATGCGTGACATTGATCCAGTGTAAGGTGCTATTGTATTTTGTGTTATTTATGTTCGTGGTGGATTTGTAATTGTATGTTTCGTGCAACATATATCAGTCTATTGATGTATTTCCCATGGGATTAGTGAAATAGTTACAAAAGATATGGCAATTGATTGAATCGCCTTTACACTTCCTCTAAATATTTTAATCTTATGTCACTATGACATACCATTAGTAATCCAACAATCTTATCTCTTCATTAGATATTCATTAAAATATACCAATATATATAGTTTTATCTAGAGGAATTTATTTATTTGTAATATCAAAATGATGAAACGAAAGAGAAGGAAAAAATAAAAATAAAATAAAAAAAGAAAAATTAGAAAATAGAACAAAGAGGATAGGAAATGATTTTGAGAAAAACTCTGCACACTTGGCTGGAATGGATATCCCAGCTGCATCCCGTAGTGGAATGTATATCCCAGCCGCGCCCCGTAGTGAACAAGATGATGAAAGTATTGAAGCAGAGAATCGCCAGAGAGACACATTGCATCATGCATTCAACATCGCAGGGCGCCCATTTAAATATGTGATGTTCTCTCCATTTTGTGGAGGAAAACGATATATATATATATATAAATATAT
>OZ024741.1:60674983-60679983 GCA_964016885.1 Eledone cirrhosa
AAAAGAGATATAAATAACGAAGCTAAAACGTGACACCGACCTATTACCCCAGAGCACAAACAACCGTCAATGCTGTCAATAACAAACAAACTCAAAACAAAACCCAGAAACTGTTAAAATAAGCTACTACTGGTGTAAGCCCTTCTATCAATGCACAACAATCTACCGTCCAACAAACATCCCTTTCATCTTAACTGAGAACCGTCTCGACCCCCTCCCACTTAGAAATCGAAATGAGGGAGAGGAATTTTAAAACCATCCGCACGGATCACGACGACAGAAGAAATGGCGGAACTGCCATAATCTTGCACTATTCTTTTACGACAGACGGAAAGGACACATTCAACAATGGCTACTGTGAATCAGTTTCTGCGCACAACAAAACCAAGGATTTAACAGTTATTGAGCTCTATAGGCCACACCAAAACGCCTCTACTGTGCTTCAAAGAATGCTTCAACAGCATTGTGGTTTTTTTTATAAGCAGTGCCGTCCTGATAACATACTAATCCTGGGAAACTTCAACCTCCCTGTGTCGCTTGGTCTACAAACAGTTTGAAACCATATATTTCCACCTCAGTCGTTGACAAAAAAAGCAGTGGGTTCACTTTTCAACTTTAGGCGGTGTTTCTTTTCTGTCCCAGCTTGTGATCACACCAACAAGATACCATAAAAACATTTTTGGCTATTACCAATAAGCAAAGAAGAGCTGACGTGGAATTAGCGAGGGAGAATATTATACTCAATCCTAAAGTATTCTTTTCATCATAGTGCTGGCCTTCTGATTGATGGAAACACCACGAGTGAGATACTGCAGGAAGAATACTGCTCTCTTTCCAGCAATCCTAATATGGCTGATCTGGACTGTGTCGGGGATGTTAATCCCCAGCCCATTCTATCTGACAGAACGTTTAACTCCCCAGATATATTGGCAGCAATAAACAAAATTAAATGCAACTCTTCTGTAGTGCCCGATAGGTTCCCTGATGGTGTCCTGAAGAATTGTCGGCACCAACTTATATCTCCTCTAGATAGTCCCTTGAGGAATATACTGGACATGGGCTGTATCCTTGGAAACTTTTTCTCCCAATCTAACGTCCATGTATTCAAAACGTAACATGTCTCTTGCAGTGAATTGTCGTCCGACCATACTCAATTTCCCATCATTAACGTTTGGTAGAGATCTCCATGACGGATGCTATATACCTTGATTTCAGCATCTTGTTGAAGACACTATCCAATATTGGTGTATGTAGAAAGCTGCTATGTGTTTTCGGATGAATATATATCAGCAGGATGTGGGGGAAAGAATGCGGTCAGCCAAAGTCAGTAGTGGTGACCCACAAGGCAGTGTTATGCCCACTTCTCTTCATTATTTACATCAATGATATTAAAGACTTTATCAAGTACAGCAACATACGAATCTTCGCAAATGCTTCCATGCTCCAGAAGGTCATCAACAAAATACGAGACGGGACAATATGAATCTGCTTGCTATTGTTCAATGGGTAACAAAAACAATATGCTACTAAGCAAAGTTAAATTTGATTAAATCCATACATAATATACGTAAATGTATATCATGTATACATGTATATACACAGACATATACACGCACACTCACACACTCACACGCATATATATATATATATATATATATATATATATATATATATATATATATATATATATATATATATATATATATATATATATATATATATATATATATACACAATTGTTCTCGGTATGGTCAACTAACTGTTGTGTAACCACAGTTAGTTCACCATACCGAGAACAATTGTTTCACCTTAGCAGATCCTCAGCTCTTAATGATTACGAGCTGAGGATCCGCTAAGGTGAAACAATTGTTCTCGGTATGGAGAACTAACTGTTGTGTAACCATTTATATATATATATATATATATATATATATGAAAACAGGAGGAAAAAGACGATTATGAGGAAGAAAAATATATTCTTTTCCTTTTTTTGTCTCTCTCTCTTTTTTTTCTGGGTTAGAAAATGATTAAAGCGAAATGTTTTACTTTGTGTGAAGTGTTAAGGTATTAGTTGATTTATTTATTATTTAACAATGGCATTTATTTATCTATTTATCTATTTAATTATTGTCTATTACCAGTTTCTGCATTTATATGCATTATCAAATGATAGTGAAATGTATTAGAGTGGTGTCGCACATGTTAAACAGAAGATGCAGAAAGAATAATGTTATATACAAACAAGGTTTAAGAAGTGAAAAGAAAAAAGAAAAAGGAAAAAAAAAACGTGCATAATGTGGAACGTAAAAAGTCAATGTGGAAGAAAAGTTAATGTTATTTACAAGCACAGTCATTGAAGTTAAGCAGTTCAAAATGTGTTAATATCGCAAGAGTGCTTAGTTGAACTATGGTTCGGTGAAGGAGGCAAATAGTGGACTGTGGTTTGATATGATTTCACTTTTTAGAGCGTTAATATGCAGGGGGAAGCAATTCTTGCTGGGTGATATTTAATTTATTTAAGAAAAAGGATTAGGTAGGGTGTGAGGGAGGTAACTCTTGTAAATGTTTGATGGTTTGTTGCAGTTTTAGATTGGTCCGATTTTTAGGGCATTGAGTACTGGTTGAAATTTATTAATGAAATGTGTTTCCTTATTGGTGCGTTGGATGAAAGTAGCGTTGTCTATGAATTTGTAAATGGGGAAAATTTTATAGTTTGGAAGTTGGTTGAGAGTACCATTGGCGATATGTTCACTAAATGCAAACTTTCTGTATTCCTGTATTTTAATTTGTGATTTATGGACGGTCATACGTTGACGGAGGCTGTTTTTTGTCTGTCCTATGTAATGCTCTTGACAACCTGAGCAGGTCAAAACATAGATAACGTTTCAGATGCACATGTAAAGTTGTGTTTAACTGTGAAACGTTGTCCTTGTTTAAAATGGAATGTTGAACCTTCTATTAGATTTAAGAATATGCCACAGTTGGGCCTTCCGCATTTTGTTATTGTAGGGCTTATTGTGAGGGTTTGTTGGATTTTGGCTTGTGTGGGGATGTTTTTTTATGGATTTGGGTTGTCTTTTGCTATTTATGATGTTGTGTGTTTGGAGGATATTGTTCATTCTTGGGTCTCTTTTTAGTAAAGGAATGTTCTGGAGGATGGTGTCCAATGCTTCATTGTTGAGGGGGTTGTGTGTGGAGATGTATGGTAGAGTTTTTTGTTGCGGTTCACTCCTGGGTTTGGGGTGTCTGAGTTCCTGGATGTCTAGTTTTAGGGCACGTTGGAATCCATTGGTGATTAGGGATGGTGGGTAGTTTCTGCTGATAAGTGTGTTTTTTAATTCTTCTAGTCGTGTGTTTATCTGAAACTATTGTGCAGATCCCTCTGGCTAGGTTGTAAGGAATTGCCATTTTGGTGGGTCTAGGGTGGCACGAGTTTAATGGAAGGTATTGTTTGGAGTCTGTGGGTTTGTAGTACTACAAACCCACAGACTCCACACGACTAGAAGAATTAAAAAACACACTTATCAGCAGAATCTACCGGCGATGGATCGATTCCTAGTAATCTACCTGTGTGTGTGTGTATGTGTGTGTGTGTTTGTGTGTGTGTATGTGCGTGTGTGTGTCTGCATGTGTGTGTGTATGTGTGCGCGCGCGTGTGTATGTGTGTGTATGTGTGTGTGTGTGTGTGTGAAAGTGAGTCAAATATACATATATATATAGAGAGAGAAAGAACCATATATCCAGAGAAGACAGTATATTGTATATATACTACATACATATTACAGAGATGAGTACATATTCTTCTCTGTAATATGTAGTATATATGCAATGTACAGTGTCTTCTCTGGAGATATGGTTCTTCCTCTCTCTATATATGAATGCATATATATCTTCTAAATTTGACTTATTATTGCTCTGGATAATGTCTATTGAGCTTGTTGATGCACATAACTCTAACATATTTAATATATTACATTTGTACATATATATATATATATATGAAAAAGGAAAAGAATTACTTCACTTGTAGTTGGTATTATATATATATATATATATATATATATAAATATATATATATATACGTAAAATGTGCTTCCGTTTCTACATATGAATTTATAAGAATATGATGACTTTATTGACATATCGATTCAGTTAAGGTGACACTATGAAATTAAAGAAAATGTCTGTTAGCCATGATTAAATTTACAATATATTCCATATCGATACAAGCGAATCTATTATGAATTATTATTCTATATTATTCGTTTCAATCACCTTATAACCCTTTACATTATTGGCAAAAATCACACTTTATATTTTTAATCATTACTTCGACATTCCATTCTCAGAATATATATTTGTCTTCGTGTGCGGTTATATAGTTCTAAACTTATCGACAAGTAAAGTGGACCTCAGTCAGTTTCGACAAGGATTGTTCTAGTACCGATAGCTCATGTAATTAACTTTCAAGTAACTGGGAATTTCACAGATACGTGTACACTTACCTCAATTCTGAGGGAGATACAGCGTGACTATATTTGACAAGGCTTGCCTTTTGAATTTCAGGCACAGAACTTCAGATTGGTTTCAAACCAGTTTCCGTGCACCCAATTTAACTCACAAAGCATAAGTCAACTCGAGTTTGTGGTAAATGATACTTGCCCAAGATGGCACGCAGTGTGATCGAACCCGTAAATTAATGATTGCGAAACGAACTTCTTAGACATTTCTCTATGCTGTGCCCAATGAATATTCAACGTATTTATTGAAGGTGAGAATTACTAGAACCGAAACCTTTATAATTTTAACTAAAACCTCTTTCTTCTAACAACAAAAGAAGTATACGAGGAGATAAAATATTCCTTCCTGTTAAGAGGATGTGGGTGTTTTTATTGATGAACCCAGTGAAAGACGTCTTACCGGGGATTTTGGTGAGACCCTGGAAATATTAAATGAACGGTGGCTGAACAGAAATATGGAGGGGGGTGTGTGACACGAAT
>OZ024741.1:60684983-60709983 GCA_964016885.1 Eledone cirrhosa
AAGATACTAAGTACCCTTTCTGATTAGCTTTGGTTTTCCATCAGATATCCATCGGATTTCTGGGGTTTTACAAAGCGAAACTGATCAGTAAGGGCCATTAGAAGAGGTAAATATTTATATTATATTTTTTAATTTATTTTAAAAGATTGGTTAAAATTTGCTTGTTCTGCTTATCTTAACATATATATATATATATATATATATATATATATATATATATATATATATATATATATATATATATATATATGGTGGCTGCCAACTCGTTTTCGAGTACGGCCACTACTTTATATCCATGTAGGAGAACCCCTACCGATGCGCTGAACGAGTGTGACATTTTAGTCCAGCCAGCGACTTGAAAACTCTGGTACAAACACTACACTTGTGACAGTTATTGACACATAGTGCTGGGCCCATGGTACCATGTGACAACAAGTGCAGAGAGATCTCCAGATATAAAGCAATGCCTGTGCCGTGAAACTTTTATAGTGAGCAAAGGTACTGCACAAAGCCTGTCCCACTCTCTTAACCAAGATGATATTTACCAAAAAGAAGAACAAGTCAACATCATTGGATACCATCAGGGTTGCAGGTGTTATATCAGAGCTTTCCTTCTCCTAGAATTCTGCCTTGACAAAGGCTAAGGAGTCATCTCTCCCGGTGATTTTGGATGGCCATTGACTCTTAAGAGCACCGTTGCCCTTTGACAGGTTTTGTTTTTAGTCCTGCAGGATGTCCAAAGTCAGCCTCCTCACCAAGAAACCTTGGTGGGGTTGCCAGTTTAGTCGCCAACGACCGGACCATGAGACAGGTTGTACTGGGATACATGTTACCAGTAACACCAACTTATATATATATATATGTAGGGATGGGTATATATAGACGTACGCCTATATATATTCCTCTCTCTCACATATATATATATGTATATAAATCTATATTCTCATATATTCTCATATAAATTGTGAGGTTGTGAGTTCGATTACCGGACCGGATGATGTATGGCTTCCTTCAGCAAGACATGTTATTTCACGTTATTCCAGTTTACTCAGCTGTAGAATTGAGTTACAACGTCACTGGTGACAAGCTCTATTAGCCTTAACCTTTCCCTTGGACAACATCGGTGCAGAGAGGAGACGGATATGCATAGGCGACTGCTATTTTACAAACAAAAAAACACCATGCCTGGGCTTGTGTCTTGGAGGGTAACATTCTCGTTGCAAAACCCACGGTCATTCGTAACCATAGGGGCTCTTTATATTTTGCCATATATATATATATATAAACTAAAAATTTATTGACATATATATATCTAAAATAAACACATGATTGTTTCATGTGTTTATATTAGATATATATATGTCAATCAATTTCTAGTCGATATAAAATGCTCGGATCTATTCATTGGAATCTTTGAGCATATTCTACAGTGGATATGGCGCATGTCTTGGACATGACACCCTTAATTTAATTTTGGATATATATATATATGTATGTATATATGCGTGTGTGTATATATATATATATATATATATGTGTGTGTGTGTGTGTGTGTGTATATATATATATATATGTGTGTGTGTGTGTGTATATATATATATATATATATGTGTGTGTGTATATAAATATATATATATATATATATATATATATATATATATATATATATACGAGGTGTGTCAGAAATGTTCCAGGACTGATATCACAAAAGATTTATTTCAAACCCAAACTTCACACTAAGAGTTTTCTCCTTCAAAGTAATCCCCCTGGAGTATGTAACTGTAATCTTAACTCCCTGCAGCGATAACACTTTTTTCTTCATAATTTAATATACATGTCCTCTTTTTCAGGTCGTCAAGCAATGAGCACAGAGCAACGAACAAACTTGAAGTTTCTGGTACAGTTGGGGAAAACTCCGTCAGAAGCACTGGGATTGCTGCGCCAAGAGTATGGAGATGAGACGATGTCACTCTCACGTGTTTTGGAGTGGTGCAAGATGACCCCAGAATCGGAAGGCCCTCAACAACCAGGACTGAGGTCAACGTTGAGCGCGTCAGGCAGATGATGCGCAGCGATCGTCGGTTGACTGTTCGACTGATGGCAAATGAGCTGGGCATGAATCGGGACAGCGTCTGGAAGATTCTCACTGATGATGTGGACATGCGGAAAGTCTGCGCGAAGATGGTGCCAAAACTGCTGAACGATTACCAGAAGGGTCGACGCATGCAAGTGTGCCAGGACATCCTCGAGCATCTTGAAACCGAACCAGACTTGCTAGGGACAGTCATCACTGGCGATGAGTCATGGATCTTCGAGTACGACCCGGAGGGGACCCGTTTTGAAGAGGTGGACGACATCAAAAAGGCCGTGACGACGGAACTGCGGAGGACCCCGGAAGAATCCTTCCAGGAGTGCATGCAAGCGTGGCAGAAAAGTATAGAAAACTGCATTAGACTCCAGAGGGATTACTTTGAAGGAGAAAACTCTTAGTGTGAAGTTTGGATTTGAAATAAATCTTTTGTGACATCAGTCCTGGAACTTTTCTGATACACCTCGTATATATATAAATATAAATTCAGCGAGAATCGCATTTCGGCGGGTAGAAAAAGCGAAACGTAACGCAAATTCCGAGTCATGCTATATATATGTATGTATATATATATATATATATATATATATATATATATATATATATATATATATATATATATATATATATATATATATATATTTATATATATAGCGGCGATGAATTAGGTTTTTTATATGAAATCGTGTGTCGAAACAAATATTGTTATACTTGGGGAGGGTCATATTTGTGTAATATTGCCAGAATTAATAACAGAACACACTCACTGTTTGGTTGGTTTTCGCTTCTCGCTTCTGTGTCTTTTATATCGGTAATCTAACTTACTCGGTCCTCAATGTTGCCATTGACTGACCGACGGTCAAAAATAATACAGATACAATATAGACACAAACACATATATATAGTTTATCATAAATCTTTCGTTGCACATCTGCAACATCGTCAGTGGTGCTATCTTTTACTCCTGTTGTATTGTATGTCTACGCCATTTTTATTCAGTCTGTCTATATATTTATTTATTAATTTGCTTGTTTGTTTATTTTATTTTGTCTTCTTTGCGCATGCGTTTGCGAGTGTGTATAGTGTTTTGTTTGCTGTGTGATGGGTGACTAGTGTGTGTTTATGTGCTTGTGTATGTATTTATTTATTTATTTATTTATTTATTTATTTTATTTTATTTACTTATTTATACTTCTCTTAGGTCAGTGTTGTTTGTTTGGGTGTTGTTGTTATTCCATTCATTTATTTCTGTTTAGTCTTGTCTTCTAATTTCTATTTCACTGGCCTCTCTGATTTGCCTATCTGCTGGGTCATTTCTATGTTTAGATATTATTCTAATTTCTATGTTGTCTATGTTACTGTCATGTTGTTGTCTAGCATGTTCGTATAGTACTGATCCGTTTTTTCGTCCTTTTAGTTCCCCCCAGTGTTGGTCTATCCTTTCACCTATGCTACGAGCTGTCTCACCTATGTATGTTGTTGTCATGTTTCTGCAAGTACCCTCTGTACATCTTATGCTATAGACTACGTTTCTAGTTTTTCAGTTTATCCGGGGGTTTATCTTACATGTGATACATTTCCTATTGGTACAGTGGGTTTTCTTAAAAGGGTAGGTTTTGCTGATCAGGGATTTTATGGTGGTTCCTGGCTTTTCTATCACCTTAATTTTTAAGTGGGTCTTTCTCAGGGCCTTTCTACACTGGTTAGCTAATTTCCCTCCAGGGGTAGCGTCCACAAACATGACACTCTGGTATCTCTGGTTGTCGTACCATGAGGTGGCTTTCCCTATCTTATGTCTAGCCCTATCTAAGCTATTCCATGATTTGCTCCTGTATAATGGGCAAATTCCTTTCATGTCCAGTTCTATGAGGGTCTTATACTTATCCATGGCTCCTTCGTATACTCTGACTCTGTCTCTTTGGTTGTAGCCAGAGAACTGCATGCCGTTGATGAAGTGTTGGATGTGTCTTTCCATTTCTGTTGGGTCGCACATGCGGGACACATTCTTCATCACTCGTACCAAATCTGCGATCAGAATATTAAACTTAGCACTACTCGACATTGCTGAGTTTTTGAGTATCAGGTATTTGGAGGCCATGGGTTTAGCATAGTGTGAGTGGAGAATTTGGGCTCTCTCGTCTATAGTGTTAATCCAGTTTGATTTAGAACGTATAGTGTTAATCAAGTTTGATTTAGAACGTAGCACGATGGAAAGCATCCAGCAGATAGCTAATTCCATACACCAGAGTATAACTGTAACTATCGACTTCCCTTCCAAACACCCTAACAATAGACTACCTGTATTAGACACAGAACTCTGGCTTCCAGATTTCTAGTTACCTCTGAAGATTTGCTAATCCATTCCTTTATCCCTCCTTTGCTCGCCTACCCTCCTCAACCGCTCTATAGTTCCCTGTAAAAACAAGACCACCGGATCTTGCCATCATCTTTTCCTATTGTAGATCATTAAACACCGTGTAGGTAGAGTCAATATTAAAGGGGATCGCCTGGTCATGGGCATCACAAAACACGTTTGATAAGAAAAACAGTAAAGGAAACAAAATCAGTGGAGATATTTCGCCTATTGAATGTACAGATATACACAATAGCTATTCCTACTATTGATAATCAGAAAATATGACGGAGGCTTTAACACTGACTTGAACTCAGAACATAGAAAGACGAATTTAATTATAATCTCACTGTGAGATTACTGCTCTAACGCTACAGACATTTAACCGAGTTTAAACTAAATACATACAGCTCTATATCACTAACTCATCCTTGAAACATAGCATTAATATTAGTTTTAAATCGATATCATATGATTTAGTCAGGGAACACTTTACAATGTTGGATTACATATAAGAGTTGATAATTTAGAAATTACAGCACAAAGAAGATTAATTTCATTTCACTAACTACAATTCCAGATGTTTAGAAGGAAGTGGAAATTGGATATATTAATATCCCTTCGCTATATTAAACGTATTACTGAAGTAAGTAAATTAAAATGGCGTCTCTTTGAAATATAATCTGAATCACTGACTCGATTGACCGGGATCAGAATACTTTATTTTATAGCTATCCCTAATGACTCTGATATCTGTAATGAACACCGCTATCCTATGCTCTCTATTTCATCTTGAAAAACAAATATAAAGCATATTCGTTGCTTAATGTTTCAAAGTAGATATAATACAACGTACTTGTCGAAATCGCTTCAAAGAAAATTAAACGCCAACTGATACACTTTAGCCGTAAATATTGATTCAACACCATAAATGAAACGGAAAGCTTATAGTGCGTGAAAACTGTTAAGTCTCCTGAACTGGAAAGTTCAATAATTTTTCAATAATAAATATTCAGCCGAAGGTGCTGTGCAACATAACTGAACACAGAACCATGTGGTTGGTTGCATAGTGAACACCTAAGCCACAGTCATGTCCGTGTCTCTAACAATATTACTGTTTTTTATTTCATTAAAATTGTATAACATTTATATTAATTTAGCGCCAAGACTTCACAAAAAAAGAAAAGTTTCTGGCATTAAAGACTGAATTATATATTATTTAATATTGGCAAGATATCTGGAGACATAACTCTTTTGTAAAATGTCATGACTTGCTAAAAAGCTTCTGGAGAAAAAGGTATTGCTTTAAATGTTTTCAAACTCTAGTATTCCTGAGATAGACGTTAGATTGTCAATAATTCATATCAAAATGTTATCTTTACAGCTAAAATTTCGTGGTTTAACCGAATGCAAATTTGACCTATAGGTAGCGAAGTGGCAAGTTGGTTAGAACGTTGGATAGAATACAGTGGAATACTTTTCCAGCGTTTCTTTCAGAAATCAATTTGGCCTGTTATAGTTTTCAGGTTGATAAATACAGAAGTTCAATACTGGGGGTGATTCTTCCTCTATTCCGTAGAGTTTCATAGGTAAAATTAAAAATAACTAAATATAAATGTTTTGTTATGTTATATATATATACAGTATATATATATATATACATATAATTGACATAATCGTCAGGGAATTTATGAAACTTCGAACATATTCTAATTTTTTTTACATAATGACTTGCTCCAATGTGAGATTAAAAAACACGCACACCGCTCTCATTCTCTCACCCACGCACACTCTCCTCCCATTTCCTGTGTGACTGATGTCTTCACGACATATGCAACAGATTAAATAAATGGATGGATGTGATAATGGGGGAGACAATGCGAGATTAGAAATGACCAAATTCAATTAATTCATATAACTAGTTTGTTTTCCCTTGCTAGCATAAATAGTAAGAAACTTGTTACGTGAATGAATTCATTTTCATAGAAATAAGAAATATATAAATGTATGCAGGCACAAATATGCTATTCATTTTCAACATAGTGTACAGGAGTGACGTAAAATAAAGTGTTTTACTCAAGAACACAATGCACCCGGTCCAAGAACCGAACCCATGACATTACTATCGTAAATCTAATATCCGAACCACTAGGCCACGTGCATTCACAACAGAACTTGACATGCACCTAAATAAGATATACTAGAATACAAATATTAGAAGAACTGCACCAACTTGCATGATCACACTCTGTTTTCCGTCTTTTGAAAAAATATCATGAAATACAAGATAAATATGTAAACTGTTGTTCAGTTCTTCTTAACTTTGGCTTACGCTCCTTTATTTCTAATTTCTATTGCACTGGCTTTCCCCAAAGGAATTCTAACCACATATTTGAGAATGCACCATATAGACTATATTAAATTACAATAGATATTCAACATGTCCTATATTGGTTCCTGTTTTAATATTCCAGTATAAGTTTTGGATATCCATCGGTGCCAAGGACAAGTGTTCCAATTGTTCAAACAACAAAACAGCCTATTCCTTGAATTACCATGCAAGTGCCTGTGCATTCTGGACTAGTAATGCTTAGAAAAATCCAGTTTGACAGTGTGTGAGAAAGCTGGTCTTTCGAATTACAAAATAACTTGTGTGGACGGCAATTACGTGAAATAAAGTACCTTGCACACGAATACAACGTCTTGCTGAACATGAAACTTATGACTGTTCGATAGATGAGCTGGAAACGCTATCAACTAAGCCATGTGCCTTCTATAAATTCCGATATACCATTCCAGTCACAAACAAGATGAGAATAAAAGGTTATTTCGTCATAACGTATCTAATTTTCTCAATAAAGAATATATATTAAAATTCATCGCCAATCTCAAAGAATAATTAAAAGTGCAATTATGTTTCGTTGCTTTGCTAAATTGAAAATATGAATTAATCGTTGAATCTCAGTGTTTTATGTGCTTCGGTAAAGGCTATGTGTATTCTGGGAAGATAAGTATGATGCAAAGTGGCCTAACATTTCTTATATTATAGAAATGATTGATAGAAAGTATAATGGTTCTTCCAAAATGTACTGGATAATATATGCTCGGTAGGTTTCCTAGTCACTACCAGAGACTGGGTGATGCCAGGTGACCTGGAATGGCGGTTGAAAATCTCATCACATTTTACAATGCTCATATTGAGATCAGATAACATCTTTGTTTCCGAAGTGAGAAGGCAGCTAACTTCTATCTGGAAGGAGACGATGGGGGATGCACAGGAAAGAAGGAGAGCTAAACAACGGTAGTTGGTGAAGGACCAAGTGTATTCCAGTTGAAGTTGGCAGTCGGAAGTTCGCAAATTGTTCCCTTAACAAAACTTACGAAAGTCTGGACCTTACGAGGGCAAACAGGAGAACAATCAGGACCAATGTGGAAGCTGTAGAGAAGCTATCTAGATGTTTTATAACTGAAGAGAAGGGAAATGTGGTTTCAGTAGTATATATGCAACTTGGAGACATACTAAGGCCTGATCAACCTCGGTTGATCAACTGGAGAAGGAAGGTATGTTGTAAGACCCGAAACATCTACGGTCTTGCACCATAGATGTTTGAAGAACATGAATATATTTACAGATCTGAATGATGGAATTTGGCTCTCCTAAGAGATTCAGGATCATTGTATAGATGACGTCATCATTAATTATATGCTAAGATTCACAGGATTATGCTGTTAATTGACTATTTCCATAACTAAGGATATGAGTTAACCTTAAAACAACGCATTAACGAAATTTCATTCACTGCAAATATTCAATCCCGACTATATATTGATTTACTATGCCAGAGACATTAATTTTGTAGTATATTCAATAAAGTCATAATTAATACGATGGACAGCGTATAAAATGTTGTCAGATAGATTTTCATGGATTGCCATCTATTAACTTTATCGTAAAAGGATTTTGCAGGAAACATTAAACTCATATGTTGAAATTTAGATATGTATATCAGTGCATCCATAATTATATCATACCTTAGTCTTGTAGAAATCTAGACACAGATTGTATCACACGGCGCGGCATTTGGGCAAGCATTTCTATCATAGTCTCAGGGTGATTTATAAATTATCTGAAAAATTTGGTGGGCTGAAACGGTGCAGAATCCCGTTTTGTATATATGTTTCTATTATCCTATTTAATTACAGCAAACAAAATGAAAATAATATAAATCGGATATTGGATGTACTTCGTCGAACGTAGAAGAATGGAATTTTTAGATCCATCCATATATGGAACCTTAACTCCTGTTGGAGGGGTCGAGACGTCGTCATGATGGGGTGTCTTGCGCATGTATACTTGGCAGAGCCCATAGCTCTCCAATTCTGGACACAGCCGATTTCTTCTAGAGAATTAGAGAAATTGAGCGATAGGGAATGGTACTTTATTTTATTGACCTTGAAGGGAAGAAAAGCAAAGTTGATCTGAGGGGTTTGAACTCAGAACGTGAAAAACTGAAGCAAATACCGCAAAATATTTTGCCTAACGCTCTGACAATTCACTAAATCCACTGCCACCGTCCTCAAATTAATAATAAATATCATTAGGTGATTTTAACACTAGATTATATTCTCTGATATTACGACAGGTATTAACAGTGTTTATATTTGCTTTAGGAATCAATATTAATTATTTGAAAGAGGCGCCATTACTTCCATTAATTTGCTGGAGAAAGCTCGTATGGAGTTACAATCTAATGACAGTCAGTTATGATTTAGAAATTATAATTTATTATGAAGGTGGTGTATACTATGAAATAATATGTAGCCCCTGGTGAGGCGCTATTATAACTTTGTTTCGATTATCAGATAAAACAAATCCATTTGATATAATATCGCTAATGTGTTGGGATTGCTAGGGAATCACATTATCGCATTTCTATCTTACTCTAAAATATTGGTTCTTTTAGGCAATTGGAAATTTATTAAGCTATTATTTGTTAAGAACGGGTAATAATCGCCAATGAGCTGAAGTTTTAGTTTAAACAATTGCAACTTTATTTGTATAGTTAATGAACTTGCCAAAAGGCATGTAAATCACAGTATGAGTTACCGCCCTCAGTATATTGCAGGTATTTGTAAGTCTTGAGATTTTGTGTCACATATTTTTGACATTTGATTATGTATGGAGGCGGTGAATTGTTAGGATTACTAGAACATCGGATAGAACGCTTTGTTTTATTCATTCTGGCTTTCTGCGCTATAAGTTCAAATCCTGTTGAATTTAACTTTGCCGTTCATCCGTTCGAGGTCGATTAAAACGTACTTAGATCAATTTTCTCTCTCTCTCTCTCTCTCTCTCTCTCTCTCTCTCGCCCTGGAAGAAAATCGTTTTGTTCAGACAGGGAGAAGGATGGGCCAAGCCAGGTTTTAAATTACCTGACAGGTTTTATGTCATGACGGCGCCCTCACGATTCCATCAAAGGTTAAGGGCCCATATATGGATGAATTGATGGTTATATAACTGAATTCAAAGTTTACCTCTTCTTTACTGAATGAAAATGATTCCTTTTCAGATTAATTTACAAAGGAATCGTGTCGAATGTCCCAGAAGGGAGGTCCACATAACGGGTAATGGATTTAGACATATGTCTATATCTTGTTTATTTACATGCAACATAGACGACATCTAAAACAACGACATACGGAGACGCACACCCAAATGTAATAATGAACATTAGTAAACTCACAACTCGATATATGAAAAAGAAATAATTATTCTATGGACATAGTTTGCACAGACACACAAGATATGGATTATACTAATGCCGTTAGTATAACTGCTCATAAAATTAACATGAGACTGAACAATAAACAGACCCGTGTACCATTAAGATAATTCTCTAGGAGATTCAGCGTGACTCCATTTGTGAACAGTCTAGCACTTTGAATAACAAGTACTGTCCATCCGACGGGCTTCTAAAGAGTTTTTGTCAACATATTTCACTCATAGGACACAGCTCAGCTTGCTTAATGCTGTGGTAACTGACACTTGCCCCTCTTATCGCGCAGGAGAATCATTCGATCGTGCTGCGTCTTCTTAGACTGAAACAATGCTAGAAACGTATCAGAGCTGTGGACAGAATGATCGGCAGATCATTAGATAATTACATTGTAACACGTTTTTACTTCCCTTTATATTGTGTTCAAATACTCATAAGATCAACTCTTCCTTCCATTCATCAGAGCTCTGTAAAATAAAATAACTATCATATAAAGTGTTTAGTTTCTCCGACTAAATAGTTTCATGAAATTAGCTAGCTTTAGGTATCTAATAGAGATTGTTAAAGCCGACTGATTATCATAAGATAGACCTAGTGGTGCGGGATGGAATTTCAAAATCTCAAGGTGTGCCGCGATAGAAAAATGCTAAGAACCACTGCTGGAAGAGGGTTATTCTGTCTGGGTGCTTATCGTCACCAAAGGCATTCTGGCGCTTGTTGTGACGAGAAGCCTGCTGTGTCGAGGCTCCTTCTGATTATGTTATTCAGAGCGATGTGTTGGGGGAAACGATTTACAATATGGTGAAACAGAGCGACGTATCGGGGGAACGGATTTGCAATATGGTGGCACAATAGTGGGTGTAGACCTAACTCGTCAACAACAGCCCCACAGTGTCATTTGTGGAGCTCGCACGCACGGATGTCGAAACGCTGAGCCAGACCGATGTGAGTGCACTTATCATCAAGAAGAGTACCGATTGATGAGAAGGGTATCGGATTGAGCCACGCGCCACTGTTTGGTTACGAGGCGGAGCAGAGGCAGGTGAGATGGTGTTGGTCCAAGGATGACTCAATCCGCTTGAAGGTAGATCTGCACTTTATGTCTTCATAGGTATATTGGACATCTGTATAATTATGTTCTGCCGTTCTGCGGAGAAGCTCACTAATGAGAGAGTGGCTGCAATAGATTGGGTAGAAATAAGCCGGTAGTTCCAGGTCAGTAGTGAAGGCTGAGGTCACCGAATTTCCCGGAAAGTTTCAGTTAATGTCAGCCGGTGCCCTCAAAACTAACATTGCAGATGAGGTCAGCACAACGTCGGATGGTGGGATCAATATCAACAAAGCGATCTACGAGAGGCAAAGGCGCACAGCGCAGCGTGAAAATGATTTGAGGAAGGGCGAAGCAGTTCTTCAGGAGGAAGAGCACCGAGTGTGCATCAATGAGGTGCAATCGCTCCATCATCCATGGCAGCTCTGCACGTTTGTTCTCTAAACACTTTAGTATGGCTTTCGAGATGATTGGAGGGTCGAGAATGTAAACGGCGCCTTTCGGCGTTAGCCGAGCTTCAGTCAAAGCGAGTTGCAGGCTAAGTACATCATCATGAAAACAACTTCGTGGACTGTAGCGACATGAAACCAGAATCGGTAGACCAAGGAAAATACCTTACAGTCTGTAATTATTACCTCTATGTTTGAGATCAAATCTGGCCGTTCAAATCGTTTACATTTTTCAGTATCGGGTATGCGGGTGATTAAGTAATCACTTACAAAATACTGTATTCGGTTATTCAGCTGTACTCTGTACTCTGTCACTGATGTCGAATGTGTGATCTCCTGCTAAATTATGATAACACTTTTATCATTAAAAAGATGACGAAATTTCTAAATTATTTATACTTGATCGTTTTACGCTGTGAAGTATAATCCCGATATGGTCATATTTAGCTTTCATCTCTCAGCAGTCGATTAAATAAGTACTGAGGCAAGTACTGATATTGATTTCTTTGATTATCTTCTCCACATTACACCCACCGCTCATTCAACTTTCCTACATATCTGAGTCATTGTATCAGTGTACAACTTACATTTTACGAATCTAAATTCAGAAGTTTATTTGGGCAATCGATTAGCAGAATCGTTAAAGTGTCGACCCGATTGCGTACGAACATCTTAACCATTCTAAGAGCACGATGATGGTGATCTAAATTACAATATTACTATCAATTGCTTATTGGGTTCAAATATCGACAGAATCCACTTTAGTTTCTATGTTGAATAGGATAATATGGGCTATATGCACAGAATATATATATATATATATATATATATATATATATATATATATATTTAGTACATATTTTCTGTACACACATGATATACAGAATAAACATAGGTCATATATACAGAATATATATACATAAAGTAACCATGCTCTGATATATAGCGAATATATAGAGAGAAGAAAAATGGGCAATATACGAGAGTCGATTCAATTGATTATATATTCCACTGTAAACAACATTTCTGTAGAGATCAGCCAATCTCACCAAACATTACTATTGGCTATCGATTTATTTATTTATTTTGGCCTTGTCGTTCATTGTTTCTTTATTGATGTTGGGTGGTCGCAGAAAAGCTGGATAGTTATTGACATCGCTTCACAATTATTAGGCTCCGGGTTTGTCCCCATAGTGTGGTATATTTAAGAGTGTGTCATTTCTCATAGCTTCCAGTCCACATATGATCCTCCAGTCAAATTTGACAAATGGAAACTGTTTGAAAGTCCAAAGACTAGACTATACTTTCAAAGCCCATATGTTGTACATCAAAGTCATGTACAAACTGTCATGGTGAATCCTCCAAGAAATTACGTTAAGAATACTCAGCCACTTGCAGGTTAATTTAACGAGAAGGCTGTTCCGTTGATAGAATCAACTGGAACACTCGACGTCGAAACGGACGGAGGTCCAATATTCATTATAATTATTGGAATTGTTGTCGTTTTATATCATATTTATTGCTAATTTCTTATTTGCTGTTAATGCTATTCAACAATAATTGATTCAAAGGTGATTGGAAATGATTACGCGAACATATGACACATTCGATATGTCTAAAATTGAAAATAGTAATTGTATTTCATGCTTGCAATTTATATACAAGGGTTAATGAGGTGAATGCAATAATGAAAAATCGATTGAAGAATATTTCACTGTTCTTGTTCTAACAGATGCACCGTGACATGGGTCAAATAATTCTGCTATCGAACAGTTAACTCAACTAACAAATTGTTTTAGTATCATTTACATACCTGATAATGGGTGTCAAATATTACTGCATTACAATATAGAGAAAGAATTGGAAGGGAATCACGTCGTTTTTTATGGGTGATCCAGTTGTTCAGTCAACTCTACAGCCGCCCTGTAAATGGCTGAGCATTCCACAGACAGACCTACCATTAACGTAATTCTCGGGGAGATCCATCTTGACAGTGTTGGTTAAACTGACCCTTTGAATCACAAGTACAGTTCATTCGACTGGCTTCCAAAGAGTTTCCGTCTATCCAATTTCACCCACACGGCATAGCTCGAGTTAATACTATGGTAAATGACACTTTCCCAAGATGCTATGTAAAGAGATCGAACCTGAGACCCAATTATTGTGAAGCGATCTTCGTAACTATTCGGCAATGCTGCGTTCCCAGAGAGAGAATTATATTCTTTAACTTACTTTTAGGATGGGTGCGGTTAAGATGTTCGCTTCGTAACCCTATGATCCTTCGTCGCTCACATTGCATGACATCTTGGGAAAATCTATTCTAATTTAGTCTATATTATGAGAATGAGTGCATTGACAGAAATAGGGCTCACAATCGTAAGGTCCGGATTTTGATTACCGGCATGCGTTGTTATCTTTGAACACACTTTATTTCACCTTGCTCCAGTTCACTCAGCTGGGTAAGGAATTAAAAGGGCCACACTTAGCAGATTGGCACGCTGACTATCCCTGCGACTTACATTAAAGGTACACATATCTATGAAATGCTCAGCTTTTGTTTATGCATTTCTATGGTAGTTTATAAGCTTGCGATTGCCTTTCAAACGTTTATAGAATTTCAAAGGATAACATGCCCATATATGTATATATATATATATATATATATATATATATATATATATATATATATATATATATATATATATATATATATATATATATATATACGTGTATGTGTGTGTGTGTGTCTTTGCGTGTGCGTGTCTGTTTATGTGCGTGTGTGTGTCTGTGTATGTGTGCGTAATGTGCACGTACGACGGGTGACTGAAACGTTTTGAGCCTCACACAAGAAAACCAATAGATATGCCAATGCAATTGTGTCTGTGACGTCTGTAACATGTTGTTACAGTGCTAGCAAGGTTTCATGGTCTAACACCTTTCCATTTCTTTTCGCATATTCTTAAAGTTGACGTACGTGGGTGTTTCATGAAATATGGAAAAACTTAAGTATCGAGCAGTGATCAAATATCAGCAGTTCAACGGCATGAGGCCTTGTTGAGATCCATAATGACATGCAAGATGCCACGTCATATGCCACGGCCAAACGCCAGGTAAATGAATTCAAGTGTGTCAAGGAAGGTGTGGAAGATGACCTGAGGTCTGGGAGGCCGTAACAGTGACCACACCAGAGAACATTAACCCTGTCCTTGGGATGGTGATAGAAGATAGCAAAAAGATAGCAAAAATCTTAAGTATTTCCCACAAGCTAACCAATAATATTCTAACGCACATATTTTGTTTGAACAGGTGTCTGCACACTGGGTTCTACGTCTTTTGAGTGAGAAGAAGAAGCGCACTCATCGCATCATGTCTTCCAAAAATTCGGAAGTTTTTGAAGCTGATGTGGAAGATCTCCTGGCATGATTTGTAACCATGGAGTAGACTTGGGTCCATCACAAACAAGCTGAAACAAAAGGATAGTTTAAACAGGGGAAGCGCCCATACTCCCCTACTCCGATGAAGGCCAAGGTCACACCAGTTACTTCAGGACCGGTGGAAGAAGGGCATGGACTCAAAAGAAGAATATGTTGAAAATTAAAACAAGAAAATATGTGTATATCCTACCGTTTGCTAGAAGCTCAAAGGTTTTTAGTCACTTCTCGTATATCTGTCAAAATAATTGGTAGTATAAATATCCGTTTATGTTTACGCTTGAAATGTTAACATTTGAGCATATTTAGACATATGTATGCAAGAGTGTGTATATATATATATATATATATATATACGTATATACGCACGGTTGCAAGAGTGTATAAGTGGATGCCTTTGAAAGAGCGTTTATATATTGGTATACATACAAGAGCGTCTATATATATATATATATATATATGTATGCTTACAAGGGTGTGCAAGCACGTCAGTAGTAAGTATCAATTATTTAATGGCTTCAACAAATAATTCGATAAACCACCTACGATATGTGATGTATATTAAAACAGTAAAAATTTACAAAAATACTTTCAAATGCAGTTAGACACGCTACGCAGTTTGTTGCACACGGTAAAATAAACTTAATCCCACCAAATGCAGATAAGTACTATAATTTGTAACAATTACAGCAACATGATAATGTTTACTTTTCTATTACGATTCGGCGAAATCATATAAAAATATAATTAAAACATATCAATAAGAGCAGAAACAAAAAAAGGCCATTTATCAATTGAATGAAGAGCAGTATTACTAACGGCATTACATATATATATACGTACATATATGAACAAATATATTAAACTCACACATACGCACACACACAGATATATATATATACATTAATATGTGTATGTATATATATATATATAAACATATATATATATGCATATATACATATATATCTATACATATATATATGTATATATATATATATATATATATATATATATATATATATATATATATATATATATATGTGTGTAGTAATACATATATATATAGTTATACATATTTATATACATATACATATATATATCAATATACATATATTAATGTGTGTGTGTGTTTAATATATATATGTTTGTGTATATATATATGTATATATATATATATATATATATATATATATATATATATATATATATATATATATATATAATATATATATACATACATATATATATATATATATATACATATACGCAACTTTAATGTCATGTGCGTGTTCGTGTATATGTACACAAACATACATGTAGGAACACGCGCATCACATCAAAATTCGTGTCACACACACACACAACGATTGCGCACAACATGAACAGAAAACTTTTCTCAAAGTATAAAAATAAATATTGAATTAAATGTAATATAACGTGTACAATGTTGTATTCCCACTTTTATAGGTAACAAGATCGTGTACACATTTCTACTAAGCTAGACTTCATTAAACCAACGATAGATCTGTACACATCTACAAACAATGGAATGGATCTCCATCAGTTTCGACGATGCGTCTTCCAGTTTTTCGATCAACAAAACAACCTGCTCGTGAAATTATTATGCATGAGTATGTACCTAAACATAATTCTCGTGGAGATTTGATGCGCGTATGACAATCGTAGCTTTTAGTAGCACAAGAACAATCCGTCCTATGGGCTTCTAAACAATTTCATTCTCAAGGTTTAATCGAACTGAGGCTATGGTAAATGATACTTGCTGAAGAAGCCACAGTATCATCAAAACCTAATGGTTGCGAAGCAAACTCCTTAACCAGACATGATGGGTCCACATATGCGGCAACGATTCAGAACAACAAATTTTATGCATTTGGATATGGCATCCGGATCTTGTTGTAAAAGGGCAGCATCAGCTGGATTTTTTATTGTTTGTGCTACCTTTGTGTCATCAGCATGGCTAGTGAGGCATGTTGCATGGCTAGTGAGGCATGTTGCATGGCTAGTGAGGCATGTTGCATGGCTAGTGAGGCATGTTGCATGGCTAGTGAGGCATGTTGCATGGCTAGTGAGGCATGTTGCATGGCTAGTGAGGCATGTTGCATGGCTAGTGAGACATGTTGCATGGCTAGTGAGGCATGTTGCATGGCTAGTGAGGCATGTTGCATGGCTAGTGAGGCATGTTGCATGGCTAGTGAGGCATGTTGCATGGCTAGTGAGGCATGTTGCATGGCTAGTGAGACATGTTGCATGGCTAGTGAGGCATGTTGCATGGCTAGTGAGGCATGTTGCATGGCTAGTGAGGCATGTTGCATGGCTAGTGAGACATGTTGCATGGCTAGTGAGGCATGTTGCATGGCTAGTGAGGCATGTTGCATGGCTAGTGAGACATGTTGCATGGCTAGTGAGGCATGTTGCATGGCTAGTGAGGCATGTTGCATGGCTAGTGAGACATGTTGCATGGCTAGTGAGGCATGTTGCATGGCTAGTGAGGCATGTTGCATGGCTAGTGAGGCATGTTGCATGGCTAGTGAGGCATGTTGCATGGCTAGTGAGGCATGTTGCATGGCTAGTGAGGCATGTTGCATGGCTAGTGAGGCATGTTGCATGGCTAGTGAGGCATGTCCAAGAAGCGACACAGTATGATCAAACGCGAGACCTAATGATTGCGAAGCGAACTCCTTAACCATCCATGATGGGTCCACATATAAGGCAACGATTCCGAACAACAAATGTTATGCATATTACAGTTGGTTGTCGGTTCAATTCCCGTCAGTGAGATTTATCCTTGAACAAGATAATTTACTGTTGCTCCAGTGAACACATTCGGAAAAAAATAGTTGCATTTATAGTAAAAAAAATCATCTGCGTCACACAACGTCTGGCCGAATCTTCCCGAGAATTGCTATTTATAGCATGTTTCTGTAGAATGCTCAGGCACGTACACGTTAATTGCACGTACATGTTATTTCGTTGGTCAAACAATTGGAACACTCCTCGTCGGAACAGATGAAGGTCCAACACACATACATTTCTTCTCAACCAGACGTGATTAATTCAAATATGGATCTGTACACATCCTCATCAAATAATAACGATATACATCGTTACGGCTTTTAAACCTAATCACATTGATCTTGCTAATAGAAGCCAACGATTCAATACATCACACTATGTATATTGCTGTTGTTATATAGGGTTAAGGATTAGGAATAGGAAATGCAATTAATATGTAGCATTGGCGTTATCTTGTTTAAATGACAGTGGTAGAGGGAGAGCAACGCAAATATTCGTATATTTCAACATTTCTCCCCTATGGCATTGCTCTATGAAAATAATTAACCGCGCCTGTCTCTCTTGATTGCAACAATAAATTTGCTAATGCAACCTTATATATATATATATATATATATATATATATATAGATAGATAGATAGATAGATAGATAGATAGATAGATAGATAGATAGATAGATATGTCTGTGTATATATATATGTGTTATATATATATATATATATATATATATATATATATATATATATATATATATATATATATATATGTTATATATATATATGTGTTATATACATATATATGTGTTTTATATATATATATATATATATATATATATATATATGTTATATATATGTGTTATATACATATATATATATATATATATATATATATGTTATATATATGTATATGTTATATACATATATATATATATATAAATATATAAATATATATATATACATATATATATATATATATATATATATATATATATATATATATATATATATATATATATATATTTGGCAAGTAAGTATGTTTTGAAACAGTGAGCAGGCTTGAAGTTAGAAAATATATAGCTTTCACCGTATTTTTGACTAAAGGAATTTTAGCCTGATAATGGGGTTTAGAACCCTCAGATAAGTGGAAAAAGATGAGTATTGACGTACATGACGTCCCATGTACGTCAATACTCATCTTTTTCCATTTATCTGAGGGTTCTAAACCCAATTATCAGGCTAAAATTCCTTTAGTCGAAAATACGGTGAAAGCTATATATATATATATATACAATATTAAATAAATGGAAACTATATTTATAAAACCATATTTATTTCATTATATATATTTCAGGGATATCATATTAACAATATGCTATGCCTTCCTCAGACAAAATACAATATAAACAGTTTTATAGATAAATAGATTCGACATACCGTAACAACATCTACTTGCATTTGAGAAGGTTGATTTGGTAGTGACAAAATTGTACACAGAGAGAAAGAAAGAGAGAGAGAAAGAGAGAAAAAGAGAGAAAAAAAAAGAGAGAAAAAAAAATAAAAAAAAAAGAGAGAAAAAAGGAAAGAAAGACAGAAAACGAAGAAAAAGAAAAGAAGGAATGCATGGAACAAAATAGAGAGATGGAAAGATAGATAAAGAGATAGATAAAGAGAAGAACTTCATGTAAAGAAACAGAAAGAGATATATATATATAGAGAGAGAGGAAATAGAGATAGATACATATATATAGAAAGCTAGGTAGTGGGATGTCTGTTGAATAACGTATCAATGATACATTTATTTATTTATTTATTTATTTAGCTCTAGTATTAATGTAAGGGAGATATATGGAGGGAAAACCAGCTGTTATATAGGGAGAGAAAAAATATAGAGACAGAAAAAAACAACCATAGAATAGTCAATTTCCTAGATATAACATTAAATCTCAACACATGTCTTCACTATCCTTTTCACAAGTTGAATGAAAACTTAAACTATGTAAACTTTAACTCTAACCACCCCAGATCTGTCAAAAACACTATAGTAAACTCTGTCCAAAAACGTATCTCTACGTCGAATAGAAAGATTTTCGACGAAAAAGCCCAATACTACAATGAAGCATTAGCTAGAGCAGGATATGCTGATAAGATTGTGTACATAGATAATGATAGACAAACTAAACAAAGTAACAACTTTTTTAATTACGGCAACATCCTTAACAACTATAATAGAAAGCATCACAATAATTCCAAAGGCCAAAAAAGAAATAGAACTAGGAACATAATTTGGTTTGCCCCCCCTTTCTCACTAAACATTAAAACCCACATCGCTAAACTATTCTTTAAAGCTCTTGATAATCGCTTCCCTAGAACACATAGATATCACTCAATTTTCAATAGACATACAATTAAATTAACCTACTCATCCACCAAAAATTTAGCGCAAAATATCAATAGAATAAATAATAGGAACTTAAAACCTAGTGATAACAGCATAAATAATATACAAGTTAACAAATTTAACTGTAGAGATAGATCTAAATGTCCGTTAAATAACAACTGCTTAGTTAAAAATATAGTATACAATTGTAATGTTAATACTGACTCTAATTCTTTTAACTACGTCGGTTCCACATCGACGGAATTTAAACTTCGCTATAATAACCACAAGAATTCTTTCACAGATCCAAGTAAAAAATCTTCAACGGCACTATCAGGCGTACTATGGCAACTTAAGCTAGATAACGTTAGATATTCGACGGCTTGGAATATAGTCTCAAGAGGGATTCCTTTTAATTCATCCTCTGAGACATGTGACCTCTGCGCAGAGGAGATATTCTTTATACTAAAATCTAAAAATTCCCTTAATCTACGGACAAATTTATTCAGTTGTTGCAAACATAGATTAAACTCAACGTTTAAATATAAATTTAAATTTAAAATGTAGTATATTTAGTTTGATTTATAATTATATGGGAAACTAGCCGATAAATCTTTGATTCTCTTTTTATTCTTTTTATTTTTATTTTATTTATTTAAACATTCTTCATGAAAAATTAAGCTACCCTAAAAGTTGATGCTCCAAATATTTCGAATAAACGTTACACTAGATAAACTTCTATATTAAATATAAGAACACATGTAGACCAAATTGGGCATCCTATACTTTTAGAAATGATCTTTGCTAGATGCGATTTGATAGATAATTTTTGGCTTTATCTGTTTTTCGACTCTGATGTTTATAATGAACTTGGCAATATATTGTCAATTAATTTTGAAGGGTTGATCTTTGTGGTTTATTTTATTTTTATTTTTATTTTTAATTTTTATTTTTATTATTGTAGTATTTCCTAATATTTTTATTTTTAATATTTTTAATATGTAAATTTTTTAATATGTAATATTTTTAATATGTAATATTCTTTCGTAATATTTCTTAGTTTTCTATTTTATTATTACTTATTATTATTATTGTTATTTTTAGTTTTGTTTCCGATATATTTTTATTTTTATTAGTATATTGAAATCTGCTCTATTTTTGCTTGATAGATAATCTTGTAGAGTAGAGACAGAAATAGTAATATTGACTCTATATACACATATATGTATAATTAAATTTTTATACCGCATTGAGAATACTTTCCGTGAACTTAGGGTTTGCAGAATTGATCATGTACATTCACATAGATGTTTGTAATTATCACATAAACATATGAATTTTTTTTAAAAAACTAAACATAAGATCATTAATTTTCACACATTGTGGATACATATCTCATTCAGGAATACTGATATTTACAATGTAGAGGCTGGTTTTGTAAATACTAATACCTCTACATTAAAACAGAGGCTTTTACGCCTCGCCTATGTCTGGATATTGTTGAATTTTTTCTCTCTCTTTTTTTTTTTTTTTTTTTTTTCTCTCTCTATATTTTTTCTCTCCCTATATAACAGCTGGTTTTCCCTCCATATATCTCCCTTACATTAATACTAGAGCTAAATAAATAAATAAATAAATGTATCATTGATACGTTATTCAACAGACATCCCACTACCTAGCTTTCTATATATATGTATCTATCTCTATTTCCTCTCTCTCTCTATATATATATATATCTTTCTGTTTCTTTACATGAAGTTCTTCTCTTTATCTATCTTTCCATCTCTCTATTTTGTTCCATGCATTCCTTCTTTTCTTTTTCTTCGTTTTCTGTCTTTCTTTCCTTTTTTCTCTCTTTTTTTTCTCTCTTTTTTTTTCTCTCTTTTTCTCTCTTTCTCTCTCTCTTTCTTTCTCTCTGTGTACAATTTTGTCACTACCAAATCAACCTTCTCAAATGCAAGTAGATGTTACGGTATGTCGAATCTATTTATCTATAAAACTGTTTATATTGTATTTTGTCTGAGGAAGGCATAGCATATTGTTAATATGATATCCCTGAAATATATATAATGAAATAAATATGGTTTTATAAATATAGTTTCCATTTATTTAATATTGTAAATATACTCCAAATATTTGTCGAGTGCTTTTATATCAGTTATAAATATTTACTAGTTGTAACCCAACAATTTAAATATAACTTTCCATATATATATATATATATATATACACATACATATATATAATGTCAATGAATATATATGTATGTAAATGTATATGCGTGAATAATTTGTGTATACACACACATACACACACATACACATATATATATATGTTTATATATATATATATATATATATATATATATATATATATATATTGGTAAACGGAATAGAAAATGCTGACAAATTGTTCACAGTTGAAAAATGGTTTAATTAGGAATAAAAGAGTATTAGTGATTGTATGGGTTAGTATTCAGTTGTGGTTTTAAGTTTTTAAGTTTTTACCGGTTGCGCATTTCTAAATGCTTTTCAAATATATATATATATATATATATATATAGTAATAATAATAAATTTGAAGACTAAAATCCAAAGAGGGCTCGATAAGGATAAATATATATCAAATATATAAGAACCGTAGAGCAAAAATTTATTAAAATAACAGATTAAAGTTAAGCAAAGAATCGCTGCTTTCACCCTTAACGGGATCTTCTGAAACTATATATATATATATATACGTATGTGTATGTGCGAGTGCGTCTGTTAATATATAAATGTGTGAACTTATACCAAAATAAATATCTAAATAAATATATCTGGATTTCGTGTATCTCGATATATATATATATATATATATATATATATGTGTGTGTGTGTGTGTGTGTGTGTGTGTGTGTGTGTGTGTGTGTGTGTGTGTGTGTGTGTGTGTGTGTATTAATTATATATATTAACTAACAACTAGTTTTCGCTCTACATGGCTGAATACAATAAATGTAATCTCAGTTTTTCGAATATTAATAATAATATTCGATTCGTTTACAATTTTGCAAACACCCTCATTTATATTCCATGTCATGTAGAATGAGCCCATCATTCTCGTTCTTGTGTTGGCATGAAAACCGAACTGCAGACACTAATGTTCATCGGTGCAGTTTACTTCTTACCTACCAACTGTCAGAGGTAGTGAAAATACATGATATATTCTCAAATATATAGTGACTGATCGGCCTGATTTGCATATTAGCCGACTGGCTAATCAGTCAGATCTGCATATAAATATATATATATATAGTATAAAAGAGAAAACACAGGTAAGCATTAAGAGAAGGATTTAATCCAGGTATTTACGACCGTTTCGTTGGTAAGTGCAACCTTATATTGCTATATTGCAAATAGCAGCCACTCAATTATAATTGTTGTTCACAGTCCAAATTTTCAAAATAGTGAGTTACTCTTGAACAAATTCTTAATATATAGAGAAAAACATTTATTTGGAATTGTATTTACTAGTATATAGAGAGAGGAATCAGGAGGTGAGGGGACAGACGGCTTAGTATAGAGAGAGCGGAATGGGGAAGAGGTAGGAAGTAGAATGACAAACTGAGGTGGAGGTAGGGGTAGAGGTGGAAGGATTCTTTGGTCAGATTTGATAGCAGACATCATGTCGTGGAGTGTAGTGAGTTAAAGAGAATTAAATAGATAATAGTGGGAGGGATGGATAGAGAGGTAGAGAGAAGGGGGGAGATATAAAGAGATAAATATATATATATATATATACACACACATATATATACACATATATATATATACACACACACATATACACATATATATATATACATACATGTATACACACACACACACACACACACACACACACACACACACACACACACACACACAAGTCACAGACTTAGTAGGTATTTACATAGCCCATAGTTTACAAAGCGAGTTTAGCGACCTTCACGGTGGAATCTACAGAGACGACGCCCTTCTCCTAGTTAAGAACCTAAATAACCAGAGCATAGAAAGACTCCGCAAGAATATTAGAAAGACTCTCGGAAAACTAGACCTTAGCATAACGTATGAGTATAGCACTAAAACAGTTAACTTTCTAGATGTGACGCTTAATCTAAATACGGGACTTATAAGACCTTTTCACAAGATTAATGAAAACTTAGCATACATCAACTGTAACTCAAACCACCCACTATCAATAATTAAATCCATTCCACGCAGCATACCCCTTAGGATCTCCCGCCTCTCATCTAACCGGCAAATCTTCGAAGAACATGCAGAATACTACAATACCGCATTATACAAGGCAGGCCACTTAGATAGAGTAGAATATATAGATGAAAGCCTCTGTAAAGCACACACGAACACGCATAACACAAACTCCAGAAACACACGCATACACACATTTACGCATAGAACTGCAAAGTATACGGCACATAGAAATACAACATCGAAATCAAACAAGTCACGCAGTAGAAAATATATTTGGTATAACCCCATATTTAACACCTCTATTAGTACTAACCTACCCTCTACTTTCTTTAGAATAATAAATAGGCACTTTCCAGATTCACATAGATACAGCAAAATCCTTAACACTAAATCTATTAGACTATCCTACTCCACGCCACCAAATATAGAAG
>OZ024741.1:60734983-60739983 GCA_964016885.1 Eledone cirrhosa
ATATCAGTTATAAAATATTTACTCGTTGTAATCCAACAATCTTAAATAAAACTTTTGCATATATTTTGCTCCAATACCGTTGAGCGCTTTATATTGTAACTGAAAAAATGGAATTCTTTAAGATCTCTTCTTCTCTAAAAGACATACCTCTACCTAGAAACAAGGACTTTATTAAACAACTAATAGATAAATCAGACTCCTTTATAAGGAGAATCAGGTGGCGTGCATTTCACTTTGATAAATCTAAATCTAATGTAAACGAAAATGTCTCAGACCTAGACAGAGTCTTCAAATCTAAAAAAAATTCACCCCCCAACAAACTTTTGAATGATCTTGAAAACGATATAATTTCTATCATACAAGGAGTCAGATTCAAGAGAAACTTCAATGGCCAGGATTATCTGAAAAGCATTAAGGATAACATTGCGAGCTTAGAGAGAACAGAGAAGATCTTGGTGAAATCGGACAAAACCAACAACCTCTATGGAGTGGAAAAAGACATGTATAATGGCCTCATACTGAAAGAACTAAGGAAAAAGTACAAGGTAGCAGATAAGGCTGAACTTGAGAAAATGAATGTTGAGGCATCTTGTATAATGCATGAGTTGGAAATTGAGAACAAAACACAACCTTTCGTGCCTAGGAAACCCAAGATCAATATGAAAGATCACAAGAGAAATTTTGAAAATGACTTGCCAGTCAGGTTGATTGCACCATCAAAATCTGATCTGGGTAAACTTAGCAAGAACATTCTAGACAGAGTGATACAGCAAATTAAGGACTTGAATTGTTTACCTGGCTTGACCTTGTGGAAGGGAACTGGGGAGGTCATTGAGTGGTTTAATGAAATTAAATATAACAATAATAATAAATTTATTCAACTAGATATTGCTAACTACTATTCATCCATTACCCCTAATCTACTTAATAAGGCACTAAATTACGCATTCAAGCATACAGACCTAACTAGCAATGAAATGCACATTATATTATCGGCAAGGAAAACTTTGATAGAATTTAATAACCAACTATGGACTAGGGCAGATAGAGATAATAATTTTGACATTACTATGGGATCATCAGACTCAGCTTAGGTAACGGACCTTGTGGGCCTATTTATAATTAATTCGCTGCATAGGAAAATACCCGGTGTTACCGGAGGTTTATATAGAGATGACATGATTTTACTTATTGAAAATAATAACTCTGAACTAAATAAGAAAAGAAAACAAATTATACAATTTTTTAATTACCTTAATCTAAAAATAGAAATTGAGAATAACCATAGAATAGTCAATTTCCTAGACGTAACATTTAATCTCAACACATGTCTTCACTATCCATTCCACAAGTTAAATGAAAACTTGAATTATGTCAATTTTAGTTCCAATCACCCCAGATCTGTCAAAAATACTATAGTGAACTCTGTTCAAAAACGTATCTCTAGAATCTCTTCCAATAAAAATATTTTTGACGAAAAAGCCCAGTATTATAATGAAGCTTTAGCTAGAGCAGGATATAGTGGTAAAATTATGTACATCGATAATAGACAAACTAACCAAAATAACAACAATTTTAATTACAGTAACAACTTTAACAACTATAATAGAAAACACTACAATAATTTCAAAAACCAAAAAAGAAATAGAACTAGAAATATAATATGGTTTCCCCCCCCCCCCCCTTTCTCACTAAACATTAAAACCCACATCGCTAAACTATTTTTTAATGCTCTTGACAAACGCTTCCCTAGAACACATAAGTATCACTCAATTTTCAATAGACATACTATAAAATTAACGTACTCGTCCACCAAAAATTTAGCACAAAATATTAATAGAATAAATAATAGGAATCTAAAACCTAGCCAAAATACCGAAAATAGCCTAAACAATATTCAAGTAAAAAACTAACTGTAGAGATAGATCTAAATGTCCGCTAAATAACAATTGCTTAGTTAAAAATATAATATACAACTGTAATGTTAGAACTGATTTAAATTCTTTTAATTATGTTGGTTCCACCTCGACAGAATTTAAACTTCGCTATAATAATCACAAAAATTCTTTCACGGATCCAAATAAAAAATCTTCAACATCGCTGTTAGGGTTACTCTGGCAACTTAAGCATGATAAAGTCGGATATTCGATGGTTTGGAATATAGTCTCAAAAGGGATTCCTTTTAATTCCTCTTCTGAGACATGTGACCTCTGCGCGGAGGAGATATTCTTTATACTAAAATCTAAAAATTCCCTTAATTTACGAACCAGTTTATTCAGCTGCTGCAGACATAGATTGAACTCAACTTTTAAATATAAATATAAATTTAAAATGTAGTATAAAATGTAGTATATTTACTTAAGATATTTAACTATTTATGAAACTTGGTGATAAATCTTTCGATTCCTTCAATTTTTTTTTTTTTTTTTCCTTTTAAACCTTTCTGCATGAATATATAATTAATGAGATTAAATAAACTACCCTAAAATTGGCGTTGATCCCAATCTTTTGAATACATTTTTAAGCTGGATAAACTTCTATAATAAATATAAGAGCATTTGTAGAATAAGTTTTGAATGATTTCTGCTAAATAAGGCTTGGTGAACAATTTTGGTTTTGTTTGCTTTTGATTCTGATTTTATGTGACCGATATGCGTGGCATACTATGTTCTCTTGCGTCCCTAGATACTCTGTGGAGTGACGAAGATATTCTTGGCGTTTTTAATTTTTAATATTGATATCTGTTGTCTACTCTATGCTTGATCGATAATCATGCAAGTGAGGCTGGAATGTTATTTTAAATGTTAATGTATATCTTATATATTTTATATATTTTATGTCTATATATATGTATTTATGTATGTAAATGTATGTAGGGTGGAATCTTTTGTAACGCAATGAAGTTTTTCATGAAATATAAGAATCTGTGCAGCATATCACGTAGGTTCACATGTGTGTCTATATTTATCAACTTGAATTTGAGATAACCTTCTCTTTTCTCTTTTTCTTTTTTCAC
Source organism: Eledone cirrhosa (assembly GCA_964016885.1). NCBI lineage: Eukaryota > Metazoa > Mollusca > Cephalopoda > Octopoda > Eledonidae > Eledone > Eledone cirrhosa. The sequence continues at coordinate 60,738,000 of OZ024741.1, forward strand.
GAGAATGCATATATACTTATATTTGAAGTTTTATCTCAGATTTTGCTTATAGACCTAAGAATTTTTAAACTGAGCATGTGGTCATTTTTTCACACATTATGGATATGTGTCTCATTCATGAATACTGATATTTACATTATAATACCTAATTCATAAAAATTGATAATTCAAATGGATGAGACATAATATATTTTTAATATATTTTAAATATATCATCTTTCTTTCTTTTTCTCCTATACACTGGACGTGATTTATGTGTCGGCTAGTTTAACTGTATCCCTTCCCTCCTTAACCTCTCACATATACGATGATCATCTGTCCAAAAGCTGCCTACTATATTTTTTCACTTCCTCAATGTATTTCTCTCTCCCATATCTCCTTGTCTCTCTATCTCGCTCTGTTGTTTTTCTTTACATACATCTCTTCATCTTCTTCTTTTTATTTACATACATCTCTTCATCTTCTTCTTCTCATCTTCGTTTTTCTTTCTATATAACTGTCATAACAGTTTCACTACCAAATCAACTTTTTAAATGGAAGTCGCATTATTATAAGGTATGTCAATAATTATTTATGAAACAGCTTATGTATTGTATTTTGTCTGAGGAAGGCATACCATATTTTTAATATGATATCCCAGAAATATATATAACGAAATAAATATGGTTTTATAAATATAAATATAGTTTCCATTTGTTTAATATCGTAAACCTACTCCAGAAACTGTTGAATGCTTTTATATCAGTTATAAAATATTTACTCGTTGTAACCCAACAATCTTAAATAAAACTTTTGCATATAAATATATATATATATATAAATATATATATATAATAATATATATAAATATATATATATATATATAAATATAACGAAGGAAATGTGGTAAGGAACCAGGTGGACCATAACGCACCAAAGTACTCAATACTTGAGGTAGTAGAGTGGGTAATAGGAACCAGTAAGACCCCGACAGCTGAGCTCAAGCCGTTTCGACGGCTAATTCTGGACTAAATGAAAATTTATCCTGGTATTTAAATAGCCGATCTTCTCAAGGGGTAATTCCATATATGGTCAAAGTGATTGTCAAAAATCAGTAGTAATTCTGTGGTTGCAAATTAGTAGGGGAGATGGTGGCTAAACCTGCCAGTAGGAGAAAGAGGGGAGGGGGTGGAGTAGCCCCAATCAAGCGTTTGTAGTGCCAGCTACAGCTGGGCATGAGGTCAAAGAAGATACAGGGGAGGGGGAGGGGGAGGAAGTCGGAACGGTAGGTAGAACAATGGGGGGTAGAAATATATAGGAAAGAAAAAATACTGAGAGTGGAGAAAAGCAAATAAGTGTAAAGAAAAACAAATGAGTGTAAAGAAAGAAGTAAAGTAAATTAAATTCTACGACCTAGGTCTCTAGCTATTGTTAGTCTAGAATAAATAAATAAATAAATAAAGAAAGAAAGAAGTAAAGAAAGAAATAAAGAAATAACGAAATAAGTAAAAGAACTAGGTGGGACGAAATAGGCGAGGACCCTTTTAAGAGGTATAAGTACGGAAATGATACGGTGACGGGTCAACAAAAGGGGCCAAAATACTAAAGAGACTACCACGAAATAAACAATAAAGGTTTCCATCCCGGGCACAATTCCAGCAACCACCCAGTGCAGGAAAGTGAACTAATACGAGATAATAATTCTGAGTCCCGAGAAAAATATATACTAATGCTGACTCTAAAAGATCTAAAACAAGCTACATGAAAGTTCGTACGAAGTAAAGGTAGAATACGGAAGAATAAATTCAGAATCCACCCCGCCCAAAAGAAAAGCGAAGAAGGAAATACTGAAACGAAAAAATAAGGCGTAAGTGCCACTAAGAAATATAGAGGGCACAGAGAATAGTGGGAGCGGTCGGAAAAAGGGGACAAGTATTTTTTCGTTTCAGTATTTCCTTCTTCGCTTTTCTTTTGGGCGGGGTGGATTCTGAATTTATTCTTCCGT
>OZ024741.1:60744983-60757483 GCA_964016885.1 Eledone cirrhosa
GTAGTCCAAAAGATGCCATTCCTTAGATGCAGGATGCATCCATGTGGTCTTGAATTTGTTCTTTTGTTGGAACATGGTGTTGGTAACACACAGATCCAGCTCCTCACACATCTGCAGCAAGAGCATACCATTGCTGTTACACTTTCCCACCCCATGCCTTCCGATTACATTCCATGTGTTAAAATCCCTACCCACTCTAGCATTAAAGTCACCAAGCACGATGACTTTGTCTGCCTGAGGGATATTTCTTAAAACACCTTTCAAGGCATGGTAAAAGGACAGTTTTTCTTCATCGACAGAATTCATAGTTGGAGCATACACACTCACCAGGGTAGCATATCTTCCCCTGTCCAGCGGAACTCTCATGGACATAAGACGCTCACTAATCCCCACTGGGAATTCTTCCAATTTATTCACCAGTACAGTCTTAACAGCAAATCCTACCCCAGCCTCTCTTCTGGTTCCTTCATCTCTTCCTTTCCAGAAGAATGTATATTCTCCACAAAATTCCGTAAGATGACCATCTCCAGCTAACCTCGTCTCAGACAAAGCCACGATGTCAAGATCGTAACGTCGAAGCTCCTTCGCAACAAGAGCGGTCCTTCGTTCAGGACGCTCCAAAGAATCCCTGTCAAGCAGCGTCCGTACGTTCCAGCAGCCAAGACTAAATGCCCTGTTTGGCTCTATTACAATGGCACGATGACGGGCGGGCCCAGGTTGTGATAACTTGGGGCCCCTGCCCTTATTGCCAATGATCCCTTTTGTTCCAGAACCCAAATTGGCAATTATCTCGTTTACATTGTTCTGGAACATCATTGAATTGGAAAAAAAAAAAAAAAAAAAAAAAGGGAGAAAAAAAAAAAAAAAAAAAAAAGTAATAATAATAGTAATAATAATAATAATAATAATAATAATAATAATACTACACTATTAATAATTATTAATGCACTCGTGCAATGCCTGTGCGTGACGAATATTTTTAAAGTGAGGAAAGACTGTGCACTGAACCAATCCCACTCTCTGAGCGACAGTAGCTATAACCCGAAAAGAAGAAAAGATCAACATCATCGGTAACTACTGAGCCGCAGGTTTTATATCGGAGTTAACCCAGTTTCCTGAGATGCCTTCTCCTAGAAGAATACCCTGACATGGGCTAGGGGTTCTTCACTCCCAGTGGTTTAACTGCGCGATCGGGCATCCAGCCCGATTATTTCTATGTCCCCGCGCAAAAAAAAAAAAAAAAAAAAAAAAAAAAAAATTACTTATTGACACTTATACGTACGACATACACACACACGCATACATATGCGTGCACACAGCAACACTCACACACACAACAAACACACACACACGCTACTCTACTCACTTACACGCACACACACACATATATATATATATATTACCGTCATTACTGATACAAGATTACCAGATTATGTCAACTGTTGACTTTCAAGAGTTTGTATAGTTGAAGCCGATCGTATTACAGTCCAGTATTACTATAATTGCTTTACAGCATAGAGTTATGGCTCTCCACGGAGTCAACAAAAGAGAGTACCAGTGATGCGCTGGCCAGTCGCTGGATCCGTGCCAAAAGCAGAAAAATTATTATTAAAGTTGTTCTTAAGGCCAGGTCGCTGGTGATGGTGATGGCGACGGCGGTGGCGGTGGTGGTGGTGGTGGCAGTTGATGTTGTTGTTCTGTTGTGTGTGTGTGTGTGTGTGTGTGTTTTGTTATTTTGAGTTTTTTTTTTTTTTTTCCTTTCTTTTTTTTCTCCTTTTTTTTTTTTTTCCCCTTCCCTTTTCTTTTTTCTTTTCCCTTCCTTTTTTTATGTTTTGATGCCGCTGTTGTTGTTGTTGTTGTAATTGTTGTAAATGTTCATTTCAGTTCATTCTGAAGCTGTTGTTGCTGTAAACATTAGGGCCGGTGTTGTTGTTGTTGTAGATGTTGGGGTTGAAATCTGGTTGTTTGACTGAGTGATGTATATACACACATATACATACACACACATATATATATATACATTCATCAGAGAGTAGAGAGTTTGACAACAGGTCGATGACTTTAGTCTCGATAGGGTATGGTATGGTAATGACATGTGATGGTGGGGAGAGAGTGTAGACGTTATTGTGGTGGTGTGGACAGTGAGATGTATCTAGTTCATTTGACCGTTTTCTTCTCTTAGCAAAATTTGAATTCTAGCCATGTTATATTGAGATGTAAGTAAATGTAAAATATAAATAAGGATTGCTCTGCTAAAATATACTAAAATATTTGTGTAACTTCCACAAACTTCTGTCGTGACATTCCCGAGTCCAGTAACCAACAAATTGTTGTATTTTGATGTTTCAGAATACAAAAATTAATTAAAAACTTACCCCACGAAGAGACAGCGTGTGTTGTCCTATCTATAAGCTCCCTCATACATATATATATATATATACATACATATATATATATATATATATATATATATATATATATATATGTATGTATATATATATATATATATATATATGTATGTATATATATATATGTATGTATGTATATATATATATATATATATGTATGTATATATATATATATATATATATGTATATACATACATATATATATATATATACATACATATATATATATATATATATATACATACATATATATATATATATATATATATATATATATATATATATACATACATATATATATATATATATATATATATATATATATATATATACATACATATATATATATATATATATATATATATATACATACATATATATATATATATATATATATATATATATATACATAATAGTCCGTTTGTCCATCTGCTTGACTATTATGCATTCAAAGACCGGTGGAACAACCATGTCCAAACTTGGAATGAGCTCATTAGACTCAGGAATAGATTTTCCTCACACTTGGACCTATATTCATTTGTTTGTTTGTTTGTCTCTCTGTTAATTTGTGACCAGGGTCGTTATCGTGAGTTATCGTCTCCACTAAGACGGAATGTGACGGAGAATAGAAAGAAGGAAGAAGTGATAATTTGAAAGAAAGTCAGCACACGTAAATTGTAATAGATTGCTGAAAGCCAACGTTGGAACTAAGCAACAAACACACGCTTCTTTCAGTATTGGACGTTCCTTTCTCTATACTGCATGAAAGGAGGTATGTCTAAAACAAATAACCCACACGCGTCCAATAAACATATAGAAACAAAACTCGCCTGCTTTATCAAAGTCTGCTTTCTCCTCTATCGGTTCCATCATATTTTGCCATACTTTCTTTAATTAACTTCGGTATGTGTGTATATATGTCATATCTGCTTCATATTTAGCTTTTTACCTTCCGTATGTGTGTATATATATGTTATATCTGCTTCATATTTAGCCCCTTTAGGGGCATTGTATTTGTATTTTAACGCTGGCTAATGAAAGTGAGTAACTCTGAGTAAGCCGTGGTTATAGTTGATTGCGATGGTGACACTGTTGACGTCTCACCTTTACCATGATTACCAACATTATTCTTCCAAACTCAAGAAATCTTCTGGATATAAGTTTCAAAATAGAGGCAACGGAAAGGGCTTCCAGTTAGATACTCTCAACAAAATATTCATACTGTTTAAATACACAACACGTCTCCGATATCCAAATGTCTAAATGTTAGTAGATGGGCACCCAGGAGTTATGACATGAATGCAGCCCGGCCCCCTTAGAGTGCAAGAAATTAAAGGCCGAAACACCTGCGTGAGGGATGTTCCTTCTCTGAAGACCTGCTGTCCAGCTCTTCTCAGAGTTTCTTACCACTATCTTCTTCATATCATTCCCATGTGTGTGTGTGTATATATATGCCACATCTTCGTATAAATCTCCGTGTGTATATGTGTATGTAGCAGCCTCTATTTAAATTTGGAGTTCTTTGTTTGCTTTATAAAAATACCACCAAAATATGTATATAAATATATGTAAATAGCCTTAATAAAATGAATGTTAAAACTATACAACGATATTGAGCACTCTATTCGTACGGGCCTATAAAATCAGGATCACCCATGAAATAGATAAATCATCGCATGATTCACTACTGTCCAGTAACATCACGGATATGGTATCATTTGGAATGCATTATTGTACTTCTGAATATTAAAAAATAAAGTGTCTTGATTCAGGAGTTGTACCAATCAGCAGTCCCTATTCGTTCAGGTAATAGTTTAATCTCAATCTTTCATTTAAACAGCACAATCCAGTTGACACTCCATTCCATTTTTTAGCATAACATTTTGGACAAATTTTATTCATTGAAAAAATTCGGATTAAATGTTCTGAGGTTAAAGCAATAGAAACATATTTATCGTCCTACTCTCGAAAATACACAAATTACACAAACATTACAACAATATATATATATATATATATATATATATATATATATATATATATATATATACAAAGTGTTAAAACGATCAAATTTTAATTGACAACATTTATTTGCTGACAATTGTTTCTTCCAGAGGGAAGTCTAGAATCATCGGAGCATAGGGAATGTCGAAACAAGTGACTACAATCCTAGTCATTCAGAACATTTAGGGTATATAATTGTTATTAGTGTCATAGACATTCTGTGGAGAGTCAGGAGTTAAAAAGATGTTATGCTTGAGAGAACATAATTACAGGCAGCACTGGTTGAAAGTGTAAGAGGTATAAGCAAAAAGTACAGGCAAAAAAGTTATAAGCAAGGAAAAATGTAGGATAGGATAGACATAAGATATAAGATATAAGATATCTTAACATTGAAGAACAGTTAATGTTATGGGTGTACAATGCAGGAGTCAATACAGTCAATAAGGCATGTATGAGGAAAGAGTTATAATGCAGTTGAAATAAATATATTTTGTGTGGGGTGTTAAAGCATGTTATAATTGTTAGAAGTGTTTAATATATATATATATATATATATATATATATATATATATATATATAAATTACACAATAATCAAAGCTATGTTCAAATCATTTTATTGCTGACAATGGTTTCTTCCAAACTATCGTTTGGAATCATCGGAGCAGTAGCAATGTTTGTACATATAATTAACCTCCTATTCAAATTAACAATCATATAGATACATGGATATTAATGTCAACAACAGTTTCGTATTTACAGGGTGGAATGGATGCGACATAGATTACAAGAGAATTGTACAATAATTAAAATTAAAAATTAAAAATTAAAAATTAAAAATTAAAAAGGTACAGAGTGGAATGCAAGCGACAGAGATTATAAGGGAATAGTATAACAATTAACTAACTTTATACTATACAATAACTATTTAGAATAAACACAAAGCTAACACCATTTAATATAACCACTATAGCTTGCTTATATTATATTCAGTAATGGATAGATAATAATATGATGAGACACTTAATGTAGTATAGAAAAATAAATTATATTTATAATTAAATATATAAATTAATAGCATTATATATATGGGATTCACTTATAATATAATATAATGTATATTAATAGCACAAGAGATTTAATTAATTAGACCTGTAAACAATTATACATTTTTTCCTGTAACTTTCTTATACTTTATTAAGTAATGAATAGATAACAATATAATGATAACTTTAATGTATTATAGGAAAATAGATTCTATTTAAAATTAAATATAAACAAATAGCATTATATAAAATAGATTCTGAGTTCAAATCCCGCCGAGGTTAACTTTACCATTCATCCTTACGGGGGCGATAAAATAAAGTACCAGTAATGTACTGGGTACTTGCTGACCTTGTACCAAAAGTAGAAACAATTATATGAAAGGGATTCACTTATAATATAATGTATATCAACACAAGGATGTTAACAGATTGGAGCTGTAAAGAAATTTACATTTTTCTAATTTCTATCATATACAATGTAATTGCTAGTTACCTTCCCTTTCGTATTAGCTCCCCTTAGTATAGATCAAACTCACTTCCGGAAATTAAACCGTTAGTAAAATCACTCCACAGCAACTTGAAACCCTGATAGCAATATAATAGGACCGGTGTACAATCCATGGCTGTGACTGATTAAAAACATTCACTAAAATAAAACATAGCCAATGTAATGGAAAAGATAGCAATAACATTGATACTCTCAGCACATATACATTTGAACATTACAGAAACAAGTCACACTACATCCACCATAAACACATAGTTTTAATACAAATACAACTTTGCCTCATATGCTTATTTCATGTGATACCTTTGCCTTGCAAAAAATTATATATGCCATTGCTTGTTTCCTTCATGTATATGACTAATGCATTTGCACTCTCTTAACGCTTACATATGTACTGCTAGTGTGCTCGTTTTACGAGTAACTTTCTACCTGAATGCCTCTTTAATTGTTATACTATTCCCTTATAATCTCTGTCGCTTGTATTCCACTCTGTACCTTTTTAATTGTTAATACTAAATGGGGATGTTTGTGTGCATAGTAAAATGTAGTAGTAACGGTAAAGCTAAAGCTAGACAAATATATTTCGCGCCCACCTTCGAAGAGCACAAATTACACGAATATTACTACAAAGAAAATCAATGGATATACTTTCCTGAGTATTTGTTTTCAAAATATATGAAGGCTGCAACATAGACACAAAGTGGAAATCTCTTTTAAAATTAACGTACCTTGCCCAGACTGGTAGGAGACAAAATCATAGAAACAATGCTCTCAAACTATATAAAGTGATAACAAAAAACAAAATTGAAAATAACTTGAATGGAACATTTCTTTTTTGAACGCCTTTTTTTTTCTTACATTCAAAATACCCGCCTTATTTCAATGATGGAATAAAGTGTTCCATTGAAATTCCGGCATCTCTGCTGGAAGATAGCATTAGATATATCGCCTCGCTTCTATTTATTGTAGAAAAAAACAATGTAGTTTAATATTCATCTTCCAACTGTATCGTTTCGTTGTAAATTTTTAATTCAACTTATTTTCGTCTAAGTGTCTTAAAATTATCACTATTCCTTTCTTCTTAAACTAAAAAGTTGTGAAACTATTTTCTAATAAAAAATATACAAGAATGATAGGTAACAAGGAAAAAAAGTGAATTCAAAATAACCGCCAAACTTCAATGGTGAGAAAGGTAAATCTATTAAACTCCTTGCTACTAACTTTTACCTCGATATACTTATCACTTCCTCTCCATTTGTCGTGTGAAAACAAACACAAACTGTATGTAACTGTTTTACTAATCGTGTTAATTCGAATTTTTTTGTGGTTTGGAATTTGACTATCAACCAACAGAAAGGTGAATAAGAGAACACTTATGTTTCATTTATTTCTTCGAAATAGATATTTATTCATACTCAGTTGAATACATTTACAAACAGAAAGATGGGAAAGGGTGGGAAATGTGGAAGGAGCAAGTGAAATTCTCCTTACCGAGCGAAACAAGATGATTATTTCATCAGAATTAATTTTCGTGTGTGTGTGTGTGTGTGTATTCAAAACAGGACGTACAGGAGAAAGACAATAGAAAAACGGACAATCCTATGTCCTCAGTCAACCTCAGGAAATCACTACCGTTTCGATGCATTAAGGTTAATAATGCTCCTTTCAGTGCACATTTGGACATGACAAAACACGTAGACTAAGACAAGACAACATATGCCTTTTGGCGAACTATACAAATGAAAGGAAAAATATACCTCAAGTGCGTCAACTGACAAAGAATGGAAGAATGGAGACAACGTTGCGCGAAGGCTTAGCCAAAGCAGAAATATATATATATAAGGAGAGCAATAGAAAACCCCAAAAGAATAAGGACTGCAGACCAGCTTGCAAACAAAGCATAATGACACTGAGGCGTAGAAAGGGTAAGAAGGGAGAATAGGAGGACAGACCAGCCGGTGTAATATCTATTATATGATAGCTTTAAAAAAATCCCGCATAGCTAAGTCATATATATATATATATAAGTAGGAAGTGGAATGAGACAAAAACATGTCGAAGTAGAGTATATGAAATGTGCACCCTGTAAGAATTTAGCGGGAAATGTCTATAAATGGATTTGTAAATTCAAATGTTTATAATGTCTGTACTAGTGGACATATTGTTGTGGAAATTTGCAGTATTAACGTAAAATCTTTTGTTTATAATGTGATGCATGGTGTTTTCTACTTTTCAAAATGTATTTCTAATATGGATTCATATGGTACATGTCTTTAAGTTAAAAGAAGGTAGGTTTTATTGTTGATTGAGAGGGAGAGAAAGGAAGAAACACAATTTCTTTCTAATAGATAATTCATATGACGTGATGACTCTTGTAAAAAGGCTAATTTTTAATCAAACTTGACTCTCTCAGCAGAGCAGCTTAAACGAATTTGTTGCATGAATTTTAATTAAAATTCGCAAAAGTTATATGTAATATTATTTCTTTTAAAACGAGAGCTATATTGAACACGTTCCTTAATGATACACATATTGAAATTTTCAACTTAATTATTTGTTTAAGAGAATCATTAGTTAACATATGAATACATCGATCGAGATGTATTAAGACATTTATAAAAATTAAAAAGTAAACACAAGTATATTTTCTATAAAGTATTTATAAAAGCTAAAAAATAAACACGTTCTATAAAGGCAGGTTGCTTTGGTGAATGTTCCGAGGAACTCATTAGCGTTTCGTAAAGAAGAAAATACATCTAAATTCGATAATTATATATAATTATTAATGAACTATAATCATTAGATATTCTGCAAACAGATACATTGACATTAGCAGGGAATAATGGATATCTAAAATATAATGAAATGAGCTTCTGTTGGTTTTGACAATGAGTATTCCAGTTGATCGAGCAATGAAACGGCCTGCTCAAGAAATTAATATGTAAGTGGTTAAGTATTTGATAGATACGTAATTCTCAGGGAGATTTAGCAAGACAGTCTATGACAAGGCTGTCCCTTTGAATTACAGGTACAGTCTATCCGCTGGGCCTCCAAACAGTTTCCATCTATCTAATTTCACTCACAAGGCATGGTTCAAACTGGGGCTATAGTAAATGAAATATGACCAGGATTGCGCGCAGTGATATCGATCCCGGGACCTCATCTTTGCGAAGTCAACTTCTTAACTATTCAGGCATGCGGCGTCCACTAAAATGGTATATTAACTAAGTAAAAGCTATGAATCAATACTATTAGAAATTAGCCGATAATGTGTATCTTTGGCCCACAGGAATAACATGAATATCGGAAATATACTGAAGGAAAATCTGATGATATAGTAACAAATAAAATATATTTAACACTCACTGGATGACCTAAGAAGCATTGAGAAAATTTGAATCGTAGTCGTCATATCGCAAGTGATTATAATAATTGTTTCTGCTTTTGGCACAAAGCCAGCAATTATCCCAGTGCATTACTGGTACTTTATTTTATCGACACCGTAAGGATGAAAGGCAAAGTTAACCTCAGCGGGATTTGAACTGAGACCGAAAAGGGACGTAACTATATGCTACAAAGCATGGCGTTCGACTCTCTACCGATACTGCCAGGGTATGCTATTGATAATGTTGGTAGTGACATAACCCAAGATGTGTGTGTGTCCGGAGACAAAAGAACCAAACTCCCACTGTCACTGCTTACGTCTCTAGCTCTCTCCTATCTCTCACTGTTAGAGCAAATGGGAGCCCACACGCTTGTCGCCCCACACCCCAGTGGTCAGAATAGAGAAGGTGTTTTCCCGGAGATGGTGAGGAAGTCGCACTACACGGTGGTTAAAAATTGTGTAAAGAGCACCTACCGACAGAGTAAGCTGACAGCTGCCTGCCAAGAAATGAACTCAGTATCTGTCCACACCAGGGATACGTTGCCCGATTTTCTTAGCTATCGTTTATGGTGATCCACTATTACTTTAATCATTTGCGTGGAAACGACTACATTTTAAATATAAATAATTCCAATCACATTAAATAAAGAATTAAAAAGAGAAAATATATAGTTTGAAGTAATATATTATAGGAAAATTGTCGGAGTTATTGCAATGAAAGCAAGAAGTACTGTGTTATAATTGCCACAATTATAAGCAAGTTTAACTGCATTACGTAATCCCAATTATAAATAAATACATACTTTTTGTAATAAATACATATTACAAAAAGTACTTGTAGCTTAAATTATTTTAAGTATGTATTAAAAATGTAGATGAGAGAAAACCGATAATATACTGTCATTATGAACTCTAAATATTAATTTAGCAGCTTTAAGTGTATTGGAGTAAAAGAGTAAGTGTAAATATGTTACGGAGATATACAGGTTTAGCTATTTGTTTTGTTAGTAGGAAAAACGGTGATGATGATATATATATGTGTATGTGTGTATTTATATATATGTATGTAGTATATATATGTATATATGTATATATATATTGGTATATGTATATACAGAGAGAGAGGGGGGAGTGGTCATGGACTGAGACTGAACAAGTCAGAGAGAGAGACGGAGACAGAGAGAGAGAGGGAGTGAGAGAGAGAGAGAGAGAGAGGGTGGTCATGGACTGAGATTGGAGAGATACACAGGTTTATCCATTTGTTTTGTTAGTAGGAATTTGTGTTTTCATGTGAAGAAAAACTGTTTTTATTACCATAATTACATTAGTTTTATTTATCTGTGGAACAAGCATAGTCAAATGCTTAACAAGTTTGCTTCGCAATCATTATATCCGCCGAGGTTAACTTTGCCTTTCATCCTTACGGGGTCGATAAAATAAAGTACCAGTAATGCACTGGGTAATTGCTGGCCTTGTGCCAAAAGTAGAAACAATTATGTCCAGACTTTGATTCTGCTGTGTGGAATCTTGGAAAGCGTTATTTACCATAGTAGATCTATGCCATATGAGTGAAATTGGTACATGGAAACTGTTTAAAAGCCTGTTTAAAAGGCTGGACTCTACCTGGAATTCAAATGGTCAGCTTTGTCACTGTGTCACACTGAATTTTCCAGAAAAGTACGTTAAGGGTGTATGTGTCGGTTACATTTTCAATCACTTAAACGTTAATTTAAAAACAGCCTGTTACATTGGTAGTACAACTAGAACACTCGTCGTTGCAACAGCTAGAGAGTTAGAGAGATAATTGAATAGAGTGTAGCGTTGAGTTCGAAACACGTTTAAGCTGCAGTTTGTTTTTAAAATATGAAAGAATATGGTATGTTATGTTATGGACAGCTGACTCCTGATGACGTCTTAGTGGTGCCATATTGACATACGGTGTTTTTTGAGGCATTATAAAACCTGACGGAACCTGTCCCCTCTCCAAATCTGAACACAGCAGATTTCTTCCAAAGAGGATAGAGTGTGATAGAGAGAGAGAGGGGTGAGAAAAAGATATACAAGAATCGGCCCCAGTAATGGACTGGTATCTTGGTTGTTGACCTTGAAAATATGAAAGGCAAAGTTGGCCACAGCGGCATTTGAACACTAAGAGTAGACAGAGAGAATGAATGCCACAAAGAGATCTTCTAATTACCAGCATGGGAGAGAATATAAATATGGAAATTAATTCCGTGTCTCTCCACAGTCGTCTGCTAAGGACATTGGTAGGTTTCAATTCAATATGGAATACATGATTACAAATTATATAGTCAGTTGATTACGTCATTCTATTCTCATTTCATAGATTGAAGCATAAAGATGATTGAATATTTAGTTTCACATCATAATTACGTTGAAAATAAGCATAGATATGTGCAAATATAATTTATATATATTTATATATATATATATATATATATATATATATATATATATATATATATATATATATATATATATAGGAACGAGTAGGACCTCGACGGCTGAGCTCAAGCCGTTTCGACGGCTAATTCTGGACTGTTATGGTCCACCTGGTTCCTTACCACATTTCCTTCGTTATATATATATATATATATATTTCTGTAGTTATAAGTTTAATCCTCATCCCCTCACAAATATACATATACAAACCATCTAGCTCTTCGTCTATCACGTTTTCTCTCTCTCTCTCTCTCTCTCTCTCTCTCTCTCTCTCTCTCTCTCTCTCTCTCTCTATGTATATATATATATATATATATATATATAATGTAGAGGTGAGTAATATTGTAGAACAATAAAACTATGCATATATCAGATAAGTAGCACTCAACAGTTGGTAGAAATGGAGTATATATAATAAAGAAGAAATTAAAAGATGGTTAAAAGAGTTCCATATATTTTATTATGCGCATTTCGAATACAAAATCATCCTGGGACAAAAATTGTGTTCTCATCAGATAAAATAACTTAACATGATATGAGACATAATAGCACTTGTTTACAGGAAAGTGCTAAGTCTACATATGTAGACTTAGCAATTTATGTAGACTTAGCACTTTCCTGTAAACAAGTGCTATTATGCCTCACATCATGTTACCTTATTTTATCTGATGAGAACAAATTTTTGTCC
>OZ024741.1:60767483-60779983 GCA_964016885.1 Eledone cirrhosa
GTGTGTGTGTGTGTGTGTGTGTGTGTGTATAAGTCTCTTTGTATGTTGATGTACGCGTGTGTATGTGTTTGTGTATATATGTGTGTGTGTGTGTGTGTTTGTGTGGGTGGACCAGTATTTTTTTCCCCTTGGTAAAATGGTGTACATTATTCGATTTGTTCAGTAAAATCGGTTCTCTTAATAGAACATCAAAAATCTTAACAATAAAAGGTGTGAAATGATATTCACTATATATATATACACATACATATATTCACTACATATATATATATATATACATATATACATATATATGCACATATATTTTTTGGTATTGCACCATAGAGCATGTGTGTTTACGTGTGTCATTGTGTTTATATGTGGGTAGAGATGTGTGCTGATGTAGGTATGTATGTTGACGTGTGTATGTTGTGGGTTCGTCTTAGGGAGAAGTGTTTAGACGGGGTCCGTATTTGTTAATGAAGTAAGATTCCTTGCTGATGCGCTGGGTGTGGGTGGCATTATCTTTAAATTTGTAGAGGGGAAAGATTCTGAAGTTGGGATCATTTTGGGCGGCACAGGTATCAATGTGTTCACTCAGTGGTATTTTCCTGTATTCCCGTATTTTAATTTGGGATCTATGGACAGTCATGCGTTGGCGGAGGCTGTTTTTGGTCTGGCCTATGTATTGTTCTCGACAACCTGAACAAGTTAATACATATATTAGATTTCCCGATGCACATGTGAAATTGTGTTTTACTATAAAACGTTATCCATCTTTGAAATAGAATTCCGAACCCTCTATTAGGTTGATGCAAATGCCACAGTTGGGTCTATCGCATTTTTTTTACTGTGGGTTTCGTTGTTGTGGTTGGCAGTACTTTGGCATGTGTTAAGATGTTTTTCATTGACTTGGATTGTTTTTTGCTCTTTATGATATCGTGTGTTCGTAGAATTTGGTTCATTCTATGGTCCTTTTTCAATACAGGGATGTTCTGGGGGATGGTGTCAAAGGCCTCATTGTTGAGGGGGTTGTGTGTGGAGATGTATGGAAGAGCTTTTAGTTTTGGTTGATTTACTTTAGGGTGTCTAAGGTCCTGGGTACTGAGTTTTAGGGCACAGGTAGTATTCCCAAAACTAATCAGATCAGAGCAAACAGCACGGACACTCTATCTCAAAATTATTTTTGAAAAGCATTTAGAAATGCGCAACCGGTAAAAACTTAACAACTTAAAACCACAACTGAATACTAACCCATACAATCACTAATACTCTTTTATTCCTAATTAAACCATTTTTCAACTGTGAACAATTTGTCAGCATTTTCTATTCCGTTTACCAATATATAATAACTTGTGTGTTACACCTCTATTCTTTTAACTATATATATATATATATATATATATATATGTATGTGTGTGTGTGTGTGTGTGTGTGTGTGTGTGTGTGTGTGTGTGTGTGTGTGTGTGTGTGTGTGTGTGTGTGTGTGTGTGTGTGTGTGTGTGTGTGTGTGTGTGTGTGTGTGTGTGTGTGTGTGTGAATATTGGTGTCAATAATTGTTTATATAAGAGTCGAGGCCCGATGGCTGAGCTCTTGCCGTTTCAACAATTAGTTCCAGAACTAGCTGTTGAAACAGCAAGAGCTCAGCCGTCGAGTCCCGACTCTTTATATTAGCCATATTTGACTACCTCAGTATCGAATACTCTGATAAGTAATGGTCTTAGTTTTAAACTGATTATATATTTATATATATATATATATATATATATATATATATATATATATGAAAGCAGAAGAGATATTCAATTTGTTGGTAATTCAACAAATATAAATGTTTATGACTGATTCAGAGCACTCAACAAGTTTTCTGGAGTATAATACACAATGATATTAAATAAATGGAAACTATTTTTATTAAACCATATTTATTCTATTATATATATTTCAAGTTATCCCTGGATAGTATCTATCCAGGGATAACTTGAACCGTTAAGGTATATTATCCTTGGTTATGTCAAAATTTATAAAACACACTTCGTATTTTATCTGATGATAGCGCACCAAAATTGTTGGTACCCTTGAAATATATATAATAGAATAAATATGGTTTTATAAATATAGTTTCCATTTATTTAATATCATTGTATATATATATATGTAAAAGGTAAACAGAAATAACAACATAATCGGTACAGTATATGGAAGGTATATATTAGCTTAACGCTTGATATAGCAGGAAGAGGGTCTTAACGTTTCGGACGCTAGTCCTTCACCAGAAGAAAGAATGAAAAATAAAATGGATTAAGGGGACCGGTGCGATTGAATTGGAAAAAACGTCTTTAGATAAAAATAATAGGTCCATTCATGTTGACATCTCTTGCAAAACTGTTGGTGTTGGCGTTTTGTGTATGATTTGTTTTTTAGGAAAGTGGATGATGGCGCGCTTCTACCTGAAATGGTAAAAAAAACGTTTTGTAAAAAGAGCTATATTTGAGCACGTGCGTAAGCATGAGTGTGTGTGTGTGTGTGTGTGTGTGTGTGTGTGTGTGTGTGTGTGTGTGTGTGTGTGTGTGTGTGTTATACGTCCGTATGAAGCTAAGAAATAAATGTGCGTGTATATGTGAGTAAAATAGTGTGTGCATGTAAGTACGAAGCTATGAGCAAAGAGAAAGCGATAGAAATCTAGGGGTGTGATAATGGACGGGGTATTAGAGAAATTGTGGAGGTGAGTTGAGTCCAAGACGGGAATAGGACCCAAGACGGTGAATTAGACTTTGTTCAATCCAGGTGCGCGAGGCCTGTGATCCATGATGTAAAAGGACACCCGCTAAGCGCACCCTCCTCGCCCGTGGTTTGCGTTTTATACCAACCACATCTACCTGCGACGAGTTCTGCACACGTGCCGAGATTGAAGGGTTCTTCCACCGTTTAAATTTGAAAGCTTCTTTTTTCACGATACGCCATCATCAACACAGACGGATGACTACACTCGTCTCAGTCGCCGGCAATCACATTGGACGCCGAGCTCTGGCGAGTTCAGCACCCTCGACTCCTTTGTCGATACTTGCCGGCGTACTGTGAATCGGTTCCGCTTCCACCAACATTCTCGTCGCTCTAACGTCACGCGAACTGAGCTCTCCGCTCTTCGCAACCTTCGGTGTCGCGATGACATTGTTATCAACCCGCTGACAAAGGTGGTGCTGTGGTGGTTTGGGGCGCTGACATCTATAGAGCTGAGGCGCTCCGCCAGCTTCACAATACCCTTTTTTACCGCCCTTTATCCTCCGACCCCCTCCTGGCTACCAACAACTCGTGTCCTCCACCTTCCACGAGCTCATCTCCTCTTCTCACCTACCCCCACCTTATTGTACGTACCCCTCGCACACCCACCATCTACTTCCTCCTCAAAATACACAAACAAAATAATCCTATCGTTTCTGCGTGCAACTGTCCCACCGAGATAATTTCTGATTATTTAGACACCATCCTCGCCCCGTTTGTCGGCAATCTCCTCACCCACATCCACGATACATGCCCTTAGACTTTTCAACTCTTTCTCCTTCCCTCCTGGTCCCTCCCGCCTTCTCTTTACCCTGGACATCACTTCGCTCTATACCGTCATCCCCCATGATGATGGCCTCCGCGCAATCCAGCATTTTTTAGATTTACGCCCTACCCCTTACCCCAGCACTACCACTCTTCTCCGTCTCGCTGAGTTTGTTCTCACTCTTAATGGATTTTCTTTTTCGGGTGAATTTTACCAGCAGGTCTCTGGGGTAGCGATGGGGACCAAAATGGGTCCAAACTATGCCAACTTGTTTGTTGGCTACCTCGAAGTCCAGATCTTCTCCCAGTACGCTGGACCGACTCCTGAGCTATACGGTCGTTATATCGACGACTGTATCGGCGCCACCTCTCTATCACGAGAACAGCTCGACTGTTTTCTTTCTTTTGTCCAATATTTCCATCCTGCTCTCAATTTCACCGCCTCTGTCTCCGATTCTTCTGTTGCTTTTCTAGATATCTCTCTATCTATTAATCACGCTCACCACACCCTCTCTACTTCCATCTACATTAAACCAACAGACTGCCAATCTTATCACGACTTCACCTCCTCCCATCCAACCCACACCAAACCCTTCATAGCCTATTCCTAATTCCTCCGTTTTCATCGACTCTGTAGCCAGGACGACGATTTCGAAACCCATTCCCTTCGCATAGCTTCTGCTTCATCCAGCGTGGATATCCCCCCACCTTGATCCAAGCTGCTCTCACCCGCGCCCGTGAAACAAACCGACAGAGCTATTTAGTTATGTAATAAACAACATAAGACAATTATTCCATTTACCAAATGTTTCACGAAGACAGACGTCCGTGTTGAGCTCGTCTGTCTTCGTGAAACCTTTGGTAAATGGAATAATTGTCTTATGTTGTTTATTACATAACTAAATAGCTCTATAGCTTACATAAAGCACTCTCCTTTCCTTTACCCTTCCTACGGAAATAATTCATATATATATATATATATATATATACATATATATTATATATATATATATTCAATGCTGACAGAACCTGTCAGCAAATTCTTTGGGGCGTTTTCAGGAACAAATCTACGTAGACGTTCCTGAACACTCTAAGCGGGCTCTGGTGTAGTACTTTTACCAGTTCAAATAGCCCAGACTGGTTCATAAACAATAATAACATTTGACCACTCCTTGGTATGTTTGTTCATAGTTTTTGAGCAATGAGTGTGGCCTAATTTGCCTTAGTTAAGCTGTTCTTAGAAGTCATCATAGAAGTAATGTTGCTGTTTATTGTCTTTTTGGCATTGTTTTCCATCGGAAGTATAGAAAACAATCTAGCTCAGTCGATAGATCCCAACGTCATTTGAAAATTCACCAAAACATCGAACCAATCTGGAAGTAATGTTTGTCACTGTATCATATGCAGAAAGGAATATAAATTCTTGGCTGGGGTAAAGAGCCATGTGTGTCATCCATGTGCAAGAGGGGATTCAGGTGATGGAAATTCTTGAAATAGAGCCGCAGTTATCATGTGTGTGTGTGTGTGTGTGTGTGTGTGTGTGTGTGTGTGTGTGTGTGTGTGTGTGTGTGTGTGTGTGTGTGTGTGTGTGTATGTGTGTGTGTATGTGTGTGTGTGTGTGTGTGTGTGTTCTTATATATATGTATAAGTATTTGTGTATGAGTAATTGTGTATGAGTATTTGTGTATGTGTATGCATGTATGCGAAACCATTCTACTGTTCTGAGAGCAAATGTAGGGGAAGATGTTGTGCATGTTTGAACTTGTCTTGTACATCGCCTTTATTTATATCCTTCTCCCAAACACTTTCAGGCGCCAAAACACTTTTCTTCGTTTCTATATTTCGTCTGCCTGTCACCCACCACGGGGATTGTCTCTTTGTCCACTATTGGTCTCTATCCTCTGAGGCATTTTTACCCATCACCATCTTTACCAGCATTTGGCTGTTTTAACGTTTGTTCTAGCGGTGAATTTTTTGATATATATATATAATTCAATGAAGGAAAGTTGCTTAATCACTTAATCCGCCGAATTTGGTTGACATAAAGCACTCTATGACTTGTGTTCCTTCAAGTATTATCAATAAGGTGTCAATATTATAAAGAAGAGAGGCAGTTTTAAATGTATATATATATACATACATACATACATACATACATACATACATACATACATACATGGTGGCTGCCAACTCGTTTTCGAGTACGGCCACTACTTTATATCCATGTAGGAGAACCCCTACCGATGCGCTGAACGAGTGTGACTTTTCAGTCCGGCCAGCGACTTGAGAACCCCGGTACAAACACTACACATGTGACAATTATTGACACATAGTGCTGGGCCCATGGTGCCATGTGACGACAAGTGCAGAGAGATCTCCAGATATAAAGCAATGCCTGTGCCGTGAAGCTTTTATAGTGAGCAAAGGCACTGCACAAAGCCAGTCCCACTCTCTTAACCAAGATGATATTTACCAAAAAGAAGAACAAGTCAACATCATTGGATATCATCAGGGTTGCAGGTGTGATATCAGAGTTTTCCTTCTCCTAGAATTTTGCCTTGACAAAGGCTAAGGGGTCATCTCTCCCGGTGATTTTGGATGGCCATTGACTTTTAAGAGCTCCTTTGCCCTTTTGACAGGTTTTGTTTTTAGTCCTGCAGGATGTCCAAAGTCACCCTCCTCACCAAGAAACCTTGGTGGGGTTGCCAGTTTAGTCGCCAACGACCCGACCCGACCATGGGACAGGTTGTACTGGGATACATGTTACCAGTAGCACCAACTGGTGACCTGACATACATACATACATACATACATACATACATATATATATATATATATATATATATATATATATATATATATATATATGTGTGTGTGTGTGTCTGTGTGTGTCTTTATGTGTATGTGATTCAACATATCACTATCATAGTTACTGTTGTACTTTTCAAGGGGATTTACCATTCTAAAGTATGTGACACGGAAACACCTCACCCAAGAATCTAATTCACGTCGTTACAATAATGAGCCGAACACACTAAGCAATATATATATATATATATATATATATATATATATATATATATATATATATAGGGAGAGAGAGAGAGAGAGAGAGACAGACAGAGATGGGGAGTTGAAAATGCTTTGTTTCTATATCGAATATTTTTGTAGATATAATGACAATGGGATGACAGGAACAAATCGAAAAAATCAAATTACTTAGTTATTAAAAGATTACCTGATATCGGGATCATCATCTTCTAATCGTCAGCCAAATACCTTAACCGCTAAACCACACGCCTTCTCTCTGCAGTAACGCTCCTAGTTTAAATAACAACACGAAATCTGTAAATATAGCTGAGAAGGCTTTTATACAATTATACATTTTTCCCTTATGTAACTGCGTCTGGGTTTTTGGTTTTGTAGATCATGTCAACGGAGGAATATTTTCTCACTCTTTACCTCACACGAGACACTGAATAGAAGTCATTTTCTCGTAGATTTTAACTTTTATCTCGTTGGTTTGCGAATTTAAATTTAACTATACTTTAACTAACAGAGCAAAAATTGCCTAGAAATATAGTAAACTGCAACTGACATTAAGTGAACATAGAGTAGATTCTTACTTCAAAAAAACTTCCTATACATCCTCCTCTTCCATGATTGAGTACAATTGAAATTTCAAGTTAGACTGGAACAAGTTTAACATTCGTTTTAATCCATTAAAAACAAATTTCTCAGACGTTTGCATATATACATACAAAAATATATGTATATATATATGTGTGTGTGTGTGTAGCAGTAGCTGAACACTCATAGCAAGATTTATATGTGTGTATCTGTATATATATATATATATATACATATATATATATATATATATATATATATATATATATATATATATATATATATATATATATATATATATATATATATATATATATATATACATCCAAGCGTTGGGAAAATTGGAAATGGTAATGATATTAGTCGATCATAATAGAGAAAATGAGTTAAAGGTAACCCTGAAGGTCGTACAAAACTGGACGGAAGCGCCTACGAGAAATTGATTTCCGCACCTCTAGGATGCCAGGCGTGTGCACTAATCACTACACTGAAATGCCGCTGGCCACTAATAGTATCTTTTTATAAGATTTTAGGTTTGTAGCAAGAAATGTAAACAACTGGTGATTTAGAAAGCATTGGGAAATGTTGAAATCCATGCGTCTCAAAGAAATACAGGGGTTAAACTTTGTTTATCTAATTTAACCAAGGACCTCTTAGCATGGCTATATATAATTTTTTTTTAATTATGGAAAGAAGATATCATTAATGTAAAAAAATAGCGTGTTTTATTGTTATATCACTTTAAATATTTTATTTAATCGATTGAGGAGTTTCTTATTTTTATTGTTCAATATAGCATGTATAAACCCCACATTGTCTTTATCTTGACGATAGTGTTTTTTATCGTTTATTAATTATTCTATGCTTCGTCACATATCTGTTTCCCCCTATTAAATTATATTTTACTCTGCATTGGTTTTTCCAATACTTCCGCTAACATTTCACGCTTCGTTTGATTTATTTACATCTAAACTTGATATGTCACTTAACAATTTTACAGCTACTTTCAGCTCAACTCAACTCCTGTTCACTCTTATAACTGTTGCACTTTTTTATTTCTCCAATATCCAACATAAAAACCTTTAAGTATTTTTATCCATCGTATAGACGGGTGCTGTAAAGCGGAAAGTAAGCACATAGAAAGGACTATGAACACCAACATTTCAATTATGATTTCTCAACGCTATTTCATACCCACCTCATTTCACTAATGACCTTTTGACAAAGGAAATACACGCTGCTAATAAATGAACACGATTCAATTCATACATAAACTAATACCATTGATTAGTAAAAATGTTTTCACTATCAAATTCACTATTTTGCCATTTCAAGGCGGTCGGTTTGGAAGAATCATTAAAAGGTTGTATATATATTTTGAGTCTAGGCGTTTTAAGTTCAAAATCTATCAGGATTTTGTGGTGAAACAAAAGGAATACCAGCAACTCTTCCTCCTTTCAGCCCTCACATTATGGATGTTTCACGGGACGATGGAAGGGAGGCCCCATGGGGTGTTTATTCGTGTCTATAGGAAAACATAAAAACTATTAAATATTCATTATTGGCTTAGTGGTTAGAGTGTTTGACGTAACGATAATAAGGTCTTGAGTTTGCTTCTCGACAGAGCGTTGTCCTCTCAATGTATATATAGAAAGCTAAATATAAATCCTCTTTAATAAATTAATTGAATCAATCCATAAACATAAAAAAATATGCAACATATTTTTCAGAGACATTCAGCATGACACACAGTATGTGACAAGGCTAGCCTTTTGAATTAGAAGTACACAGACCTGTCAACTCTCCCCGTCCGACGGGGAAATCTCTTACCCACTTTGGGGAGGATGATAGATGTCTTCTCTCGTAAAAATGGATATAGCTTTCATTTTTTTAAATCTCCCCATTTTGCCTCGTTTCATCCCGTTTGAGGACACTTGTTTTCATGACACTCGCCGTTTGGGTTTTTAGAGGTTGAGAGGTTTGAGAACAATAAATCCGACGGGCTTCCAAAACAGTTTCATTCTCAAGGCATGAATCGATCCGAAGCTATGGTAAATAACACTTGCCCAAGATGTCACGCAGTAGTAATTGAAGTTGGGATCTAATGATTCCAAAGAAAATTTCTTTACCATTCGGCCATGCTACGTCTGCAGCAATAATCTACTCTTTACAGAAGATCGATCTGGATCATCCGACCAATGAAATTTGCGCTTGCTATATTTTAACGAGATGTAAATGTTCAATCTTTTTTTTAAGGGGAACATGGGAAGTGTGACACTCTTAACATGACAGAAATAATCAATCAATGGCGCTAAACTGAACTTGTTTCAACTTGTGTTTCATATTCACATTCTTCACTTGTCATGGGATTTACCTTCAGCTATACGCTGCTTACTTTGACAAATCAGAAATATCGATTTCTCATATTCGTATATTGCCCTAATTTGGTAGAAACTTGTCTAGTCTTTCAAAGATATTTATCTTGTTGCCGTCAAAGAGATGATATATAAATTTGATCTTTGTGTATTTTGAACCCTACCATATCTACTATATATTCAAGAATACACTAGAAAATTTAAGTTAGTCAAAACTAATTATTGAGTATAGAAATAGAAACACGGAACGGAATTACGAGTGGTATCATTCATATATATATATTTCATGATTCAACGTCCGTCTTCTCTGCCAGCAAGGGACTAACTGTATACGTGTGTATATGCATGTATATACATGTATGTATACATACATGTATATATATATATAGGTATGTATATACATGTATGTATACATACATGTATATATATACATCTTGGTTAAGAGAGTGGGACTGGCTTTGTGCAGTGCCTTTGCTCACTATAAAAGCTTCACAGCACAGGCATTGCTTTATATCTGGAGATCTCTCTGCACTTGTCATCACATGGTACCAAAGGTAAAACACTATGTGTCAATAATTGTCACAAGTGTAGTCTTTGTGCCAGAGTTTTCAAGTCGCTGGCTGGACTAAAAAGTCACATTCGTTCAGCGCATCGGTAGGGGTTCTCCTACATGGATATAAAGTAGTGGCCGTACTCGAAAACGAGTTGGCAGCCACCATATATATGTGTATGTACATATATATATATATATATATATATATATATATTATATTATATTTAGAGTTTAAACTCAAAGTCATTTACAATTAATCATCTCAAAGAAAGAAGCATTTCCGAGCAGTGAAATACAAGTTAATATATATTAATATATGATAAACACATACGTGTTTGTATTGTAAGAGACAAAGTTAGCTAGAATGAAATAAACTAATTAAAATGAATACTTGTATTTCACTGCTCGGAAATGCTTCTTTCTTTGAGCTGATTAATTGTAAATGACTGAGTTTAAACTCTAAATATAATATATTATTGCTCCTTAACTGTAGAGCTAATTTTTAATCCCATATAAACGGCTGTTATTTCTAGGACCGGGAGTATGGGATGGCTAGTATAGCTGATTATATCACGTGTGAATCAGTCCTGCAAAATTTTTGGAGGTGAAATGTACTAATTTTACTGGATTCCTGTTGATAAGCACAGAAGATTTGAATATTTCACTTTGTATATTTCAATTTTTTTATATTTCAATTTTTATACCATCGTTGCGAAACATATTTAGGTTTCGAAGTTCAAATTCATCTACGGAGCAGGTTTGGATTTTGAAATTTAAATTTGTCCAGGAATCACGGCTTTTGCCAATATAAGCTTGTCTTTATTGACATATCGAGACAGACAAATTGTATTCATTTTAATTAGTTTATTTCATTCTAGTTAACTTTGTCTCTTGCAATACAAACACGTATGTGTTTATCATATATTAATATATATTAACTTGTATATATATATATATATATATATATATATATATATATATGTGTGTGTGTGTGTGTGTGTGTATGTATACAAAAGAAAGATAAACACAGATATATACATATATGTGTTCAAATCGTAAGAGTTTTCTTATATACTTAGAAGAGACCGGATACTAATTCTTCACTCACCGACGAGCAAGAATCGGTATTCCTCTTCACAATTAATTTGCGAAACAGCATAGCCAAACGCTGTCTGGGTGAGTGGTAGTTACCACAATTCCGGTTTGTATTTGTTTTCTTGATTTATTCTTAAATTGAGTCTGGCAAACCCTATTGTCCATAGTTAGTATTTGTTTCCCCTTAGCGAATCTGGTCCCTTACGATTTGAACAATATATGTATATATCTGTGTTTATCATTCTTTTATATTCAATTATAATCAATTATAATATACGGCTCGGAAAAATCTCTTTCCTAGAGCTCTTTTATTGAAAGAGACTATTTTGAGTTTCTAACTCAATATATACCTTTGATATGTATGTATATATATATATGTATGCATCATATTTTCTTTTGACAATGAGAAATGCTTGATATGATCAAGATTCCATTTCAGTATATCCTCTTTAATAAATATAGCAAACACCACATTGACGGATAAAGTTATTATTTTAAAATGTATTAACAGACTGTACAGATCAGTGGTTTTGTCGAATACGAACTAATCAGTATTACTAATGGCATCGGCTTCAACTTATGTTTAAATGTCACTAAACAATAGACACGCGTGTAACGTGTTCCGTTATTTGCCATTGATACGTTATTAATCCACTAAAAATATACATGTGTAGTCATAGATATGTATATATATGCGTACGTGCGTGTTGGTAAGGATGTGTGTTCAATTCTCGGTGGCGTGTTGTAATATTGAGCAAAACACGTTTATTTCAAGTTCGGTCATTCTGCTCAGCTGCGGAAAAATGAGTTGTACTTGTGATTCAAAGGGTTAGCCTTGTTATATCTTATAACGCTGCATTACTGAGAATTGTACGGGTGCAATTGTCTATCAAATGCTCAGACACTTGTACTTCAATATCAGGAGCAGACTGCTGCGTTGATTCTATGCATATATATATATATTGTCTTTAATGCGTTGAAATGTTCGTGAGCACCAGCAGACAACTGAAGAGGAGACCTGCCCCTTGTTTGTGCTTTCCTTTTATTTCCAAATACACTTTATCAAACCACATCCCCTTATTCCTTCTAAATGTATATATATATGTGGGGCGTATGTATGTATCCATGTATAGACGGCGAATTGGCAGAGTGGTTAGAATGCTTTATGGTATTCGTTCCGGCACTCTGCTCTCTGAGTTCAAATCCCATCGAGGTCAACTTTGCCTTTTATCCTTTCGATGTCAATAAAAAAAGTACCAATCTAGTACTGGGGGCAATTCTTCCTCTATATCGCTTTCTCATTTTCAATCTTTCTCTCGAAG
>OZ024741.1:60784983-60787483 GCA_964016885.1 Eledone cirrhosa
TACGGTAGTGTCCAATCCGTATGAAGAACTCAATGTATTCCGGATATCATGGAAAGAAGAGATGTAATGAAAATCCAATTTCGGTGAAAGATAAACGGTATACAGAGTCAAGATAAAATATTAAACAAATAATGAACAAACAATTCCTTATATTAAACAAAAAAAGTTCACTATTTAACGATCGTTTCTAGGGTATATATGTGTTATAATTGGTATGCATATTTAACAGATCTATGTACAAAATTATACAAAATTATACAAATTATCAAGATTAAATATACATACCTAACTCATATATA
The DNA here is from genome assembly GCA_964016885.1 of Eledone cirrhosa. Taxonomy (NCBI): domain Eukaryota; kingdom Metazoa; phylum Mollusca; class Cephalopoda; order Octopoda; family Eledonidae; genus Eledone; species Eledone cirrhosa. The sequence continues at coordinate 60,785,283 of OZ024741.1, forward strand.
CGCCGTCTTCAGAAATAATGAAGTATATTTATTGATAATAACAACAATTCAAAATATCAGTTCAAAATTGACCAATGAAAACACAAAGGGTTAAAAAGCAGTTTGGTGTGTGTATATACATGTAAAAACCCTACACACATTTTACAATAATGTGTGTATAATTTGTATGTGCATACTAAAAAGATGGATGCAAATAAAAAATTTCAAGGTTAATATCTCTGTAAGCTTAATGCGCTGATAAGATACGCAATGATACTTATGGAGTCAAGCATATAAATATATTTTTTTCATACTCACACATATCAGTATAATCACACATACATGTGCGTATATATATAAATATACACATAACCACGAACACACAAACACACACACTCCCCCACTCACATTTATATATGTGGATATAAAATCATAAGCAAATAGAAATTAAGTCACTCACATAAGAACACTGGTACACACATTTCAAGATCAAGATACAGAAATTAGGTGGGAGGGGGGGGGGGAGGGGTCAGTATTAGATTGTCAGACCAGACAGCCTAATATAAATGTATCTATAAATTATGAAAAATAAAAAAATAAAAACAATAAAATATAATACATATAATATAATGTACATACGCATACAGATATACATACACATACATACATGTACGCGCACATAGAGATATCTACACATACATACATACACACATACCTATACTGTCACACACACACATACATTTACACGAACATACACATACACATATAAAAAGATATAAATACAGACACACACACGCGCAACACATACACACATACACATATATATATATATATATATATATATATATATATATACATATATATACACACACACACATAGACTCATATATATATACATACACATACATACACTTATACACAAACATATATATCCCACACTCATACCACCATAAAAACACATACAAACACCCAGATGTATATATATATATATATATATATATATATATCAACATACACACACGTACACATATATGTATATATACATACATATATACACACATACACATACATATATACACACACACATAAAATACAGACATGCACATATATATATATATATATATATTTCATTACTCTTATATATACACATAGTATATATACATACACAACCTCACTTATACACATATACACATAAGTTATACTACAATAATAATAAAGAATAATATATATATATATATATATATATATACATATATATACACACATATACACATATACATACATACATATACATATACATACATACATACACATACATACATACACTTAAATATAAACATATATAAATACACACATACGAATAAAGACATATATTCACACATAGACACCTATATACACATATATATATATATATATATATATATATATATATCTATATACACACACATACACACATATACACACACATATATATATACACATACACACACACGCACACACATACAGACACACACACACACTCACATATATATATATATATATATATGTGTATGTGAGTGTGCGCAAATACATATATATATACACACATACATACAAACACACACAAACACATACATATGCATACGTGCACACACACACACATATATCACATAGATACGAAGATAAACATATAAATAGAGAGACATACAAATATATACAGAACCCATATACACATACATACAAACACGCATATACATATATATACATATATACACATATATATATTCCTATATACAAGCATACACATACACACACATATATACATATACATACACATATACATACCACACATTTACATACACGTACATATATAATACATATATATACATATATATACATACATATGTATGTACAATCATATATACACACTCAATCTTACATTCATATTTACATGCTCATATATGTATTTTTATATATTTAGAAATAAATACCAAAAAACTATATAGACACCCATCTACACATATATTCATACATATACACTTACAAAAACAGATGATAATAGTATGGGGGAAAGGGGGGGTTTGGAGAAGGGGATCAAAGTAAATATATGTTTCAAGAAACATATAATATTTTCCATATCTTAATTCAATGTATGTTCTTACATATTTTCAGTGCTAGGAAATACGAAATCTATGCATCACAAAATAAAAAAGTATACCATTAATCATATGTCAACTAAACCA
>OZ024741.1:60802483-60809983 GCA_964016885.1 Eledone cirrhosa
TGAATATTATAATGACGCACTTAGAAAAGCTGGTTACTGCGAGAAAATTGAATATCTAGACGATAACCACATAAGTACTATGAATAAAACACATCTAAGTCGAACTAGTATTGCACCACACACACACATCAATAGGCATACTAACAGGTGCAAACCAGCAAATAGAGTCAGACGTAGAGAGTACATATGGTATAACCCCGTGTACAATTCTTCTATTAGCACTAAGATTATCTCACAATTCTATACACTAATCAATAAACACTTTACAACTTCACATAAATACTATAAAATCTTTAACTCGCGCACCATTAGACTGTCATACACCTAACATAGAACAACTAATTAGAAAACTTAACTCAGTAATACTGAATAAGTACATCCCTAATGACTCAGCGCACCAGCATAGCAACATACAACGCACTAACACGCAACCACAACCCCACCTAACTATCCAGGATTCTACTGCAAAACATAAAAATAGTTGTAACTGCACCAAACCAGGTACGTGCCCACTGAATAACCAGTGCCTAGCACGCAATATTGTCTACCGGTGTACAATAAATTCCGGGACCAACTAATGGTATTACGTCGGATGTACCGCAACTTCTTTCAAGGCTCGCCTATACCAACATCGATCTTCGATCAGGCACAAGAAAATGCGCTCCGTAACAACCCTCACCGATAAAGCCTGGCAGCTTCGGAGGAACAATCAAGCGTTCCCCCTTGATTGGCAAATTATTGCAGCTGCGCCTGCATATCAGCAGAATCATCGATTCTGCAAGTTATGCAATTTAGAGATATACTGCATTTTAACGTCGGTAAACAAACTTTTGAACAGCAAAATTGAACGTTCTCTATACTGTAACCATCGTTTGAAAACGACTTTTTCTTTTTTTAAATGCATATAATGTTACCTTTTTACACCAACGTTTGCAAATTTTTGTCTTATATGTTTATACACTAGATATGGCTTTCTATAATAATAGTACTAAACACTGTTTTTCTGGACCCCTTTAGAAATAACCTGCTACTATAATAGCCCTAATAACTTGTCTGTGACACTGTACCACTTTGACCACTCTAACTAAATTTTGTCCGAACAACACCACTAGAAGAATCTACTTCCCAGCCAACCTTAGCACGCCTCATTAAGCTAACTGCTGCCAAAACATTCTCTCTTCACAATCTCTACTAGTCTGACAGTCTTAAACCCTAAGACTCCCGCCACCTTACTCACTTCCCTCTTCCCCTTCTCTTCCTACCTCCTTCCTCATCTTTTATCTAGTGTATAAAATATTTTCATATCATTCTAATACAAAGGTCTGATGACATGGTGTGTTGGCTTACAGTGTACTTTCGGTTTTTGATAATATTTGTGTATTATTCAAATAGCGAGGTATAGGTAACTCATACACTATATAAACAATTGTTACCTAATAAATTCTATATACCCGCATTTCCATTTCGTAAATTTTTTCTCTCTTTATATATATATATATGTATATGTATATATATATATATGTATATATATATATTTAAGAATTAAAATACTAGTGTGTGTTGGAGTTAAACACCCTCTTCATATTATAGAAATGACAGTATAAGATATAGCTCAATGTAATTAAACAGAGCCGAAGAATTATAAAAAATAAACGAAAGAACCCTTCAATACATCAAAAGTCTTTATTAGCCAACAATGTTTCGTCCTATTAAGGACTCATCAGGGCAAGTAAAGCTACAAGAAACACTATCGGCCAATACAAGCCAAAAACTCAGGAGAATATGGAGTATACATCTATTAAAGCTTAGGAAAGATATCAAGGAAAAATTGGCTAAGATTAAGAGTGAGCAGTTACAAACATAGATATGGACCAAATAGCAAGGAAGTGATTAACATGTTGCACCCACATTGCAAATATTGTATAATGCAAAAACTTGAAACACAAATGGTAATATAAAGCGAGAATTACAGTACGATATAGAATATAATATAATATAATAGATGGTGATAATAAAAAGCTTAATGTATGTATATATATATATATATATATACATATACACATTAGTACAAATACAAACTAACACTTATTAAGTATTTAAATATATATATATATATTGTTTACAGTATAATATAATAAAGATAAAAATAAGAATAAAGATAAAAATAAAAATAAAAATAAAATATAATATATAATTCCCTGTCAGTGTGCATAAACAATATAGAAACATTATAATAACATTATAATAACAATATTATAATATATTGGCATCAAAAGATATACAAAATTACATCATACATATAATTCAAGGTTAACAAATAGTATAAAGTTTTACACAGGGTAAGAAAAATCATATAGAACTAAATTGTGTTGAAAAATTGTGTTGAAAAAATATCTATACCATTGTAACAAATACACGGAGGTCAAGTCATTTTACATTGGCATAAATATTACCAAAATATCACAAAATATTACAAAATATATTTACGTGCTTGACATACAGACATATATTAATGAAATTACATGGTCAGACAAACAGCGTGCGGTAGTAAAAAAAAAAAATAAATAAATAAAATAAACCGAAGATCCAAAAACAAAAACAAGTATATTTACTTAGGTGTCACAAGCGGTTAAGTAAAAGAAAAAAGATAGAAATGTAGACCAGAGAGTTGACTAGAAAACCTTTTTAAATTAATTAATATTAAAAGTATTTAAAATACATATTTAGTCACATCAAAATTGGCTAGTGTTTAAGTCACCAAAACCGTATAAGTTTAAGATATCTCAATAAAATTATCAAGAATAGAGTAAAATATGCTTCGTTCAGTCGAATAACGTTATCAAAGAAAAGGACTCTAAATAGAACTATGGTAGACCAATGGGAACAGAAAGAAGAGAGGTTATGGAGGATAGGAAGGAGCATAAAAGTAAAATCAATATATTATATATCATAAAAAGGAGAATAAAAGTGAAATTTATATATAGTATAATAGAAGGGGCGGATATTAAGTGTGTAGAGGAGGAGGTTCATTAGTTGAATGAGACTCCAAACAAAGTATTTAATAAGATATAAACTCATAAGGTGTTAGTAGTGAAACTATAATAATACTTAGGGTAGTAGAGCTCAAGCCGTTTCGACGGCTAATTCTGGACACTAATTCAGTCCAGAATTAGCCGTCGAAACGGCTTGAGCTCAGCCGTCGGGGTCTTAATCGTTCCTATATATATATATATATATATAGTAATAATAATCAATTTGAAGACTAAAATCCAAAGAGGGCTCGATAAGGATAAATATATATCAAATATATTAGAACCGTAGAGCAAATATTTATTAAAATAACAGATTAAAGTTTAAGCAAAGAATCGCTGCTTTCACCCTTAACGAGATCTTCTGAAAGTTTCAGAAGATCTCGTTAAGGGTAAAAGCAGCGATTCTTTGCTTAAACTTTAATCTGTTATTTTAATAAATATATATATATATATATATATATATATATATATATATATATATATATATATATATATATATATATATATATATATATATATATATATATATATGTATATATCTATATATATATATATATATATATATATATATATATATATATATATATATATATATAAATATATATATATATATATATATATATATGTATATATATGTATATATATATATATATATATTTATATATAGGAAAAGTGTAAGTTTCTACACAAAACGAAGGTTATAGAGAAAATTGAGGTTGGTAATGGCACATGGAATATATAAGAGACAGAATACTTTTTTGTGAAAAAACATATCATTTTATAAGGTAAGGAAAGAATAAAGGGTATTAAAAATGACCGGTTTCGATGGGTCTGCAAAAGCCATCTTTTCAAATGTTGATTAATATTAAGAAAAATTAATAATAAGAAGAGTTAAAATTTGAGATTTGAAAATTCAAGTATAAAATTCAGTGTGGGATTTCATAGTAGTTTTCATCTTGGTAGCAGCAAGTTGACTGCTGTGTGCCTTTCTGGTAGTGAATGAGGAGTTATTTGTGGGGAATGGTTTTTTTTTATAAAGGTCAGATTTAGCAATGGCCAGATGGCCAGCTGCTGGTCAGTGAGGGGGTGGAAGCAATATACATACATATATCTCTCTGTGGTCGGTAGGAGAGGGGAGAGTGATAGAAAGGGATTTAGTGCACTTACACCTATATATAAGCACATGCCCTCATCCACACACACATACATATACATATACATACATATATATATATATATATATATATATATATATATATACATATACACATACATACATACACACACGCATACATATACATACACACATACAGACACACACATATACCCATACACACACATATATATACACACACACACATATATATACATACACATACATCAAGATACACACATACAAACACACACACACACACACACACGCACACACACATACACATACATACACCCACACACATAAAGAAATGGCCTCCAAATATATATATATACATACACATATATTTTTTCCATAATATAAGAAGTTAGGACAGTGAAATTAAAATACAAGTCATTCTGATCACATTGAGTTCTTCATGTAGATTGGGCCCCGCAACCGACAGTGGTGAATTCTGTGTGCGCATATATATATAGATATATGTGTGTGCACGTGCAGGGTTTAACATGGATGTGTTGGTCACACAAAGGCATGGTCTGTCAACGAATAAACCTGATTCTACAGAATTGGTCTCTGGTCTTTAATAGTAGTGATAATTATATACATGCACACATACACACACATATATCTGTCACTCCGTGCGTATGTGTGTTTATATTTTATGACAATTCTATTGGGGTGATAACCCGTTTAGTTTTGGTTTAAATTTGTTAAGGAATAGATTTTCTTTGTTTATTCTTTGTTGCTGTGTGAACGAATCTGAGCACTTGTAGAAGGGGAAGATTTTAAAGTTGGGTAGTGTCATTCCTGCGCAGTTCGCAATATGGCTGCTCAAGGGGATTTTTCTTGTGTTAGCGTCCCGGATTTGTTGGCGGTGGAGGGTCATTCTTTTGCGTAATGAGGTGCCCGTCTGTCCTATGTAGTTGTGTTTGCACCCACCGCAAGTTATTGCGTAAATCAAGTTCTCCGAGTTGCAGGTGAAATTGTTTTTTACTGTAAATGTTTGGCCATCTTTAAATGTAAATTTTTGTCCTTCAGTGAAGTAGAGGCACGTCCCACAGTTTGTTCTACCACATTTGGTAACTGTAGGGTTGAGGATTGGTTTGGGTATATTTGGTCCAGTGAGAATGTGTTTTAGTGATTTGGGTTGTCTTTTACTTTTAAGGATCTTGTGTGTTTCAAGAATAGACTTCATTTTTACATCTTTAAGTAGGATGGGGAGGTTTTTGTGTAGGTGATCAAACATTTCGGTATTTCTGGGGTTGAAAGTGGATACATATGGCAGGGTGTTGAGTGTGGTTTTCTGTTTGGTATTGTTAAGTTGATGGGGATTTAGGTGTTTAGCCCTGTCTATTCCATTGTTGATTATTTCAGGTGGAAATGCTCTTAAGATAAGGGTGTCTTTTAGTTCCTTTAGTCTTTGCTCCTGTTTAGGTGGATCTGATACTATGGTACATATACGTTTGGCCAAATTGTAAGGAATGTTAAGTTTTGTATGTTTTGGGTGACTTGATGTGAAAAAGAGGTATTGCTTGGAATCTGTGGGTTTATAGAATATATCTGTATCTAATTTCCCGTCTATTACAGAGATGAGAATATCCAAGAAGGCTAATTCCTTGGGATTGGATTCCATTGTGAATTGTATGTTATTACCTATGTTGTTTATCATGTTTTTAAACATAGTAAGTGAGTTGATGTCTTCTTGCCATAGGATAAAGCAGTCGTCTAGATATCTTTTCCAATTGGCTTTGAGGTGTGTGTGGAAAGAGTCTCCAAATAAGAGAAGGGACTGACTGTATATTTGTTGTTCATGGAATCCCATGACTAGGTTGGCATATATGGGTGCTACTTTCGTGCCCATTGCAGTACCTGATACTTGTCTGTATGTTGAACCATTGAATGTGAAGTAGTTATTTTGTAGGATAAAGCGGAGTCCGTCAGTGATAAAATCTTTGTTGATGCGTGTCGGTATTTCTGATGGGTGTGTGTTAAGCCAGTATTGGACTGCTGTTATTCCATAGTTGTGGGGTATGTTTGTGTAGAGGTTTATTACGTCAAAGGAGACAAGAATTGTATTTGCACTTACTGTTTTAGGGAGGTGTTTCAACATGTCAAGGTCATCTCGTATGTAGCTCTGTATATGTTGTAGAAAGGGTTTCAGTAGGATGTCCAGAAAGTTGCTAAGTCTGTGGGTTTCACATGCAGGGCCTGTTATAATTGGCCTGAGTTTTAGGTCTTCTGGTGGTGTTAGTTCAATGTAATTGTTGGTTGCTGGAAAACAACCACTTCCTCTTTGACAACGAACTTTATCTACAAATAAAAGGAACAGCCATGGGTACCAAAGTGGCCCCTACATATGCAACGCTCGTTATGGGTCACTTAGAGGAAAAATTATATTCCCAACTAGAGCTAACATTCAGTCACGACTTCGCCTTCTACATTAATAAAAACTGGAAACGTTACCTAGATGACTGCTTCATCTTCTGGAACAGAAGCCAAACAGGCCTACAAAAATTTTATTCGATCCTAAACAGGCTTCATGAAGCTATACAATTCACTATGGAATGTAACGAAAAGATATCCTTTCTAGATATCCTCATCATTAAAGAAGGGGAAAATATCATAACGGACCTATTTTGCAAACCCACTGACACACACCAATACTTAAATTGCCGGTCAGCACACCCCTCACATACGAAAAGGAACATTCCCTTCAACATGGCAAGGCGCATCTGCACTATAGCAACACACCCCGTACTACAAGAAAAAAGATTATGTGACCTGAAAAAATTCCTTAAAAAACAAGAATACCCGATGAAACTCACCAAGGCAGCCATCTCCAAGGCTAAGAACATCGCAATAACAACACTGAGAAAACCAAACCCACAACATAAAAAATAAAACCCTGCTATCTCTTTAGATGTGGAACCTGTGAACTCATCGAAGAGGGCAAACAGTTGTCCTTCAAAAACCATGATCATTTCAAGGTCAATGCTAACATGAACTGCAAAACGAAAAGCCTAATATATTGCGCAACATGTCCACAGTGTAAAGAGTATTACATTGGGGAAACCGGAACGGGACTACATGATAGAGTCCGGGTACATAAACAACAAATTAAAGACCCCACAGTCAGAAATACCACATGTAGCGCACACTTTGCATCATGCGGGAAGGGAAAATTCACAATCTTCCCTTTCTTCAAGATATGTTCGGATAACGAACATTTCCGCAAATATAAAGAAGAATTCTTCATTGAAAAATTTAAACCACTACTGAACACGAAAAAATGAATTAACACTCGGAGGTAAAATT
>OZ024741.1:60817483-60819983 GCA_964016885.1 Eledone cirrhosa
CTTGTTAGAAATCATCAGGACTACATATCCAGTGCTTTTATCGAGAATGACACAGCTAGAGACTTATAGAATACTTAGCTGTGTACAGGAACTGGTTTGAAAGAGCGGTTGCCGGTCCGGCAGAAATTAGAAATTGGAATAAATGCTCTGAAATAGCGATATATATGTGAATATAGACATAGAATATTCGAAAATATTCTGTATGTTTATAATAAACATTTTGAAGACCTAATCGCTATAGAATAGAATACGTCACGTATTACAATTAGATTCTCGATAAAAGCAAGGGAAGTAATCTACGCGTTTCATTCTTGTTAGAAATCATCAGGACTACATATCCAGTGCTTTTATCGAGAATGACACAGCTAGAGACTTATAGAATACTTAGCTGTGTACAGGAACTGGTTTGAAAGAGCGGTTGCCGGTCCGGCAGAAATTAGAAATTGGAATAAATGCTCTGAAATAGCGATATATATGTGAATATAGACATAGAATATTCGAAAATATTCTGTATGTTTATAATAAACATTTTGAAGACCTAATCGCTATAGAATAGAATACGTCACGTATTACAATTAGATTCTCGATAAAAGCAAGGGAAGTAATCTACGCGTTTCATTCTTGTTAGAAATCATCAGGACTACATATCCAGTGCTTTTATCGAGAATGACACAGCTAGAGACTTATAGAATAAAAGCACTGGATATGTAGTCCTGATGATTTCTAACAAGAATGAAACGCGTAGATTACTTCCCTTGCTTTTATCGAGAATCTAATTGTAATACGTGACGTATTCTATTCTATAGCGATTAGGTCTTCAAAATGTTTATTATAAACATACAGAATATTTTCGAATATTCTATGTCTATATTCACATATATATCGCTATTTCAGAGCATTTATTCCAATTTCTAATTTCTGCCGGACCGGCAACCGCTCTTTCAAACCAGTTCCTGTACACAGCTAAGTATTCTATAAGTCTCTAGCTGTGTCATTCTCGATAAAAGCACTGGATATGTAGTCCTGATGATTTCTAACAAGAATGAAACGCGTAGATTACTTCCCTTGCTTTTATCGAGAATCTAATTGTAATACGTGACGTATTCTATTCTATAGCGATTAGATCTTCAAAATGTTTATTATAAACATACAGAATATTTTCGAATATTCTATGTCTATATTCACATATATATCGCTATTTCAGAGCATTTATTCCAATTTCTAATTTCTGCCGGACCGGCAACCGCTCTTTCAAACCAGTTCCTGTACACAGCTAAGTATTCTATAAGTCTCTAGCTGTGTCATTCTCGATAAAAGCACTGGATATGTAGTCCTGATGATTTCTAACAAGAATGAAACGCGTAGATTACTTCCCTTGCTTTTATCGAGAATCTAATTGTAATACGTGACGTATTCTATTCTATAGCGATTAGGTCTTCAAAATGTTTATTATAAACATACAGAATATTTTCGAATATTCTATGTCTATATTCACATATATATCGCTATTTCAGAGCATTTATTCCAATTTCTAATTTCTGCCGGACCGGCAACCGCTCTTTCAAACCAGTTCCTGTACACAGCTAAGTATTCTATAAGTCTCTAGCTGTGTCATTCTCGATAAAAGCACTGGATATGTAGTCCTGATGATTTCTAACAAGAATGAAACGCGTAGATTACTTCCCTTGCTTTTATCGAGAATCTAATTGTAATACGTGACGTATTCTATTCTATAGCGATTAGGTCTTCAAAATGTTTATTATAAACATACAGAATATTTTCGAATATTCTATGTCTATATTCACATATATATCGCTATTTCAGAGCATTTATTCCAATTTCTAATTTCTGCCGGACCGGCAACCGCTCTTTCAAACCAGTTCCTGTACACAGCTAAGTATTCTATAAGTCTCTAGCTGTGTCATTCTCGATAAAAGCACTGGATATGTAGTCCTGATGATTTCTAACAAGAATGAAACGCGTAGATTACTTCCCTTGCTTTTATCGAGAATCTAATTGTAATACGTGACGTATTCTATTCTATAGCGATTAGGTCTTCAAAATGTTTATTATAAACATACAGAATATTTTCGAATATTCTATGTCTATATTCACATATATATCGCTATTTCAGAGCATTTATTCCAATTTCTAATTTCTGCCGGACCGGCAACCGCTCTTTCAAACCAGTTCCTGTACACAGCTAAGTATTCTATAAGTCTCTAGCTGTGTCATTCTCGATAAAAGCACTGGATATGTAGTCCTGATGATTTCTAACAAGAATGAAACGCGTAGATTACTTCCCTTGCTTTTATCGAGAATCTAATTGTAATACGTGACGTATTCTATTCTATAGCGATTAGGTCTTCAAAATGTTTATTATAAACATACAGAATATTTTCGAATATTCTATGTCTATATTCACATATATATCGCTATTTCAGAGCATTTATTCCAATTTCTAATTTCTGCCGGACCGGCAACCGCTCTTTCAAACCAG
>OZ024741.1:60827483-60829983 GCA_964016885.1 Eledone cirrhosa
ATATATGTATATATATATATATATATATATATATATATATATATATATATATATATATATATGTATATATATGTATATATATGTATATATATATGTATATATATATAAATGTATATATATGTATATATATATGTATATATATATAAATGTATATATATATATATGTATATATATACATATATTATGTATATATATATATATGTATATATATATATATGTATATATCTATATATTCCCCGTAAGGGAACTGTTTAGACGGTCGGAGAAAGGGGCCAATGCTCGCTGTCAAATTATTTTACTGAAACGCTGCCTAAAAACGATGTCATCCCCAATAACATCAGGAACATCCGCTTACCAGTAAGCCTACGTACACCAGCTTTACAAATCACCACTAACCGCATACATCGCACGTGTATTAAACAGATCCTGAGACATCTCAACCGCCTATTACACATCCATAAGCGGACACTCTCAGAGCGGACACATCGACTGTCAATAACACCCGGTGAATTGCTCCTGAAAATCACTAAAGCAATCGATCAGTGCTACAACTCCAGAGTTCAATACGAGAAAAAACGGCTCAAGCGTAAATATGAGTGGATCTTGTCTAAACTCCACAACGAGAACATCGACACTAACGAACAGACGGACGAGAACCACGTGGAAAACAACAACGTAACAACCGACACCGCCACATCCACCAACACCGAGCCACACCTCAACGATGTGACGCACCTGGTCACCGACCTAACTGGCACTCTCACGAGTGATGGGCTGAAACTCCTTAACCTCGGACCCAAGTTCATCGTCTCACAACGACTCGACGACAGACTCAAACTCGACATCGAGGCCAACTTTTGTCGAGCCGCTTACCAACTTAAATGGGTGACCGCCATCAACAGCGCCACAGAAAATAACAGCGCCCACACAACCCACCCGAAGTTCCCCACTTACCACCCCGACAACCCACTCCACCCCCCATCCTCCAACCACTAACTCGACACTAAACTTATCAGGCTAAAACACTCCATCTCGGATATACTTCAAAACACACACACGCACAACACACAACCTCACCAAATCTCAACTCACCACTCTCTCCAACCTAAAATCGAAGAACCTCATCTACCTCCCCTCCGACAAGGGAAAAGAATTCTGCGTCATCAGCAGAGAGGCCTACAACACCCTGGCCCTCCAACACCTTGACGATGACAACCTCTACTCCAAGGTCACGGGAATCACTCCCGCGCAGATAGAGGAGCACATCAACGCCGCCTGGACCAACATCTGTGACCGGCGGAAGCTCCCGAAGAAGCTGAGATAAAACCTCTTCGCAAGGAACAGCAGACTACCCGCCTTCTGCCACCTCGTGAAAACACACAAACAGGGACCCGACCAGAAGATCAGTCCCATTGTATCGAGCGTGGAAGGACCGCTCTACAAAATTTCATGGCTCCTAGCCAGAATACTCAGACCCATCTTAGACACCTTGCCGGGACACGTTAACAGCTCCGAGGAGGTGTTGGAGCGCCTGCATCAAATGTATCCCGACACCAGAAAGGATAACAGATATACCTTCAACCTTGATGTAGTCGCTCTCTAAACCTCGGTCCCGGAACTAGAGAGACACATACAACACTTCATCCACCGTATGCAGTTCTCTGGTTACAATCAGAGTGTATAGAGGAGCCAGAACCAAATGGGAAAAAATGGTAGATAATGACACAAATGGGACCTGCTCCTTGTATAGGAGCAAATTTTGGAATAGAATAGAAAGAACTAGGAATAAGGCCAATAGAATAAACTCATGGTATGATAGCAATAAATACCAGAGTGTAATGTTCATCGATACAACCCCTAGAGGGGAATTAGCTTACACATTTAGAAGGGCCCTAGATAAACATAAACTCAATATTAAGATAGTAGAAAGACCAGGTAACTCCATAAAAACACTTATTAGCAAGACATACCCTTTTCAAAGACCTCCCTGTATAGATAAGAAATGTATGATCTGTAAATTAAGACCCCATATTAACTGTAAAACTAGAACTGTAGTATATAGCATAAGATGTACTGAAGGACAATGTAGAGATAAAAATATAGTGTACATAGGTGAGACAGCTCGTAGTATAGGGGAACGGATAAATGAACACTGGCGAGACCTTAAAGATAGTACTGAATCATCTGTACTCTACCAACATGCTAAAATAGAACATAAGGGTAAATTAAAGAACATAGAAATAAAAATAGAATCTACACACAGAAAAGACGCAATGTTTAGACAAATCACAGAGGCAAAAAACATAAATGAACTCCAACCAAAATTAAATAGAAAACATGAGTGGAACAGCAACATCACAACTTACAATTAACGACAGAATGAAAACACACACGCACATAGAACAAACAACCAACCAGTAACATGTAAATAAACAAATAAATAAATGAATATAAACACACAGACACCCGGTTGTGGCGCATGCGCAGACTGAGCACACAA
>OZ024741.1:60862483-60872483 GCA_964016885.1 Eledone cirrhosa
GGCACTCTTAGGCGGAGTATGGTGATTTCGGTCTCAAGTGTTTGGAGTGCTAGATTTAGTCTTGTTGCAGTTTCTTCCTTTGATTCCGATGGTATTTCTTTAATTCGGAATTTTCTCGGGAGGATAACTCGTTCCTTGTTACGCCATATTTCGTATGTGTCTGCTAGGTTTTCACTCCTCAAGGCTTTCCAGTATACCTGTTTTCTTTGATTTAATAGTTGGTTCCAAATGTTTTTCATTTGGTTTCTTTTTCTGTAGGCTTCTTTTTCTAGATTCAGTTCATTCCATTCTTTCAATGCATTATTGGTGATGGAGTTCTGTTCATGTGTAGCTATTTCAGGGGAAAAGGTTTGTTCTTGTTTTTGTCGGTCTGTAATAAGTGAATCAAGTTTTTCCCTATAGCTGCGTGTTTGTTGTTCCATTTCTTGTACGGCATTCCTAAGGGAATCATATTTATCTATTATTATGGTGAGTTTTTCTGATATTTCCTGTAGTAGTGTCTCCAATTTGAGGTATTCAGTAGAGGATTTTGAACGTGTGTTAGCCATTCTGTCTTGTACAAGGGGATAGAATATTGGAAAATGTGTGTAATTTACCAAGGCAAAATTTACGACCAACATGGAATTAATGCAAGTGACGAAATGCGGGGACCCTAGATGTGGAACCTGTGAACTCATCGAAGGGGGCAAACAGTTGTCCTTCAAAAACCATGATAATTACAAGGTCAATGCAAACATGAACTGCAAAACGAAAAACTTAATATATTGCGCAACATGTCCACAGTCTAAAGAGTATTACATTGGGGAAACCGGAACGGGACTACATGATAGAGTCCGAGTACATAAACAACAAATTAAAGACCCCACAGTCTGAAATAGCACATGTAGCGCACACTTTGCATCATGCGGGAAGGGAAAATTCACAATCTTCCCTTTCTTCAAGATATAGTCGGATAACGAACATTTCCGCAGATATAAAGAAGAATTCTTCATTGAAAAATTTAAACCACTACTGAACACGAAAAAATGAATTAACACTCGGAGGTAAAATTCCATTTCACTACCCCCCCCCCCTCTTCTTATGTGTACACATGAATATATGTATGTATATGTATATATATATATGTATGTATATGTATGTGTATGTATGTATGTGTGTATATATGTTTGTATGTGTATGTGTATGTGTATATATATATATATATGTGTGTATATATATGTATATGTGTGTATGTGTCTGTATGTGTTTATATGTATATATATATATATATATGTATATATATATATATGTATGTGTGTGTGTATGCCTCTATATGTATATATATATATGTGTGTGTGTATGTGTGTGTGTGTATGCATGTATTTGTGAACGGATGTATATATACGGACATATGTATATGTGTGTGTGTGTGTGTGTGTACACGTGTGTGTGTGTGTGTATGTGTGTGTGTATGTGCATATATGTATATTTAGTTATGTATCTTTATGTGTGTATATATATGTATATGTATGTACATATATATATATATATAGCGATATGGAGGTATAAGTACATATTCGTGTGTGTACGTATGTGTATATGTATTTTTATATGTGTCTTTATATGTTTTTATGTATGTATGTGGATGTATATGTACATGGGTGTGTGATTGATGGTGTGTGCTTATATATTCCTACATATGCCCGTGTGTGTATGTACGTATATACGCACATATGTGTATGTTGAACAAAGGACTAATTTTGGGATGGACGTAGAAAAATTCTTCAGAAAAAAATAATTGTTTACAAGCTTGGCAGGTGCGGTTTGCCTATGACCATTTTCGATACAAAGGAATACTAAAAGCTTTTTCCCCTGAATAAAGGAATTTTTCGAGAATGACCGGGGCAGGCCGCGCTTGCTACATTTCTCCCCACCCAACCCTACTCACTGTCTCAACTCATTACTGCTATTAACATTTTTGCAACACACCTACACCCCTACACTTATTAAAGGGGGAGAAAAAAACCCCACCGCACCACAAACATGTTAAATCTCTATATATAGAACAACACACCACATACACATCAGTTTGACAAGCGCACCTCAGCGTGAAAGGTCTTTCTAAAAACGAAACAATACCTCCTACGTTAACCAAGAACTCCTAAGAGCTAACCAACAACCGACGACTCAATTTATAAAAAAAATTTTTTTAAATTTTATTCTAATCCGGAAAAAAATTCTTTTTGGATTTTGTGAAGAAAATAAATTTGTTGAAAGCATAAGTGAAGCCATTTTTTTCTTCCCCCCTGTCTTAATATACCTAACTGTACCAAGGATTACACACATTTTCCAATATATATATATACATATATATATATATATATATATATATATATATATATATATATATATATATATATATATATATATATATATATATATATATATATATATATATATATATGTATATATATATATTGGAAAATGTGTGTAATCCTTGGTACAGTTAGGTATATTTTTTGAACTCTTTGAGTCGGAAAATTCCTCAACTTCGCGGTGGAATTTATCGTGACGATGGACTCTTTACTATCCTAAATTGCAATATAGTTAAACTTAATATTATTAAGAACAATATACGTAATCTCATTAACCAACATAACCTAAAAATTGAATTTGATAATAGTATCAAACTAGCTAATTTCTTGGATGTATCTCTTAATCTTGACACTGGCCTATATTACCCTTACCATAAAAACAATGAGAACCTTAATTATGTTAACTTTAAATCTAACCATCCTACCAATATCAAGAACGCTATAGTTAATAATATTGGAAATAGAATATCTAACATATCTTCTAATAAAAACATCTTTGATGCTAACGCCAATTACTATAATAACGCACTTTCTAAAGCCGGCTATCCAGATAAAATCAAATATAATAAAGAAACAAATTCTAGAAAAACTTACAGTAGAATAATTAATCATGACCATTCCAATAATTTTAATAAAAACCTAGATACAAAAACATAATCTGGTATAATGCTCCTTTCTCCATCTCTATTAATAACAATATTCCTAAATTATTTTTTAGTGCCTTAAATAAATGCTTCCCTCCCTCACATATCTATAGTAAAATATTTAACAAACACACCATCAAATTTTCGTATTCTACATCCTCCAATATTTCCAACATCATCTCTAAACACAACAACAAAATATTAAATACTAAATCTCTTCCTTCCAATATTGAATTTCATAATAACAGTAATAGTACTCCTGACGTCATTGTAAACCCTAGGCTAACTTCTGTAAACCCAAATACAACGTCAAACACAACTTCGCTAAATGTTCATAATCCAACTCTAAATCAAGAAACTATTATTCCTATTATTCCTATCGCAAACAACTTCTCCAATCCAATTCCTTCTATAGATAACACTAGATCACTCATTAATAATCTCTCTAATTGCAACTGCCGCATTAAAAATAAATGTCCTCTCAACAACCATTGCCTCGATAAAAACTTAATTTATTAATGTAAAATTATAACTAGCACCAATTCCTTCACCTATTTTGGCTCCACTTCCACCTCTTTTAAAGCTCGTCTCTATAATCATCATTCATCTTTCAAATACAAACTTAAAAGAACTAACACTGCTCTCTCAGAACTCATATGGTCCTTAAAAGACAAAAACATTAAATATACCATCTTTTGGAAGAAGATTTCTTCTGCATCCTCATACTTGAACAGCTCTCTATCTAAAATCTGTAATCTCTGCCTAAATGAAAAATTTACCATTATCTCTAACCTAGATTCTATAATAAATAGACGCTCAGATTTGTTTTCTATCTGCCTGCATAAATTCCATAGAACTTTTCACAAAGTATACAGTTAATATTCAATTCTTTATCAATTTAGAATCTTTTCTCAAAGGCACATATACATACACCTCTTTAAAATATACCCATCTACCTTACTTTAAAGGGCATTATACACTCTATAATACTCGTTTACTCATTACCCTCATTCTATCTTCTCGTAAAATCATAACATTTGTTTTTGTCATTTGAATATTCATCCGCAATCATTATTATTTTTTCTCTCTATCATAAATCTTTTTAATCTCAATTTCATCCTTAATTTATTATTATTTTTTTCTCCCCATCAACGAACTCATTATTAATACATATTAACTCTTTATTCGCACATATTATCAATTCAATCAATATACAAACTTTAACTTTACATTATTTTTCTCAAATCCTTCTACACACAAACCTTAACAATTTTTCTCTTCGCTAATTTTGAAATTGCCACAACACATACATTTCTTCTTTTGACGTTAGAATATTCACCCACAATTATTATTTTTTTCTCTCTATCTTCATACATAATTTCCCTTCGTTAATTTTCAAATTCCTTTAATTTATACATTATCTTCCAACGGTTCCCAACCTCTCTATATTAAAACAATATATCTTTTTCTCAGTTATAAAAACTATCTCTTTCTCTCTATCACCCATCTCTCCCTCTCCACCTTCACTCTCATCTCCTCCCCCTTTTTTTTCATCCTTTCCACCCCCCCTCCCTAAATAAAATATTTTTTCCTCGCACGTATCCTCCCTTCGTTAATTTTCAAAATTTTTATTTTATACAGTATCTTCCAACGGTTTTCAACCTCTCTATGTAAAAAATATATCTCCTCTCAGTTATAAAAACTATCTCTTTCTCTCTATCACCCATCTCTCCCTCTCCACCTTCACTCTCATCTCCTCCCCCTTTTTTTTCATCCTTTCCACCCCCCCTCCCTAAATAAAATATTTTTTCCTCGCACGTATCCTCCCTTCGTTAATTTTCAAAATTTTTATTTTATACAGTATCTTCCAACGGTTTTCAACCTCTCTATGTAAAAAATATATCTCCTCTCAGTTATAAAAACTATCTCTTTCTCTCTATCACCCATCTCTCCCTCTCATCTCCTTCCCTTTTCATCCCTCCCCCCCCTCTCTCTAAATAAAATATTTTTCCCAATATCACACATCAATCTAAAACCACTTTTCATATGTTGATTTAAAACTGCACTATCCACAAGTGTTTTTTAGCCTTCATATCATGTTCTCCTGTTTTATCTGATGAAAACACAAATATTATTGCTTGATGATGTTTGTTTTTGAAATGCGCATAATAAAATATATGGAACTCCTTTAACCATCTTTTGATCTTATATTATGCATACTCCAGTCCCACAAACTGTAGAGTGCTTCTTATCCGATATCTGCATTGCTTTATTGTACTACAATAAAACTCACCTCCTACATTATATATATATATATATATATATATATATATATATATATATATATATATATATATATATATATATATATATATGTATATATATATATACATATATATATACATATATATATATATATATATATATATATATATATATATATATATATATATATATATATATATATATATATATATACATATATATAAATATATATATATATATATATATATATATATATATATATATATATATATATATATATACATATATATAAATATATATATATATATATATATATATATATATATATATATATATATATATATATATATATATATAAATATATATATATATATAAACCAATATATATATATAAATATATATATATATATATATATATAAATATATATATATATATATATAAATATATATATATATATATATATATATATATATATATATATATATATAAATATTTAAAAGAATAGAGGTGTAACACACGAGTTATGATATATTGGTAAAAGGAAAAGAAAATGCTGACAAATTGTTCCCAGTGAAAAATAGTTTAATTAGGAATAAGTAAAAATTAGTAATAGTAATGGTGAGTATTCAGTTTTGGTTTTAAGTTTTACTGGGTGCGCATTTCTAATGCTTTTCAAAAACAATTTTGAGATAGAGCGCCCGTGATGTTTGCTCTAATCTGATTAGTTTTGGAAATTCTACCTGTTTTATGTAAAAAAAGTGGCTCCAGATGTATGAAAAAATTCTTGTGGTCAAAACAATTTTGATTGGTCGGTAGAGGTCATGTGAATGTTAAAAATTGATTTTTCGCCAAATGTAGGTTTGTCTCGGCTAATTGAGAAGTCCCTGAAAAATAAGTCTTTCAAGACAAATATGTGTGTGTGTGTAGTAGTAGTAGTAAAGAGGGTTCGTTGTTGTGATAATGGTCAGCAGGGTTGTGTGTGCGAACCGGAGCCTGTTGACAGTTCAAATGCCTATTAAGACAAGTGTGTGTGTGTGTGTGTGTGTGTAGCAGAGTAATTCGTGGTAGAGGGATGGCCAGTAGGAATGTGTCTGTACGTGTGTGGGGGATATTTTAACATGTTAAAAGATATTTTTTGTTCTTGTCTTATACGGAGAAGTGTCTGTGTGTGTGTATATATGTCTCTTTGTATGTTAATGTACGCGTGTGTCTGTGTGTGTGTATATATATATATGTGTGTGTGTGGGGAGGGGGGGGGGACCAGTATTTTGTGATACTGGTAAAAATGGTGTACATTATTCGATATTTTCAGTAAAAACGATTCTCTCAATAGAACATCAAAAACCTTAATAATAAAAGGTGTGAAATGATATAAAGTATTGTCATAATACCACGGTGTGTGTGAGTGTCCAGATTGTACGTACTGCAAGGGGAATCCATTAGGCCTTGCCGTATTGGAATAATTGTGTACAAATATGTATGTGCCCATCAGTGTGCAATGCATGTGTGCGTATATGTATGTGTGTGTGTCGGCACGTTTGTATCTATAGACATCAAAAGGTATGCAAATTTGTGTATATTTGTGTTGCACCATAGAACATGTGTGTTTACGTATGTCATTGTATTTATATGTGGATAGAGATGTATGCTGATGTAGGTATGTATGTTGACGTGTGTATGTTGTGGGTTCGTCTTAGGGAGAAGTGTTTAGACGGGGTCCGTATTTGTTAATAAAGTGAGATTCCTTGCTGATGCGTTGGGTGTGGGTGGCATTATCTTTAAATTTGTAGAGGGAAAAGATTCTGAAGTTGGGATGATTTTGGGCGGCACAGGTATCAATGTTTTCACTCAGTGGTATTTTCCTGTATTCCCGTATTTTAATTTGGGATCTATGGACAGTCATGCGTTGGCGGAGGCTGATTTTGGTCTGGCCTATGTATTGTTCTCGACAACCTGAGCAAGTTAATACATATATTAGATTTTCTGATGCGCATGTGAAATTGTGTTTTACTATAAAACGTTTTCCTTCTTTTAAATAGAATTACGAACCCTCTATTAAGTTGATGCATATGCCACAGTTGGGTCTATCGCATTTTTTTACTGTGGGTTTCGTTGTTGTGGCTGGCAGTAATTTGGCATGTGTTAGAATGTTTTTCATTGACTTAGATTGTCTTTTGCTCTTTATAATATCGTGTGTTCGTAGGATTTGGTTCATTCTATGGTCCTTTTTCAACACAGGGATGTTCTGGAGGATGGTGTCAAAGGCCTCATTGTTGAGGGGGTTGTGTGTGGAGATGTATGGAAGAGCCTTTAGTTTCGGTTGATTTACTTTAGGGTGTCTAAGGT
The DNA here is from genome assembly GCA_964016885.1 of Eledone cirrhosa. NCBI lineage: Eukaryota > Metazoa > Mollusca > Cephalopoda > Octopoda > Eledonidae > Eledone > Eledone cirrhosa. Next base: position 60,870,094 of record OZ024741.1, read on the forward strand.
CCTGGGTACTGTGTTTTAGGGCCCGTTGGATTCCATTGTCAATTAGTGATGTAGGGTAGTCCCTGCCTATGAGTGTGTCCTTTAGTTCTTGTAGCCGCAAGTAGCAGGTGTTTTTATTGGAGACTATAGTATAGATTCTCTTGGCTAAGTTGTAGGGAATATTAATGTTAACGTGTCTAGGGTGGCAAGAGTTGAAAGTAAGATATTGCTTGGAGTCTGTGGGCTTGTAGTATATGTCTGTTTCTATTTTCTTGTTATGAATCTTAATGAGGATCTCGAGGAAAGGGAGTTGTTGATGGCTGTATTTCATCGTGAAGTTAATATTCGTGTTGATCCCATTTATAAGGGTGTGAAATTCTTTAAGTTTCTCGATGTTTTCGTGCCAAAGGATTAAGCAGTCATCTAGATATCGCTTCCAGTTCCTTTCTATGTGTAAGTGGAGAGTGTTTCCAAATTTGTTTAGTACTTTAGTGTAGAGGGTGATTTCCAGGTATCCCATGACAAGGTTGGCATAAGTGGGGGCTGTTTTCGTTCCATAGCGGTCCCAGATTTCTGCCTGTAGGGATTGTTATTGAAAACGAAGTAATTGTTCTCCAAGATAAATTTAAGTCCCTCTATCACGAATTCTTTTTTAATGCGTTGTGGGAGTTCATTGTGGTAATTATCCAGCCAGAATTGGATAGCTTCTATTTCTTGGTTGTGGGGGATGTTGGAGTATAGGTTGACTACATCGAACGTCACTAGTAGGGTTTGTTCAGAAAGGGACATATTAGGGAGGTGATTGAGCATATCTAGGTCGTCCCTTATAAAGCTTTTGATGTGTTTGAGAAAAGGCTTGAGAAGGGTACCAATGAAGTTGCTAAGGCGGTTGGTTTCCCAAGCGGGGCCTGCTATTATAGGACTTAATTTGAGATCATTGGGTGAGGGGACATTGATGACTATGTCTGTGGCTTCCTTGCATGCCTTACTTATTAATTCACTTTTATGTACTTTAGGGATAACGTAGAAAAGGCTGGATTTACTTGTGAAGTCTGTGATGAAGCTGAATTCCTTGTTAGTGAGTCCTTCTTTGTATTGGTTGATCAGAGTTTTTAGGTTTCTCATAATTTTTTGTTGATTGTAGTGTTCAGCCTTTTCGTAGTATGTTTCGTTTTCCAAAGTGGAGAGCGCTAAGTTGATATAGAATTCTGTCTCCATTAGGACTACTGTACTCCCTTTATCAGCCTCTTTAATTGTAATGGTTCTGTCGGTTTTTAATCTATTTAATTCTTCCCATTCTTTCTTGTTGAGGTTTGGCTTGTGTTTTTGTCTGTTGGTAATGGAAGTTTCTGATGTGTTCACAGAATTCGTCCAGGATTTTATTTCTACCTTTTGATGGGGTGTAATTGCTTCTATTTCTGGCTAATGATTCATCCTCATTGTACTGGTCGAATAGTTCTTCACTGAGTCGTAACTTCCTACAGAAGTCTGTGATGTCTTCGTTCATTTCATAGTAGTTAGGACGTAGTGGGGTCGGTGTGAATTTAAGACCTTTGGAGAGTAAGTTGATAAGGTTGGGTGTTGGTTCTGCACTTGTTAGATTGATAATTTGTATTACTCTCGGTTCCTCCTCCCTGTCTTGTGTTATTTTGTTTACCTGTATCTGTGTGTTGTGTCTAAAAAATGGTTGGGGTAGAGGGGTTGTCTGCTGATGTTAAGTGGTCTCCTGTGTTTGTTATATTCCTTGTTGTTGTAAAATGTGGTTCGGGTTCGTGGTTGTAGATTGAATGGGGTATTCTGTATTGCGAGTAAGGATGTGTGTTTCTATGTGCCATGTTGGATTGTGGTGTTATAGGTGGCCTACGTTGTTGGTTGAATCGTGTGGTGTGGGTTTGTTGTGTATTGTGGAAGCGAGAGTTGAGTAAATGGAAATTACCTTGCTGTCCCCTTGAAGCGGAGAAGTTGTTACATTTAACATGGTGGTGGTATCTTTTCCCTATGTTTGAGGATGAGGCATCCGCGTAGTAGTTGAGTGATTTGGTATGGTGTCTTCTTGAAGGAGGGAAGTTGTAAATGTCATTATGGGGAATGTATATATATGTATATATATATATATATGTATATATATATATATATGTATGTATATACATATATATATATGTATATACATATATATATATATATATGTATGTATATATATATATATATATATATGTATATACATATATATATCTATCTATCTATGTATATACATATATATATATGTATATACATATATATATATATGTATATACATATATATATATATATATATATATATATATATATATATATATATATATATATATATATATATATATATATACACACACAATATATATATATATATATACAAGTTAATATATATTAAT
>OZ024741.1:60877483-60889983 GCA_964016885.1 Eledone cirrhosa
TAGACTTCAGCCACGCTGAGACACTGCCATAAGGAGATTTAGTCCATCATATTGTCCCCAGTATTAATGTGCTCATGCTTGGTATTTAATTTATCGATCGCATTCTAGGCGAACAGCTAAGTAAACAGAGACAGCAAAAAATAAAACTCTCCCTCCATCACTCACTCACTCACTCACGCACTCTCTCTCTCTCTCTCTCTCTCTCTCTCTCTCTCTCTCTCTCTCTCTCTCTCTCTCTCTCTCTCTCTCTTACATACATACATACGTTTTTGCATTCTCTACCAAATTTCGATCCAAGACTATAGAAGGCACTTGCCCATGGTGCCATGCTGTGGGTATGAACCAAAAACCTCGTTGTTAAGTGTGTGTGTAGCAATACAACCTATTAAGCAGTCTTTAGTTACTGTAGGTTTCGTGTCTTAAATAGTGATTATTAAAGAAACTCATTGGGCGTGAAGTATTTAAAACAAACATGATGTTTAAATGTTACCTCGAGGATAAATATATCACTGTAATTTTCTTTTGCAGAATTAGTATGTTAAGTCAATTGTCTAGACTGAAATAAAACAATAAAGTAGAAAATATACATCACGAATACTAGTTTGATTTGACTAACACACTGGAATCATTTGAGAATTGTTAAAGAGTTAACGGTACCATACGTAGGTTTTATAAATTAGAAGAATTTGTGAAGTGTTTAGATACAACAGGAAATTACACCTGGACAGTGAAAAGTAAAAACAAAAACGATACACTCTGGTAAGATGTTACACTCACTTAAATTCTAGTGCATGACTAATTAACAACTAATTAAGACATAAAGCCTGTAGTAGCTAACATATAATCAATAATTTGTTTTGGTTTTATATGTATACATATATATATATATTGTGTGTGTGTATGTGTGTGTATGTGTGTGTGTGTATTATATATCTGTCTATATATTACATATGTTAGTATATGTGTGTGTGCCTCTGTGTATGTATACATACACACACACACACACACACATATATATATATATATATATATATATATATATATATATATATATATATATATATATATATATATATGTATATATATATATATGCATCTCCGCGTCTCCAACCTAGACGCTGATATAGTATGCCTTCACGGGACACACAATGAATTGGTGCCGCCAAGAATACCAGGCATGCACCTAATTATTTCTCACCCGAGCCCAGTCCATGGAGGTGCAATATACGCACGTGACAAATCTGCTATCCAAAATAGCAGAGACCTCTCCTACGGAGGGCTGGAGATCCTGCAAGTAGACACAGAACACCTAAACATTGTGTCGGTATATAAACCTCCACCAACCCCCTTCATGTGGCCACTGTATGGAAGCTTGGTAACAAGGCATGCCTTGTTGTTGGAGACTTTAATAGCCACAATACCACCTGGGGTTACAACCACACTAATAATTGTTTCTACCTTTGGCACAAGGCCAGCAAATAACCAGTGTATTACTGGTACTTTATTTTATCGACCCCGTAAGAATAAAAGGCAAAGTTAACCTCGGCGGGATTTGAAATCAGAATGGCAAGGACCGTAACTCTCTGCGTCAAAGCATGGCGTCCGACCCTCTACCGATACTGCCAATCCACCTCACTAATAATGACGGGGAAGCAGTGGAGGAATGGGCCATTACCCGCGACCTCACAATCATGCACGATGCAAAAGATAATGCATCCTTCCAAAGCGGATGCTGGAGGAGAAGATATAACCCCGACCTAGCTTTCGTATCATCTAGACACTACCAGAATTTTGACAAATTAATTAGTGACCCAATACCCAAGTCCCAACACCGGCCGAAGGTCATCGAAATAAAACCTGTTATCAGACCACGAGAGACGGTGCCTAAAGCCAGGTTTAACTTCAGTAAGGCTAAATGGGAGAACTTCACATTAGACCTAGATGCTGGGATCCCCAACATCCCTCCAAACCCATTGCAGTATGACGACTTCCAAACACTGGTGTGGGAGGCCGCAAAGAAGAATATCCCAAGAGGTTGCAGGAAGTCTTACATCCCAGGACTCAATGAGCAAAACAAAGAAATGTACCAGGAGTACGTCCAGGCGTATAATGACGACCCATTTGCCATAAACACCATAGAGCTCGGAGAGATCCTGACAGCCTCGATCAACAATGAAAAGAAAGAGCGCTGGCAAGAGGTCATAACCAACATCAATATGACTCATAACAGCAAAAACGCCTGGGCAACCATAAAAAAATTAAGCTCTGAAAAGAAACCACAACCAAGAATAGCTGCTGTTATCCCAAACGAAGTGGCACACCTACTGCTACTCAACGGTAATCCCAAGAATAGAGAAAGGGGATAACTAAGAGAAACGAAACAGGACATGAACCGTGCCATGCACTACTCTGACGAAACCTTTGAATTATTTAACATGGAAGAGCTGCATGCAGCTATGAAACACCTTAAACCCGGGAAGGCAGCCGGCCTGGATGGCATCACAGTAGAGGGGATACTGCACTTTGAAGAAATGGCAAAAACGTAGCTCCTGTCACTCTTTAACAACTGTGCATCAGCCTGTAAAATACAAAGGATATGGAGAAGAGCTAGAGTGGTGGCTCTCTTGAAGCCATGCAAAGACCCGGCATCTCCAAAGAGCTACCGATCAATATCCTTACTGTGCACCATTTACAAACTATACGAGCGCATGATCATGGCTCGCTTGTCCTCTACTGTAGAAGAACAACTATCTCCAGACCAGGCTGGCTTTCGACCCGGCCGATCATGCTGCGGTCAAGTACTGAACCTGACTCAATACATCGAGGATGGATTTGAGGCCAAACAAATTACCGGCGCAGTCTTTGTCGACCCCACAGCTGCCTATGACACCGTGAACCACAGAGCAGTTCTTTTAAAAGTGGCCCAAACAGTTCGGAACACCACTGCAGTCCGCATAATTGAGTCACTGCTCATTAATCGGCGAATTTTTGTTGAGATGGGTGGCAGGCCAAGTAGGTGGAGGGTCCAGAACAACGGACTCCCACAGGGCTCTGTGCTAGCCCCTATGTTGTTCAACATTTACACAAATGACCAGCCGCAGTTCCACAATATTCGTAGATTCTTATATGCGGATGATCTCTGCACCGCAACACAGTCAGGGTCCTTTGACACAATCGAGGAAAGACTATCAAATGCCCTGACAACTCTCTCTGCATACTACAAAAAAATGGTACCTTAACGCTAATGCCAGCAAAAGGCAGGTGTGTGCCTTCCATCTTAACAACCACCAAGCAAACAGAAAATTAAAATCAGAGGGGGCAACAATGAACTGGAAAATCACCCTCATCCAGTTTACCTCGGAGTTGCCCTTGATAGAACGCTCTCTTTCAAACAACATATAGACAAACTTAAAAGTAAACTGGCAACTAGAAATAATCTCCTCATCAAACTAACCAACACCAGCTGGGGTGCAGATCTCATAACACTGAGGCAAACAGCACTGGCACACTGCTAGTCCTCCGCAGAATATTGTTCACCAAGATGGGCAAGGTCGTGCCATGCAAACAGAGTTGACCCAGATTTGAACAAATCATGCCGGATGATCACCGGAACATTAAAACCAACTCCCCTTCCTGACGTATATACTCTTGCCGGCATTCCACTGCCCCACATACGACGAGAGGTCAACGCAAAAACTGAACGGTACAAACAACACGATCGCAGGCATCCACTCTATGGCCACCAGAAAATAAGTCTTTTCTTCTTCTTCCTTTTCTTCCTTCCCCCTTCTTCTTTTTTCTGGTGGCATGATATTAACGCTGACTTATCTTCCTCTCCCTTTCTGTTTTCCTCTATTTGACCGGTAGTAGCACACTATAAGCTTTAGCCACCTTACTTGAGGGCGACCGGCAAAGGTGGAAGATGTTGGATGGCGGTCGTCCTCCGGTCTTTGATTTTCAGCCCCATGGATTTTATCTATTACATTCATTTATTATATTTCGAATACCTGATGATATCACCGGATTCATACGGAACCCGGTAATTGAAATGATCATAGTATAATAAACCTTTCAAGGATTTACACAAGTCCAGCCTCCTGTCATTTCATTATAATATTCAACTCTGTACTAGTGTGTGATGCTCAGTTTTTCGAATTTACTAAGCGCCGAGGAAATAATTTAAGATGTAGATATCTCAGACGCAGAAAATAAGTGCAATTGCAGTCAGTTGCTATAAAATTGCTTGTAAAAATCGGATAATTACTTTTAGCGACGTGAAAATGTTGCAAGGAGCTGCTACTACGTATCAAACTCCGTATCTCCCAGATACCGAATAGGTGTTCTAACAATTGAGCTAATGGAGTCTTAAGATTAGCGTTTGGTGCAGATGAAAATATAATTAATTCACTGTTAATATTAAAAATTAATTCCATTTTCGATGTAAACACATTGACAATACATCAAATTATACTTCAGGAAAAATAAAAATTGCTAAAATTAGTGTGTCTGTTTACATTGACAGAAATGACAGAAATGACAGGATGTCATAGATGCTAGGTTTATCAGCTATGTTTTCTAGAAACTTCGGAACACCATTCTTTATGACACCGGAATTACTACCGGAATAGTTTGTGTTTTAAGGTGTCACATTCTGTTTATCACAACTTCTAGATCTTTATATCTCAGCAAGTTTCTGATACTCTTTTGCTGACACATTTCTGTCAGACGGTACAGTCATGTCAATGTGTAAGTAAGTCTTGGTTTTGTTTTTTAATCTTTAATAATGATTTCTACTATAGGCACAAGGCCAACAGTTTGGAGAAGGGGAAAGTCGATTAAGTCGACCCAGTCCATGACTGGTACTTTATTTTATCGACGCCGTAAAGATGAAAGGAAATGCTAATCTCGGCTGAATTTCAACTCAGAACGTAAAGGGTCGTACCTCTATGCCACAAAGCCTATTGTCTGACGCTCTACCGATACTGCCAATCAGGGTGGTTTGCATTAATAGTGTGGTCTGTGTGAATGGTAAAGTCCCAAATGATTGTTAATCCTTCAGTCTCAGTAACTGGTTGTGGTTTGTGTTTATACCAGTTTAATGCATGTTCTGAATTGTATTTTTTGCATATTATCCAGTGGATATATTGCCCCACCATATCATGTATAATCTTATATTCAATTTATGCTAGTATGGGGACATGCTGATATTATATGATCAGTTGTATTATTATTATTTTTATTATTACTTATGCTATTGGCGGTGAATTGGCAGTATGGGTAGAGGGTTGGACGCCATGCTTTCTAGCATAGTTACGTCCCTTTACAGTCTGAGTTCAAATCCCGCCGAGGTTAACTTTGCCTTTCATCCTTACAGGGTCGATAAAATAAAGTACCAGTAATGTACTGGGTAATTGCTGGCCTTGTGCCTAAAGTAGAAACAATTATTACTTATGCTATAGAAATCATTTGAAATACATTTATATTTTTGGCATGATTCTAGCTTTTTTATTAGAATTAGTGGGTTTACGTTCTACAGCATTATAGCAAGTGTTAATATTGGAGGTGTTCTTCCTATTAGTATTACTAGGGTTAAATTGAATTTTATCGTGATAACCAGATCTATACAATGCTTCATTATAGTATTGTGCATTCAGGTCAACTATCACACCATTAGAGGATAGTTTAGTTATTCTATTAGATACATTATTGTTGATAGATTTGATAATGGACTTGGAGTGATTAGAGAATTTACTAACATGGAAAATTTGTTCAGCAGGCTTATGAAAAGCTTTATGTAAGCCCGTGTTCAAGTAAAATGTTACATCTAGACAATTTACACTTTTTGTATTGATAACAATAGATATAATTTTAAAAGAAACTATGTAGCTGTTTCTTAGTTATCTGTAGGTTACTATTATTACAATTAATCGTAAAGCCGGTGTCATCGCAATAGAGACCCCCATTCAAGGCGTTGGGGGATAATATTTCTAAATCTTCTCATAAGGACAAAGGACATGACCTACTAAATTAGCGACCTGAACTAAATTACTCGACCCCATAGTAACATAGAAAATATCAGGACGAATTTTTTCTGGTCCAGAGACTACTATCAAATTCGATTGTTCCATTGACAAAGGAGTTGCAAAGTTGACCTCGACAATATTTGAACTCAGAACATAAAGATCCTTAACTAATAACTACGAGGCTTGTTTTCGCCCCATGAAAATATAAATATTTGACAAAAGGTTCACAGCGTTAATTAGTTTAAACGTAATGAATAACCAGATATTTCCAGAAACAACTCTGAAATACATTTGGATAAGATAGATACTCCGTAAATTTCGACGATGAGCCTTCAGTTGTTGGATCAATTAAAGAGCCAACTCATAATTCGCAGAGTATTCCACAGACACGTGTACATTTAATTGTAATCTTCCGACAGAATCAGCATGACAGAATATGTGACAATACTGGACCTTTGGTTTAGAGGTACAATTCATATTGTATATAGTGTAAGTGGTTGAAAATTGCACAGGCGCTTTTACTGCGAACGTAATCCAGAAGCCTAGTGTATGACATAAGACAAAGCTGAACCTTTCAATTATTGGTACAATCAATCAGCCGAATCGAAAAGGAAGCCCATGGTTGCGAAGCAAACTATTTAAACTCTTAGCCATATCTTCGTCCACTACGTGGATATATCTCTTAATATCTAATATTGATTTGCACACACTCACCCATGCGCACTCACACACGTACACACACATTCGTACGTATGTAAGCACACATACATATGCACGCTCGCACAGATACGCTTGTAAGTCAGTAAAAGACGGACATACGCTTTATAGATCCATGTAAAAGAAATTAAAATATTAAATAAATAAGTAAATAAACACCGCTAGTATCCATTGATTGCACAGGGAACCTTTATAATTATTGATTAGAAACACTACAAAAAGAGAGTGTTTAATATCGATGTCTTGTAATATTTAAGACAATCGATTTGATCAATCGATGAATATCCCTTGTCAGTTTCAAAAAAATCAATGCTGGAATTCTGCCAGAAATTTTTCATACGAGGTGTTTATCCTCTGACATCCGAGTCGAAGCTAATGACATATAATTTGATTTTAGTGCCACAACGAGGCCTGGTATTTATATCTTTTTGTCTATCTTGTCAGTGTGTATATATTTATCTATATATATTTGCGTATATATTTATGTGTATATATTTGTGTGTATATATTTGTTTACTACTTTGATTTAATAACCAGTAACATAATCACTCTGCGTTTCTTCATCAAAGCAAAAATCCATCCATTGCCAACAATGAAAATCAAATATAGAAAGCGAATGCTACAAATCCTTAGTGAGAAATTAGTCTAAAGTAAGAAATATTTGGCAAGGAATTATGTATAAACCGATCGATTAAACTTCTATATTGTGCAAATTATGGGAAGGTATAATCGACAGAAATTTAAATGTACTCGTAGACAAGTTGTTTAACATGTTAAGGCATTTCATAATTGTATACACATGACCGGATGATTAAAAGTCAGCTTCCCAATCTTTAGATTCTAAGTTCGACCTCACTGCGTGTCATGTTGAACAAGTGTCTTTTACCAGACCCTCTGGTCAACCCATACCTTGTAATATAGTGTGACATGCTGAACCACCCCACTGACACCTAGGTTAAGACTGCATGTGCCTGTGGGGTGCGTAGCCACTTGCATGTTAAATTGATGAGTAGGCTGTTCTATTAATCAAACAACTGGAATCCTCATTGTCGGTAGAACAACTCACACATACTTAGCGTAATGTGTTATTTAATCAATCGGCGCTAGTGCACGCAGGATAGAACACTCAATGAAGTATACATGTATGTCTGCATTCTCCTAAGTATAGATATAATAATGAAGTAGTAGTCAATAGGTTCAGATTTACCTCGTTTATTCATTACACAATCGCACTTATATGTATTTTATTAACTGTTATGTAACAGTTACGACCTCACAGACAGTTATTAAGTGAGCAGAAAGTTACATGAATAAATATAACAATAAAAATCAGTCATGTTGTTTCCATTCATTGATATGCCATGGAATGATTATTGATATATACATATATATATAAATGGAAAACATGAAATTTCATTTCTCACTCTTAGCACGGCTGATACTTAAATATAAGTATGTATACGTACATACATATATGTATCAGACGTACAGTAGTATGTATATACATACATACATGCACACACACATATATATGTACGTATGGGTTTACCTAACATTTATTATAATGTTCGGTTTGTTTGTAAACAAACAGCCCGAATTAAGCCGTACAGTGTTCGGCAACCATCGTTGCCCTTTTGTTCAACACTGACAAAGAAACGATGAACTAGTTTCTAGCTTCTTAGCTGTCATCAGCACCGTATACCTTCCTGTCAATCGATTGAACGTTTGAAAGTATATACTTTGAAAGTATATACCTTCCTGTCAATCGATTGAACGTTTGAAAGTATATACTTTCAAACGTTCAATCGATTGACAGGAAGGTATACGGTGCTGATGACAGCTAAGAAGCTAGAAATTAGTTCATCGTTCCTTTGTCAGTGTTGAACAAAAAGGCAACGATGGTTGCCGAACACTATGCGGCATAATACGGGCTGTTTGTTTATAATAAATGTTCGGTAAACCCATACGTACATTTATATATATGTGCGCATGTATGTATGTATATACATACTACTATACGTCTGTATACATATACGTATGTACGTATACATACTTATATATATATATATCCATATTATATATATATATCCATATTATATATATATATATATATATATATATATATCCATATTATATATATATATATCCATATTATATATATATATATATATATATATATATATATATATATATATATATATATACATATATATATATATATATATATATATATATATATATATATATATATATATATATATATATATATATATATATATATATATATATACACACGTATATATATATATATATATATATATATATATATATATATATGAAATATAAGAATCAAAGAACTGTTCAAAACATTATTGTGCTTACAGCTATTTCCTCCAAACCGAGGTTTGGATTCTACGGAGCAATTTATTAATGCATGGACAGTTATATGACCTCCTTTTCAGCCGAGAGACATACCGATACGTATTCAAACATTGATACATATTCAAACATTGTGGGTCAACATTCATTACAGAATTTAGAGTGGCAGTACACACTTCGAGATTACATTTATATTAAGAGGTACAATCAAAAATCAAAATACAGGTTAAAATACATGAAGATAAGCGGATATATAGTGCAAATGTTATATGTGTGGCACGCATGTGCGTCTTGTTTATATAGTGTGGCAGAGAGATATGTGTGGTAGAGGCACTTAGGTAGGTAAACAAGAGTGTTAGGTTGATAGATCTGGTGGCAAATTCTTTATATGATTGATATAGTCTGTGTGTGGAGAAATATTATAAGCATTAAAAATAGTGCAAGCATTAAAAGTGTTAAAAGTATTGGAGATGCACAGCGCAGGGAAGTCAAGTATTTCATGTACTTCGGCATTTTCATGGTCAGGGGAGTGTATTTATCGATTATATGCCCTTCACATAATCCACGGCAATCCAGTTAGAGATCGTAGTCTGGTGTTCTTTAGTTCAATACAGGAGGCTGTTACGTTTCGAGAAACGCCATTGAATACCGGCCGGAAGTGTGTGTGTGGCTAAGGGGAGTTAATGCATGCGGGGAGGTAACTCTGGGGTTTCTATACCTAGCTATTAAAATGTGTCCCAATATAGACCCTAATTTCTATGGTGATGCGCATCCTCCAAGAGAAATTTTTAAAGCATAAAGTGTACTAACTATAGAGTAGCTTCATTAAGTTATGCTGAAGGTGATCATATTATTATGGTGGATTAACCCATCGTAAGGTGCCACAAATGGAAATTATAGATGATGAGCGAGGAATCTAAATAATGATCTCTGTGGTCGTAGTCTACCCATAGGACCAGGCGCGGTGATTGCAGGATTGCTTCAGGACCCCATGATCTCTGGTAAGATCAGGGTCATCGCTTGCTACATTGGATGTCGAGAGATAATCATCCCCAGGCCGGCCAGAGGTCAATCCGCAGTCCTCGCGATCCCTCTCTGACCGTCAGATCATCCATATATGTACAACCCGAACGGCTGTTGCAATGCATTCACTCACTGCGCTCAGCAGCCCGGTCCTACTGGTCAACAGCGTTACTAGATTAAAACATTTTTCATCTGTCTAAGGAAGGTGTTTCCTCTGCACAACACTATCCAACCGATCAATTCATGCTCAAATTACCCTTAGAGCGGTGTAGTGCCGTTCAAGTGGGTGGATGTTGTCACACCTGACGTAGAGTTATAAATGGGTATTCTCCCTGCGAAGGGTTCCGGAGGGATGTCGTTGTTTGTGTTATAATAGATCAGTTAGTGTTGGGTATGTAGTATAGGGTGTGTCTCTGGTGTTTGATGCTAGATGTGGTGTTAGGTTCCAGTCCGACATTGCTATATATTGGGCTTAAAGTTTTGGAAGGAATGTCTGATGCGGTGCTGGCAAGTTGCAAACACCTCAGATTTTTTGTTAAGTAGGTTACGGTTGGAGAAGATAATATTGTGTGTCTCTAGTATACAGAGGTTACAAAATTTATTAGGTGGTTTGTACGAGGTCGCGCTGCCTATCACTTCCCATTTGAGTGTGTATGGTTTGTTTTTAGATTTTAGATAGTGTATGTAGCTAGAAAGTGAGGTGGAGTTTGCTAGGCTGTGCTTTTTGAACGAGTGGATGTGCGAATTATATCTGATTTTGAAGCAGTTAGAAGTGGAGCCTACATAGGTTTCTGAAGAGTTGCTAGTTGTGACGGTGCATGAGTATATGATATCCTTGGTTAGGCATTTTTTATCTAAAGGGCAGGTTCTATTAGCTCTACAGTTACAATTATCCTGTGCGTTAGTCCGCTGGTTATAATGCAGTGCGGAGGTCTGTGTGGTAGCTATAGGATTTGGGGCGTTCGGGTTGACAACCCTGGTGTTATTACTTATACTAGTGTTATTTCTATTGTTAGTGCCGTTGCTATGGTTGCTTGCTACAGTGGTATTTAGAGGGTTTGCATCCCGTTGTGATTTTGTTTGTTGGAAGTAAGAACTAATTTTACTATTATTGCTGCTAGCTATGTGGTATGCTAAGTTAGGCGTCGAAGAGTATGAGATTTTAATGGTGTTTTTGTTTAAGAGGTTGTGGTACTTGTGTCCTAGAGGGAAGTTTTTATCTAGTAGTGAGAAGAAAGCCCTAGGCATGTTGGTGGAGACATTTAGGTTGAAAGGAGGGTTGAAAAATGTATTATTTCTTCTTCTATTTTTGCTTTTAGTGTTTGATGTGTTGCTTCCTCCTACGGCCCCACAGTAGTTTCCATGGTAATGGTTACTTCCGGTGGCACCCTCCGCTTTGGTGCGCTTGTGGTTGCTATTCCTATTATTAGGTTTCCTCATGGACATGTTGTGCGAGATGATGTTGTAGCTATGTGTTTTCTTAGGTAGGAACTCAATTTCTATATTATGGCCGGAGCTAGCTAATGCTTGATTGTAATATTGTGAGTTTTTTCTAAATATGTTTGCGTCATAGGACAGACTAGAGATTCTATTGGACACCCCCTTAGAGATAGAGTTTAATATTGATCTAGGGTGATTAGACTTGGTATCTACGTAAATAACTTTCTCGTTAGGCTTATGGAAAGGTGTATATATTTTTGAGTCTAGGTATAGTGTGGCGTCTAGGAAGTTAACATTTTTAGTGTTTTTGTCCATGGTGATACTAAGGTTAAAGTTTTTGAATGTCTTATGCAATTGCTTTCTAGTTCTTTCTATATTAAATTTTTTATATTCTATAAGTAGAAGTGCATCATTGCGGTACAAACCACCGTTGAGGTAAGGGAGGTCCTTATGGATTTCATTGAGGAGGTATAGGCCGACCAAATCAGTGACCTGCGCCGAGTCACTAGATCCCATGGTTATGTCGAAGTTGTTGTGCGTATCCTTGCGTGTCCATAGTTGGTCCTCGAAGGTGATTATGGTTTTACGGGCCGCAAGGATGACATCAACCTGGGCTCTAGTCAGGTCGCTATTGCTCATGGCCATGATAAGTGCCTTATTTAATAGGATAGGGGAAATAGAGGTGTAGTATGAATTGATATCAAATTGAATAAATTTTTTGTTCTTATTATTCTTGATATCCTTGAACCATTCAATCACTTCACCCGTATTTCCCCATTGTTTAAGGTGTATCTTGTGTTTAATTTGTGGGATGATTTTATCCAAAATCTTCTTGCTGATAATACCAATGTCGGACTTGGAAGGGCAGATAAGTCTTATCGTGGGGTTGCTGATGAAGTTCTCCTTATGGTCCTTCAG
>OZ024741.1:60897483-60909983 GCA_964016885.1 Eledone cirrhosa
AAAATAAAATAAAATAAAATAAGATAAATAAATACATACACAAGCACAATATCAACAAGCTCATAAACACACACTAGTCACCCAGCAGACACAACACTATACACACTAGTCACACAGCAAACGTAACACTATACACACACGCAAACGAATGCGCAAAGAAGACAAAATAAAATAAACAAACAAGCAAATAAATAAATAAATATATAGACAGACTGAATAAAAGATGGCGTAGACATACAACACAACAGGAGGAAAAAATATAACACCACTGACGATGTTGCAGATGTGCAACGAAAGATTTATGTAAATTATGTAAACTATATATATGTAAACTATATATATGTGTTTCAATTCATTATAATAAATTTATAAATTTAGGAATTTATAAATTTCCGGTTGGTTGGTTGGTTCCACAACCAGATGGTTGTTTATATATTGTCAAAGTTCTTTCGTCACACATTCTGTGTCCTCTTCAGTGACTGGGGATTCTTTTCTTTGTTTTTGTGCCTCTCCTTTGTTCTGTCCTACGCCATCTTGTTTTTGTGTGTGTGTTGTGTGCTTAGTTTGTGCATGTGTTACATCCGGGTGTCTGTGTGCGTTTATATTCGTTTAGTTATTTGTTTATTTACATGTTACTGGTTGGTTGTTTGTTCTATGTGCGTGTGTGTGTGTTTTCATTTTGTCCTCAATTGTAAGTTGTGATATTGCTGTTCCACTCATGTTTTCTATTTAATTTTGGTTGTAATTCTTTTATGTTTATTGCCTCTGTGATTTGTCTAAACATTGCATCTTTTCTGTGTGTAGATTCTATTTTTATTTCTATGTTCTCTAATTTACCCTTATGTTCTATTTTAGCATGTTGGTAGAGTACAGATGAATCTTTACTATCTTGAAGGTCTCGCCAGTGTTCATTTATCCGTTCCCCTACACTACGAGCTGTCTCACCTATGTACACTATATTTTTATCTCTACATTGTCGTTCAGTACATCTTATGCTATATACTACATTTCTAGTTTTACAGTTAATATGGGGGCTTAATTTACAGGTTATACATTTCTGATGTTGTAGACGCTCTTGTATTCTTTATCATATATACGGCTCTGCTCCAAAGCATAGAGCTAATTATTATGCTGCCAATACCTTAATGGGACACGGGTATACAATACCTAACTCCTATTAACCTAAGTATATATATATATATATATATATATATATATATATATATATATATATATGTATATATATATATATATATATGTATATATATATATATATATGTATATATATATATGTATATATATATATATATATATATATATATATATATGTATATATATATATATATATATATATATATATATATATATATATATATATATATATATATATATATATATATATATGTATATATATATATGTATATATATATATACATATATATATATATATATATATATATATATATATATATATATATATATATATATATATATATACATATATACATATATATATATATATATATATATATATATATATATATATATATACATATATATATATATATATATACATATATATATATATATATATACATATATATATATATATATACATATATATATATATACATATATATATATATATATGTATTTGTATACATATATATACATATATGTATATGTATACATATATATATATCTATGTATATGTATACATATATATATATCTATGTATATGTATACATATATATATATATGTAAATATATTTATGTATATATATATATATTATTATTTATATATATATATATTATGTATATATATATTATTATTACTATATATATATATATATATATATATTCGCCTGATATAGGGGCTGCCTCCCTTGCTGATCCTCACGTGGAGTCAGCAATAGTCAGTCCTTGTATTAACATTGAACTAAAACCTGTTGAGAAAGTGGCTTCCTTGTTCAATCATCTTACTAGAAGCCTGACATTATTTATGTAAGCGGACGGTACTTGATTTAGGAGCCGCAGAAACACAAATACTGGATTTTACCAACCTTCCAGGGGTCCGGGTAAATTTTCAATACCCTAATTACTTTTGTTTTGGCTATGCGAATGTATTGTTTAACCATCGTCTCAGTGTGTTTGGCCCTTAACGTTTGCTATAGCTCTGGTTCATCTGAATCATTGAGCACTTGCCTCACATCATGGAGGTTGTTTTTCGTTATTTCGTGTGCCGAAATGCGAATCTCGATGATTTATGTTTGTATATATATATATGTATATATATATATATATATGTATATATATTATATTTAGAGTATACACTCAAAGTGTCATTTCTAATTAATTAGCTCAAAGAAAGAAGCATTTCCGAGCCGTGTAATACAAGTTAATATAAATTTATATTACTGCTCCCTCGGTTGAGCTAATCTTTAATCCCATATAAACGGCTGTTATTTCTAGCGCCATGAGTATGTGAGAGCTAGTGAGCTGGAAGAACCGAGTGCAAAACCTCGTGCGTTTGTGCTCGGAAACCAGACCTTCAGAATATTTTCGAGGTGAAGTAACCTAATTTTTCTGGGTACCTATTGATAAGCACAGAAAATTGATTATTTCACTTTTATACCATCGTTTGCGAAACATTATTTGGATTTTGAGGTTCAGATTGATCTGCGGAAAAGGTTTGAATTTTGAAATTTAAATTTGTCTAGGTACCACGGCTATTTACCAATATAAGTTTGTGTATATTGATTTATTATTTTTTAGATCGATACGGGCAGGCTATATTAATTTGAATTAGTTTGTTTCATTCTAGCTAACTTTTGTCTTTTACAATACAAACACTTAGGTGTTTATCATATATTAATTTATATTAACTTGTATATATATGTATATATATATATATATATATATGTATATATATATATATGTATATGTATATATATATGTATATATATATGTATATGTATCTATCTATATATATATATATATATATATATATATATATATATATGTATATATATATGTATATATATATATATGTATATATATATATATATATATGTATATATATATGTATATATATATATATATGTATATATATGTATATATATATATATATATATATATATATATATATATATATATATATATATATATATATATATATATATATATATATATAAATTAGCAACCATCGTATTTCGGCTTTGGAATTAGCGAAAAACAACTTCCGAGATGTGTGGCAAGCGCTCAATAATTCTGACGAACCTGAGCTACAACATACGTTAAAGGCCAAACACACTGAGACAATGGTTAAATCGTCATCTGCAAAGCCATAGAAACGACCAAGTAATTCGGGTCAAACAAGTAAAAAAATATGTGATTGAAAACATTTACCCGGACCCCTGGATGGTTGGTAAAATCCAGCATTTGCGTTTCTGCGACTCCTAAATAAAGTACTGTCCGCTTAGACAAATAATGTTAGGCTTCTGGTAAGATGTTTGAACAAGGAAGTCACTTTCTCAACAGGTTTTAGTTCAAGTGTCAGGCGAAGGAATGACCGTTACCGATACCCACGTGGGGCTCGACAAGGGAGGCAACCCTTATTTTTGGCGTATGAAATTCAGTATGTGTATATTATTGCAAAAATGCAAAATATCACAAAACGAATTAAGCTCTCAACAGAATGGTTATGAGTTAACAAAAGCTATTCATCAGTCAATAGAATCAACTAAAAAAATCAAGAAAATTAACTCGTCAATAGCTATACTCTTGAGATTAATACAAATATAAATTAGCGAGAATCGTATTTCGGCTTTGGAATTAGCGAAAAACAACTTCCGAGATGTGTGGCAAGCGCTCAAATATATATATATATATGTATATATATATATATATATGTATATATATATGTATATATATATATATATATATATATATATATATATATATATATATATATATATATATATATGTATATATATATATATATATATATATATATATATATATATATATATATGTATATATATATATATATATATATATATATATATATATATATATATATATATATATATATATATATATATATATATATATATATATAAATATATATATATATATATATATATATATATATATATATATATATATATATATATATATATAAATATATATATATATATATATATATGTATATATATGTATATATATATATATATGTATACATATATATATACATATATATATATATACATATATATATGTATATACATATATATATGTATATACATATATATATGTATAACAAAGTGCAGGGCAATAAAGATAGACGGTAGTCACGGAATAGGCAGACCTAGAAAAACCTGGGACGAGCTGATAAACTCCGACATCACACACTTACACCTCTCCAAGACAATGTCACTGGACCGAGACCTTTGGCGGTACTCAGTAACAGAGAAGACCCGCCTTACCTAAATATATAGTAAAACCTACTCCAGCCAGTAGGCATCTCTAACAAAATACACCCCGTCCCACCACCCCCACCCCCACCCGATCCACACCACCCCGTTCTATGTAAAGTTATGTTGGTGCCGCGCCATCGAGGCCGAAACAAATGAGATCGTGTAGGTGTCACGACAAAAAAACACACAGTCCACGCTGTAATGTGGCCGTGTAGGCAACACGGTAAAAACCTCCCAGACCCACACTGTAAATGTGGTTGGTGTTAGGAAGGGCATCCAACTGTAGAAAACCTGCCAGACAGTCCTATGCGAGCAAGACAATCACTCTTGCCTCAAGTGGGACTACCCCCGTCCAAACCCATGCAAGCGTGGAACACGGACGTTAAACGTTGATGATGATGATGATGATGATATATATATATATGTATATATATATATGTATATATATATATGTTTATATATATATGTCTATATATATATATATATATATATATATATATATATTTATTAAAATAGCAGATTAAAGTTTAAGCAAAGAATCGCTGCTTTCACCCTTTAGGGTGAAAGCAGCGATTCTTTGCTTAAACTTTAATCTGTTATTTTAATAAATATTTGCTCTACGGTTCTTATATATTTGATGTATATTTATCCTTATCAAGCCCTCTTTGGATTTTAGACTTCAAATTTATTATTATTACTATATATATATATATATATATATATATATATATATATATATATATATATTAATAGTAATAATATTAAATTTGAAGACTAAATCCAAAGAGGGCTCGATAAGGATAAATATATATCAAATATATAAGAACCGTAGAGCAAATATTTATTAAAATAACAGATTAAAGTTTAAGCAAAGAATCGCTGCTTTCACCCTTAACGGGATCTTCTGAAACTAACCTATGGTAAGTTTTTGTGTATGCTTGTGTATGTACGTTTCTGTTTGCGTGTATGTATTTATTTATTTCTATTACTTCTGTATTGTATTTATTTACTTTGTTCTTAACTCCGTAGCGGAGATTCATTCTGTCTCCTAATTAGAATTTAGTCTACGACTTCTGCTATACCATTTACGTGGTTTTGTCTTTGCGTGCTATTGTTCTCCACGCTCCACATATGATGTATTATCTTCGTTTTTTTCGTTCATCGCCAGAGAACGTCTCTATGCACCACCTAAGAGAACATTAGTCTACAACCTCTTTTATACCATAAACGTGGTTCTGTCTTTGCGCGTAATTGTTTTTCACCGCTCCTATTAATGACGTATTATATTCGTTTTTTGCCGTTCTTAGCCAGGGAACGTTTCCACAAACCAAAGTATCGTCTTCCTCTCTTCCTCCGGTTGCAACGTTTTTTGAAATATCCAGTTCTGCGTTTACAGATTGACTTTGTTAGTTTCAGAAGATCCCGTTAAGGGTGAAAGCAGCGATTCTTTGCTTAAACTTTAATCTGTTATTTTAATAAATATATATATATATATATATATATATATATATATATATATATATATATATATATATATATATATGCATGCATACATATATATATATATACATATTTACACATTTGTGGATGGCCGTTGACTCTTATGAGTTCTTCCACCCTTTGTCAGGTTTTGTTTTTTGTCCTGCAGGGTGTCCAAAATCACTCTCCTCACCAAGTAAACTTGGTCGGGCTGCCGGTTTAGTCGCCGACGACCCGACCGTGTGACAGTTTCTACTGGGTTACATGTTACCAGTAGCACTCAAGAGTGACCCGACACATACATACACACGCACACTCACACACACATACACTCTTATACTTAGAAATACATACGCATATCTTCTTAGCTTCATACGCATGTATAACAAACACCCACACACACGTATAGTTCTATTAGGAAACTGCTTTTCTCCCTTCAGATAGACCCGCACGATCACCGCTTTTTAAAACATGATTATCTCACACAATACGCCAGCATCAACAGATTTCCAAGACATGAATGGATCTCTTTCTTATCGGAATATTTTGTATTATTTCCCCCACTGCCCGTCTTTTTAATGTTTCTATTTCTTTAATTTCTCATTCTATTTTCTAATGAAGGAGTAGCATCCGAAACGTTAACCTAGTACACTCCATGAAAATATACCTTAAACATTTACTATTTTCGAGTCTAGCATAGTTTTTGGTATTCCTTCCGGATATCTGCGCTCTGCGATAAAATTATATAAAATTCAACTTTGCCTTTCATGCATTTCAGTTCCTTCCACTCTCTCTCTCTCTCTCTCTCTCTCTCTCTCTCTCTCTCTCTCTCTCTCTCTCTCTCTCTCTCTCTCTCTAACATCGGTAAGACATCGGTTGTCTCTAGACCTGGAATAAGGTGTGCTCCCCAAGGTGTAAAGTGCCCCCAAAACACACTGTATATCGCGATGGCGCCCCTACGACTGCATCATGAGTTAGCATTAAATAGATGAACTTGTTAATATATGCTTATAGGAGATTTAAAATAATCGGGCAAAACACTGAGCCACGTTGAACATAACGCGTGCATAACTATCAACATTTCACAATCTTTATTCAAATTTAATATACATAATTGGTGTGTGTATGTGTGTAAGGGTGTGTCTGTGTATGAATGAGAAACGGAAAGAGTGTGCGTCTGTGTGTATGAATGATGAGATGGTGTATGAAAGAGTATGCGTTAGTGTGTATAAAAGAGAACCAGAATGTGTTTGTGTATGAAAAACTGAGAGAGTGTGTGTCTGTGCGAATGTGTGCGTGTATGAGTGTGAAAGTTAGAAACCGTGTGTGTGTCTTTGCGTGTATGTCTATAAAAGAGTGAGGGGAATGTGTGTATATGTGTATGTATGCGTATAAAAGAGACAATGCGTGTATGCATATCTCTATGAAAGTGATATAGACAGTGGGTGTGTGTGTGTATAAAATATACCGTTTATGTGCGTGTATGTGTATGAAAGAGGCAGAGACAAAGAGAAATAGAGAGATTTTCGATGAAAATTAACGATTGGTGAATAAAATTTGAGATAAAATGAAGTATGAACGCAACAAGTTTTCATCTGAAGTAGATAGAATCATAGGTGGAGATATCTAATGAAAACTGTTAATGTGGGAAATTCCTGCAGGCAGTATTAGATTTTATCATGTTCGTTAATTGGAACAAGAAGAAATATGTAATATCTCAGCCATCGGCAAAAATAATTTAGTTTTCATTGATTAATTTTTAGCTCGTGTAGTTAGTCAAACACGCACATGAAAATGTGAATCGATTATTTTCCATTAAAAATGGGTATAATGCATGAATAAATATATTCTGTATCTAAAGCCTGAAAAAAGTAAAGCTTA
Organism: Eledone cirrhosa; assembly: GCA_964016885.1. Taxonomy (NCBI): domain Eukaryota; kingdom Metazoa; phylum Mollusca; class Cephalopoda; order Octopoda; family Eledonidae; genus Eledone; species Eledone cirrhosa. The sequence continues at coordinate 60,905,322 of OZ024741.1, forward strand.
AAAATCAACAACAAAATAAGATGGCGGGCAGTTAACTTAGTAGAAAATTGACAATTTCGTATATGATACTGAAGCCCTATGTATGCAATACTTATTTATCAGCAAATATAAGTTTATTTAACTCTTAACGTCCTGTCGCACATAAAACAGCGTTAGCAAGACTTTTTTGGAAAATACAAAGCAGCACGATGACAACATCACATTAAGAATTTATATCTTAACCACTAATGTTGCAACTATTCACATAGATCTGTCAAGTAGTAAAGATACTACAGGGATATGAAATAACAAACCTATTTTAGATGTTTTCTATTAAATATTTAATGGATGTTAAGAATTAAAAATTAGTGTTCAATTTACTTTAAATTTTCACAATCTCTCCACCTGTAAATTAATATAAACATTTGAATAACAAACCCCTTTTCAGATATTTCCTGCTAAATATTTACAGGGTGTTAAGAGTTCGTGTGCTTTATCTAGTTGGTGGATTTTCGTCAGTTCTGACTTCGAGTGTGCCAGTTGTTTGATTTAACCAACACAGCAGCCTGCTCATGGAATTAGCTTGCTCATCAATCTACAGACACGTGTACATAGTTCTCAGGGAGGTTCAGCATGACTCAGTGTATGATAGAGCTGGTCGCTTGAATCAAAGATGCTGCACATTATATTTATAGCAAAGAGGACTGTAGCAACATGAAATGAAGTGTCTTACTCAAGGGAACAACGCAGCGCTAGGAGTCGAACTCATAACTTTACAATCTCGACCCGAACACTTTAAGTTCTAAGCCTTAGAAAGGTGCGCTAACTTTACACATACACGCAAGCGCACCTGCATATATATATATATATATATATATATATATATATATATATATTATTTACATATACATATATTTTTATATATGCATATTTCATTTATATATACATATATTATATATATATATATACATATATTTTATATATATATGTATATATATACAATATATATATATATATATAATATATATAATATATGTATATATATATAATATATATATATATTATATATAATATATGTATATATATATATATAATATATATATATATTATATATATTATATATGTATATATATATATATATATATAATATATGTATATATATATATATATATATATATATATATATATATATATATATATATATATATATATATATATATAATATATGTATATATATATATATAATATATATATATATATAATATATATATATATATAATATATATATATATATTATATATATATATATATATATATATATATATATATATATATATATATATATATATATATATAACACTTAAACCTATCCTTCTCGCTAACAACTAAACCTATTCTTCTCATATACAAATATTTTAAATATATTTGTTACTTCAAACTCTTAACAATATTTTAAATATATTTGTTATTATTTCAAACTCTTAATTCCCGCTCCTTAATATCTTCTCCCCCTCCACCACACTCTACAACATGTGGTCAAATCCCCCCCCCCCTCTCTCTCTCTCTGTCTCTACCCATATACATATATAAGACAAAGTAATTTACTTTCGCCAAACTTGTGGCTGAATTTCATTCATGGTATAATGTAATGTACTCATTTTTCTACCTTTTCTAACATCCGCCTAATTCCATAGTCCTTCCAATAGCATTTTTAGTCCTTCCAATAGCATTTTTTCTATCCTGTTTCCAATTCTTGTTTCACTAGCCATCCATCCATCCTATTTCCCCCTGTATTTTCCAAAACAAATCTCTTGTATTTTTGTCATGCTTGTAAAATACGGAAGTTTTTGGCGTATTTTACTAAACAAATCTTGTATTTTTGTTTACGTTCGTTAAATACGGGGATCTCACTTAAACCTATCCTTCTCGCTAACAACTCAACACCCCTCCCTCCCTCCCGCCCCCACGCACCACCATTATTATTACGTGGACCAATCATAAGCCAGAGGCCTATACTATCGCTTACCTGGTCGCCTTCGATATGTAGGATGGAAGGACTACGGAGTTCCGGAGAGTGGAAGAGAGAAAATTCTGGACGCTCAGCGACAATGCCAAAGTTAAAGACAAACACACCTCGTGGACGAGAATGCGAGCATGCCTCTTTGTTTCGGCCGCGGATGGCTAACAAAACCCCATCTCCCCCCGCTCCCCACCTTTCCAACCCCCCAAACGCAATCCAAAACTTCAGATTTGGTACCTTGAATGTAGGCACCTTAAAGGGTCGCTCTAACGAGGTTGTAGAAATGCTTGAACGTAAGGAGGTCGATGTTTGTTGTATTCAAGAGACCAGGTGGAGGGGTGGATCTGCTAGATTCATTGTGGGTAGAAACGATGCTATAAGCTTTTCTGCGTGGGAAACGACAATGGGCTGGGTGGAGTAGGAATCATGGTAGCAGAAAAGTGGGCAGATAAGATAATAGACGTAAATAGAGTGAACGACAGAATAATTAAAATAAGACTTGTCCTCAATAGAACTACGGTGACAGTAATATCCGCGTACGCACCCCAATCCGGACTGCCCAGCACTATAAAAGACAGATTCTATGAGACACTGATGCTCACTACCTCCCAAATAACCGACAGTGACTATATAATTATTGCAGGCGACCTAAACGATCACGTTGGACAACATTGTGACGGCTACGACGAAATCCATGGAGGCTATGGGTTTGGTACTAGAAATGAGGAAGGCTCCAGAATCCTGGAATTCTGCGACGCAAATAACCTAACTATCTGCAACACTAACTTCAAAAAACGAGACAATCACTTGATCACCTACAGATCAGGGGAACATACCAGCCAGGTAGATTATATCCTTACCAGAAGACGTGACAAAGTGACTGTCGTAAACACTAAATCCCTCCCCCATGAAGAATGCACCTCCCAACATAGACTGATAATTAGCGACCTAATAGTCAGGACGAGACGTACTAGACAACAGAAGAGGACTATCCTCAGGAGAAAAATATGGAAGCTAAAGGACCCCACAGCCAAAAATAAATTCCAAAGCATATTACTTGATGCTTTCGACAGTAAGGAAGAGCAATTAGAGACGTACAAGGTAGAGGAACAGTGGGAATTCCTGAAAGCAAACCTGCTGACGGCGGCAGACGAAGTCTGTGGCTGGAGCAGGCCTGTAGGCAGGAGGAGAGTAACATGGTGGTGGAACAGTAAGGTGGAGGGGTCAATTAAGGCCAAAAAGCAGGCTTGGAAAGTATGGCGGGATGGGGGAAGCAGAGAAGACTATCAAGTGGCCAGGAGGGAAGCTAGGAGACAAGTATACTTCACAAGAAGGGAAGCAGAGGAAAGAAAGTTCAAGCATGTTCTACAACGTGAGGGCTAAAAACGTGAGGTGTTCAGGATTGCTAGGCAATGTGTCAAGGAAAACCGTGATATTGTCGGGGAGAAGTGTGTACTTAACGATGACGGCGTACTTGCCATCACCGACGCCGGTAAGAAGGTAGCTTGGAAGTGTCACTATGAAAGGCTACTAAATGAGGAGAATAAATGGGAGAAAGACAGTCTCCCCCACATCGACCCAATAGAGAGACCAGCAGTGTTAGTCGAGGGTAGTATAATAAGTAAGGCAATCAAAGATATGAAGACAGGCAAGGCGGCTGGGCCTTCGGAAATAGTTGCCGAGATGCTGAAGGCATCTGGTACGGTGGGACACAGCATGGTCACCCGGATAGTCAACCAAGTGATACAGAATAGGATTGTTCCGAAGGACTGGCGTAGCAGCATCATCGTTAACTGTTATAAGAGTAAAGGAGATGCCCTAGATAGGAGTAACTATAGAGGCATTAAATTAATCGACCAGGTCATAAAGGTCACGGAAAGAGTAATAGCGCAACTAATCAGAGAGCGAATTGATCGAGATGAAATGCAGTTCGGGTTTGTGTCAGGAAAAAGTACCACAGACGCTCTTTTCATTGTACGACAACTACAGGAGAAGTACCTAGCTAAAAGTAAACCCCTATACTTAGCTTTCGTCGACTTGGAGAAGGCCTTCGACAGAGTCCCCCGTTCCATTATCTGGTGGGCTCTTAGAAAACTAGGTGTTGATGAATGGCTTGTGAGAGCTATACAAGCCATGTATAAAGAAACAGTCAGCAAGGTTAGAATTAACAACGAATATAGTGAAGAGTTTAGTGTAAAAGTTGGTGTTCATCAGGGCTCTGTTCTTAGCCCCCTACTATTTATTATCGCCCTCCAGGCTATAACAGTGGAGTTCAAGACCGGCTGCCCATGGGAACTCCTATACGCAGATGATCTAACGCTCATAGCTGAATCAATGGCCGAGCTAGAGAAGAAATTCCAAACATGGAAGCACGGCCTAGAATCAAAAGGCCTTAAAATTAACCTGGCTAAGACTAAAATTCTAGTTTGTAAGAAAGAAAATAAGGCGGCTGTCCCCTCCGGGAAGTGGCCATGCGCAGAGTGTAGGAAAGGCGTAGGTAGAAATTCCATTTTGTGTCCCAAATGCAAAGTTTGGGTGCATAAAAGATGTAGTGGGATCACAGGTAAGCTAACTAAGAACATAGATTTTACATGTGGCCGGTGTTCTGGGGCAATAAGTAGCAGCAAGTGCCCACAAAATACTAGCTCTTTCAACTGCGCAGA
>OZ024741.1:60927040-60929540 GCA_964016885.1 Eledone cirrhosa
ATAGTGAAAAAGAGATAGAAAGAAAAGAATATAAACAAATGCATGCAAACACACACATCTAATTTCTATTTCTTTTACCAATTATTTTGACTTCTTTAAGGATGCTTTACTTGACATTCACAATTTACTAGAAAAAAATCCCATTACTTCTAATATCTCTGAATCTATTGATTAATTTATTTTTACTCCATGTCTCATTATATGCCTAATGAATAGAAAAGGTGCGAGTTGTAATGGTTAATGTTTTCGGATCATGACTATAAAATCATGAGTTTGATCCGTGGACTGGGTAGTGCCTTGTGTCTTTGAGCAAGACACTTTATTTCATGTTGTTCACTCAGCTGGTGAAAATGAGATCTATTTGTAATTCAAAGGGCTGGCCTTGTCCCACATTGGGATACACGGAATCGTCTGAAGAACTACATTATGGGTGCATGTGTCAATGGAATGCTCAGCCAGTTCCACTTTAATATTGCGAGCAGGTTGTTCCACTTTTTCTGTCTCCAGAGTACTTTACCTAATTTTCTTAACTATTTATAACGATCGAGTATTATTATAGTTATTTATGTTGGCACGTCTAAATCTAGAAATTTCCTAATGTTTCTTAAGTCAACCGGATGATCATTTATATTTCTTTCGCATTAAGCAAGGCATTAAAGCTGCTAAAATGCAAGAGGGTTACCGAGAAGGGAAAAGGACCAGACACAGAAGACATAATGAGGGAGAAGACGATTGATGCTGCTTTGGGATTTAGCAAATTGTAGTGGTCAGAAAATCAGGAAGAGAATTCTATAAGCGAGATATGTGAGGGAAGAAATTATCAAAATAGAAGATATGATTCTATCATATATATTTAGTAACTTCAACAGTAAAGTTATGAAGACGATGCAACAAAGAGGAAAGCTCATCAGAACAATTTCCATGAAAATATTTGTAGAAAAGGCACAGAAAGGCAACGTTTCAACTGTGTGATAGTGACTGAAGCCAACATAAGTCAGGACGAATAATATTGACGATTCTTCTTTGGATTCGCCAAAGTAATATTATTGAAAAAATGAGAGGAACAATTCTTTTACAAACAAGATGAACATACCTTCGCAACAAGAAAGATGAACAGACCTCTTCAACAATTAATTTAAAATTTTTGATTTTTAATTCTTTTTAATTATAATATTCAACATTTGATAAGATGGTTTACACTGATACATCGAAACCGGTTATATTTTATATACACTATAAAACTCCTTTTTTAAAAAAGAATTGTTGCTCTCATTGTTTCAATAATGTCACTTTGACGAATCAAAGAAAAAGAGAAAAACAAATCCTTAAATATATTTTCCGTGCTATTTCCATTTCCACTTTCTCTCTCTCTCTCTATATATATATATATCCCAATAGCTTATTTTAGTTATTTCTCGCACCAACCTAAGGTATCTGATTTTTAATGCGATGAAATACCAATGATGGTTGGCAAATCACTGATGAGGGACTAATTCTATAATATGTAATCCATGTGCAACCATGCAGTATTCTTCTCCCCTTGTTTTTCATATATATTTACCTAAACTGCGATTATCTGTTTCTCTCTTTCTCTCTTACTGCTCCCCCGTTCTCTCTGTTTCTGTTACTTTCTTTCGTCCCCGCTGTCAGTTAACACTTTCTCTCGACTGACCTCTTCCTCGCACTTCCACTCACTCACTCTCTGTTTCTCCTCTTCTCACTTCCTCCCGTTCGCTAGTAGTGGTGTTCCTTCTTTCTCACACCGCATTCACGGCGTACGGTCTGCTTCTCTGACCGCTCATGAAATTCACCTAGCTTATGCTGATCAAATAACTATCATGTTGCTTGCTGTTTCCCAACCTTCGGTTTGCTTTTCCTTCTGTTGTTTACTTGTCTCACTCGCTTTACGCGTTTCACTTGTCCCAATAGCTTATTTTAGTAATTGCTCGCACCAACCTGAGGTATCTGATTTTTAATGCGATGAAATACCAATGATGGTTGGCAAATCACTGATGAGGGACTAATTTTATAATATGTAATCCATGTGCAACCATGCAGTATTCTTCTCCCCTTGTTTTTCATATATATATATATATATATATATATATATATATATGAATATATAGATGAGATTCTACAGGACTAGAACTGTTTCATTCATAAGAAATCATCTGCTATGTATTGAGTACCTTACTTACTGTGGTTACCTCCGATTCAACCCGGAATAACGTACTATATATGAATATATATATATGTGTGTGTGTGTGTGCATATCTATCTGTACATATAAAGTGTGAAGGAGAAATCTTTACGCGTTAGTGTTATGATATATTTTACAAATACCTGGATATTATTGTATATCATCCACATTAGAGATTCGGGTATGAGACATATAGGTTATTATTTATTGGCAGCAAATAATCACACTTACGTAATATACAAACGTTGCAAATGTAATTCCATATTTTTATAACATCAATGAGAAAATCTTTCGTAATAA
>OZ024741.1:60934540-60979540 GCA_964016885.1 Eledone cirrhosa
ATACAGACACACACATACGTCATACGTATATATATATATATATATATATATGTGTGGGGTGTATGTTTATATGTATGTGTATGTATATATGTGTGTGCATGTATGTATGTGTGTATGTGTATGTGTATATATATAAAGGTGTGTATGTATATGTGTATATATATATATCCAGTATATATATATATCCCAGTGCATTACTGGTATTTTATTTTATCGACCCGGTAAGTATGAAAGGCGAAGCTAACCTCAGCGGGATTTAAACTCAGACCATAAAGGGATGTAACTCTATGCTTCAAAGCATGACGTCCGATCCTTTACCGATACTGCCAATCCAGAAGGATTCTAGAATACCAAAACAACTCTTCTATGGAGAGTTGGTTAAAGGAAAACGACCGCCACATAAACCAAAAAAGAGGTATAAGGATTCCTTGAAGGCCTCTCTGAAAGACGCTAACATCTCTGCTGATACATGGGAAAATATTGCTGCTGATCGTAATAAATGGAGAAAGACTGTATATGAGGGAAAAGTTGCCTTTGAGGCATCTCGAATCGCACACGAGAAAGTAAAGCGGGACGTGAGGAAGGGTATTGCTGTTGCACTTCCAGACGGCGAGGGTCCTCCTATGTTTCTGACATGCAGCGTCTGTGCGAGACTCTGCCTAAGCAAAGCTGGACTCGAAAGTCATCTTCGCAGTCATAAAGTAAGACCAGTGGTTGACTACCAGGCTGCTGTTGGAGATGCTACTCATCATGCTTGCCAAACATGTGGTAGAGAATGTAAATCAGCAGGAGGACTCAAGCGACATGCAAAAGTACACGAACTCCAACCACAGCCGACTATTCCCAGTAAATGTTTTGGTTGCCGACTCTGTGCAAGACATTTTGGATCATTGGCTGGGCTAAAAAGCCACATTCGATCGCAGCACTGTTAGTTGCTATCGTGTGTTTGTGTGTGTGTGTGTGTGTGTGTGTAGATATGCTTATGTGCGTGCGTGTGTGTGTATATATATATGAATATGTATATTATTGTTGTTGTCGTTATTATTATTATTGCTATTATTATTATTATTATTATTATTATTATTATTATTATTTTTTTTTTTTTTTTATTGTGCAATGGCCATACTCGATAACGAGGGGGCAGCCATCATATATATATATATATATATATATATATATATATATATATATATGTGTGTGTATATATAAGTGTGTATGTGTATATGTATATATATGTGTGTATATGTATATATATATGTGTGTATATTTATATATCTGTATATATATATGTGTATATGTATATATATATGTGTGTATATTTATATATGTGTATATATATATATGAGTATATATATATATGTATATATATATATATATATGTGTGTATATATATATGTGTGTATATATATATATGTGTATATGTATGTGTGTATGTATATATATATATATATTGTATGTATATGATATATATATATATATGTGTGTATGTATATGTGTATGTAAATATGTGTATGTATATGTGTCTATGTATATATGTATGTATATATGTGTATATATATCTGTGTGTGTATGTATATATATATATATGTGCATATATATGTGTGTGTATATGTATGTATATATGTGTATGTATATTTGTGTGTGTATGTATATACAAATATACGTATATGTATATACAAACACACGTATATATATATATTTATATACCTGTGTATATATACATATGTATAAATATACATATTTGTATATATATATATATATATATATATATATACCTTAATGATCGTGCCTGATAACCATATCGAATCAATAATTTTGGATGAACTGATCTGACAATATTTTATGATTACGTATCGATAGTTTATTGCCAGTTTCCGATAGACTGTCATTTTCCATAACTCAAAGGTTGCGTTCAGACACGTTAATATATTTAATAAGAAGGCTATTATTGTTGGATCTCCGTCTGTTCTTATGATGAATGCTCCAGTTGTTTGACTAGCTGAAAAGCCAGCTCGTGAAATTAAATAACAGGAGCTCAGCATTCTATTCATATTCACGTGTATCTTTAACATATTTCTCAGGGAGATTCAGCGTTACAATATTTGTCGTTCTTTGCCTTTTTTTAACTATAGCTACAGTAGATCTTACAGTGTAAGTTGCTCTGCATTCCATAAACACGAGCACACTTAGCTTTGATTTTTAGGGAGAGTCAGCGTTATACAATGACGGACAGGGCTGGCTTTTGAATTTCAAATACAATTATTTTTTCCTGCATAGTGAACTGGATCAAGGTGAAATAAAGTGTCTTGCTGGCAGACACAATACTTCTTCAGGAATTGAATTCACGTCTTTACGAATTTGGAGGCGATAAAAAAACTGTATTTGAAAATCAGAACGTGTTCGAATCTCATCGAACAGTCAGCTGTTTCGGTTATACTTCTTATTTATTATGTATATCGCATCTTTGCTTCAACAAGTGTGACAATTTTAAAGAGAATAAACGTAATTCTATTAAATTTAATAAACGATAAAACGAAATATATTGGTGGGGTTTCAAATCATTTCCATGTCAAAATGTAGACTTCTCTTTTCATACACTTGTATACATTGATATATATACATTACCAAACACGCCTATACACGAGCAGAAACACCTCTCGAAGGGCGCTCTTATAGTTAGTTTTCCAAAATAATCCTCTTTTATACTCAGTAGAAAGGAAGGAGCCGATCGCCATGGCCAACCAAGGAAACGAAATTACAACAGGTTTTTGCATTATATTATCTGTCGGAAGCAACTCCAGACAGAAGGAGATAGAGTTTGATATCAGAACCCATACAACCGAATCAGATACCCCAACGTATCCCCGTGAGAATCCTTAATAATTCCGAAAAATCACTTTCTTCCATTGGTACTTTATTTACCGACCCCGAAGGATGAAAAGCGAAGTTGATGTCAATGGGATTTAAATCGAAAATACTGAGAATTGGAAGAAAGACCTATGCATATTATCAAATGCTTAATGAATCTGCCAATTTGGCTTCGTTATGTTAAATAATGCATTGTAAAGTATTAATCATACCAAACAATGTTCTTCACAATATAATATGAAATTCACAGCAAAAGGTACAAGTTATTAAAACCACATATTAATGTGCATAGTAGAATTCAGTATTTAATAACCTTATATAACTACTCGCCGTGGAAAGCCCCCGTGTCCTCAGTCAACAGACTGCTGTTTTCCTTCACCAAATTCGGCCGACGGCATTACGTCTGAAGGAGTTCAGCGACGTGGAATGTTTGATGTAACTGGTATCGCTGGTTGTTCTCCACAGCAATGCTTTCTCCAATACGAGATGCAAGATACCGTCCAGCCGAGGGAGTAGTTTTGTCACTCACCACTTCGCCTCCTCCTCCCCCTTTCTTCATTTTTTTATGTTTGTTTTTTTATTGTTTTATCATTATTTAGACGCAGAATGGCCAAATGGTTTAGAAGTTAGCTTCACAGCCATTAGATCCCGGTTTCGATCATCACTGTGAGGTATCTTGAGCAAATCTCTTTCAGCATCGCTTCGAATCGACACATGGAAATGTATGAACGTCTGAAAGAGAAATCATATTATATTGTGAAGAACATTATTTGGGATGTATAGTTAACTTAGAATCTTGGCATGAATTAATATAGATAACGCCCTGCCCAAATTAATGCTTTGAATAAATCTATAATTTGAAAATGATAGAATAGAAAATGAAATGAAAAATTAAAGCAAACAGCCTTTCTTTCGCCGATCGCAGCTTGAGGCGGACACCCCCCATTGCTCTCTTATTCCTCTTTTCTAGTGTTTCAACAACAGAGATTTGATTCCTGTTGCGCGGTCAATACTTCTGGACCAGGTCTAGACATAGTCTTTCCCTCCTGCGAGAAACTATGTTGCGATATTATATTGCAAACGATTCAGATAACGCTAAGTTCCTTCTTCTTAGTCTATTCCCTCTATCTTTCTATCCATCTCTCCGTCTTTCTCCACAAGTACTGCTCCATCGTTTTCGTCCCCATTTTCTTCTTCTCTTCTTCTTCCCTTCTCTCTCTCTATAACCCTATCATTTCTCACTTCATACTTTGATTCTCTTTCTCCTTCTCTCTCCCACTCTCCGTTCGATTTGTGGTTATATGTTAACCCCAACATTTTTTACTATGCAAATAGTATCCAGCTGTTCACGGCTACCTTACACGCTGAGAATACTCAAATTTTATGAATATTCACAGACCACACACACACACACATATATATATATGTGGGGGGGGGGATGATTTGTGTGTGTGTAGGGAAATACGTATACATTATCACTTGTACTAATTTGTAAATAAAGGGTTCATGTTGATAATTAAGATATCTGATAACGAATTTCCTTATGGCTGTTTAGATGACGTACATGCCAACTAGTATTGAACATTCTGTAAATGTGTTTATCATATTTTCAATTTACAAGGTGATATGTATATTTGGCATATATATACATATCTATATACTAAAATGTCTAAAATCATATACACATTTATGAAGTCTCGGTTACATCTATTCTGTATACTTACAGATATATTAATTAGAGTATGTGTTAGCTTATCACATTTTAGTATACAGGGTAGAGCACTCGGCGAAGTACCATTTTGCGTGATGAACATTTACTCATTTGCATGCAGCAAATAAAAAGCATCCGCTGGAAATCATCATTTGCATATAGTGTGAAGTTGGTTGGTTATAATTAATTGGGAGTTGACGTAAGGCTGCATTTAAGCCTAATAGGGGTGTATATGAAAGCATATATGAAACTATAGGTTTATATACAATAAACATATTAGTAGCGTCACTATCAAAAGAAAATATTGTTTCGCAACGAAAAATATTTTTTATCCGTGAACAGTGTCTGTAGCAGCCGTGAATACCAGGCAGCGCTGATTCAAGATTCATTAATCTTTCATCACAGCCATATCTTTCTCTCATTCCTCCCCCGATTTTGTTGCCTTGATATTTTATAACTCTATTTTCGTTGCAGCAGCTTCCAGTACTATCAGTGTTAGCGTTGTATAGATAAATGTAGTATCAGCAGAATTTAGTTACATAAGATGAAAGGACAACTGCATAAATCTGGTATTAGAACTGCAATACCACCTTAATGCGTAAATTTCCACTTCAGCAAGGTGGCTGATGAGGTAAAGAGGCAGTTTGTATTTTTACAACTGTGTGCACTTTATACACACACATATATATATATATATATATATTAAAAAAAGATTGGAGGTCATATTCAGTTGATGCAGATTTATTTAAATGTCTATTATGCATATTTCCCTGAGGCCTATCAGTTAAGATAACTTGAGCTCTTCAGACGGCAAAACCTAAAATAAACATTGACAGTTCCTAACAAACCTTTAAATTTGGAAAAATTCAATAATTTAACCGTAAAAGATTTTCTTTTCATGATACAGGAGGCCGGCCGAATGCATGATATTGATCTTCAATGACCGACCCCTGTATCATATTTTTCTTTCTTTTATCAATCGACAAAATCTCAGACTTCATTGGCTAACCGCAGTGAGGTATAGCTCATCAAATCGGAACAAGGAAACAATGTTTCACTTGCTGATACTATCTACAGGTCGCAGCTTCTGGTAGAAAGAACAACGTGAAATAAAGGACACATTTCGCTATCCAGGAATCGAGCAAATCGAGTTTTTTAACCACTAAGCTACGTACCTTCACTATATATATATATATATATATATATATATATATATATATATATATATATATATATGTGTGTGTGTGTGTGTGTGTGTGTGTGTGTGTGTGTGTGTGTGTGTGTGTGTGTGTGTGTGTGTGTATAAAGCTGAAATATCAAAGCAAACAATCCTAAAAATTGTTTAAGGAATTTAACCATGTACATGACATCCTAAACCATTGACCACTCCCGTGACAGACAAGAAAAAAAAAATGTTAGGATTGTTTTTTTGATATTTCTGCTTTCTTTGTTTTGACTGCATGCCCATATATGGACTGTACTCCTTGATAAGTTCAGCAAGATTCCCGCCGTTCTAATACTACTGGCTTAATTCGGATCTAGCTTTCGAAACGGCCGGAGTTCAGCCGTCGGGGTCCTGAGTCTTTTCCTATTAGCCATTCTACTACCCTAAATATCGAGTACTCTGGTGCGTTATGGTCCACCTGGTTTCTTACCACACTTTCTTTCATCAGGTTTTCCTGATGATTTCTCCCGAATGAAACAGTTCTAGTCCTGTAGAAACCATTTCTATATTAAATATTTATACTCTGCTCTGTATTGAGTACCTTACTTAACGTGGGTACCCCTGATTGAACCTGGGATAAACTTATATATATATATGATCAGTCTAGTTGTATGCATTAAATCTATTTGATGTGTATCATAAAATAAAATCCCGCCGAGGTTAACTTTGCCTTTTATCCTTACGGGGTCGATAAAATAAAGTACCAGTAATACACTGGGTAATTGCTGGCCTTGTGCCAAAAGTAGAAACAATTATAAAATAGAGGGTCGGACGCCATGCTTTGAAGCATAGAGTTACCTCCCTTTATGATCTGAGTTCAAACCCGCCGAGGTTAACTTTGCCTTTCATCCTTACGGGGTCGATAAAATAAAGTACCAGTAATGCACTGAATAATTACTGGCCTGGTGCCAAAAGTAGAAACAATTATAAAATATATGAAAGAGATGTTAGAAATGTTATATACATTTACAAATATGTGTATAAATAATTCATTGTTTATATATCAATAAACATTGCACTCTCTCTTTATATGTAGGTATGTGCAGGTATGTATATATATGTACATAAAAAGAAGCACGTGTATGTGTACGTATATTTATATATGTATACATAAGCACGCACGCATTATATATATATATGTGTGTGGTTGTATATATATATATATATATATATATATATATATATATATATATGTGTGTGTGTGTGTGTGTGTGTGTGTGTGTGTGTGTGTGTGTGTGTAAGATATTTAAGAATAGTATAATATTCTTTGTATGAAAGAAAATATTGAATTATATGACGTAGGAGATAGATTTAAAATTTAAGTTCGTTGCCAAACGAATCTTCCTCATTGGATTCAAAATAGATTGAATTAAATGTAGCGTATTTCGTTTGCTTGCCAATTTCTTCTGAATTCAATTTGGAAATGTTTGTTAAACTAAAATTATGTTTAAGCACAAAAAGTAGTAATATAATTTCACTGTAAATTTTTCTTCTTTATTCATTGTCCACCGCCGGTTAGGTTTTTCCATTTACCATTTCCTAAGAAACGATGAATTTCTATGACAATAAATAGAATAGTTTCGGTAACTCATTTCCTCATAATTTTCATTTTGTACACAGAACCAGTTTTAGAATTATATAGAGTTGTTGTTCCTGTTGGGTCGCCGTCGGTTCCAACAAGTGTTCCAGTTCCATGATCAAGGGAACATGCCCATGGTATGAACGTGTAAGTGGCTGAGCATTCAACAGACACATATATTATGTAATTCGTAAGACGATTCAGCAAGTCACTGTGTAGGAAAAGACTAGGTCTTTGAATTACATATATAACTGTTTCCTTTCAGCTGAGTAGAGTAAAATGAAGTGTCTTGCTCAAGAACATAAGATGTAGCCAGGATTCGAATTCACGACCCAACCAATCTAAATACCAAGCAACGCGCCTTCACACATACAAAAACACAAACACGCATACATCTCTATCTCTTCGTAACTAGTGTTTTTAGAGCATTCCCTGTGGTATCTCTTTAATGGTTAAGAGTTTAAATCTGATAGATGATATCTCGATTGATTATGAATTGGCAGTATCGGTAGAGGGTCAGACGCCATGCTTTCTAGCATAGTTATGTCCCTTTATGATCTGAGTTCAAATCCTGCCGAGGTTAACTTTGCCTTTCATCCTTACGGGGTCGATAAAATAAAGTACCAGTAATGTACTGGGTAATTGCTGGCCTTGTGCCAAAAAGTAGAAACAATTATATATTTATCTATGGTTTATATAGAACACTTTTAGTGAAACAAACATTTCATATATAATCGAAATATTTTTCATGTGCTTTCATATCTCACAAGTAGTCATCTTGTATCTGCTCGTCTGGTTACATCACATTCTTGCCTAAAACCATTCCAATAGTAATTACGATAAATCTTTAATTGAATTCTTTACAGGAGTAATGCTTTTTGCATGTTAATAACCATAGAGACTATGATACTTTCCTTTGCATTATTCCTAAAATATCAAATTCTATGTTATTGAATTAATTCAATTTTTTGTGCAATTCAATATTTTATATAGTATTTTTTGCCTTGTTTTATATATATATATATATATATATATATATATATATATATATATATATATATATATATATTGTATTTTTCAAGGCACAGTTCGAAAACGGCATTAATAAATATTAGATCGTTAATTATGAAACAATGTTCTATTATCCAAGATTCATGAAGATTGAATAGACATTTTCGTCACTGTATTCTTGAGATGAATACCCAACTTATTGCTCGAGGTCAGATCATTTTCAAATTAAAAATTCATTCACTACATTTTAGTTGAAATGAGATCTACACCTCACAGCGATACAGGTTTAGTTAGTCTCCTACGAGGTTGCGTGTCAAAGGAAGTTTCTCGTGTGATTTGAAGAGAGAGGACCTAATCTTTTCACGAAAAACACCATGGAATGACGCTCAAGAACACTATGCGTCACTCCGTCCAAAACTCGAACTGATGACCTAATGATTTTGAGTCCTACACCCTAACCCCTATGTCACATACGCCTTCACATAGTAAGTTGATTAGCCTGAATAATATGGAAAATATCCTAAGCTTTTTTTTTATTTTATTTTATTTCATTTGTGAATGTATTTCTGAACCGGGCGGTTCGTTGTGTTCTTGTACTAGACCCTTGATTTCATGTTGATTTTCTAGATAGCAATGGGGCTTCTATCATTAAAACACACGAAAAGCCTCCTATGAAATACACCCTCATAAGGAAGCCTGTTAAATGTGCATAGCTCTGAGCTGTAAGTTAGAATTCGTTTAAACATAATTCTTGATTTCAACTAGGACTAAACAGTTCATAGCCAGTAAGCTTGAAGGCTAGCTGTTGGGATTTTACTAATCATTATATATATATATATAAAGAGAGAGAGAGAGAAAGAGAGAGAGAGAAAGAGAGTTTGCTTGAAGCATTGTAGTATATAGTGTTTCCTTTTTCAGAGGGATACATCAATGCGAATATGAGATTAAATGTTAAAAATAACGATTACAAGATTGTTAGAATGCTACTCTGGAGGCACTTGTTTAGTCCTTAATATTTCGGGATAAAAATTCTTTTTGTCAAAAGAAAGATTACGAATGCTAAGGATAAACTTGCTATCATCTCATACTGGTGTTTCTGACTCTAAAAGTGCCGGGATCCCGTTTGTATATGCGTATGTGAGTTTCTTTTATTCGTTTGTTTATTTCCTACCCTTTGCAATAGCAGTGTCGTGAATAGATTAGTGGAGTTATAGTTATTTTTCATTGTGGCAGCAGTAGTGGTGTGAAAACCGACAAACTAGTACTTGGTCCATTGAAAAGCTGCAGTGAGAGACTGCATTGCGTCTCGAACACAATAAACAAAAACTATGGAATGAAAACTTTAATTGCGGAACTCTATTGTCCCTACACCCTTTTACAAAATAATCAAAAATTAAGAAAGAAAACGGAAAAGCGAGGACTATGTCATCGAATCATCACATTCATTGGTGCGCCTCCCATCCACTCGCGGTATACCGGAGGATTACAGAAGACATATTTCAGTTATAACTTTTCACTCTGCGAATCATCATCCAGTGGTGCGCCTCCCACCTTCTATACCGGAGAATGAAAATAGAAATAGATTTTTTGTAAAAACCACTTTTTTCTCAAAGAGGTCATAAATCAACTCATTTGTATTTCAGAGCTGTAAAGGAAATGATTTCAACTATAATATATCGTAACTGAATAAAATAAATAAAATAATACTCTGCCAATGTCACCAATAATTTATATGCTATAACATAAAATACTTTTTCTACGGAAACTGTCACACATATATTTTTAGAAATCACTCTGAAAGAGGAAAACTGAAAACATAGAAGGCTTTAACAAACATTTTTCGTGAACGTTTTCTGTGCCAGAGCTCACCATCGAAACTTTGTTTTTTAACTTTTAACATCAAATGTTTATAGTATGGAAATATCGTTGTGGAAATTTGTAACGTTACACTAAAATAATTACTTTTAATGGGATGTAGTTATAGTGGTGTCTTGTATTATTCAAGAATGCCTTGCTAAAGATGTTTCAAAACCATCATATCTTAGGACTAAATATTCTTTTCCAAACAAAATACGATTCAGTATTCACTATCTTATCGATATGTCTATGACCCTAATAAAAATACTGTACTGATGTAATTAGTTTTCTTTCTCAAATACCCATTTCAGTTATACGCACACACACCGTTGTAATTTAGGGGAATGGTCGTGGTGTCATGAAAACACATGCTCTAGCTGAGTTTCACTTCGGTTATAATTAGTCAGCTAACTAATCCATACATTAGTGAGTTTAGCAAGGTTACTTTCAAAACATATTTCATCGCACATTCTGTCTTTCTTGATGTCATTTTGGCTTTTTGTGTACCCTTCTCATTTTAATGTTACTCGAGTTATTTCCAATTTTTCAACAAACAATTTCACTTCAATAATCTTAGCAAAATATATACAAAATCAATATATATATATATATATAAATTCAGCGAGAATCGTATTTCGGCGGGTAGAAAAAGGGAAACGTAACGCAAATTCCGAGTCATGCTGGCAAGCGCTCCATGGGCTAAAAAAGACCAGAGGAATAAACAGAGGTTATAAAGGCCATACAAACTGAGAAGGCGGTCAAGAAGCCATAAACCACCTAAACCAAAAAACAAGTCAAGCTAAACAGGTCAGACAAAATAAATGACATATTCATATATATATATATATATATATATATATATATATATATATATATATATATTCATATACATATATATATAACAAACCTGGACCCTTGGAATTGATGGTAAAATCCAGTACAGTGTTTCTGTGACACCTAAATCAATAATACTATATGCTTAAAACAATAAGCTTTTGGTGTAATGATCGAACGAGGAATATCACGTTATCAACAGGTATTTTGTTCTGGGCCAGTGTTGTGGATGACACAGTGTTTTGTAAAAGCACATGCGTAACTCACAGGGGAAAAACCCCAGATTTTGGCAAATGAATTCAGTATGCGTAAATCCATGCAAAAAATTGCATAAATAGCACAAATCGAATAAGCTCTCGACCGAGTAGTCTTTAAAATAAACTTATACAATTAATCTGTCAATAGAATTATTAACAGGTTAATTGTAAGACTCGGGAGATTGATACAAGTATAAATTCAGCGAGAATCGCATTTCGGCGGGTAGAAAAAGCGATATATATATATATACATAAAGAAAAAGACAATTTCGCTTTACATGGCTGAATACAATAAATATAATCTGAGTTTTTCGAATATTAATAATAGCATTCGATTCATTTGCAATTATGCAAACAACCCTCAATTTTATAGCCATGGCCAACATACGAGCAAGAATGAAGTGTTCATTCTACTGACATGGCTATAAAATTGAGGCTTGTTTGCATAATTGCAAACGAATCGAATGTTATTATTAATATTCGAAAAACTCAGATTACATTTATATATATATATATATATATATATATATATGTTAGTAAACCAATTACGAGGACGCACGTTTCACCTTGCGGACAACTTCTATATATATACTAAAACACACGCGACCCGTTGTGTCACATTCACTTAAAAATATATTTTAAAATTATGTTCACTTAAAAATAATGTTTAATCAATTAAAATATACACAGACATGTCTCTCTTTCAAACTACTCTCTCACAACCACTATCTCTTTCTTTCTAACTTTCTCTCTATTTATGAAGATACCCGGAAAAACCCCGTATCTCGGGATCCCGTGCTCCGATTTACGTGAAACTTATTTTATTCCATTTGTATTCCCATTTCAGAGGCAACTTCCTTTCAAGGTTTTTTCCCATTATGCGCCGTTTTGGCTGTATTAAATTACAGACAAGACGCAATCACAGAGTTTTAGTAGTATATAGATATATTGTTGGTTATATTTTCGCAGTTAGTATATAAATCTCTTAAATTCATGTTACATTTATTATTTATTTCTTCGTATCAAATTTGTTGTCGGATTGTTTACATTGGAACAGTTTACAGCGAAAATATTGACAGCTAAATAAGTAATAGATGTAAAGTTAATTTAACGTTGTGTGTGTGTGTGTGTGTGTGTGTGTGTGTGTGTGTGTGTGTGTGTGTGTGTGTGTGTGTGTGTGTGTGTGTTGGGGTGTTTGAGTGTTTAGTCTAAAATGAATTTTTCCATATATTTCAGATAAAGCCATTTGCCAAGAAAGTAAAAGTCTGATCTTTTACTTTTATACATAATTTTCTGAAGTAACAACGAAACATTAAAATATACGACTTCTTTTACATTATATATTGTTTAGATTAAAAAGTATTGTATGTAACAAACATTGTCACAGAAGATAATGGTATGAAACTTGTTTAATTTTAGATATATCTAAATATAGAAACAATGGAGGGAAATGTAATTGAACCCTCAATCTACACAAAGTAATACAACGTGGCCAATATTGAATGGAAGACGAGAAACATAATTTTGCGTGATACTCTCAGAAGTAATAACACTGTGGTTAATTAGTTATAGATGACTGAGTGCCATATTACATTAAATGGCTATGTGTAATATATATATATATATATATATATATATATATATATATATATATATATATATATATATATATATATAGAGAGAGAGAGAGAGAGAGAGAGAGAGAGAGAGAGAGAGAGAGATGTATGTATGTATAGAGAGAGAGGGGAAAGGGGGGAGAGTACTATTACATATAGGTGAAAACTGATTATATTAAAAATAAGTAAGCATTGATGAAGCCAAAAATGAAGAGTGAAATATCATAGCCAGATGAAAATCAATTTTGTATGCATAGAATTAATTATATATATATATATATGTGTGTGTGTGTGTATACAGGTGTATATATGTGTATGTATATATGTATATGTATATGCATGTGTATATGTATGTGCATGTATATATATATATATATATATATATATATATATATATATATATATATATATGTATATATGTATATATATTTGTATATATATATATATATATATATATATATATATATATATATATATATATATATATATATATATATATATATATATATATATGTATGTATAGATATATATATATGTATGTATATGTATATAAGTGTGAATATATATATGTATGTATATATGTATAAGTCAATAAGTGTAAGTCAAACATGTTAAAGTTGGCGTCTTTCATTCAAATTCGCTGCTATACATATTCCAGTGACAGCCATTATTGGCTGTGACCTCATCAGGCAGTAAGAATTAATGTAGAAAACATAGGAAAACATGATGTTGTAATGGGTTCTACCCTGTTAATTAATCGATATGTCCAGCTCCTGGGTGTGTTGTTAGTCCTGAAAGTTTCCTTTCAGGACTAACAACACACCCAGGAGCTAGACATATTGATGAATTAACAGGGTAGAACCCATTACAACATCATGTTTTCCTATGTTTTCTTCCTTAATTCTTACTGCCTGATGAGGTCACAGCCAATAATGGCTGTCACTGGAATATATATAGCAGCGAATTTGAATGAAAGACGCCAAATTTAACATGTTTGACTTACACATATTATTTTATTTTATTTCGTATATTATATATATATATATATATATCTATATATATATCTATATATATATATATATATATATATATATATATATATATATACATAGATACATAATATGTGCGTGTGCGCCTATACCTACTAAAGTATAGAAGAGAGACTGTAACATCATAGGTGTCTTATGATACCCATTGATTCCTAAGCCAACGGCTCATCGGTGCTTTGTATGTCAACAATATGATTTGTGTAGGTTTCTATGTGTATCCGTATGTAGAGAAGCCTTTATGCAGTAAACCGATGAACAGAATGTATGAACTGGTCGTCTATCGTGTAGGAACAACTAAATATAATTTAGAATAGCTGTACCTATCTACTGTAAAAACGACGATATGATAAGCTAAACATGTATCTTAACACAGAGTTAAGCTAAGAAGCTTTCATGTTCATATGTATAGCCTGATATTTATCTAATAATATCTTGCTTTAGGTGTCTCACTTTTGAAGTTTATAACTTGGCATAAAACTAATTTTCAGATAAAAACCAAGTATTGACATTATATTTCTCGAGAGAGAAATATAATGTTATATATGAACATAACTGATTTCGCTTAGAAGCAGCTGCAATTCCTGCAAGCAAACTCGCAAAACTTGGGTTTTATTTTAACAATGAATATTTAAAATATAATATTACTCTTATATTTATGCATCTTCTGCTTTAAGATAATAGAATTTCTATATAAATTTGCTGATCTTATTAAACAAAGATCTTAGTTTAATATCTATACTGAAACCAAAGACGTTTTAACAACGATGTTTTTCTTTCTGGTAGCAAATTATATATATCATGTATGATGTAACAAATCAATGAAAGCACTCAACGTTATGCTAGTCATCCATCGTATATGTGGTATCCAGTGGTTGACGCAGGAACGGAGTAAAGTATTTATAAATATATGAGCATATCTTCCAGTCCGGCCTTCTGTTGTCGCTATATATATATATAGAAATATTAGAAATATTAAAACAATGAAATTAAACAAAAAACGGTTAATTCATAGTAAAACTCATTATTTTACGATCGGGTAATGAAGACGTATATGTATATTTTCTTACTATGATATTTTGTAATATATTTTACATAGATCAATAATAGAATGGACATACGGGGAACTATCCCCCAGAAACGATCGTAGAATAATGAGTGTTACTATGAATTAACCGTTTTTTTGTTTAATTTCATTGTTTTAATATTTTTAATATTTCTAATTTTGACTCTGATATCGTTGAAAATTTTGTGTTTTAAACTTTGCTTTACGACATCGTCTACATACGGATTACATAGAGTTCTTCATACGGTTTAGACCCTACCATTAATTGGTGGATTTATCTGTGTGTATATATATATATATATATATATATATATATATATATATATATAAAGTTTCAAACCTTTTAGACAAAAGTTAGTTGCGGTTTATATCTTTTGTTTTCCAGGTACATGATTAACACAACTGATTTACCGAACAGCCGGTTTCCTTCACCAAATTAGCAGGGGGCATCTTCCGTGTGGAAGGAGCGCCCATGAGACGGAATGTTCTTTGCAGCAACGCCTTCGCAATCTTCATCGAGAGAGACGGAAATAAGATATACCGTCCAGCCAAAGATGTAGAATTTGCTTCTCCCCTTTTCCCCTCTCTTCTTTTTATTTCCTTTTTCTTCTGTCTTCTTTTGTTGTTCATGTTCTCTCTTCCTCTTTATAAACATGTACAACTGAATATTACATTTCGAACCAATTAGATTTATTTATGTGAAGTACGTGTCGCAGAAATTTTGTCAGTATTAGTATCAAAAAGAAATAATTCCATCACTGCAATCTATCTCCTTGATTTCTTCTCGTGCATATAATTGATTCTAGTGTGGTTTCTAATTTAGAAACAACGGAAGCAATTTGAATACCGGTTAAATTAATTCTAATATACTGGTACTAGATTTTCTCGACGCCTCGTGGGTGAAAGATGACGTTAAAGTCGCCGTGATATGAACACAGAACACGAAGAGATGGAAACAATACTGCAAAATATTCCATTCGACGCTCTGCCAACACAATATTCTAAGTTCTTATTTTTAATAATGGTTTCTAATTTTGGTACAAGGCCAGCAATATTAGAGTATTGGGTACGATGGTTATATAGACAACAGTACTTGACTTGAACTTCATTTTATCAACAAAGAGGAAAGGTAATGTTGAGCTAGGTGAGGTTTGAACTCAGAACCTGTTATATCAGCTGTAAACATATCACTAAACATTGACTGATTTAGTGAGCCAGTACAGTATTATAGCATCAGTATATTTACCCCAACATTACTAAATGCTATCAACACAACTAAATACCAGTCTAATTTCGTTAGTAATATCCAGAGTAATATCCAGAGAAATACATAAACACCATATCTTAGGACTTATCTTCTTTTCCCAATAATATATAATTCGGTATTCACTATTATCCCATCGATAATTCTATTCTTCTTTATTGATTAAACACGTCACTCTACCTGCTAGCAACTCTTCACTAAAAACACTAAATGGAGATGCATTATTCTAATTCGCATTTCGTTATCTCTTTAGATCAATAGCCTAAATCATAAGGTCCGTTATCATTTTACTAGAGATATAGAGATGTGTAGAGACGATGGAAGAATTCCTCAGTGTAATTTTGATGCTATATTTTTTCGATCACAGAAATGGTGGTATGACGAGTACATTGGACTTCTGTCGGTTCCGGCGAGGTATGATTTACTTGATTCGTAAAATTAATTTACAAGTGGCTGAGCATTCCACTAATACATGTTATATGTACCCTTAACTTAATTCTCATGGAGCTTCAGTATGACCCAGTGTGTGACAAGGGTGGTCCTTTGAAATATAGGTACAGTTAAAGTAAATGGCTGAGCACTCTACAGACAGTTGTGCTCTTAACTCTGGACAACTAAGTCACTTGCACGTTTATTTCACAAGCATGTCATTACGTTAGTGGATCAACTGGAACATGCATCCAACATACACGCGCACACACACACACACACACACACACACACACACACACACACACACACACACACACACACACACACACACACGTGCATTACATATTTGAATAGTGTGTATAAATATATAGATGTGTATTGTGTATATGTGTATTCGGTATTTAGACGGTGTGTAAATGTATGTGTATTCCATAGTCCAATAGTGTCTATCGGATAACTTACTATGTATGTATGCATATATATAGGTATGTAGGTATGTAGGTATGTATATATATATATATATATATATATATATATATATATAAAAACAGGGAGAAAAAGACGATTATTAGGAGGAAAAAAATATATATACGAGTATGTATGTATGTATGCATCTATGTATATATATATATATAGATGTATATATATATATCCAAGAGATGGCAACATTTTTCTCTAAAATCATTTTTTCCAATTCCTTTCGCTCTCTGGTGTCGCATTTCTTCCTAGATCGTAGTTACCCTCTCTTCTGTCTGCTTTTCCCTATAACTGGAAATGGGAAGTTCCAAGACCTTCTCTTTCTGTACATGTTATTCTGATGATGTTCCGTAACTTCACCATACTTTCTGCTTGTATGACAGAAGCGGCAGCTGCTCATTAGCGTCCTGATCTTATACCTGCGTCTCTGACTTGTGAATCTTTAAACATCGTCATTCTGTACTTTGCCATTTTCAATTTCTCCACCACAGATGACAGGGGAAGCTGGAGCTGTCCTGATGTAGAGACTTTAGTGAAGCTTAGGGGTATTTGTTGATCTTCCTATCCATTCTCTCTGCCCTTGATATAGCAACTTCACACACGGGTAGCAGCTATATGACTCTTGACAGTAGACCATGCTGGTAGAGTTATGCTTTAAATTTCTTGGGAGCCGTAGGTTCTCAATTCTCACGAGCCATTCCTCTGTATGCCTTTCTGTATTGGTGATGTTGTTCCTGTCAGAAAGTAAGTCATCAAACGGTTTCCCAAGGCATTTTGTTGGGTTTTCCTGGAATGGTGGAATAACTTCCACTTGCTCTTACATTTCTCTATCACTCCACCTTTACTGACCACCATGCTCCTGGTTTTCCTTGGCTGGAATCTCATCTTTGCCCCTGTTGCCACACCTGTTTCGTATCTTCCTGGGTTATGGTTGTCACAGTGAGATCATTCATCAAACAACCATGAAACCTCTTATTCTATGTTGGACTCCCGATAACA
Organism: Eledone cirrhosa; assembly: GCA_964016885.1. NCBI lineage: Eukaryota > Metazoa > Mollusca > Cephalopoda > Octopoda > Eledonidae > Eledone > Eledone cirrhosa. Next base: position 60,952,783 of record OZ024741.1, read on the forward strand.
CACTTTGTCCTTGGGATTTTTTTTCAGCAGTCAGAAGAAATGTTGGGGAAAAAAATGTTGGGACCACTGTGTAACTTCCCAAGGGTCATATTTTAAAGGAGATAACTTGCAATTTCATGTCGGTCCAATGTACATTTAAATAAAACACCAGTACCCGTACTTGTTGAACAAAACAGGTATATATATATATATATATGTGTGTGTGTGTGTCTGTGTGTCTGTGTGTGTGTGTGTGTGTGTCTGTGTGTGTGTGTGTGTGTGTGTGTGTGTGTGTGTGTGTGTGTGTGTGTGTGTGTGTGTGTGTGTGTGTGTGTGTGTGTGTGTGTGTGTCTGATGGTAGCTAAGATGCTTCCATAGGCGGTATGCCGGTTGACCACTCTATGCTCTTACAGAGCAGAGTATAATGTAATATAAAACGAAAAATCAGTGATGCATCTGAACTCAATTTATTGTGTATACAATTGTTTCGCCGGCGGACAGCTTGAGACGCGATCGTTGTGTGGATCTGTCTGATTCTGGACCCGCATGTTCGACGGACACAGTGAGAGAATATGCTCCGAAATCATTAGACGTGTCCGTCGCACCTGCGGGTCCATAATCAGACAGATCCACACAAATGATCGCGCCTTACGCTGTCCACCGGCGAAACAATTGTAACACACAATAAATTGAGTTCAGATGCATCACTGATTTTTCGTTTTATATTATATATATATATATATATATATATAGATGGAAAAGAATGAAACGAAATTTCATTTCTCACTCTTAGTACGGCTGGTACTTAAATGTAAGTATGTAAACATACATGCATATATGTATACAGACGCACAGTAGTATGCATATATATACATACATGCACACATATATATATGTGCGTATGGGTTTACCGAACATTTATTATAATGTTCGGTTGGTTCGGTTTGTTTGTAAACAAACAGCCCGAATTACGCCGTACAGTGTTCGGCAACCATCGTCGCCTTTTTGTTCAACACTGACACAGGAACGATGTACTAGTTTCAAGCTAATTAGCTATCGTCAGCATCGTATACCTTCCTGTCAGATGATTGAACGTTTGAAAGTATATACTATCCTTATGCATATTAACGGCTGAGCAGCCTAATTTGCATATTTCTGTACCGAAAACGATAAATGGAAAAGAATGAAACGAAATTTCATTTCTCACTCTTAGTACGGCTGATACCTAAATATAAGTATGTATACATACATATATGTATACAGACGTACAGTAGTATGTATATATATACATACATGCACACATATATATATGCACGTATGGGCTTAACGAACATTTATTATAATGTTCGGTTGTTTGTAAATGTTCGGTAAACCCATAAGAGTAAACTACTAAGAGTGAGAAATGAAATTTCGTTTCATTCTTTTCCATTTTTCGTTTTCGGTACGCGCGGACGACTAACTCACTCGATATGCAAATTAGGCTACTCAGCCGTTAATATGCATAAGGAAAGTATATACTTTCAAACGTTCAATCATCTGACATGAAGTTATACGATGCTGACGATAGCTAATAAGTTTGAAACTAGTACATCGTTCCTGTGTTAGTGTTGAACAAAAAGGCGACGATGGTTGCCGAACACTGTAGGGCGTAATTCGGGATATTTGTTTACAAACAAACCGAACATTATAATAAATGTTCGGTAAACCCATACGTACATATATATATATGTGTGCATGTATGTATATATATATATACATACTACTGTACGTCTGTATACATATATGTATGTACGTATACATACTTACATATATGTATGTGTGCATGTATGTATATATATATACATACTTAAATATATGTATGTACGTATACATACTTACATGTGTGTGTGTGTGTGTGTGTGTGTGTGTGTGTGTGTGTGTGCGTGTGTGTGTGTGTGTGTGTATATGTGTGTGCGTGCGTGCGTGCGTGCGTGCGTGCGTGCTTGCGTACGTGCGTGCGTGCGTGCGTGTGTGTAGACATATATATATGTATGTGGGTATATATGTTTCTGAGCTTGATGATGTCGATGATGTCATTGAAATGAATAATGAAGCGAAGTAGTCTCAACACAACATCATATGGGTCGCCACAACTGTCTTTGACTAAGCATGACTGTATTCCTTCGATTACAACATGTTGAGCTCTATTAGTCATGAAAACAGTTGATCCATTGTAATGACTTTCCAGAGACACCAATGTTAGTGTTTTTCAAGAGGATGTTGTGATCAAGATATTTGACATAGGTGTTGGTATCTTCTCCAAAGGTCTAAAAATGTCATTAAAGTTTCATCAGGTGGTGCTATTACGTTAGACATAATCAGGACCAATACTGGTCGAAACCTATCAAAGTTATGTATATATGTATGTATCGATATTTATATATATATATATATATATATATATATATATATATATATATATATATATATATATATATATATATATAAACGTTTGTATTTGTAAAGCCAAAACAATGTAGGTATGGACATAGAATATAAATGCAAATGCAAAAGATATTGTTGACAATTAGTCTTTTACCTTAATTTATTTAAATGTCCTTAATTTTCGAGATAATATCTCTTCTTCGAGCAGGAAATAGTATAGATACTCTATACCATTTCCTGTCAGCATGACTTGGCAAACTATTTAGAACACTGGTTTAACCGCTTTACTTCCCTCCGAAGAAGAGATATTATCTCGAAAATTAAGGACATTTAAATAAATTTATGGTAAAAAACTAATTGTCAACAATATCTTTTGCATTTGCATTTATATTCTATGTCCATACCTGCATTGTTTTGGCTTTACATATACAAACGTTTATACCTCATTACACAATGCTTCAAGTGAACTATAACTTCCTCCATATATATATATATATATATATATATATATAAATATTATATATTATATATATTATATATGTTAATATATATATATTATATATATTTATATATATATATTATATATATTTATATATATTAATATATATATATATTATATATATATATATATATTATATATTATATATATTATATATGTTAATATATATATATTATATATATTTATATATATTAATATATATATTATATATATAATATATATATAATATATATATATTATATATATAATATATATATATTATATATATATATCATCTAAACTATAATAAAGTAAGGAGTGCGGGACTGCGTCCAGAATATAATTTTTTATCCCGTTTGTAAAATAAGTTGGATTACTTTGAATAAATAATTGTTTCTACGTTAGGCACAAGGCCATCAATTAACCAGTGTATTACTGGTACTTTATTTTATCGACCCCGTAAGGATGAAAGGCAAAGTTTGAATAAATAATGAATGAATATTACATAATTTATCTACTAAATTTCGTTATTCTTGATTAAATATAAATAATTTTGTTGCTAATTTTTTTAAGATTCACTTCTTTAAAATTTTCAAATGTCAACACTTCCGTTTAGCGATCGCTTAAATAAACATTCATATATTTCCGTCTCTAATTTTCTCCTAATGCAGATTATATATAATATCGTCATTTTTTAATGTCATGGATTACGTTACTGATTACATAAGACAATGTAACGTAGTTTCGTTCGATTTCTGTGTATATTGTCAATTACGATTTTATTTGATATATCATATCTACATGCATGTATTTTTGCGTATAATATCAATATGCACACTACACATGCTAGCATGGTTTTTCTGCTAGTATATATATATAATATATACATATATATATTTATTAAAATAACAGATTAAAGTTTAAGCAAAGAATCGCTGCTTTCGCCCTTAACGCCTTAACGGGATCTTCAGAAGATTTTAATAAATATTTGCTCTACGGTTCTTATATATTTGATATATATTTATCATTATCGAGCCCTCTTTGGATTTTAGTCTTCAAATTTATTATTATTACTATATATATATATATATATATATATATATATATATATATATATATATATATATATTATCTATATTATATATATATTATTTATATATATAATATAGATCTTCTTCTTCTTTTCGTATCTTCGAAGCATGTGGTTATAAGTAGTTTGCCATTTCTTTACACAGTCCTTTGCATTATTATTAAAGTTTGCGAGATTTTTTAAGCTGCACTGGTTGGGTAGTAGAGGGCAAAAAAAGCAGTGCTGCATCGTACGATATATATATATAAGGGGCCCCAAGCCAACACACAAACCACAATAAGGCCACCCCCTGCTGCAGTAATGCTGATCCAGTTTTTTCACAAAGAAACAACAACAACAACAACAACAACAACAACAACAACAACAACAACAACAACAACAGAGGTAACTACAACCCTATCCAACGGTGTAACCACAATTCCAGTCAAAAGCTGCTCCCTGAACAAGAAATTCTTTTTTTTAACCGTGTTGAACCTGGCAAAAGAGATACAGAAAACATTTTAGCCATCACCATCCTTGCTGTCACTAACACACAATCTCAAAAGAAGTCAAAACCAGCCACCACACTAGCCTCCACATTTTTACTCAATACACAAGGTATCAGCCCATCCATCAATGCACAGAAATGGAAGATCCAATTCATTGAGGGTTGGGTTGGTAACCATCCATTTCACATCCCCTTCTTCATTCTTACTGAGACTCATCTTGACAACTCCTACTTGGAGGCCGAAGTAAGAGTGAGGAATTCCACAACCATCCTCACATGTTGACAGAAGGAAGGTTGGAACTGCCATTTTCCTGCATGATTCCTTTACAGCAGATGGTAACACAACATTCCCCAATGGCTACTCTGAATCAGTCACTGTGCACAACAAAGCCAATGACCTGATATTAGTTGGGCTCTATAGGCCACCCCAAACACCCATAATGCGCTTCAAAGAATGCCTCAACAGCATTAAGTGCTTTATTCAACAGTGCCACTCTAGCAACATACTTTTGATGGGAGACTTTAATCTACCCTGTGTTGATTGGTCTACAAACAGTTTGAAACCAGGCACTCCAACCTCAACCACTGACAAAGAAGCAGTCGATTCACTTCTTGACTTTATGAATTAGTTTTTCTTGTCCCAACTTGTCCTTGCACTAACAGGGCATCAGAAGAACATTCTGGACCTAGTGTTTAGTAACAACACTAACACTATACATAATATTACAGTAGAAAAAACCTTTCTCTCTTTGTAACCTGAGATTCCGCCAGCCCAAAGCTAGTCCCATTGACCTCTTTCCAACCCACCCGTTTGATAACATGGATCTCTATATTGCCAACTGGGATGCAATTATGAACGAGCTATCAAATGTTGACTGGTCCTTTACACACGCACTCATTTCCACCAACATCAAAACATTTTGGAAGATCTTTGTAGACACTGTCACAAATATATGTGCAAAACACACCCCAGCAAAACCTGTGAACAAAACTAAGTGCAGTATCCCCCAAAACAGAAAAACTATTATCAGAAAAATAAAAAGAACAAACAAAAAAATTAACACACTAAAATACTGCCAACAGCAACACACACATTCGACGGCTATCGCTCTGCTTGAATCAAATAAATATAACGTCCAACAATGCATGAAGACCATCATCAATAACCAAAGAACAGCTGAAGAGAAGTGGGCCATTGACAAAATCAAACTCAACCCCAAATTGTTCTTTTCATTTGCGAAAAAACACAAGGTCACTGTCTCCTCTGTTGGCTCTCTAGTTGATGAAAAGGGCACACTCCAAGATAATGCCAAGACGGCAGAGCTCAAGCCGTTTCGACGGCGATTTCTGCCGTCGAAACGGCTTGAGTTCTGCCGTCGGGGTCTTGAACATTTTCCTATTACCCACTCTACTACACTAAGTATTGAGTACTCTGGTGCGTTATGGTCCACCTGGTTCCTTACCACGCTTCCTATATATATATATTAGAATATAAATATTAATAAAATAGATGTTCTTTTGATCAATTACATTTTATTATACATATTTCGGATGTACAACAGTACGTCCTCATCAGACAAAATATAATGATACATGACATACCCTGAGATGTTAAATGGTTAAGATTTAATCAAGGTAGTGATTAACCTAAGAGAAAATTTAACATTTATACCCTAATAATGAGAAAATGCGAAAACGTAATAAATTCAATAGAGAATGTGTGAGTAAGAAAAACGTTGCTTAATGTACCAGTTATCTAGATTTTAATATGTATGATACTACAATTCATCTAGGAAAGCAATTCATGAATTATAACTGTCAGTGAGAGAGAGCCGGGGAAAGATGAGGGGGTAATGTATGCAGAAGGAGATTTTTTCCCGAAAGTTAAACGGTTAAGTTTGAAAATATTTAATTTATGTTATCTTAGGGTGAAGAATCAATATTTTAGGTTTCTTTTTTAAATTGGTGGTTATTTATATATTAGTTTTGTAAATTTTATAAGTGTGTTAACACTTCTAAGCTTCTGAATTGTTTTATGTTAAGATTTAAAGGATTTAGCTGGCCATTATTAAGGAAAGTTTACACTGTTGAATATTTTCCTAAATGTAATCTTTAATGAATTTAGTCATTGTCAACGTATTAGGTATGAAAGCTTTTGAAGTACATATTGTTAGAAAAATTTAAATAACAGTTATGCATATAGATATATATTAATTAATGAGCCAGTATATTTTAGGTAAATGATAATGAAAATAAAATAAAATAAAATAAAAATAAAAATAATAGATTGAGGCATGTTAAAATTAAATATATACCCATATATAACTGTGTGTAGATGTATTAATTATTCCTAGCTCAAAGTAAAAACAATCAAAAAATTTAGAAGTTAACTGAAAATTATGTATAGAAAGATACAGAGAGTTATATTGTATTAGATATTAGTGATACAGTATACTTTAGGTAAATGATAACGGTTATAATTTTATATAATAAAGTTCTACGTGTTAAAGTTAAATACATATATATATAAGAAAAACAATAATAAATACATAGTTCAAAATAATGTTTATAATAATTTGTAATTTGGATATTTGCTCTATATTTGAATCATGGATATAATAATGCGGTAGGTATATTTAAAAACATAGAAAATATAATTACATACATATTATAAATACGAGATCAGAAACGCATGAACAATTCACAGTTATAAATAAGTTCAGTAAAGATGTAAGGGTTGGATATAAAACTCAGATTTAAAACTTAAGTAGGAAGATAGGGATAGAGAAATAAAGAAATAATGGTATGGATCAAAATCGACACAATAATGTTATGTGTATCAATGTTCCAGCATGTTATTGAACAAGTGTCTTTCATTCGAGCGTTATTTCTTCGATAGATAGTTATAAGATAGTGCAATATTAAAGGCCACTAAAGTTTTTCCCTGTTGATTCTATACGTCTGACAACTAAGTTTTTAATGGTTTAATGTTTCTCTCTCTTTTTTCTCGTTTTGTGGGAGGCTAAGAATGTGGACGTAGCTTTATGGAGGCAACTAGAGAATAATTCACTTTGTTTGTTAATTAGGGTCTCGTAGTTATTAATAATCAACAGGGTCTCCATTGTACAAAGTGTACAGTTATTTGATATACTAGAGTTGTGGTAAACTCCACAGTTCCGAAGTTTTGTCCAAAGAATTGAGTATTTTAAATTCTTCTCTTTTAATGACCATATAAGCTGTGATAAAGACGTGGATGATTTCCTCTTTGAGTTCGAGAATGAGCATTTATGGTTCGCAAATTTGGCTTTAAAAGTGGACGAAGTCGCTCCTATGTAGTTGTATGTATTGTGATCAGTTTTTACGGTGCATTTTTAAACCAAATTACTATCTAAACAATTATTTTGCAAAGGGCAATCAGTTTTATATATATATATATATATATATATACAAATATTAACCAAATTTCGAACATTACTTATGGGATGACCTCGTATATATATATATATATATATATATATATATATATATATATATATATATATACGAGGTCATCCCATAAGTAATGTTCGAAATTTGGTTAAGAAAAACAAGTCATCAAATTTCACATTTAATTAAAATTTAGTCCTCTATATATTTCCGATCATTATCGATGACTTTCCTCCATCTACTCATCAGTGCTTTTAATTCCAATTTGATTATTCATACATATATGTATATATATTTATATATATTTATATATGCATGTATATGTATATATGTATGCATATATATGTATATATATGTATATATATGTATATATACTGTATATATGTATACATATATATGTATATATATATATATATGTACTGTATATATGTATATATATATATATGCATATATATGTATATAGATGCATGTATATGTATATAGATGCATGTATATGTATATATATATATATATATATATATATATATATATTTCTTTGCATATACATTTATATAAGTATGCATATATATGTGTGTATGTATGCATATGCTGTGTGTGTATGATCACAAGTGTTTCTGCTGATATCTCTCGGCTTAATGGTTTCTTTGTACAAGCATTGTAATAATTTATAGTTGAAATACTTCAGCTATGATGGCAATATATTAATTAAAATTACGCACGAAGATAGAGTGAATCTCATATCAGATGACATTAAAATCTAAACAGCATATTTAGTAATTCTATTAATTTGAATTTTGTTAATAAACACCACCTATATATTTGCTGACTGTTTGCTGACTGTTGAAATTTTCTTCCCAGCTTCATAATTATTTTACATTGTGTGCTACTAATGTTTGTGAATATGAATAGCAGCAACAGTATGTACGACAACACTCTCAGCAACAACAGTGACAAAACATCTGTAACAGCAACAGCAGAAACAACAACAAGAGTATTAACAATATCAACTATAACGGCATGAACTACAATAGAAAAGCCAAAAAAGAATATTATTTTATCACTTTGAAGTAAACCATTTCATATTTACTGTTTTATTTTATTTTATTTTATTTATAATTCATCTCCCTAATAGCAATATATTTTATTAATAACACGAACGTAATTTGCATAAAATATCTCGGTTATTAAATGTTCCGAAGACACACACACACACACAAACACATACACACACACACAGACGCAGACACACACACGCGCGCGCGCGTATACGCAGACGCAGACACACACACTCACATACACACAGACGCAGACACACACACACATATATATACATATATATATATAGTAATAATAATAAATATATATATATAAATATATATATAGAGTGAGAGATAGATATTTATATAAAAATGTGTGTGTGTGGGGGGGGGGGTATACATATATATATTTATTTATTTAACGCCGTCATCGTTGCCCAAATTTTATATATATAAAGAAAATTGTAGAAAATGATGCTTTACATGATAATTAAAAGTTTCAAGGAATATAGCACGTTTTAATGAACACCCATATTCTACTAACAAAAATAAAATAATATAACTCCTCAGAATTTATGTATTTTCTCCTCAAACATTGCTGATTCTAATTATATTGCTGGTTTGATGGTAGGCCTGAAATATCTGTAATACCAGTGTGAAATATACTTATCGGAGACAACAGTTCGACTTCTGTTAGAATTTATAGAGTCGGAGAAAGTTAGGTAGATACAGTGATAGTTGGATAGAGAGATCTTTTAAATAACATTCAGCTAGAGAATACACATAAACATAAATATTTCGCGCCTAGCGCCTTTTTAAACAGAAACTTTTCAAGACATATTTTGAGAAAGATACATTCGTTTATAATGTCGTCTGAATATTTTTTTACTTTTATTATTTCTTATTCAGCTTTCCTTCTCACTTTCCTTGTTTCTTTCATATTTTAATTTTTCCTGTGCTTTTTCCCCCTTTTGCTTTTACTTGAGTTTCGTCAGTTTTTTCCTTCAATTTTCTATTCTTCGTATTTCTCTTTCTTCTTTCATTCTTCTTCATTTCCTCATATTCTTGAACTTTATCATTTGAAAGTTGTTAAAAACTGCTTTTATGAGGATAGCCTGCAGGTATTAGAGATCTGATCAGTGCCACCATTCACTAGATAGAAATATTTAGCCAGGGGCAAGCACTTAGATAGAAACAGTTATTTTCGTAAGTAACTTGCCTGCAGATCAGATATTCACTGATTCACACTCTCAACTACACATATTAAGACGCCTACATACCTATATACATGCGTATGCGCATATATGTAACTGTATCTTGATCTTTTTTCTCTCTGGTGTTTCTATGTCGGTTGTGTATAATGTGGTACGGAAGATTTTTGCAGTCTATGATTGTGGTTGTGTATAAATCATTGTGTGTGTAGAAATATAAAAAGCTGTAGAAAATGGAAGGAAGATATTATTGAACCTTTAGGCTATTATTTCAGTATTCTGTATTTTCAGTCAGTATTTTTACCATTTTAAGATATTAAATAGGAAAGAAGTTTAGATGCACACATTCTTCGGCTTGACCATCCGCCATTTTAAATGAACATATGTAAGTGAAAGTGATACGTATAATGTCATTTGGATCTAACAAATAAGGAAATTGGAGAACTGATAGGAATAGAGAGGTGAAGTGTGAGAGGCGAGAAGAGAGAGATACATATATAAAATAGGATTAAGATAGGAAAAACCTCATGATGTGCGGTCATGACATATGATGTGACTTGGGCATTTTAAAATAGCAGAGGTTTTTCTTCTCAAGTCCTGAGTACAGCCGATTTCTTCCAGGAGGGAAAGACAGTAAGCGAAAGTAATAAAGAGAAAGAGAGGGAGAATCGATCCCTGTAATGAATTGGTAATTTATTGACCACAAAAGGATGAACGGCAGTTTAACCTCGGCGGGATATTAACTCAGAGCAGTGAGCCGGAAATATACCTAGGCATTTAATCCAAGACCTTTACAGCGAAGCGAGAAATTGAAACGAACGATAAGGACAGAGATTATTATTCATACCAATAATTGTGAGAGATCCGAGTATCAGAGGGTAGTACATAGGGGTCAGAGAAACAATGAGCGTACCAGTTGTTGAGAAAAGTCAACACGGAACAACATGGAAGAAAATATAGTAAAATGATGTTATTAGTTTAATTCTTGAAATAGTAGGAAAAGAAGGTTAACGTTTCGGGTGTTAGTCCATCAACGGAAGATAGAATGCGATAGAGAAATCGATAGACGAATGTAAGAAAGAAAATGAATGGGAAAGAGGTGTGGGGAAAATCACTGTCAGAATGGGATACATATATTTAAGGATTATAAGAAGGGAGATAAGCATCATATAGTTAGTTCTAGTGGTCGTGTGTGTGTTTAAATACAGACATCTATATATATATATAATTGAATTTCCGCTTGTAGTGTTTTGTTAATATTATGTTTCAAAATTCTGCTTTAATATCACTCTTTGATCGTGTTAAAATGGTTTCATGAAATCGTGCTATCATCGCGTTTGATAGTATAATGTTAACTAACTTCTGCTTTGCTTCAAACGTAACACTCCAAACACTATCAAAACCACTCATACTCACATAAACACAGTTCTATCTATCTGTCCATCTATTTACCTGGCCACATTGATTACATATGACCTATTCATGATATAATATTGTTCACGGGTATATGAGTCGTTAGGAACCAGCATAGTCTTTGTTAACATTATTCAGTGCCAGATTTGTTTTAGACAGGTCTGGCTTAGATAAAGAAGGATTGAAATTTAAATGCTTATCCCCAAGTTCTCCGTCAATTTTTTCCCATCATTGAGTAATGTTTTTACTGAATTGCGATACATTTGGAATGTAATTTCTATCTATTATTTCCACTTGTGCTCCCTCCTTTTCTAATCCATCTGCTTTCCTGTTTCCCCTAATATCTGTATAGCCTGGTATACAAATTATTATATATCATTTTCTGGTAGATGTATTTATTTTTAGCAGAATACCCTCAATGCCTTTTGGTGAAAACAGTTCTAGGTTCTATAAATTATCAGTAAATAGAAACCCTTTTACCCAAGGCATTTTTTAAGCCGAGTTTATCAATATCATTCTCCACCACTCTGCATCTAATATTTTGAAATCTTTGTATAGTCTGAAGCCCGTGTTTATATTATTTTGAAAAGAGTAATATATAGATGCAGATATAGCTGAGTGGTTAAGAAATAGCTTCGTAATCTTGTATGTTCGTTTATTTGTTTATGACGAAAAGGGGAGATCGATAAAATAATTAGCAGGATTGAAAGAATAAGTACAGAGATCGATATGATCAAATTAATCCTTTTTAAAGTGGTGCCCAAGCATACCCACAGACTCATAATTATAATCACTAAACGAATGAAAACATAGCTGTATTTCATAAATTAATTGCTGATATGTTCTCATATTTTTCAAGCTGTGAAGGTTAGGAATTAAATTTATGGCTATTTACGTTTATCAGTTCTTAAATAATTGTTTCTACTTTAGGCACAAGGCCAGCAATTACCCAGTACATTACTGGTACTTTATTTTATCGACCCCGTAAGGATGAAAGGCAAAGTTAACCTCGGCGGGATTTGAAGTCAGACTGTAAAGGGACGTAACTATGCTAGAAAGCATGGCGTCCAACCCTCTACCAATACTGCCAATTCACCACCCTATCAGTTCTTAAATAATAATTGTATGTGATAAAAGCGCTTATCAAGACATGATTAAATTATTTTCTTCTCAACATCTTAACACCAAATATTATCTGATATGTTTTACTTATTTCCCAACTATAATGTTAAACATACAAATACATTTGAATATTCGTTAATTACACACTGACACCACACACACACACACACGCACACACACACACACACACACACACACACACACACACACACACACACACACACACACACACACACACACACACACACACACTCACATATATATAATATATATATATACAATATATATATATATATATATATATATATATATATATATATATATATATAAATATATATATATATATATATATATTTATATATATATACAATATATTAACAAATGGAAACTATATTTATAAAACCATATTTATTTCATTATACATATTTCAAGGGCCACCAGAGCAAACTATTGTGCGCTTTCATCAGATAAAATATAATATAGGTTAGTTTTATAAATAAATATTGACATACCCTTAAAAAATGCAACCATTCTGGTTGGAATCTCCTGGCGGCCGTTGAAATATGTATAATGAAATAAATATGGTTTTATAAATATAGTTTCCATTTGTTAATATATTGTATATTTATTCCAATAATTTGTTGAGTGCTTTATATCAGTTGTAAAAATATTTTGCTTGTTGTATATAACCTCTACACACATATATATATATATATATATATATATATATATATATATATGACGGAACGATCAACTTTCGTCAAATCGAACCGAGGAAACAGTGTTTCTATTGGTCTTTCCAATTGCTAATGCTATCTATCGGTCGCAACTCCAGGTAGAAGGAGAAACGTGAAATAAAATGTCTTCCTCAAGGACATAACGCATCGCCTGCTCAGGGAATCGAAATCACAACCTCACGTATATATATATATATATATATATATATATATATACGTGAGGTTGTGAGTTCGATTCACCGGGAATATATATATATCTGTGTGTGTGTGTGTGTCTGTTTACGTTTGTGTCTCTATCTGTGTCTCTATTCCGTGATATAGCGATCCGACAAAAAGCGATCGATCAGTACTACATTTATAAATATAGGTAGTAGGGTCAATGTGATAAATTAAATCATGAATGTGCTCCAGCATGACCACAGTTTGATGACTGAAACCAGTAAAAAAAAAAATTATAGAATATAAAATACAATTTGTTCGGCTGTAAAAGCAAAATATAATATCCGATCATATCAAATGTAATAGAATATTCATTTATATTCATCTATAAATTATTTCTCGCCATAATAGTTCTCTTGTGTTTAGCGTTTAATTAAAATTGCTTCTCACTTGTCAAATTAAATATCCTTCTTAATTGCAAATCCGTTTTGACTGAAACCGGTAAAATGGTTTGCTTATTACAAACGCACGCACACGCACACACATATATACATATATACATATACACACATACACACACACTTATTCTTATACTGGTTTCAGACAAACTGTGGCCATGCTGGACCTCAGCCTTCGAGGACTATAATCGTTCATACGAACCCTAGTACTTAGTTTTCTTTTGTTTTTGATCTTGAAGCCTGATACTTATTTTATCGATATCTGTTTGTCGAACCGCTTGGCTACCGTTCATAAACAAACCGTAGCTGACGTGGACAAACCAAATTCGGATTCAATATAAATGTAGAAATTTTTTATGGCATGGAATCTCGAGTCTCAAAAGCGAGATGATTTGGTTTTATTTCAATAATTAACAAGTAACAATGTTCTAACAACCCATCGTGTTTTAGTTATTTTAAAATATACTTATAGTCTCGTAATTCTATATGGGAGTTTCCTAGTTACGTGGTTGTGGTGTTGTTTCTTAGGATGCAAGGACGTGAATTCAGTTATTGAAATACGCATTTTGACTCATAGTTTACACCTGGGCAAGATGTTTTTATGGAAGACCTGCAGTAACCCATACATGCCAGTCTCAACTCTACGCCTCCAATGTTTTCCAGCGGAAACACATGGTGATACAGTTTGGGTGTAGTGTCGTTGCAACTCATGGACTGGAGCAACGTGAAATAGTATCTTTCTTAATAACACAACTCGTCATCCTGTCCTGTGAATCGAATTCACTGCCTGATAATTGCATTACCGATACCATTGCTAGCAGATACATGCAATGTAGGAGGGATTTAATTATCTTTTTACTAGATTGTTATAAGGTTGTGGTCATGCTGGGACACTTTTTTAAATTGTCGAACATATCGACTTTCGTATATATTTATTCAAGTCTGGTATCTATTTCATCGATCTTAGTTTTGTCGAAGCTCTGTTACAAGACATAAACTCTGATACTAAAGTAATTATAGACATATCCACATACATATATATATATATATATATATATATATAATGTGTGTGTATGTGTGTGTGTGTGTGTGCGTGCGTGTGTGTGTGCGTGTGTGTGTATGTGTGTGTGTGTGTGCGTGCATGTGTGTGTGTGCGTGCGTGCGCACTTCAGTAGTTTCCGTTTTGCAAGGCATTGGTCAATTCGAGTTTATAGTAGAAAACATTGCACAAAGTGCTTCCACGCATCTAGACTGATCCCAGAATCATGGACACTGAATATGTTAATGGTGTCAGAAACTAAAATATCCAGTAGAAATACTGACGCTGGAATATAATTCACTAGGATTTTATGCTTAATTAGGAGATTGTTCTAACAGTGAAGTACAACGACCAAACGACTCGACGAAATATTGGACGAAAACTCATACTGAGTGGAATCATCTACTTTCTTTTCCATAGCTTATTAAGAAGTCATTATTCTGTGAATGATTGGAATATGTAATGCAATGCTGGAGTTACTCAACTGGACTTATATCAAATATAATTCACAATGAATGGCAGCGTATTAGTGAGATAGTTATATGTTAATACTAGTGCACTAGTCAAAAGATAAGTGGAAGTATAGCTAATCGATAGAATGTAGGCGTTATTGAGGTAATAAATAAAATTTAGGAACGGAGAGATAGGTTAGGTTCAGAGAATGTATGGCAACATAGGATATCAAACAGGGAGAGAAAGAAGTAAAATACTTGTAGTGTGTGTGGGGCGTGTGTGTCTAAAAGTAGAAATAGTGATAGAGGGAAATAGAAAAAGGTATCACATGATATGGAGAAACAAAACGTGAGAAGGAATGAAAAATATAAAGTGAAGGAAGACAAATGTAAAAACAGTGACGAAATGACAGTCAAAAGAAATAAGAGAATGAAAGGGAAAATAAACGAGACAAAAAGCATCCATTGTGTGAGAGAAAAGGGCGGGGGAGAACAACAGAGATAGAGAGTAGTGATAAGAGATGAATTGGAGAATCAGAGAGGTGAAAATATTGTCATATTGAAGCTGTCGAACACACACACACACACACAAATAGCGATACGGGGTGTTTTATGAACGTTGATGAATTTCAAGGAACTAGTAGTTTCATCGTCTGCGCGGACAAACAAAAACACCCTCTATGATGAGTAGGTACGTATACGCGGTGCAAAATCTATCAGCCATAAATGTTTACATAGCAAGCGCTCATTTGTCGTAATAGGAAAACACATTCAAGTAAGTATCTATCTACTTCTCTATTTCTCTATCTTTTTCAACACTTGTGTCTCGACTCAAACTTAATTATGGACAGTTAATGTTTTATATTATTAGGGGGATTGGCAGTATCAGTAGAAGGTAGAACGCCATGCTTTGCAGCATAGAGTTCTGCCCCTTTATGGTGTGAGTTCAAATCCCGCCGATGTTCACTTTGCCTTTCATCCTTACGAGGTCGATAAAATAAAGTACCAGTAATCTACTGGGATAATTGCTGGCCTTGTGCCAATAGTAGAAACAATTATTAATTATTAAGATTGCCTCACTAATGAAAGTTTGAATCTTGACATTAATAATTATCCATTTTACTGTGGGGATTATTGTTTTATGGAATCGGAAACAGCGTTGTGTCAGCATTTCTTAGAACTATATGTTACTAATATAATTGTTTCTACTTTTGGCACAAGGCCAGCAATTACCCAGTACATTACTGGTACTTTATTTTATCGACCCCGTAAGGATGAAAGGCAAAGTTAACCTCGGCGGGATAATGTAACATTTCATTGTTCCAATTGATTACCTGTTATATATGTGTTTGTTTTTCTTTTTCAGGATATTAAAATTGTTCTCCCTATAACAATATCTATGAGTTCCCTCTGCTCTTCGCATTTTAGAACCTTTTGCATCAAGGTTTTGTGGTCAACAAATCAATATTGTTTTATAAATCGATATATATATATATATTCCTGATGATTTCCTTCGAATGAAACAGTTCTATTCCTGTAGAATTCATTTCTATATTAAAAATGTATACTCTGCTATGTATTGAGTACCTTACTTAGTGTGCTTACCACCGATTGGACTCGACACACACACATATATATATAATTATATATATATATATATATATATATATATATATATATATATATACAAAACTTCAGTACCAACAGTTTTGCAAGAGATGTCAACATGAATGGACCTGTTATTTTTATCTAAAGACATTTTTTCCAATTCTATCCCGTCCGTCCCCTCAATCTATTTTATTTCTCATTCTTTCTGATGAAGTGAAGGACTAGCGTCCGAAACGTTAAGACCCTCTTCCTGCTGTATCAAGCGTTAACCTAATATATACCTTCCATATACTGTACCGATTGTGTTGTTATTTCTGTTTACCTTTTACATACATATATATAGCCGTATTTCTGTTTTGGGAATTACCATCCCTTGACCTTTTTTTGTCATACATGGGTGACACAGACATGACCTTTAGCCCTTTCAAGGACTTAGATTACTTTCTGCATATGCTGCAAAGAAAGGGAAAAGGCCATGATCACGCAACACACGTGTAAGTCGTGTAGATCAAGTAATGTCTGTTTACAGTACTTTTTTAAATGAAGGAAGAACTTGCACTAGACCGATCCTACACTCTGAACAACGTTGGCATGCATCCAAAACGAAGAACAGGTCAACATCATTGGCTGACATCGAGTCACAGGTTTTACATTGGAGTTCTCCTTCTCCTAGAATGGTGCCCTAACAAGAATTTAGACTCTGTCTTAAGCCAGAATGCTCATTTGCCCGGCTTTATAGTGTGCAGCGACTGAGAGTACAAGTATCCCCCCTGGACAGCACGCCAGTCCATCGCAGGATTAAACCCTCATTTTCAGCTGAGTATACTGGAGCAAGGTGAAATGAAGTGTTTTACTCAAGAACACAACACACAACCCAGGAATTGAACCCATGACATTATGATCGTAAGTCCAACACCCTTACCACTAGGCCACGTGCCTCCATATATATGTATATATGTGTGTGCGTGTGTGTATGTGTGTATTGTTATTATTATTATTACTAAAATAAAGAAAGCATTATTATTATTACTATTATTATTGGCCTTGCGCCAAAAGTAGAAACAATTATTATATATACTGTATATATTATCATTATGTGTGTGTGTGTGTGTGTGTGTGTGTGTGTGTGTGTGTGTGTGTGTGTATGTGTGTGTGTGTGTGTGTGTGTGTGTGTGTGTGTGTGTGTGTGTGTGTGTGTGTGTGTGTGTTAAAATAACAGATTAAAGTTTAAGCAAAGAATCGCTGCTTTCACCCTTCGGATTTTAGTCTTCACATTTATTATTACTATATATATACATATATAAATGTATAAGTATATGTAATAACTAGAAATTGATTAACATATAAATAAACATATGAAACAATCATAGGGGATACTTTTTACAAGTGTGTAAGCAGACATAGCTAGGTAGGTAACTAAATAAAGTTAACTAGAACTTCAAAAATAGATACCTTATAATATGATTAATCATATTATAAGGTATCTATTTTTGAAGTTCTAGTTAACTTTATTTAGTTACCTACCTAGCTATGTGTGCTTACACACTTGTAAAAAGTATCCCCTGTGATTGTTTCATATGTTTATTTATATGTTAATCAATTTCTAGTTATTATAAAATGCTCAGACCTATTCATTAGAATCTTGGAGCTTATTTTACGGGTGATATGACGCATGCCTTGTGGCATGACACCCATAAGTTTGATTTAGATTAAATTCATTTTGATTTATCTTAATTTTGGATATAGATATATAAGTATATGTATGTATGTCAACAAACATACATATATATATACATGCGTTCACTGGAGGGACCACATCAGTGATGTTGAGATTTTGGAAAGCTCTCTGTGTGACAGTATAGAAGCTCTTGTGCTTAAGCAACGACTCCGTTGGAGTGGTCACCTTGCCAGGATGAGGGATTCTAGAATACCAAAACAACTCTTTTATGGAGAGTTAGTTAAAGGAAAACGACCGCCACATAAACCAAAAAAGAGATATAAGGATTCCTTGAAAGCCTCTTTGAAAGACGCTAACATCTCTGCTGATACATGGGAAAATATTGCTGCTGATCGTAATAAATGGAGAAAGACTGTATATGAGGGTAAAGTTGCCTATGATGAATCTCGAATCGCACACGAGAAAGTAAAGCGGGATGTGAGGAAGGGCATTGCTGTTGCACTTCCAGACGGCGAGGGTCCTCCTATGGTGCTGACATGCAGCGTATGTGCGAGACACTGCCTAAGCAGAGCTGGACTCGAAAGTCATCTTCGCAGTCATAAAGTAAGACCAGTGGTTGCCTACCAGGCTGCTGTTGGAGATGCTACTCATCATGCTTGCGAAGCATGTTGTAGAGAATGTAAATCAGCAGGAGGGCTCAAACGACATGCAAAAGTACATGAAATCCAACCACAGCCGGCTATTCCCAGTGAATGTTTTGGTTGCCGACTCTGTGCAAGACATTTTAGATCATTAGCTGGGCTAAAAAGCCACATTCGATCGCAGCGCTGTTAATTGCTATCGTGTGTGTGTGTAGATATGTTTATGTGTGTGCGCGTGTGTTTATATATATATATATATATATATATATATATATATATATATATATATGTGTACATTATTATTGTTATTGTTGTTGTTGTCGTTATTATTATTGTTGTTATTATTATTATTGTTATTATTATGTTGTTTTTTTGTGCAATGGCCATACTCGATAATGAGGGGCAGCCATCATCATGTCAACAAACATACATATATATATATATATATATACATGCGGACGTATGGGAACAATGAGATGTAAAGAGATATGTACAAATATTGCATGAAGAAGTAATTATTAAAGAACAATTTGGCTGCTTACCAAATTTGGGCACTGAATACCCAGAGAACGACGAAGACCTTCAGGAGGGTTTTGAAACGAATAATTAAAAGTCTTGAAAGTTAGATACTTCTGAGATAAAATATATCTCCTCTGAAAAGACAGAAGCAATTATTGAGCAAATGTATTATCGAATTTTCCAAAGAATTCGACATCAAAGAATTCTAGGAAACAGTAAGCCGTATAACTCTGCACCAGCTTGGGATTTGTTTCTTGAAGACTTTCTCATATATTGATTGCAACTGTAGAGGTGGTATCTAGTTTTACCTAATAGCGTTGAATAATGTTTTCCCAAATTACCACCGCGTTGATGCTTAACTAATCGTCGATTCGACGGAAGTATATCACTATTTGACCACGAGAGCGTGTAGCTTAGTGGTTTGGGTATTCGGCTAATGATCATAAGATCGTGTGTTTAATTCCCAGAAGTACGTTATGTCCTTGAGAAAAACCTTGTATTCCACGTTGTTTGTTGTGTTGTATGTGATATTGTGCTGTAGTTGGGGATAGTTAATCTATATCAACGTAGCTATTGTAGTATCTGAGCCCATGACAGCAGAGTAGCAAAACCTAAGTTAACTATTATGCTAGTATTTACATATTTAATTTAGAGATAATCAAGAATATAGTGGTGATGCATGACTTACTTATTAGGATGTTTGGCTAACGATTGTAAAGTCCCGAGTTCATTCGCTGGAAGTGCGTTGTGTCCTTGTGCAAGACACTTTATTTCATGCTGCTCTAATTCGTTCAGCTGGATAGGTCTTATCCATAAAAATTCCATTCTGATTGTAATATCAATAGTCTTTCTTTAACCCATAACTCTTGATAGAACCATAGGGATGCTATAGTGATATACGGCATTCTTGGGCATCTTATTTTAAGCTGGTGGAGCCCATCATCTCTCCAGAACTTTCTTCCGAGTTAAGGAAAGAGATGATGAAAAAGAATTAAGAAATGAGATACAGAGAAAAAGTCGACCCCAGTACTTAAGTATCTATCAATCTATCTATCTATATATCTAGCTATGGGCAAAGGAACTTTTACAAATATTGATATTTCCAATGCGAAGGAAATGATCAACGAAGGAAAAAAATATATTACCTTCGAGGAAAAAGGGGGATTTAAAGTAACCTCTCCGCCACAAATCAAAGCCGACACTATGCGAAGGACTGTGATTTTTCGCACGATTTTGAACAAACAAAAAAAAACCGGCTTTCCTTACTCAAGGCGAAATTGAAATCGTCTTGAAAGAGGCAATGCTGGAAATACAATACATACACAGGGTTAAACTGTATGGAAGCATTTCGGTGCTCTTCAAAAGTGAGGCCCTTACGAAAAAACACTGTGACCCAGGTCACCTCTGCCACAGACACCTTTTTCCCTATATACATGGGAAAAAGAACACAAAGAATAAACATCACCAATATACCACCCAACATTAACATCTGGTGGATTCTGGCAGGGTTCTTGGAGGAAGATGAAGACACAATACTGTCGATTCAAACATCCACAAGAAACACCTGGAACGGCACAAGCTTGGAAATTTTGGTCCAAATGAAACTGGACAGAATTTCCAAGATACCAGAAAGGGTGCCAGTAGACAATACCAATTACATACACATTTCGGCAGATCTAAGGAAGCCACATTGTTTTAAATGCGCGAGCACATCGCATTAAAAGGCCTCCTGTCCCCTCTTACGAATCCCCCCCCCCCCAAAAAAAAAAATACTTTTATCAAAACCAATTCCAAACCCACAACAACAACAACACACAAAACAAGCAAACACACAAAAACAAACAACTGTTCAACCACAAACAACAGAAAAAACACAAACAATTCCCCTGAAAAACACAGTCCCACCCCATCCCACTCCATCCAACACTACCACAATCACACACACAAACACACCATCACCACACAACATACCCCTCCCACACGCCCCTGATGATGATTCATCACCAGACGAGGCTACTTCTCCATCCCCAAGTGAAGATGAAAGAGAGCCTCGTAAATCAAAAAAACAAAAAAAAGACACCACAAAGCCACAAAAACAACAATCACCAACACAAACACACAACCACCAACACAAATAACAACACAAACACCACCACAATCACCCCCCCCCCCCCTACCAGCAAAACAAACACCAACACCACCCCAAACACAAATGCCCGCCATAAAAAGAAAACTACAAAATGAACAACAAACCAAAACAACACATCAAAACAACAATACACATACATTAACACAAACAACAAAAACCTAATGGAGGTCATCTCCCAAGACCCCAAAGTAGAAACTGAGGGGAAAACTTTTATAAAAGCAAACTCTCAACCACACTTTGGCGCAAAGGAGAAGATGTTAAGTTGTCCACAAATGCACATGGTTGCCTATTCAGATCACAAACTAGTCGTCTACATAGTTAACCGTGATAGAATACATAGACAAGGACCCGGATACTGGAAGCTGAACGTGTCGTTGCCGGCACGAAAAGCCTACAGTAAACGGATAAGTAGATTAGTTAAGCAAGAGTTGACGGGAGCCATCGTCAACAATAGATGGTGGTACTCTCTCAAGAGAGCAATTAGAGAAGAATCGATACGATTTAGCAGAGAATTAGCTTTAGAGAAAATCAAATCAGAAACAGAACTAGTAGCCAAAGTAGAAGAGGCGCTTAGGAGTGGCAACGCAGTTAGAGTGCTAGCATCGAGAACGGCACTGGACTAGTTCTTCGACGCGAAACACGAAGGCTGCGTGGTCAGAAGTAAATCACGTGCTCTAGGAAACGAGGGAGCAAAAGCTGTTAGCTGGGCCGGAGTGGCGGAAGCGAAAAGTGGCAACAAGTCCACGATTCGGTCTTTGAAAGACCAAAACGGACGCGTGCTACTTGACCCCAGGCAGATGTGCGAGGCCTTTCAGCGGCACTTTGCGCGACTGTTTGAGTAGAATGACGGTGCACCGAGCGGGGCTATGGACTTTATTTCATACCTTGGCGGCCTGCCGCGTCTCTCGAGCATGGACGCTGAGTTCTGCGAAAGACCGATCACAGCCACTGAGATGCGTGACGCTCTGGGCCACTGCGGGAAACGCAAATAACCCGGTCTAGATGGTCTACCCTATGAGTTTTACATAGGCATGCCGGACTTGTCCCCTGGCGTCCTCAAAACCGTCTACTACAATTGGCAGCAGAACGGAAGAATTCCCAGTTCTGCAGGCAAGGACGTAGTAACGCTGATCAAGAAAGACGAGAACAAGGGGGAAGAAATAAACAATTTCCGGCCCATAACTCTGCTCAACACAGAGTTAAAGATTTTGGCCAAGGTGCTAGCAACGAGGCTGGCGCTTGTCGTCGAAAACCTGGTAGGGAAAGCGCAAACGTGTGCAATCCCGACCAGGCCCATACACGACAACCTCCACCTCATGCGATACATCATAGAGAGGGTGGGGTGTAAACCCGGCTTCGGTGGAGATCTGATCAATTTAGATCAGTCTAAGGCACCCGATAGGGTCGACCATCGATACTTGGAAGCGGTTCTCAAGGCGGCTGGTTTCGGTCCCGTTTTCAGAGGCAGGATCAAGGCGATGCACACCAGTATCTGCTCGAAGATCACGGTGAATGACTACCTATCGGAGCCGTTTGCAATCACGCGTTCCATTCGATAGGGATGCCCTCTCTCCTCCATTCTGTACGTATTGACTCTAGAGCCACTACTGCGGAAGTTGGAGCTTTTGCAGGGCATCCCTTTAGAACCGGGACTGCGAAAAGCGGCGTCGGCTTATGCCGACGACGTGTATGTATTGGTGTCGAAAACCTCGGAAATCGAGGTAAATGGCAACCTGCTACAGGAATACGAAAGGTTCACAGGAGCAAAACTGAACCCGGACAAGTCTGTCGGTTTGCAACTCGGAACGTGGAGAGGCAAACCAATGCCGTCCGACAGCGTCGTCGGACACTGGACGGAAGGACGGGTGAAATTGCTCGGGGTCTGGTTCGGTCCAAACCTCCAGGTGGAGAAAAACTGGAACGAGGTCATGGCCAAGGTATTTGCGCTCACCCAGAAGTGGGCAGAGTGCAAACTGTCTTTGAAAGGTCGAGCGGGGGTGGCGAACACTTTCATAGCGTCCGTCATCTACTACCGCTTTGTCCCCGTGAATACCTTACCAAGATGGAACGCATGCTCTTCCAGTTCCTGTGGAAGAAGCAGGCTCCACTGGTGAGGAAAACCGTCTGCTGTCAACACCCTTCCAATTGAGGGCTGGGCATGCCATGGCTAATGATGCGCAAACATGCGCTGAAGATACAGCATCTTCAGGTATTCCTCACCGACCAACCAGTGTGGGCACCGTTTGTGAGACAGGCTTTCCCACAACTTGTCTCTCTGACGGAGCTGCAGTCCTGGGTCAAGCGAAGACCGAAGAAGATGGGCGCCTGGCACATTGAATGCGCCCAGGCGTTCACAGTCCTCTGTCAAGCGAGCACAGCAATCAGTGGAGACTCCACTTCGACATTCTGTTAACTTTTCAGCACCAACATGGCCAATATAAGAGTTAGGTGTGTGAATGTACGCGGTCTGGGGACGCCCTGGAAACAGGGCAAACTCTTAAACGACCTCAGGTCGCACAGTATGGATGTAGTAGCAATTTGCGAGTCCAGGATCCACAGCGAGCGACAACTGGCCCCCATCTTCGACGACTTTGAGATCTACGCATCTCTCTGTCAGCCGGAAGGTGGGAGTGGGGTTGCCGTTTTGCTGCGGAAACACCTGGACCTCGTAACACAGACGGCACATCTGGACCCGGAGAGTCGACTGGTGGTCCTAGACGTTGACCGTAGTGAAGGTGGTGCCTTCAGGCTGGTGGCCGCATATGCCTCATCCGAGACACCGCGGCCAGACTTTTTCAAACGTCTAGAGACTTTTCTGGGAACGTCCCGCTCCCTGCTGTTAGTGGGGGACTGGAATGGAATCTTAGATGCACGTTGGGACTATGTGGGAGCATGTCCCGATAAAGGGGGGTGTAACAGCCTCAAACAGTTAATCGGCCGATTTAACCTGGCCGATAGATATCGACTAGATTTTCCGACTGTGCCACTGTGCAGCGGAACATCTAGATCGTGCCTAGATAGGGTTCTAGTTAGAAAGAAGGATATGGACATGTTAAGCTGTCCACAAATGTTCATGGTTGCCTATTCAGATCACAAATTAGTGACCTGCTTAATCAACCTTGACAAAACCCATAGACAGGGACCCAGCTACTGGAAGCTGAACTTGTCGTTACCGACATGCAAAGCCTACAGTAGACGGATTAGCACTTTAGTTAAGCAGCACTTGACGGGGGCCATTGTCAACAACAGATGGCGGTACTCTCTCAAGAGGGCAGTTAGATTAGACTCGATAGGTTTTAGTAAAGAATTAGTGTTAGATAGAAATAAGACCGAAAAGGAACTGGTAGATAAAGTAGAAGAGGCACTTAGGAGTGGCAACGTAGCCAGCGTGCTAGCGACGAAGGTTGCGTTGTCAGAAGCAAAATACGTGCTCTGGGAAACGAGGGAGCCAAAGCTGTTAGCTGGGCCTGAGTGACGGAGGCGAAAAGTGGCAACAAGTCCACGATTCGGTCTTTGAAGGACCAAGACGGACGCGTGATACGTGAGCCGAAGAAAATGTGCGCGGCCTTTCAGCAGCACTTTGCTCAAATGTTCGGGCAGTGCGGCGCGCCGGAGGGGCTATGGATTTCGGTCCATAACTCGACGGCCTACCGCGACTCTCGGACAGCGAGGTGAAGTTCTGCGAAAGGCCGATTTCGGCCGCTGAGATAGGGGACGCACTGAGCCAATGCGGCAAACGCAAATCTCCAGGTCTCGACGGTCTACCCTACGAATTTTACGTAGCAATGCCGGACTTGTTCTCCGGTCTCCTGGAAGCGGTCTACTGCAACTGGCAGCAGAATGGGAGAATTCCCAGTTCTGTGACCAAGGGCGTAATCACATTAGTCAGGAAGGACGAGAACAAGGGTGATGACATAGGCAACTTCCGGCCCATAACCCTGCTCTACACAGAGTTACAGATTTTGGCCAGGGTGTTGGCAAAGAGGCTGGGTCTTGTCGTCGAAAACCTGGTGGGAGAAGCGCAGACATGCGCAATCCCGACCAGGTCCATACACGACAACCTCCACCTCATGCGATACATCATAGAGAGGGTGGGGTGTAAACCAGGCTTCGGTGGGGCCCTGATCAACTTGGATCAGTCTAAGGCTTTCGATAGGGTTGACCATCGCTACCTGGATGCGGTGCTCGAGGCGGCAGGCTTCGGTCCCGTGTTCAGGGGCTGGATTGCTGCAATGCACAACAGCAACAACTGCTCAAGGGTCAAGGTGAACGGCTACCTCTCGGAGCCGTTCCATATCACGCGATCCATTCGACAGGGATGCCCTCACTCCTCCCTTCTGTTCGTACTAACTCTCGAGCCACTACTGCGGAAGTTGGAGCTATTGCAGGGCATCCCTTTGGAACCGGCACTGCGAAAAGCGGCGTCGGCCTACGCCAACGACGTGACAGTAAATGTGTCGAGCACCTCGCAAATCGGGGAGATCGGCACCTTACTGGATGAATACGAAAGGTTCACAGGAGCGAAGCTGAACCGGGACAAATCCGTCGGTTTGCAACTCGGAACATGGAGAGGCAAACCGATGCCTTCCGATGGCGTCGTCGGATGCTGGACGGAAGGACTGGTAAAGCTGCTCGGAGTCTGGTTTGGTCC
>OZ024741.1:60992040-61017040 GCA_964016885.1 Eledone cirrhosa
TTGAACCCGGGTCATATATATATATATATATATATATATATATATATATATATATAAACCTACTGATTCTTATGAAAACATTTTTATTAGACTTACGTGCGTTTCATCAAAAGTAATATAAGGTAAATTAGGGTTAATCATAGATTCTCATCTAAGTAAGATTCTATTATATGGAAGTAAATCTATATAATATTTATCCCCCATGAACCAAACGGGCCTTTTTTTCGTGATTCTCATTAATTCCATTTGTTTCATCAGAGATTTTAAAATATCAATAAAATATACATAAAATTTAGGCTGGGTAAGTCTCCAAATGAGATAACATCACAATATCACATCATATTAATAAATGCGGCAAATAAAAATGATTAATCAGCCGTTAAAACAAGATGCTAGATTTTAAAATTAAAATAAATGAAATGTAACACCAAGTACTACATTATGTAGATGGGTCAAAGGATAGCAAAAAAGGAAGCAGCGGTTACTTTATGGGTTATATGAAAATAGGGAGAAAGAGAGCGGGAGTGAGAGACTGACGGGGTAAAAAATACTGTAACGTATTTTACATAAAGAAAAGGACCTTTATAAATCTATGTTAATGGTTTAAATTAACAGAAACGGAAAAGTTTGTGGGATGTAATTATAGAGGGATGGGGACAAATAACGTAAAATACGTGTATATATATATTATATATATATATATATATATATATATACCCTCTTCTACGGAAAAGTTTACGAACCAGCGTCAGCACATATATACATACAGAAAAATAGGCATATGAATGCAATTTCCATCATATATATATATATATATATATTGTTATACTTTGGGAGGGTCATGTTGCCAATAAGAAACACACGCACCAGTTGCTTTCACTTCAATTTATTATAATAAATTTATTATAAATTTATAAATTTATAAATTTCTGGTTGGTTGGTTGGTTGGTTCCACAACCAGATAGTTGTTTATATATAGTCATATTTCTTTCGTCACACACTCTGTGACCTCTTAGTGACTGGGGATTCCTTTCTTTGTTTCTGTGCCTCTCCTTAGTTCTGTCCTACGCCATTTTGTTTCTGTGTGTGTGTTGTGTGCTCAGTCTGCGCATGCGCCACATCCGGGTGTCTGTGTGTGTTTATGTTCATTTATTTATTTGTTTATTTACATTTTACTGGTTGGTTGTTTGTTCTATGTGTGTGTGTGTTTTCATTTTGTCCTTAATTGTAAGTTGTGATGTTGCTGTTCCACTCATATTTTCTATTTAATTTTGGTTGTAATTCTTTTATGTTTATTGCCTCTGTAATTTGTCTAAACATTGCGTCTTTTCTGTGTGTAGATTCTTTTTTATTTCTATGTTCTCTAATTTACCCTTGTGTTCTATTTTAGCAGGTTGGTAGAGTACAGATGATTCTTTATTATCTTGAAGGTCTCGCCAGTGTTCATTTATCCGTTCCCCTACACTACGAGCTGTCTCACCTATGTACACTATATGTTTGTCTCTACATTGTCCTTCAGTACATCTTATGCTATACACTACATTTCTAGTTTTACAGTTAATATGGGGGCTTATTTTACAGGTTATACATTTCTTATCTATACATGAGGGTCTTTGAAAAGGGTATGTCTTGCTAATAAGTGTTTTTACGGAGGTACCTGGTCTTTCTACTATCTTAATATTGAGTTTATGTTTATTTAGGGCCCTTCTAAATTTGTAAGCTAATTCACCTCTAGGGGTTGTATCGATGAAATTACACTCTGGTATTTATTGCTATCATACCATGAGTTTATTCTATTAGCCTTGTTCCTAGTTCTTTCTATTCTATTCCAAAATTTGCTCCTATACAAGGGGCAGGTCCCATTTATGTCATTATTTACCATTTTTTCCCATTTGGTTCTGGCTCCTCTATACACTCTGATTTTATCTCTCTGATTGTAGCCAGAGAACTGCATACGCTGGATGAAGTGTTGTATGTGTCTCTCTAGTTCTTCGGGGTTGCACATGCGGGACACATTTCTCATCACCCGTACCAAATCCGCAATCAGTATGTTGATTTTGGTATGGTCCGAAACGGCCGAGTTTCGGTGGATCAGATGTTTGGAAGTCATGGGTTTGGCATAATGGGAATGGAGGATTTGTTTTTTGTTGTTAATGGTATCTAACCAGAGCTCTGTGTCTAGTACAGGTAATCGATGGTTGGGGTGTTTACTTGGGTTGTCTATAGTAACTCTAATGCTCTGGTGGATGGAGTTTGTTATTTGCTGGATGCTTTCCATTGTGTTTTTCTCTAGTTCCTGACTGTTCTCTAGTGGGGGTGTCTTAACTACGATGTTTATATCATCTACGTAGCGGGAGTACATTATCAGGGTTAAGGGGTCTTCTAATTGTTCTTTAAGTTTAAGTTTAAGTCTACTGTTCCACAAAACCATGAATAAGTTAGCTATGTCGCCTGCAATGCTAACACCAATGGCTGCTCCTTCCTCTTGGGCATATGTTTTTCCATTAAATTTGAACATATGTTCCTTAAGGGTTAGTTTTATGCTGGCCCCTACAGCATGTGCAATCATTTTCTTCAGTTCATCGTGGTTTTCGGGTGTCCGTATGGCTCTGGTCCACCCGTTCCATCTATCTGTGTGGGTTTTCTTGGCCATTGAGGTAATGGTAGGTGGTCTGCCTCTTGCTGGTCTTGTAGGGCACAGGTTGCTAAGGTCATATGTGTCTAGGTAATTATTACTATAGGTAAGCTTAAGTAGGAGTCCCAGCTCACTGGTATCAATCGCACGGAACTCAACCTTGCTCTCACTGATCATTTCTACGCATTTCTCCACAGCAAAATCCACGTCAATAGATGGATACAGGGACACAACATCCATACTGCCTATTATGCAGTTTGTTAGGTCCCCAGATCGGTTACTCACGCCGATTCTGCTGAGGAGGTCCTCCGTGCTGTCACATACATCTGGCGACATTTCAATGATGGGGCGTATGATCAGCGAGAGGAAGTAGGACAGTCTGTAGTTACTAGCAATGTTAGCTCCACAGACTGGCCGTGTTGGTGGTCCCGCGACAGGGTCACAGCCCGTTTTATGGTCTTTTCGAAGTCCATACAACGCCGGCACGTCATTGTTCCAGGCCTGGAAGTTGTTGGCAGTCCTTTTGTTGGGCTGCATTATATTCGTCCACATCACCATATGGGCATTGAGGGCTTTTTCTCTATCCTCATGCTCCTGTGGTGTTACCTCTCTTGTGTTAGTGATGTGGGGTTGCATTGCCTGGATGTAGTTTGGCAGGCTGTCAACCGACATTCTGCCAGACTTGTCTGTTGGAAAGCATGCTATCTCTCCATTACGTGAGCGCTGCATGAGCTTACGCAAGCCATTTGCAGATTTTTCTCCCAGTTGCTGGGCCTCCATTCTATTATGCTTCTTGCTATACTGTTCTATAATATTTCTAAGTTCGGATCTAGCTATACTAAATTGTGCTTCTGTTTGTTCATCGACCTGCGACGGCAATTGCGTGCGTTTGTTAAATGGTAAAGTCGTGGCGTGGACTCGTCGCAGGTCGAATGATTTATCGGAGGGATTATAAAACGTAGAGTTCCAGGCTGCTGCTTTATGTGTACTAGTGCTATTGTTATTGTTAGTTGTGTTGTTTCTATTTCTATTTCCACCAACAGCCTCATGGTTGTTTCTATGTCTCTCATAATTACTCCTGTCTCTTTCCACTGGCTCATTGTTGTTATCTACCCTATTTTGTGTGTCTGTGTGTTCGTCTTGGTTATTCTCTTTGTCCTTAGTCTCCCTTCTCTTTTTAATCCTATTACTTTCCCTTATTTCTGTGATTTCTGTGCTACTGTCATTACTTGTTTTCTGTGTCTGTGTGTTTGTTAAGGTTGTGGTGGTGGTGAGAAGCATTGAATGTGTGTGTGTTGTTGTTGTTGATGTGTGCTGTTGTTGATGTGTGTTGTTGTTGTCTCCGTGTGTGTTATTGTTTTTGTGTGTGTTGTTATTGTTGTTTGTGTCTGCGTGTCTGTTGTTGTTGTTTCTGGGTATGTTGTTATTGTTGTTGTTGTTGGTGTGTGTGTTGTTGTTATTGTTGTTTGTGTCTGTGTGTCGTTGTTAGGATGTGTGTTGTATATGTGTGTGCGTATATTGTTGCTTTTGTTTTTGTTTTTGTTTTTGAGGCTCCAGCGTAGTTTTGTAAATGATTTTTCTATTTCTGACAGACAACTAATCATATTTACCTTCTTGAATGTCGCAAATTTCGGGGGTAAACATAACACAGATATCTCATCGTCATCTATTCTTGTGTTACCGTATATATTTGTGTTGTTGTTGTTGTTGTTGAACTATTCTGTTAATGAGGTGTCGGCCATATTTATACCGTCAATTTTGTCGGGATATCTATTGGTATTCTCTATAGTATCCTGATTTAGCTTTATCTGCTTAAACCACTTTAGTTTCTTGTTAAAGTGCTTATCACATTATTGAGTAATGTACTGTTCTTCAGGGCGTATAAGGCTTATAAATATTAGTTTCTCTCTTGGTGTGGTGATCCTAGCTATTTCTTGTATTAGGTTACGCTTATGTTTTTCTTGATGACTTAATTCTCTATAGATCTTCTTTTTTATGTTTAGAATTAATGTTCGTTTTAGCCTATCTGCTTGTTTTTTTGGTGAGTTGTAATCTTCTAACGTCGGTGTTGATGGTGTTGGTGTAAACTCGGGATGAGGCACATTCTTTTATGAAGTGTAGTTGTCGAGATGTTATGGTTTTTCGTAGACAACAGAACATGGTGGTTTTCAGTATCTTGTTAGCCTGGCTAAGGCTTACGATATTTCGTTTCTGAATTTGTTTAGCAAGATTCTTTATCTGAAATCGTGTGTTGAAACCGATATTGTTATACTTTGGTAGGGTCATGTTTCCAATAAGAAACACACGCACCAGTTGCTTTCACTTCAATTTATTATAATAAATTTATAATAAATTTATAAGTTTATAAATTTCTGGTTGGTTGGTTGGTTCCACAACCAGATAGTTGTTTATATATAGTCATAGTTCTTTCGTCACACACTCTGTGACCTCTTCAGTGACTGGGGATTCCTTTCTTTATTTCTGTGCCTCTCCTT
This sequence comes from Eledone cirrhosa, assembly GCA_964016885.1. Taxonomy (NCBI): domain Eukaryota; kingdom Metazoa; phylum Mollusca; class Cephalopoda; order Octopoda; family Eledonidae; genus Eledone; species Eledone cirrhosa. Next base: position 60,997,171 of record OZ024741.1, read on the forward strand.
TGTTCTGTTCTACGCCATTTTGTTTCTGTGTGTGTGTTGTGTGCTCAGTCTGCGCATGCGCCACATCCGGGTGTCTGTGTGTGTTTATGTTCATTTATTTATTTGTTTATTTACATTTTACTGGTTGGTTGTTTGTTCTATGTGTGCGTGTGTTTTCATTTTGTCCTTAATTGTAAGTTGTGATGTTGCTGTTCCACCCATATTTTCTATTTAATTTTGGTTGTAATTCTTTTATGTTTATTGCCTCGGTAATTTGTCTAAACATTGCGTCTTTTCTGTGTGTAGATTCTATTTTTATTTCTATGTTCTCTAATTTACCCTTGTGTTCTATTTTAGCATGTTGGTAGAGTACAGATGATTCTTTATTATCTTGAAGGTCTCGCCAGTGTTCATTTATCCGTTCCACTACACTACGGGCTGTCTCACCTATGTACACCATATTGTTGTCTCTACATTGTCCTTCAGTACATCTTATGCTATACACTACATTTCTAGTTTTACAGTTAATATGGGGGCTTATTTTACAGGTTATACATTTCTTATCTATACATGAGGGTCTTTGAAAAGGGTATGTCTTGCTAATAAGTGTTTTTATCTTAATATTGAGTTTATGTTTATTTAGGGCCCTTCTAAATTTGTAAGCTAATTCACCTCTAGGGGTTGTATCGATGAACCTTACACTCTGGTATTTATTGCTATCATACCATGAGTTTATTCTATTATCCTTGTTCCTAGTTCTTTCTATTCTATTCCAAAATTTGCTCCTATACAAGGGGCAGGTCCCATTTATGTCATTATTTACCATATATATATATATATATTTATATATATGTATGTGTGTGTGTGTGTGTGTGTGTGTGTGTGTGTGTGTGTGTGTGTGTGTGTGTGTGTGTGTGTGTGTGTGTGGGCGTGTGTGTAACCTGAGTTTTTCGAATATCAACAATAATATTCGATTCGTTTGCAAGTATGCAAACACCCTAGAAACTATCATATATTTTCACTAGCTCTGACAGTTGGCAGGTGAACAGTAAAATGCACTGATGAAGGGTAATCACCCAGAAACATTTGTGTCTGCAGTTCTGTTTACATGCCAACACAAGAGCAAGCTCGTTCCACTGACATGGCTTAAAATAGGTTGTCTGCATAATTGCAAACGAATTGGATATTATTATTGATATTCGAAAAACTCAGATTACATTTATTGTATTCAGCCATGTAGAGCGATAACTATATTTATTTTAGTTTATATATATATATATATATATATATATATATATATATATATATATATATATAGAGAGAGAGAGAGAGAGAGAGAGAGAGAGAGAGAGAGAGAGATAGAGAGAGGGGGATAAATATGTGCTAGATAGTTCAATGCTAACATATAATCGACACACATGCAGATATATGTATGCACATTCATATATATCCATATACATCCACACAAATATGAAAGCTTAAAATACACACACACACGCACATATTATATATATATATATAATGATAAGTGGGAAAAAGAAACAAGAGAAAAGTTTACCTAAAATACTTCAAAGACACGACATCAGTTTCGCTGTGTAAGAAGAAGCATGGATATTCCAGTAATATAGGATATCCTTTGCTGTGAGATATCAGGAGACAGTCTCAGTGCAAAAAAAATTGTTTTCAAGTGACCGCTGCTGGTTATAATTCCGATGACAAAAAATATCACGTGGTAGGTGGTCAGCTAGAAGGGTAGCAAATGTGGACGAATGGCGAATAACAGGAATTACTATAAAAAACAATCCGTTCCAGTCTAATTTTTTACTCGACGGTATATATATGTGTATATATATATAACTAAACAAAAAGTAAAAAACGAACATAGATATATAGATATATGTATTCAAAACGTAATGGACCAAAATCGCTAAGGTGAAAAAAATACTAACTACAGACAATAGGGTTTGCTGGACTCAATTTAAGAACAAATTAAGAAAAATAAATACAAACCAGTATTGTGGAAACTACCATCACCCAGACGGTCTTCGATATAACCGTTTCGCAATATTATTTATGAAGGCTCATCAGTGGGTGTTGAAATTAGTATACTCCTCACTTCTACTTCTAAATCAAATGGAAAACTGGAAAGTGTGTGTATATATAACGCACATGGATCCCGAACTTAGCGTGTCGCGCAGACTTACGCCACTAAAAATAGCAGCCGGGTCTACTCGACATTTGAAATAGCTCTACGAATTAACGGAGCCGAATATATCAAAAGCTTGTATTGAGTTAGAAACTCAAAATAGTATCATTACAGTAAATTAGCTCTAGGAAATAGGGATAGGTTATGTATTGGTGTTATGATAGCACAATAGTCTGGATAACAAAAGATGTGGGTTCGACTCCCATGTACGTGAATATTCATCCTTTTCTATTTTAGAGGGGCTTAAACCCCACTATCTCAGGCTAACTAAATTTAGTCAAAATACGCGAAAGCTTCTATTTACTAAATTTCAAACTCCGCTCACCATCTTCAAAACAAAGGCTGAATGAATTGGGGCCCAGAACCCAACGAAACTTGAGTACCTGTTTATGTCACTGTTGTAATTTTATATATATACATATATACATACATATATATATATATTTATATATATATATATATATGTGTGTGTGTGCGTGTATGTGTGTGTATGTATATATGTATATATATAAAATTACAACAGGAAAATAAATACAAACCATATATATATATATATATATATATATATATATATATATATTAATAAAAGGAATTCCAACTTTGTCTGATTTACTCGTATTATTTACAATCCTTTAAAATTTATAATGGTATTAGAATGAAATAGTATGGTAGAATATTAAATGTTAAGTGTTAATTGAACAAGTACTTTCATGCTTTCGCAATCTTCAGGTTCATATTGTGTGGTGACAGTCAAGTTTGCAATTTTCAACTGTAATGAGATGGGTAAATTGTGTGCCTTATATATAGTGAAAAGTGGCTCCAGAATGCTAAATCTTGCAAACTGTATTTCGACCAATCGGTGTGTAGTTTCACTGGATTACTAAAGCTGATTGGTTTAGGCGTCACGGTTGGTTGAGCATGTCTAACGACTACTAATTGACCCTATCCAAAGCATCAATTGTTTTGCTATTTTAAGAAATGATGAAAATAGCATTTTCTAGTAATCATCACCATCAACATCACTTTTATTATTATTATTTTTGTTGTTGTTGTATCCAGAAATTGGTAAGTTTCACTTCAAAATACTTAAGAAGACTGAGAGAAATGTGTTGTTGAACGCACATGTGTCGCAGCGCCTAGCACGTTCCATACTCGTGCCACTAAAAATAGCAGCCGGTATTTTGAAGTTAAACTTACCAAATTCTGGATACCTGCAGAAGAGCACAGGAATAGGAACTTTCACTTAATTGTTGCGAAACAAATTTAAAATTTTAAATTTTAAATGTGTCCAGGTATCACGGCTATTGCCAATATAAGTTTGTTTTTATTGATTTATTATTTTAAATCGAGACAGGCAAACCGTATTATTTTAATTAGTATTTTTCAATCTAGCTAACTTGGTCATTTGCAATGCAAACACATGTATACTTGTATCAGTGTTTATCCCTATCATATATTCATTTGTATATATATATATATTAAAGAGTTAAACAAGATTCAATGAGTACACTAAATAATGAGTTTTACAGTAGATTGGAAGCACTCTACAGGAAAATATTTTCCAGAGTTATTAAAAGAAAAAAATCACGGAAATAAAAAAATATTTTCCAGAGTTATTAAAAGAAAAAATCACGGAAATAAAAATAAGTTAACAAAATATTGGTTAAATCGGACAAAACAAATAATTTATATGGGATAAACAAAGAAGAATATAATAACTTGATATTAAAGGAACTTAGGAAAAATTATAAAAAAGCCCCAGCTGAAGATCTTACAGAAATGAATGATGATGCATATAAATTAATTACCAATTTAGGAATCGAAGGAAGAACATAGCCACTTATACCTAGGCAGCCGCGGATCAACTTAAAAGATTACAAAAGAAACTTCGAGGAAGACCTGCCAGTTAGACTGATTGCTCCATCCAAATCGGTTATTGGAGTAATCAGTAAAACATTATTGATAGAATTCTACCTGCTCTGAAATTGAGATCTAATTTGGGCTTGTGGAAAGATACAAATGAAGTTATAGAATGGTATGAGAATATAGATGATAAGAAAAACCGTAAATTCATCCAGATGGATATAACAAGCTACTATTCTTCCATAACGCCCAACCTACTAAATAAGGCTCTATCATACGTTTACAAGCATACTGATCTAACCACGGATGAAATTGATATCATACTAACAGCTACAAGAACTCTTATTAACTTGAGTATTGGACCCGCTCAGATAGAAATAAAAACTTTGATATTACCATGGGTCATCTGATTCAGCGGTAATCACAGATCTTCTGGGGATTTTCATATTAAATATGATAAATAGAAAACTGCCGGAGATTACCGGTGGTTTATATAGGGACAACATTTTATTTACGGTTGTCAAACACAACAATATTGAACTAAATAGAGTAAATAATTCAATTCTTTAAAATGTATGACCTTAAGCTAGAAGTAGAAAGTGGTACCAAAATAGTTAATTTCATTGATGTTACGTTAAACTCTGGCTTTTATTACCCTTTCCATAAGCCCAATGAAAACTTAAATTACGTTAGTTATTACTCCAATCACCCTAAGTCAGTAAAAAAAGCAATTGTAAATAGTATGCAAAAACGCATTAATAGAATATCTGCCAATAAAGCAATATTTGATGAAAATGCAGGATATTACAATGAAGCACTAAAAAGAGCAGGTTATGAGAATAATATAGAATATGTAGATAATAATAATCCAAGTTTTAATCCTGATAAAAATGATAAAAATAATGGCATATATAAACGAAATTCTATAAATTCTAATAATTATAATTCAAACACCTATACTGTGAACAAATCGAGGAAAAGAACCAGAACTAAATCAGTTATATGCCCCCCCCCCCCCCCTGCTTCCGTAGCAGTGAGAACACCAATAGCTAACCTATTATTTAAAGCTTTGGATAGCTCTTTCCCTAGTCAACATAAATAACATTCTATTTTTAATAGACACACTATTAAATTATCTTATTCTACAACTATGAATATGGCCCAAAACATTGCTAAAATAAACAGTATTATTCTAAATCAAAATCAGCATAATGATTGTAATAATAGTGTTAAAATAAATAATAATAATAAATCAAAATGTAATTGTAGAAATAAACCAGATTGCCCTCTGCAAAATAATTGTTTGGACAGTAATTTGGTGTATAAATGCAGCGTAAAAACTGATAACAATATATACTACTACATAGGAGCGACTTCTTCTACATTTAAGGCTAGATTTGCGAATCATAAATGCTCATTTTCGAATTCTAATAGGAAATCTTCGATTTCTTTATCATAGCTTATTAAAAGACAAAAATTTAAAATACTCGATCTTTTGTACGAAATTTTGTAATAGTGGAGTTTATATCAACTCAAGTATATCAAGTAACTGCGCCCTCTGTACAATGGAGACCCTATTGATAATTAATAATTATGAAAACTTAATTAACAAAAAAAATGAATTATTCTCAAACTGCCTTCATAAAGCTTTGTCTACATTCCAAGCCTCGCATAAAGTCAGGAAAAAACAGTAAGCAACCAAGCCTGGTTTTTAGACGTACATCATCAACTGTTGAAAATATAAATCATAACGGCTTATAACACTTTAATAATGCTTTGTCTTCTAATCATTTATAATGGAAATAATGTTTGAATGAGTGACACTTGTTTAATAACTTGTTGGCAGGTTGGATATACATAACCTATGGCTTTTTGGATATTTTTAACTTTGATTCAGATCTTTATTTTTCTATCTCTGTTTTAAATATATAGTTTAGATATCTAACCTGTAAATTTTACTGACTTTAATTTGAACTGTGGATTATTCATGCGTTTACATTTATATATATATGTATGTATTTTACATATATATATGTACTTTACTCATTTGGGGATGGTTTTTAAAGCGTCAGAAAGTTGGCTTTGTTTTTTATGTATTTTATGTATTTTTAGCAAACAATATTAGCAGGCAAATATTGGTTTATATCTCCACTAAATTGGAGGTAAGACTACTAACAGTGTTTTTAATCGATATATTTTATTGGATATATACCGTCTTATTAATATCTAGTATATCAAAGTATAGTTTGTGAAAATATCTTTATCTAGTGTAATAACATAATCGAGGTTACACATGTATGAAACTACTAACAAAGATTATAATCGTTATTCTTTATTAAATGTATACCGTCTCATTAATACTTAGTATATCTCTATATATAGTTTGGGCAAATATGTTTATATTGTATAATAACATAATCATAATTATAGTTCGGTAGAACTCTATATATAGTTCGTGCAAATATATTTATATTGTATAATAACATAATCATAATTAGAGTTCGGTCTTCCCTAGAAGGTAGAACTAATGTAGTGATTTAATATAATATATGAACAATAATAAAAATAATAATTTATAGTCCTGATATTATGATCAATACACACATATATATATATATAGCTGAAAACTCTGACTTTTTTAGGTTTAATTATTATACTTTAGGCACTATAACTATTTAACAATAAATTCCTTGATAGTTATAACTGTAAATACTTCATAAATTATATTATGGAAAATGCTGTCACTGTTACAAGTAATTTTGTTAAAGATTACCTTTGTGAGAATATTGAACAGTATATATTTTTCTTTCGCGGGCCTCGTAAATCCTTTAAATTTGTTTTCATAAAACTTTGAATTTTAGAAATTTAACACAATTATAAAATAAATAAAAATAACCATCAAATTTTAAAACCTAAAATTTTTATACTTTACCCTAAAATAACATAAATTAAATATTTTGAAATTTAACCGCCAAAGCTATATACGTTTATATGTGTCTGAGGGAAATTTGAGCATAAATTACTCCCCTTTATCTCTCCCTCTCTTTAATTATCTGTCAGTTGTCTTCTCAAGCTTAAATACTAAATAAATTATAACTCCAGGTACGTCTTCCTCTATAGTTCTATAGTAGTATTTCAGATTTTAAAAACTCTATAACTGTTGCATTAAGGCAATGTTTTTCTTACTCACACTCTCTCTATTGATTCTATTACGTTTTCGCATGTCCTCAATATTAGGGTATAAATATTGAGTTTTCTCATAAGTTAATCACTACCTTGATTAAATCTTAACCATCTAACATGTCAGGGTATGTCATGTATCATTTTATTTTATCTGATGAGGACGTACTGTTGAACTTGATTCAATTACCTCTGAAATATGTATAATAAAATTTAATTGATCACAAGAATATCTACTTTGTTAATATTTGAATTAATTTATATATATATATATATATATATATATATATATATATATATATATATATATATATATATATATGGGGGGCGTGGGGGGGACATGGTGCCCAAACCCTGATTTGTAAGACTTCGCCAGGTGATGCAATTAAGTTAGACGTGGCCTTGGCCAATACTGGCCGAAACCTATCAAGGTTATCAAAGTTTTATATATATATATATATACGTATATATATATATATATATATATATGCACACATATATATGTATATATATATATATATATATATATATATATATATATATATATATATATATATATGAGAAAAACCACAGACCCTCCATCTCAACTCTACTTTTGAAAAGCAGAAGAACTGCGAAACCGGTAAAGGAAAAGGAACCAAATAAATATATATATATATATTTAAAAAAATAAGACTCCAGTTACATTTTCGATTTTATATATATTTATATTTCGATTATATATATATATATATATAAAAATATAAGTATTAATAAAATAAATGTTCTTTTGATCAATTACATTTTATTATACATATTTCGGATGTACAACAGTACGTCCTCATCAGACAACATATAAGGATACATGACATACCCTGAGATTTTAAATGATTAAATCTTAACCATTTAACATCTCAGGGTATGTCATGTATCATTATATTTTGTCTGATGAGCACGTACTGTTGTACATCCGAAATATGTATAATAAAATGTAATTGATCAAAAGAACATCTATTTTATTAATACTAATATTTTAGTATTAATAACTCCAGAAAATTATTTAACTGTTGAGTGCTTCCAATCTACTGTAAAACTCATTCTTTGACATAATCATTGAATATTGTTTAACACTTTAATATATATATATATATATATATATATATATATATATATATATATATATATATATATATATATATATATAGAGAGAGAGAGAGAGAGAGAGAGAGAGAGAGAGAGAGAGAGAGAGAGAGAATAAGTAAAAGCGAAGTAGTTTCAGATGTTCAAGTCCTTTAATAATAATGCTGTGATATATATTTCAATGACGACACTGGCCACACTGTTCTGTGTGCGAGTGTCGTGACATCATCAGACAGCTTGCTACATAATAAGGATATGTTTCCGAGGCAATCCAAGTTGAATCGACATGGGAACGGACGAAGTGTGTGCTTTTGGGTTCTTCATCCGTTCCCCTGTGAGTACCAATTCACCCCCACCGGTCTGCGCAGGCGCATGCCCGAAGGAAGTTGACCATTAGCTACCGCCGATTTCAACGAAATTCGCTTAGTCAGTTCACCCTCTCAGCCAAACAATGACCCATTTAGGCCTGTACCATAGTTGCTACCCGTGCCGTCTGTGGCAGTCAGCCGAAAGCCAGAGGGGATGGGAGCGTATTAGTTTTTACAGGTCACAATACTACCTCTCACCACGCATGGACAGTATGATTGACCATCAACTCACAAGACAGAATATACTTAATTCTAGGTATCATGGTTTTACATTGGAAGTTATGAGTGAGAGTTGGAAATAAAAATTAAAATCCTAAATAAAAAATCAGAAATTATAAATTAAACAATTAAAAAATTAACGATTAGAAATTAAAAAATTTTTCAAGTGAGAATCTGGATTGAGGTGAGTAAAAAAACATAGATTGAAGTGAGTAAATAATATGGAGAGAGATGTTTAAGTAAGAAGTTCTGAGAGGGGTTCCAATGTCAAAGTTACACTATCCACATATTGAACGATAGTGCCGTACATTAGAACGGAGGGTAAACTACAGTATTCAAGGCAGTAGTCAATCTGGTACACAGTCATAATTTCCATCACATGGAACAAAACCAAAGGAAAACAGATATAAAGTACACAAAAGAATAGAATCAATAATGAATAAATGCAAAATCACAGAGTACATATATGCAAAATGATCCATATGATTGTCAATTTGTCCATGTATAGATTGAATTGAGGGGGCTTCTGTTCAAAAGCGATTTGGTGCAGGAAAATATGGGTTTATCTCAGTTTTTGTTTCCGCGTATTTACCCAGCCGAAAGTTACTATTATGTCCGTCCAGTGTCAGGGGTTTCCATCCCCATAGTAGAGGGAATTTCCATGGGTAGCTCATGGTTGGTTCCTCTCTTCTCCACCATGTCGGTTACATCATAGAGCGCTCAACTAATTGGCGCTAAATTCTTAGGGTAAATATTGATGCAATTCAATTCAAGCACTCAACGTACTTTTTCCACATAGGAGTGACGGAGTAAATATCGAATAAGTAAAAGCGAATTAGTTTCAGATGTTCAAGTCCTTTAATAATAATGCTGTGATATATATTTCAATGACGACACTGGCCACACTGTTCTGTGTGCGAGTGTCGTGACATCATCAGACAGCTTGTTACATAATAAGGTTATGTTTTTGAGGCAATCCAAGTTGAATCGACATGGGAACGGACGAAGTGTGTGCTTTTGGGTTCTTCATCATTTCCCCTGTGAGTACCAATTCACCCCCACCGGTCTGCGCAGGCGCATGTTCGAAGGAATTTGACCATTAGCTACCGCCGATTTCAACGAAATTCGCTTAGTCAGTTCACCCTCTAAGCCAAACAATGACCCATTTAGGCCTGTACCATAGTTTACTGCTACCCGTCCCGTCTGTGGCAGTCAGCCGAAAGCCAGAGGGGATGGGAGAGTGTTAGTTTTTACAGGTCACAATACTACCTCTCACCAAGCATGGACAGTACGACTGACCATCAACTCCCAAGAGAAAATATACTTAATTCTAGGTATCATGGTTTTACATTAGAAGTTATGAGTGAGTTGGAAATAAAAATTAAAATCCTAAATCAAAAATCAGAAATTATAAATTAAAAAATTAACAATTAGAAATTAAAAGATTTTTCAGGTGAGAATCCGGATTGAGGTGAGTAAATTAAACATATAGATTGAAGTGAGTAAATAATATATATATATATATATATATAGTTGAAAAAAATGAAAACGAAATTTCATTTCTCACTCTTAGTATGGCACTTACTTAAATGTAAGTATGTATGTATACGTACATACATATATGTATACAGACGTACAGTAGCATGCATATATATATATATATATATATATACATATATACACATATGCATACAGGTACACATACATATATGCACGCATCAGTTTAGCCGACGTTTATTATAACGCAGCTTTGTTCGCTTGTTTGTCAACAAATCGAACAGCCTGAATTTATGCCATACGGTGTTAAGGTTAAGTGTTAAGTGTTAAGTACATCGTTCCTGTGTCAGTGTTGAACAAAAAGGTGACGTGGTTGCCTTAACACCGTATGGCATAAATTCAGGCTGTTCGATTTGTTGACAAACAAGCGAACAAAGCTGCGTTATAATAAACGTCGGCTAAACTGATGCGTGCATATATGTATGTGTACCTGTATGCATATGTGTATATATGTATATATATATATATATATATATATATATATATATATATATATGTGCATGCTACTGTACGTCTGTATACATATATGTATGTACGTATACATACATACTTACATTATATATATATATATATATATATATATATATATATATATATATATATATATATATATATATATATATATATATATATATATATATATATATATATTAGAAAGTGAGGTTTTTTTACAAAATGAAAAATAACCGAGGTGTCCTACACGAGTGAAAGTATAAGTAAAAAAGATGAAATCGAAAATGCAACTGAATTCTTATTTTTTAAAATATATATATATATTTATTTGGTTCCTTTACCGGTTTCGCAGTTCTTCTGCTTTTCAAAAGTAGAGTTGAGATAGAGGGTCTGTGGTTTTTCTCATATATATATATATATATATATATATATATATATATATATATATATAAATTAATAAAAACAATGAATAAAAACAAAGAACAAGTTCCTTATATTAAGAAATTCATCATTTTACGATCGTTTCTAGGATATTTATGTGTGTTGGTATGTATATCATATAGATCTATATAAAAATATTACGAACTATCAGAGGAAATATACATACCTTCACATATATATGCTGTCGGATTGGACACTAGCGTATATTTTGGCCACGTCTAACTTAATTGCACCATCTGGCGAAGTCTTACAAATGAGGGTTTGGGCACCATGGCCCACACACACACACACACACACATATATATATATATATATATATATATATTTATATATATATATTTATATATATATATATATATATATATATATATATATATATATATATATATATATATATATATATATATAAATATATATATAAACCAAAAGACACTCCACCAGACATGACAACTGCTGCAGACTAGCCAACTGCCCCATCAACGACACAGACCTATGCCACCAGGCTTACGTCGTATACAGCCTAGAGTGTGACAAATGCAACAACTTCTACGTAGGTAGCACCACCAGACCACTCCACATAAGAATAAAAGAACACCTCAATACTAACGCTTCCTCATTTAAGAAACACCTAGTTAAATGCAAAAACACCGACAAAACCATAACAGTTAGGATAGAAACTAAGGAAAGAAACCTCGGCAATCTTAGAATTAAGGAAGCACTAATTATAGATAAATCACAACCACTAATCAATAATAGACTAGAACTCAATACCCAATTAATAACCTGATAGGGCTTCTAGCCCCATATTTACACACCCCACAATCACACACGCTTACACATCCACTTATTCTCTTTCACACATACACACACAAAACCAGTTCTAACACCAGATAACACCTATCCCCCACATTTACGAATAGACTTATCTTCTCACACTCACACACACACACACACACATACTTACACCTTCATGCATTCTCCCACACACTTAAACAGGCATGTATATAAAAAATTAAAAAACCCTAAACAAACCCTTTTTAAAGGGAGACTACTCTTTATCCATCTAATTTTAACTCTTTGACATTAGAGGTAGAACAGATACTCTATACTATTTCCTGTCAGCATGGCTTGGCAAGATATTTAGAAGGCTGGTTTGAGACCTTTATTTCCCTCTGAAGAAGAGATATTATCTCGAAAATTAAGGACATTTAAATAAATCTAAGGTAAAAGACGAATTGTCAACAATATCTTTTGCAATTGCATTCTTTTTTCTATGTTCATACCTGCATTGTTTTGGCTTTATTATACATATTCAAACGTTAATACCTCATTACACAATGCTTCAAGTGAACTATAACCTCCTCCTGTATATATATATATATATATATATATATATATATATGCGGGTGGGGGGGGGGGGCATGGTGCCCAAACCCTCATTTGTAAGACTTCGCCAGATGGTGCAATTAAGTTAGTCGTGGCCAGTATTGGCCCAGGCCACGTCTAACTTAATTGCACCATCTGGCGAAGTCTTACAAATGAGGGTTTGGGCACCATGGCCCACACACACACACACACACACACACACACACACACACACACACACACACACACACACACACATATATATATATATATATATATATATATATATATATATATTTATATATATATTTATATATATATTTATATATATATATTTATATATATATATTTATATATATATATTTATATATATATATTTATATATATATATGTGTGTATATATATATATATATATATATATATATATATATATATATATATATATATATATATATATATAAACAAGGTTTAGCAAATAATGAAAAAGTTTCAAAATAAATTTTTAAAAATTGACTTTACCTACTATAGTTACCTTTACCGATCGGTTTCGAATCCCAAAAATAAACGGAGACCATACGGCCTTCGTTGCAAAGAAAGATTCTCGTCAGAAGGTTCTTTTCATTCGAAGAATATAAAATTCTTGAATTTAAATTACGAACTAGCGCTATCAAAACTGTTCCTGGGATGAGAGTGGATGATGTAGAAACAATTTTTTCAAGGGCCGAAGTAAAGATAGAGGCAGAGGGAGGTAGGTCAAACCGGCCGCAACTATCACTAGCAGCAGTCGGAGCGACCCAATTTGTCTCAACAGTAGAGGAGAGTAGTAATAATAGGATATGTGTTCCTTCACGCACAAGGCGCTAAGGGACGCATGTATTGTCCAACCAAATGCCAATGTGGTTCAATGGCAGGTTAATAAATTAACGAGCCAAACATATATAAACAAGGTTTAGCAAATATGTATGTATATATGTATATATATAAAATTACAACAGTGACATAAACAGGTACTCAAGTTTCGTTGGGTTCTGGGCCCCAATTCATTCAGCCTTTGTTTTGAAGATGGTGAGCGGAGTTTGAAATTTAGGAAATAGAAGCTTTCGCGTATTTTGACTAAATTTAGTTAGCCTGAGATAGTGGGGTTTAAGACCCTCTAAAATAGAAAAGGATGAATATTCACGTACATGGGAGTCGAACCCACATCTTTTGTTATCCAGACTATTGTGCTATCGTAACACCAATACATAACCTATCCTTTTCCATTCAAATTAGGATGTGGGTTCGACACTCAAGTAAGGCAATACTCCGTTATCAAGGACTTCAATTAATTTAGAGTGTAACGGGTCTTTGATTGACTTTCCTCTCGACCACGCCCCATACGTAGTACTCCTACGGATTTAGGTCAGAAGCGCTAGGAGGTAATTTGTTTGAGGTGAAGTGGTCATAGAGATTGTAACTCATTCATTCTTGAGTTGTTGGCCATATGAGACGGCACAGAGTCTTATTTCTTAATGTATGGTCTTTTCCTGAATATGCACTCTATCTAAGGCCTCACAATTCTCTCCAATACTTTCTTATAGTCAGCAGTATTGAGTTAAGAAGTAAGGAAACATAACAACTCCCTCGTTGCTCACGACTACCAAAACAATTACAGTTGCCTTAAACTTTCTGTGAATGACCGATGGAATGTATTTAGTATCACTGGATAACCATATGTCATTCCTTTTGTTGACCTTTTGATCCTTGTCAAAGTTCTTTTCATCAGAGAAAAACCAAAGTGCTCAAGGGTCGACTTTCTCTACAAGTGTTTCGTGCGGATCAGATGATTATGTTTCGTCTTTGCAAAAATGAATCGGCCTCTTCGCATCACATATGACTTGTATCAAAGCTTTTCATACACAATTCTTCCGCTAGTTTAACTTGAAATCTTGAGCTCCATAGCAATGGTGCTAATTGGTTTTCTAGCGTTAATATCGATAATTATGTGCATCTTTAGGTCTATGAGTAGCGTTTTACGTTTGGACACTGCTGTAGAATCCCCGTCAGTGGCTTCGAGCTTTTTGCGAACTTTGACAACGAAGGACCGTGCAACTCTCAGGAAGCGAGCAATCTTTAAATCAGTCGGCTTTGCCTTTAAGGCAACGATTACCGCGCGCCTTTCCATTTGCTGGGTTAGATTAATGTTTGAAATCGTTTATCTGAAAGAAAATAATAAATAGAACGAGTTCGAAAAAAGTTAGAGATATAAAAAGACGCGTCCACAAAGAACTGAGCACCCCTGTACATATATTTTATGTATCTTTCAAAAATTGATGAAACAAATGAAAGGAAATTAATAAGTGTAAGAAAAACTTTCTTATAATTTTTACTCTGGAATCTTATCCAAGTTAGAAACTATAATTCACCCTATCTTTACACTTTATTTCATTTCTAATAATGTGCGTACGAAAATGTAAATCTGAACTCTTGGTTTTATTATATATATATATATATATATATATATATATATATATATATATATATATATATATATATATATATATATAAACGTTTGTATATGTATAATAAAGCCAAAACAATGCAGGTATGCAAGCTATTTAGAACACTGGTTTAACCGCTTTACCTCCCTCCGAAGAAGAGATATTATATCGAAAATTAAGGACATTTAAATAAATCTAAGGTAAAAGACTAATTGTCAACAATATCTTTTGCATTTGCATTCTTTATTCTATGTCCATACCTGCATTGTTTGGCTTTATTATACATATACAAACGTTTGTACCTCATTACACAATGCTTCAAGTGAACTATAACCTCCTCCATATATATATATATAAGAGTGCTTGAAGCATTGTGGAATAATAATAATAAATCTTTTGTCGTTTTGGAAGCTTCAACATTGCAGATGGGTAAGTCTCCGGGTAACAGAATCCGGTGGTGAAGAGAGAGATGTAAGGGAATGTAGAATGAGATGTATAGTCTGTAGAGAAAGGTAGGAAAGAGCGTAAAAAATAAAAATAATAACACGAGATAGAGTTACGCACAAACAGCGGAGAACAGAGGCCACGTACCGTCCCTCTCCGACAGATAATTTTCTCCCCCGGAAATCCCCCAGTTGATGGATGCGAATCCGAAATATAGGGACAATTAAATCTCTCCCTAGGTAACTCTATCTCGTCTTATTATTTTTATTCCTACGATCCTCTACACACTATACATCTCATTCTACATTCCCTTACATCTCTCTCTCTTCACCACCGGATTCTGTTACCCAGAGATTTACCCATATGCATTGTTGAAGCTTCCAAAACGACCAAAAACAAAAAAATATATATATAATAAAATTGGAATTGTATTTCTCACTCTTACATTTGTATATACACACACACACATATATATATATATATATATATATATATATATATATATATATATATATATATATATATATATATATATATATATATATATATATATATATATATATATATATGTATACATACACACACACAGATATATATATATATATATATATATACTAAAAGTATATATGAACATAGAAATATTAATGTTAGCATTGTGTTTTATCTATTACGAGGCAATAAGTAAACTAAAGGCAAGCACAACTAATCGACGGTGTCTTATTGGTACAGAAGCTAGAAATATGATAGCATGGTATTTCTTTTTTATCATGATAATGATTTATTAAAACTGGCAGATATTCCATCTAAAAATATATAAGCATTCATGCTACTTACAGATTTCTAAGCTAGGATATACAAGTTGCAGATATCGATAATAAAGAATGCAACAACCTTTCATTTGTTGACACGTGCTGTTAGCCATATCATACATATATACATTATATATACATGGTGAAATATTGTTTCATATATATATATATATATATATATATATATATATGGCGGAGGGGAGGAGGGGCTATACATGTGTGAGTATGTATATGTATGTGTGTGTGTGGTCTGTATATATGTATATATACATATATATATATATATATGTGTGTATATATAAAAACATATATGTATATATAAATATGTCTGTATATATACATATATATATATATATATATATATATATATATATATATATATAAATAATTATACACGGGTGTGTATGATTTTGTATAGAAAATTTTATTAATAAAAGGAATTCGAGTATATATATGTGTATATATGTGTGTGTGTGTGTGTGTATGTGTGTGTGTGTGTGTGTGTGTGTGTGTGTGTGTGTGTGTGTGTGTGTGTGTGTGTGTGTGTGTGTGTGTGTGTGTGTGTGTGTGTGTGATAAATATGTTTGTATGCAAGTGTAGTTTCACGATTTACAGATATCTATGGTAGAATAGCAAAAGAACAGGAATAGAAGACAAAAATATATCTCATCTGTAATGAATGTGATGATAATGAAACCCGCCATTGCCTATATTGCCAAATATACATTTTGAATTGGCAGATTCGATAAACTTTCGGAATGAATGTTTTGTAGTGTCCGTTTTGTCTTTGTGTCTTGTAAGTTCAAAGTGTGCCGAACTCAACTCTCTCTCTCTCTCTCTCTGTATACATATATTAATTTTATTTTCAACCTAAAACTTTTCGGACTTTCGCAGTTATTTCCCTTATAACTTTCGCACGCAATCTAGTATTGCCTGTGTGAAGTGACCGAGTTTCTGCGCATGCGCTTTCGTACGGTTGTCCTTCCTGTTCCTATAACCATGCACATCCCGAGCTGAAGATCCGTTAAGGTGAAACAATTGTTCTCGGTATGGTGAACTAACTGTTGTGTAACCACTTATATATATATATATATATATATATATATATATATATATATATGTGTGTATATATTGAGTATGTGTTGGTTGTTTACCGACACCTCAATATGCAGGTTGGAGCACTCAACGAAGTGCGCAGGTTGGTTAGTTTACTCCGGAGTAATGTAAAATAATTGTTTCTACTTTTGACACAAGGCCAGCAAATACCCAGTGCATTACTGGTACTTTATTTTATCGACCTCGTAAGGATGAAAGGCAAAGTTAACCTTGGCGGGATTTGAACTCAGAATGGCAAGGGCCGTAACTATGCGTCAAAGCATGGCATCCGACCCTTTACCGATTCTGCCATGTAAAATAATAAGTGTAAGTCAAACATGTTAAAGTGGGCTTCTTTCATTCCAATTCGCTGCTATATATATATTCCAGTGACAGCCATTATTGGCTGTGACCTCATCAGGCAGTAAGAATTAATGTAGAAAACATAGGAAAACATGGTGTTGTAATGGGTTCTACCCTGTTAATTCATCGATATGTCCAGCTCCTGGTTGTGTTGTTTGTCCTCAAAGGAACTGGAATCATATGTTCAAGAATAAACGAATTTTAGCGTCCAAAGGATATGCTCCCATCTCGTTGGTCAATTAGCATATCCCTCCACAGCCGAAAGTCTATTGAAATTCCTCAGAAACAGGTCAGCCTGTTATTATTGCGTTTAACTCTATGTTCAAATCCAGCTGACCTACTTTACCGTGGTGGCAGTGGTAGTGGTAGTGGTGTTAGCAGGTCAGCCACCAGGTCAACCATGGTCGGCTGCTATTTTGAGAGGAAGAATTTATGTATGTAGACTGACAGAGTACAGTGCTTCTCTTTACCACTAGGTCTTAAAGTGAGGGATACTAAAAAAAACGCGTGTCAAAACCCAGAAGTGTAAAGAACTACAATTTGGATTTCAGTATAATGTACATACGAGTATTTGTCCAGTGATACCTAGAAACATTAGTGTCTGCAGTTCAATTCGCATGCCAAAATAAGAGCAAGAATGAAGTGTTCATTCTAGTGACATGGCTATAAAATTGAGGCTTATTCGCAAAATTGCAAACAAATCGAATGTTATTATTAATATTCGAAAAACTCAGATTACCATTATTGTATTCAGCCATGTAGAGCGAAAGATTTGTGACTACGTGCTTCTAACCGGTCGAGTCTGCACACGTTGCCACACCTCCAACACTGGTCTGGTTAAGAGTTTAAAGGGAAACCCAGCAGCTCAAAAACAAGAACTGTCAAATGGCGGGTGAACCTCACAAAGTCCACCCCCAATATGGATTAAATAGCTTCACTAACTTGCAATTGGCCAAGTGTGATGAGTACGGCTATCCCCTGGAGTGGTTAAATTCCATGACAATAACACATGCGATCCTCGTAACTGTTCTGTTATCTTTCCTTGGTTTGTCACTGGACACATAGCTGTGTGGATGGAGTGGGTTCTATGTTTGTAGCATTGACATCTTTATGCACACACACACACACACACACACACACACACACACACACACACACACACACACACACACACACACACACACACACACACACACATATATATATATATATATTGCTATCTAACTAACCATATCTCTATCTCTTTCTCACATGCAAAAGCATTACTGGGTAGAAAAGCCAGCGTTACCCAATCTGTCATTCCATCTCACTGGCCTCCTTCTCGGGCAGAATACCTCCCTTCCTTTGAAATACTATATTTCATATAGATAACAATGATATTTTCTATATGAAGTAGGATGTCAAAATATATTTAAAATAACAGCTGTGTGTTTTACTGGTGGTTTCAGCATCATATCCTTTTGTTTCTACTTCCTGCTGGTTAAAAATCAAGCTTAATGCCATTTGAATATCAATATTCAACATCTTAGTTGCTACTATAGAATTTCACAATATAATTTTTTCATATAGGACATATATGTTGTTGTTGTTGTACCTCGCTCGCACAACTGAAAAGTCTGCACGAAAAATTACCATTCAAGAGACTGCACTCCATAGACGTATATCCTTAAGGTAGTTATCGGGTAAAATAATCGTGACACAGTGAGTGACAAAGGTGTACCTTACAATCACAGGTATAATTTGTATTATTTCAGGTCGCTCCAATCATTTGGAAAAACATTTCTTGCTCAACGACACAAGGCGACGTCAGGAATTGAACCTTGGAATACTCTGTTTCAAATATATAACAATGATATTTTTTTTATGAAATATCATTTGAAAATACGTTAAGTGAATCAGCAACGTGCTTTACCGGTAGTGGCATATTAT
>OZ024741.1:61022040-61024540 GCA_964016885.1 Eledone cirrhosa
TATTTTTAAAAAATATGTTTTTATTGCTACGGGAGATAGAATGCGTTGCCAGACACACACACACGCATATATATATATATATATGTATATATGTATATATATATGTATATATATATATATATATATATATATATATATATATATATATATATATATATATATATATATATATATATATATATATATATATATATATATATGTATATATATTTGTATATATATATATATATTGGTAAACGGAATAGAAAATGCTGACAAATTGTTATATTATTGTTCTGCAACCCCATGCATTGAACCACACTGTTATTAAGACAAAACCTATATATTTGCTAGCATTGATATGCATCTGTATGTATATATATGTTACTAGATATGAATTCTTTATTATATATATACATATATAGATGCATATATATGAATATATATATATATGTATACATATATATACGCATATACATATATATACATGCATATATGTGTGTATATATATATGTGTGTGTATATATATATGTATGTGTATACATATATGCATGTATATATATGTATATATATGTATATGCGTATATGCGTGTGTGTATGTGTGTTTGCAAGTATTCATATAAAATGGCTGTAATATATACCACCATTCATAGCTTTCTACATATGATACGACGATGTGCTTACAAACTTGGGTGAACATAGTGACGCAACAGCTCCAAACAATTGTCAACGTTTTCCAAGTATGAATATCTTTTATTAAAACTTATATATATGATAAACCTAGAGCACAATCATGTTCCCTCTTTATGTTTCTCTGCATTTGTATCACTTAAGCTCTCGGTATATCTATATGATTAACATGTCTAGTACTCTTTAGTTCACATGCTTTATACAATAGCGTAGAAGTGAAAATACTAAAACAATATAATTTGTAAATAACTCATAAATCCTTTGCAAAGAATAACAGATAATTTTTCATTTAAAAATATTCTTTCGAATCAATACATTAAGAAAATATATGCAGGAATTGATCATGCAAGTTACCAAACATCTCCGATATATATTGTTCATAACATTAAGCCTATCAACAAATATTTTATGAAAGGACATTTTAGATATTAGTCCGGTGATAAAATGTTATTTTAGCTTAACTCAAAGCTTTACTATTTTAATGCAATCAGTAAATTGTAAAATAACACCAGAAAATTGTGCTTGTGAGAGTGAATAAAGTTATGGTTCTATCATAATAACGGATCATTTAAATCGCGCTAAATTTCCATATATACGTTTGTCACTGATAATAATCGTTACGTTATCATCAATAATTGTTCAATGTAATTGTCATGAGATGTTACTCCGATTAAACATGCTAGTACGTTGCGTTAACATCATTAACCGTTCAAAATATGTTCTTAGCTTTCTTTTCTGTTTTATAGAACGTTACACTTTTAGTTTAATTGGTATTCTTCATGAAATATTAGGCTATATATCGGCGAGTTGGCAGATGCATTTGAACGTTGGGTGGATTACTTTACGGTATTCCTACCGTCTTTCTGTGCAGTGAGTTCAAATCCTACTGTGGTCAACTTTTCCTTTCATCCTTTATAAATCGATAAATATAGTTCCAGTCGTGCACTGGAGTTGATGATTCCTCTCTCTGGAAACAAATTGGCTGTGTTAAGATGTCGGAAAAGGAATGAGATCCGTTATGTTAAAATGCCCATATATATCATGATGGCGCTTCCACAACATCATCAGGAATTATATGGCCATGAATGGAAAAATATTTGACTAAATTCAAACAATGTAATATATATTTCATAGCCAGACATTAGATCATCCGAATTGATGAAGCATGACTGAATGGCTAATGGGTTCGCTTCGCAAACATTATTTTTCCGGGTTCGATTTCATTGCGTGTCATCTATCAAAGCCTCGGATCTCGATGCATGTCTTCTACGTGAAACTGGATAGACGGAAATTCAAAAAGCTAGCCTTGTCACATTACACTGTATCACGTTGATTCTCCCTGAGTATTACGTTGAAGCTACACGTGTCTGCGGAATACTCAGGCATTTACACTATAATTTCATGAGCATGATGTTCCGCAGATCGAACAAGTGAAACACTCATCGTCGAAACCGGTGGAGGTCCATTTTAGATCATCCTATGCTCATTGAAATTAGATTACATTATAATAGAAGGCTCCATTAAAGCAGCCATTGCAAATAGAATTAAATGGAATTATTATGCTTATTTTACTGCATAATTGAGTTGTTTTCTGATGAAATGTAATCACCAACAAGTAAAAGTCAGTCTTACAGATGTAATATTGTTAACATAAATTGAATGATATAATTATAAATTATCTTTTGAAGAGATCACAACTTATATGACATTACATTAACCACATCTCCCGAAGGTCAATAAGGTCTGACTGAAAGAAAGCATATTTGTATTCTCACTGTTAAATATAAATTAACTGTAACTTACTTCTTTCTTTATCTCATGTCAAAAATGT
>OZ024741.1:61027040-61067040 GCA_964016885.1 Eledone cirrhosa
TATATAATATATATATATATATATATATATATTTTGTAAAGAAACCTCACTTTCTAATATATATATATATATATATATATAAATGTAATCTGAGTTATATTAATAATGACATTCGATTCGTTTCCAATTATGCAAAGAAGCCTCAATTTTATAGCCATGTCAGTAGAATGAACACTTCATTCTTGCTCTTGTGTTAGCATGCAAACAGAACGGCTATAAAATTGAGGCTTGTTTGCATAATTGCAAACGAATCGAATGTTATTATTAATATTCAAATCCCGCCGAGGTTGACTTTGCCTTTCATCCTTACGGGGTTGATAAAATAACGTACCAGTAATGTACTGGGTAATTGCTGGCCTTGTGCCTAAAGTAGAAACAATTATTAATATTCGAAAAACTCAGATTACATTTATTGTATTCAGCCATGTAGAGCGAAATTTTCTTTTATATTTATATATTTATATGTAAGAATGAAGAGTAACATGGTTGGCTGTACAACAAGGGGCTTTATTTCAGGTATTGACAATTGTTTCATTGATCAGTTGAGTCTAGAGGTCGCTAACTGTTCGAAGTTGCGTCACTCGATCTCCATTACATTATTTACTGGATTGGCAGTATCGGTAGAGGGTCGGACGCCATGCTTTGACGCATAGAGTTACGGCCCTTGCCATTCTGAGTTCAAATCGCGCCGAGGTTAACTTTGCCTTTCATCCTTACGGGGTCGATAAAATAAAGTACCAGTAATGTACTGGGTAATTTCTGGCCTTGTGCCAATAGTAGAAACAATTATTTACCTCTGATCAACTCCTCAGAATACAAAACCAATTCACTCAGGCAAGATATATATAGAGAAATAGCGTATAATCAAAACAATAACATCAATAATAAAATATATATGATAGATAGGTAGAGAAGTTACAGATGTAAAAATTAAAAAGTAAAGGATAAGAAAATACAGTAAAAAGGTAAGAAAATGGAAAAATATAAAGAAATAAGGATAAGTGAGAGCATGTAAGTAAGGTACGATAAGATGCTGCTTAACAGCAAAATAGAAAGATCAATTTTCTGTAGGTATAAAATAGCTACCAAGTTCACAAATTTCAAACCACCGTCATTCGAGCCAGCAATCCCAAAATTAGAACTGAACCACCTGGATTTTAACGTATGGAATACACACCGCTATTAGCTGTCAAACGGCCAACTGGTCACTAGATCATAAATCTCTTAACATCTCTTTTACCCTCTCGCCCTGAAATAGCATTAACCCCATTAAGACAAGAGAATTAGCAAAACATTTACCACACAGATTTGTCAAATGTCGAATATGACTTTTCATGTTAGCAACTTCGAGCGATTAGCGACCTCTAGACTCAACTGATCAATGAAACAATTGTCAATACCTGAAATAAAGCCTCTTGTTGTACAGCCAACCATGTTACTCTTCATTATTTCACTATTATTACTCCAAGTATAACCTACATAGGAATTACTGCGAACTCGCTACCTAACTATGGTAACATCTCGTTGAGTTAAACAAAGCCGTACGTTAAAACTATCCACGACACAAAGTACTCACAATCTCTAACTGGATTACCTATAACGATAACTTGTTACCCCATATATATATATATATATATGTATATATGTATATATATATATATATATATATATATATATATATATATATATATATATATATATATATATATTTTCTAAGGCGGGTAAAATTCCCGAGATCCATGGACGAGTTCTCTCCAGCGGTCTCTATCCCTCATTATCGCTGCCATGTCCTGCGTCTCCAACAGACCAGTGTCTGTCCTTAGAGCATCAACATACTTTAACCTTGGTCTTCCTCTTCTAGTGTGTCCATGTAGGGGCTCCCAAAGGAGCACTGAGTGCAATGTCAACTCTGGATGATTGAACGTTTGACGATAGCTAATAAGCTTGAAACTAGTTAATCGTTCCTTTGTCTGTGTTGAACAAAAGGGAAACGATGGTTGCCGAACACTGTACGGCTTAATTCGGGCTGTTTGTTTCCAAACAAACCGAATATTATAATAAATGTTCGGTAAACCCATACGTACATATATATATGTGTGTGCAAGTATGTATATATATACATAAATATATATATATATATATATATATATATATATATATATATATATATATATATATATATATATATATATGTATGTATACGTACATACATATATGTATACAGACGTACAGTAGTATGTATATATATACATACTTGCACACATATATATATATATGTACATATGGGTTTACCGAACATTTATTATAATATTCGGTTTGTTTGTAAACAAACAGCCCGAATTAAGCCGTACAGTGTTCGGCAACCATCGTTTCCCTTTTGTTCAACACAGACAAAGGAACGATTAACTAGTTTCAAGCTTATTAGCTATCGTCAAACGTTCAATCATCTGACAAGAAGGTATACGATGCTGACGATAGCTAATAAGCTTGAAACTAGTTCATCGTTCCTTTGTCAGTGTTGAACAAAAGAGCAACGATGGTTGCCGAACACTGTACGGCTTAATTCGGGCTGTTTGTTTACAAACAAACCGAACATTATAATAACTGTTCGGTAAACCCATACGTACATATATATAGAGATGTGTGCATGTATGTATATATATACATCTGTATACATATATGTATGTACGTATATATACTTACATTTAAGTATCAGCCGTACTAAGAGTGAGAAATGAAATTTCATTTCATTCTTTTCCTATATATATATATATATATATATATATATATATATATATATATATATATATATATATATAACGAAGGAGTTAAGGTAAGGAACCAGATGGACCATAACGCACCAGAGTACTCAATACTTAGGGTAGTAGAGTGGGTAATAGTAAAATGTATTACCCGACGGCAGAGCTCAAGCCGTTTCGACGGCTATTTCTGAAATAGCCGTCGAAACGGCTTGAGCTCTGCCGTCGGGGTCATACATTTTCCAAATATATATATATATATATATATATATATATATATATATATATATATATATATATATATATACTCTTGCTTTACTGTAACACTGGCTCAGAGCAGGAGAGATAGGGCGTAAAAGATATCGGATATTGAATTTGCCGACGACAAACATAGTGAAGGAGGCAGAGGAGTTGATGCAGGAGGTGGAGACTGTGTCGATGAGTGTGGGGCTGAGAATGAATGAGATTAAGACGAGGTATCTGGTAGAGAATATTAAGAAGCCAGATGAGATTACTAATGTAGGCGGGAAGCCGCTAGAATTGGTTGAGTACTTCCTCTATCTTGTAGTGTTAAATAATTTGATTTAATTTTATAATATTAGAATATTTGGAGTTGGTAGATGTAGTAAGTTCTTTGTTAACTTCGGTGGGAAGAATTTTAAAGATTCCTGGTTAACTTTGCTGGAGAACTTTCTCGCATTCGTCGGCGCGAATGTCAAACTGACATCAGGTTGTGTTGTGATGTGTGACTCTATATATGAGAGATTTTGATGTGTCTGGGGTGTGGGGTGTGGTGTTGCTGAAGATTTGAAGGAATTAAAGCATACACCCTTATCTTGATGTCAACCTGACCATTTTCTGAGTGTATATATGTATGTGTATGTGTGTGTGTGTGTTGTGTGCGTGTATGTGTGTGTATGTGTATGCTTTAATTACTTCAAATCTTCATCAACACTCATTAACACCACACCCCACACCACAGACACATCCAAATCTCTCTTATATATAGTCACACATCACAACACAACCTGATCTCAGTTTGATCTCAGTTTGACAATCGCCACCGACGAATGCGAGAAAATTCGCCAACCCAAGTTAACTAGGAATCTTTAAAATTATTCCCACCGAAGTTAACAAAGCACTTACTAGATCTAACAACTCATAATATTATAATATTATAAAATTAAATCAAATTATTTAACACTACAAGTGAAGTCATTATTTTCCTTTTTTTCAAATATATATGCATATATATATATATATGAAAAGTAGAAAACAATAACAAGGAGTACTATTACGAAAAGTGTTTAGTATTAGGTTCACGCTTCAGAGTGGGGGTGGGGTGGGAGACTACGTTTCGGGCATAAGCCCTTCATCAGGAGAAATGTGGGAAGGAAAAGAGTTCCCAGAGGGTGTGAGGGGGAGTGGTGGATATATATATATATATATATATATGTGTGTGTGTGTGTGTGTGTATAACAGATTAAAGTTTAAGCAAGGAATCGCTGCTTTCTCCTTTAACGGGATCCTGTTAAGGGTGAAAGCAACGATTCTTTGCTTAAACTTTAATCTGTTATTTTAATAAATATTTGCTCTATAGTTTTTATATATATTTACTTGTATATAATCCTTATCGATCCCTCTTTGGATTTTAGTCTTCACATTTTTTTATTATGACTATATATACATATATATATATATATATATATATATATATATATCCCTGTTAATGTTTCTGTTCGTATTTAAGATTCTAGTACAAATTTGATATGACATCAAAATATATTTGTATAATATGCCTGTCAGAGACTATGAACCAAAATATCCACTGCAGTGAGAAAACTGGAATATTTTGTTATCGTTTTATGATGCACCAAGGTCGACAAAATTCTTTAGAATCTATTGTATTGTAAGTAGCATATTTCAGGAGTTGATGAATACTATATACCTCAATTGGTTTCACCGATTAGTGTTATAGTTCTTTGATCACGGAGCAAGCATTTCATAAAATTAAAGTGTAAGTGGCTAAGCAATCCACTGACATGTGTACCCATAACGGCATTCTCAAGGAAATTCGGTGTGAGAGTGTGTCATGGCTTGCTCTCGGGTTACAAGTATAGTCCATCCAACGGGTTTCGAAACGACATTTTACACATAAGACATGGGTCGACCCGAAGCTATAGTAAATTACACTAATCCAAGATGCCATATAATGGGGTTGAACCCAGGTCCTAATGATTGCGAGGTGGATTTCTTAACCATTCGGCAATGCTGCGACTGGTGGCTATGTTAACAATACTTACACTTGACTATGATCATGAATTTCTAATATATAATAACTTGTGTGCTGGTTGACTGGTTGATCCGGTGTCAGTGTCACGCTTAACAACATAGAGTGGATGGAGGAGTTGGAGTAATAGAGATATACAGAGAATATTAACATATGGGTTAGAGGAGGAGTATACATACTGACCACAATGGCAGGTAAGCAGTGAATGAGTTACAGAGAGGAATGCACGCTAAAAACGGACACACACACACACACACACACACACACACACACACACACACACACACACACACACACACACACACACACACCTGTCCTCTGCTTACAGCACCTGTACGGAATTACGTTTTCTTTTCGCTCTTTCTTCGTTGATGAAGGGAATAAACGTATATGAAACCATACATTTGTTTTCTCAATTTTTTTCTTTCCTTTTTCTCAAATCGATGCTTTTACTGCTTTATTTTAGTGTTTTAGTATGACCAATATACTGAATCCTTTTAGCCAAATACAAGCGCAGCGACCATATTTATTTATTTGTATTAATACAGTTATATATTTGTATGCATCATTTACTATTAACCACGGTGGCAAACATACACTTCGAAATTTGCTTGTCTTCTGACATTTTTTGTAATCGTTTTATTGTCGGATTTTCGTTTCCTTTTTAAGTATGTGGTAGAATTGTTTTCACAAATATTTTGGATGGTGATGACTTTCATTATCTTGATGCCACCATCACTGACTCGAGCAGTTTTTCACAATTCTACATCAAAAACAGCTATGTTATAATGTGTTTAACTCTTTCGTGGCCGTATTTCTAATGCATTACACTCTATTTCAATAGATTAATGAAGAATTCTTAAGCATTTACAAAAATTATTGATTATTTAATTATTAAGATAATCAGAACATATGGTTCTGATATAAAATTATTTTAATTTAAATATGAGTACAGCCGGTTTGGAGCGGATTGGTATCAGACGGGCTAAATGAAAAGAATAAAAACGTTTATTCTTGTGTCTAAACAGGGCAGACAAAATTGAAAATATGCTTCTAAACTCTCTTTATAATGATTACGCGCGGTATGACACATACAAACAACCAAATCATAGAATCTGGAGTGTGGAGAGATCAACAAATTGTTACCTCGAAAAAAAGCAACAAGTAAACACGTCCTGGCAGGACAAGAAATGATGATGATGTAAATTAATATTTTAAATGCTGACTTGAAGCCATATATTTATAATGTGTGTGTGTGTGTGGATAGAAAAATATAAGAAATTGATGGCAGAGAAGATGCTCATGATAAAATTGTATACATAAATACACACACAAATACGCACACACAGATATATTTATATATAACATATACATATATAGACACAGATATGTTTATATATAACATATATATATATGTGTGTGTGTGTATATATGTATATATAGCTGTGTGTGCGTATATATATGTATGTATGTATGTATATATATATATGTATATATATATATATATATATGTGTGTGTGTGTGTGTGTGTGTGTGTGTGTGTGTGTGTGTGTGTGTGTGTGTGTGCATGTATGTATATATATAATTATTTTTTGCCGATGGCAGAATGTTTTCAGTTTTCTTGGGAGATGAAAAAATATTTTTGATATAGTATTAGTTCATCTCATAATATCACGAATGCTTCCGGCATTCAGAGAAACCCGGCTTTGACAACCACTAAAGCATTCCTAATAGTATTTCGAGTAGTGTTAAAAGTGGCATTATTATTATTCAGTGTCGATAGAAATAGTAGGTATAGTGTTAAATCTGGTCGAGTAGATGTAATCATAATATTATTACCAATAACGATTTCCTCCATTGGCACAACTTTGAAAAATTATATTGAAATGAAGTCAGACGTATTAGCTCTCACTGGGATATTGATATTATATGAAACCTAAGATGATAGAAAAATGTTATTCTGGTGATGTTTAACCATTTCGTTACCATATTTCTAAAGAAAGACACTACCTATGATTTTCAGGTCATTATACAATCAGGAGTTTGGCAAAATAACTAACTTTTCCATTATAAAGCTGGTGTTTGTAACATAACTAAACTAAGGTTTTTAGATTCATAAGCAGTACGGTAAAAGTCTAGCATAGTTGTTGAGAGATACAGTTACAAACGACAACACATAATTTACTATTGAAAGTCAGAAGTTTTAATAATGAAACGAAATAAATATGGTGGAAAATAATAGGATAAGTAAATCGTAAGAAACGTTGATACCAGAGGCTATGAATAGCTTTTAGGAAATAATACTTGAGAACGTAAAAATAAGCTAAGTAGACAAAATGAAACTTTAGCTATTAACATATGGACCATGTCATTTTTGAGATAGAGGAAAAAGGATACTTAAAATGGAATGAAGTGTAAGTTAGTTTGGAGGTAAAACTGGAAAATTAATGAGAATATATTTAGTATTACACGCTAGAAATGACGTTAATAGGATGTATAGAGACTATAAAATAGGAGGATATTAAATAATTGTGTAGATTTTATATATATATATATATATATATATATATGCTTGTATATATACATGTATGTATGCATATATGTATATATATATATATATATATATATATATATATATATATATATATATATATATATATATATATGAGTGTGTGTGTGAACATAGGCAACAGTAACAATCATTTAAACGAATTATTATTCTTTCGACAGTCGAGTACATTTGGACAGGAGGGGAAGAAAGAGAGAGAGTGAGCGTGATGAAAGAAGGCTGGGTGAAGAGAGATTGTACAAGAACTGGCCGTTGCTGATATGGCCAATAAAGAACTTATTATTATTATTACTTGTTCATCGTGATGGTTGATTTATAGAATCGTTACAGCGTCGGACAAAATTCTTTGTGGCATTTACGAGGATGGGCTGAACAGTTCATAGGCTGAATATGAAGGAATGATGCTAGATCTGTAGAATCTTGCATGCAATAATTCCGACTGCATTGTTTCTTTCCATATAACTGACATCCGACTGCTCAAAGAAGACTTCAAATGTAACTAGTAGCAACTTCTCTTGAACGTGGACAACGTTTGGCATCATGCTGTTATCAAATACCTGCAGAAAACCGGTTTACACCCGAAGGACATTCATGCTGGCATGGCTGCTACATTAGGGGATCATGCTCCAGCTTTATGAACAGGGAAAATGTGGGCAGCCTAATTTAGGGCGGTAAAGGAAAGTTTTGACGATGATCTAAAATCGGGACGTCCTGCAACTTCCACCACCGAGGAAAACTGATG
Organism: Eledone cirrhosa; assembly: GCA_964016885.1. Lineage (NCBI taxonomy): Eukaryota > Metazoa > Mollusca > Cephalopoda > Octopoda > Eledonidae > Eledone > Eledone cirrhosa. The sequence goes on from OZ024741.1 coordinate 61,035,401, forward strand.
GAAGGGGTCATGTTTCATTAGGACTTAGGTCCTTGGTTTCAATGGCCTCTTTGCGTGACTGTGGCTTTGAACTGGTTTGGCCCCATCTGACTACCATCTGTTTCCCATCATATAAAAAGACAGTGCCGCAGTGGTGATTAAGTCATATCTGCTGTTGATAGCTTTTTTACCAACAGGATGAAAGCGTCTTCACCAGTGGAATCAGGGCAATGAAACACCGACGGAAGAAGTGTGGACCGCAAGAGCGACTATGCTGAAACATAAACCTCATTTGGTCTCATTCCATGAGAGTAACTTGGTCAGCCTATGAACTTTTCAGCCGACTCTTGTAGTTACACTGTGAGTTCAAATCTCACCGAGGCCAACTTTTACCATTCATCCGTCCAGTATCGACAAAATAAAGTATCATTCAAATAATAAAATCGTCTTATTCCTCGAGCCAAAATTGCAGGCCTTTCGCCTAAATTAGAAACCATTATTATTTGTTCATCCCGGGTGTCCCCTTCCTTATTATAGATAGGTGGATTGGCAGTATCGGTAGAGGGTCGGACCCATGCTACGCAGCATAGAGTTAAGGCTCTTTATGATCTGAGTTCAAATCGCACCGAGGTTAATTTTGCCTTTCATCCTTACGGGGTCGATAAAATAAAATAACAGTAATGCACTTGGATAATTGCTGGCCTTGTGCCAAATATGGAAACAATTATTATTTGTTCATCTCATCTCTCTCTCTCTCTCTATTTGAAACTTTTATTCTTTTACTGGTTTCAGTCATTAAACTGCAGCCATGCTGGGGCAGGGTCTTCATGTAGTCGATTATATCTATCACCAATACATAAGTTTTCAAGATTCATCTCTTTTTTGTCGAACCACTAAGTTTTCAGGACATACACACACACACACACATGTACATACATCTATTTAGGGCGGGTAAAATTCCCGAGATCCATGGACGAATGGACGAGTTCTCTCCAGCAGTTTCTGTCCTTCATCATTGCCGCCATGTCTTGCGTCTCCCAGAGACCAGTGTATGTCCTTAGGGCATCAATATATGTCATCCTCGTTTTCCCTCTTCCAGTGTGTCCGTGTAGGGTCTCCCACAACATTGCCCTCAGTGCAGTTTCAACTCTGAATGTCGGTGAGCATGTCCAGCTAACCTCAATCTCCTCTGTGTTATTTCGAGCTGACTTTTAGGAGGCACCCATAGAGCTCTGAGTTCTTCATCTTCAGTGTATACGGATTAATATTCAGAGCCATCCTCAGTATTCTCGTGTAACACCCATCCACCATCTAAGTGAGTCTCTTGGTCAGTGCCCAAGTCTCAGACCCGTACAGCAGCATAGACTCCACTCTAGCGACGAGGAAACGGATCGTCAGGTCTTTATGAAGGTCTGACTCCCACACCAACCTCAAACTGTAACACGCCGCCCAGACTTTGCTCTTCCTCTCCACCACATCATCCCAAATACAGGAAATCTTCATCCAACTCTAGCGACTCCCCGCCTACATTCATAATTTTCTCTGGCTTCGTAATGTTCTCTACCAGATACTTCGTCTTACATTCATTCTCAGCCCCACACTCGTCGATACAGCCTTCACCTCCTGCATCAATTCCACTGCCACCTTCACTGTGTTTGTCACCAGAACTATGTCGTCAGCAATCTTTTCAGCCTTAACTCACCTGCTCTGAGCCAGTGCTACACACACACACACACACACACACACACACACACACACACACACACACACACACACACACACACACACCGCACGCACACACACACACAAACACACACACATATGTATATATATACATACATATATATATGTGTGTGTGTGTATACACACACACACACACACACACACACACATATATATATGTATGTATATATATATATATATATATATATATATATATATATATATATATATATATATATATATATATATATATATATATAGTGGGTTGTGTAGACATGGTTGCGCGTAGTTCCTGGCAGTGTTATGTAAATGAGAACTGAATGGGAAGTTAGACGTGATGTGAGGGGAGTGAGCTATAGGGAGGTGGAAGAAAGAAATGGTTGGAACAAATAAGCGAGATTAAACTTGTTAAAACGGTAAACGTTTTGTGATTTATTGTTCGTTTATGTGAGAATAGAGGTGTATATAAGAGTGGGTGTATGTGTGAGTTAGGATTAGAAGAAAAATAGTTTTAAAGGATTTAAAAGACTTAAAGGATTAAATTATAACTAGGATTAGTATATCTATCGTGAGTGGATACGTGGTTGCTGTCTACGAGCTTTGTTGCTGGGTTAGTATGGATTAGTTAGTATGGGTTAGGGTTATTGCTGTCAGATCTCAAATCCTTCGTCAAACTCTGTTGTTCATGTTTGGTAAATTCTATACCCGTCAGAGTATGTATACATGTGTTTTCAGCTGTTCAGATCACTCCAACGGTTCAGAGTGGGTTATCGCTTCCTAATAACAAGTCAACGTAGACCCATTTTCTTTTATCTTTGTCTTTGTCTCTCTCACTCTCTCTCTCTATCTCTATCTCTCTCTCTATCTCTATCTACCTATCTATCTATCTATCTACATCTTTATTTCTGTGGCATTTTCTTTCTCTTTCTTCCTTCTCATTTTTTTGGGTCTGTCCTTGATGTTTTCTTGATAACCTTGGAGATATTTCTCTTTCGCCTTTGTTTTTGGCCCTTGAGTTGTTATGGTTGCTGCTAGAACTAAGGTTGGTGTTGGTATAAGGCTGCTTTTAACCCCTTCTTTTTGCCCGCAAACAATATCATGTAACATAGCCACATATCCATAGCCACATTAGAAACATAGAAACATAGCCATATATCCATAGCCACATTTCCAGAAGTTGGTATCCTTGGGTTCTACTAGGGTGGTTTCGTCTCAGCTGTCCACGGGTTTCTGCAGTTTCCGTCTAGCAAATTCCACTCCCAAAGCATTGTTCAAACGGAAGCTATATTAGAAGGCACTTCCCCAAGGAGCTTTACAGAACCACATGGCTCTGAAGCGAACCTCTTAACGACATCCATACCCGTGTCAGTGGAAATGAGGAGAATATATACACAGCGGAGACTATAGTGTACCTTTGTACATGAGAAGAATAACGTAAAATATGTGTGAAAGAGTTTATCATTTTGGAATAGTTTAAATTGAAGGATACATGATAGACGACAGCGTACGCCCAGTCCGCAACTATACACCAGTATCCAATAGATACATTATCATGCATGTAACTGCAATACCATAGAACACTACAATGATACAAGTCTATGCACCAACGCTTGATTATGACGTTGATTCCTAACCGACAACATTAAGGAAGCACCTCATGAATCAGCTCTAGAAGGAAAAGGTATCCATGGATCACTGATGACAACTTGGGTCTATATGATTTAAGACTTGACTTGAGGAAGACTACGGAAAAACCGACGAAACACAGGATAGCCACATCTCATCAGTCGACCGCTGGAAATACGTTGTTTCTGTGCTTTAAGATCGATGCAATTGGCTCCAGTGCACCTGGGACTGTAAACAATGAACGCAAGACAAATAAAATAAAATTTGTTAGAAACCAATGTGCTGCAACTGCAAAGAAGAGATAAGACAAACCCAACAAATTAACCAAAAAGAGAAAGTTTGTGCAGAAGGTGAAGCTAAAAGAGAAGGAAATATACACAAATTAATAAAAATTTAGTTCATTTAGATATTATCCCTATAAAGACACAACGAGAATAGGGTGAGAGAGAGAGAGAGTAAGTGAAAAAAGGAGGAGTAGAGAAAACAGAGAACGCAGGTGTGTGTGTGTATGTTTGTGTGTGTGTGTATGTGTATGTTTGTGTGTGTGTGTGTGTGTGTGTGTGTGTGTGTGTGTGTGTGTGTGTGTGTGTGTGTGTGTGTGTGTGTGTGTGTGTGTGTGTTTATGAGCAAGTTTGACCGTCAAATACATATATCTGTAATTTTTGACAGTCCATATACGTAAATAATACACCCCGAAAACGAAGCCAACAATAAACAAAACACCTAGTAGATAAGACCATCGGATTCTAAACTCGTAAATAACACATTCATAAAAACAAAGCTAATCATGAAGTAAATGTTTACACTAGAACCAAGACATCTTCCATAAACCCTACCTCAGACATCATCCATATTTCCCAACCCCTAGCCCACTGAGCAAGACACTTTATTTCACGTTGCTCCTTCTACCTGGAGATGCGACCGATAGATAGTATTAGCAACTGGAAAGACCAACGATTTGACGAAAGTCGATAGATCCTTTTTTTTTTTTTAGCCCACTCTAAATATAAGTATGGGGAGACGGACGTTTTAAAGCTGCAGCTGTTATATTACGCACTTTCTGTATAAGAATAAACATTAAATAATATTAATTATTATCTGCAGTTACTATGACCCCATTACATAATACTCTACATAGACATGACTAACAGATAAATGTATTTAAACGCTGTAATGCTATCCTGCCTAACAAACCGACATCTGTACATTTGTCTTTAGTCCCAAATAAACCCAACCAGAAGCATTTAAATTGCAAATACTTAATAAATATATAAAACATAACGTACTTTAAAAACTAAATCTAGAAAACGTGTGAAAAAATAAAACAAAGAAATTCGAAACTCCTATACTTGACCAACAATGAAGTCTCATTATTTGTGTCAGTGGGTATGTAATAAGTTACAATATAGGTGAATATGGCTACACGTTTTATAAATCACTTCTATAATGTACTATCACTTCTAGAGCGCACTACTACTAATGTACTTCTATAATGTACTTCTATAACGTACTATAATGTACTTCTAATAACGACTACTAGTATAAACTCTATAGATAAAGAACACAACCACAAAATACTATAGAAGTGTTAGTACATTAGTAATAGTAACACTATAGAAGTGATAGTACATTATTGAAGTGATAGTACATTATAGAAGTGATAGTACATTATATAAATTAATTCAGTAAATCAGATCAGAAGTAATGAATTCGTTTTCCTCTAATAAATCGGCCTCTTGGGGTAGAATGGCAGAGGCAATGGTTATTGCTGTTTGTTCGGGGCAATACTTTCGCCATCTTGTCTGCTGTGGGTGGGCAGCAGAGATACAGCGCTCAGACATGAGTGTAGAGTTTACCGCCCCCTTTCCTCTCCCCCTTTTTTTATTGTATAATTTTTTCACTTCCTTTTTCTTTTTTCTCGCTTTCTGTTAAGTATTTTAATCCACTTTTTAAATACTTTCATCACAGTATACTTCTGTTTGTTTTAAAAGAGAAAATAATGGTTTCTTATATAGGCACAAGGCCAGCAATTTCGGGGGGAGGGGGAAAGTCGATTAAATCTACCCCAGTACGTCACTCTTACTTTATTTTATCGACCCCGTAAGGATGAAAGGCAAAGTTAACCTCAGCGGGATTTGAATTCAGATCATAAAGGGCCGTAACTCTATACTTCCGATACTGCCAATCCACCAGTAATATCACAAGGATTGGAGACGGGGAATTATGTCGAAAATATAAATCATTTCTAAAACAGAAATCATATGAATTGGCAACTTTCAAGTAGAATTGAATCCAAGAACATCAAAATTTATTAGCGATGAATCCATATCATAGAAAATATGAAACCCGATAATTCTGTAATGAACACAATATGAAAAGAACTTGAAATAATTGATATTTCAATACCTGGGGACACTAAATTTTAAAGAAGAGAAGAAAACTTATAGATAGTATCCAGATTAAAAGATTGCTTGATATAGAGACACTAAATTTGAGAAACGTAATACGAAGAGTGATATGATCTTTTATAGGCTAAACATATTATTAACTTAAATAATTATCAAAATTAGAAAATAATATAGCCGAGAGGACAGCGTATAAAGTTAAGATGACTGCTAAAGGTTAAGTAAAAACTAGGAATGGACCTACATCAGTTTAGATGATGACTGTTGCAGTTTTTCGATCAACGAAATTGCCTATTCATGAAATTAACGTGTGATTGGTTGAACATTTCTCTGCCACGTGTACCTTTAACATAATTCTCTCACTATCCCTCATATATATATATATATATATATATATATATATATATATATATATATATATATACATATATATATATATATATATATTATTTATATATACATATATTTATATATATATATATATTTATATATATATATATACATATATTTATATATATATATATATTTATATATATATATATATGTATATATATATATATATATATATATATATATATATATATATATATATATATATATATATATATATATATATATATATATATATACATATATATATATAGACGTATATATATATATATATATATATATATATATATATATATATATGCGGGGGCCGACCATCAAAGAAGCAATATCATGCGTTCGGCTGTCCTTCTGTATCAAGAAAAGAAAATCTGTTTTCCTGGAAATTATTAGATTTTTTCAAACTTAAAGGTTTCTTAGGAACTTTCAATGTTTATTTTAGGTTTTGCGGTCTGAAGAGATCAGGCTATTATAATTGATAGTCCTCAGTGAAATATATATTAAGGAGTTTTAAATACACCTGAATCAACTGAATATGGCTTCCGATCTATTATATATATATATATATATATATATATATATATATATATATAATAAGGAGTTGACGGACCCAGCATCTTTATCAATGCCAGGATTGGTTGTATCTCAGCGTACCCCATGGGCAATGTAAGGTACATTCTCAGAGTATACACATAGTTATTCGCTTCAATACAACACACGTAAAACGGATGCCTATAATAGTTCCCGGACTCGAGTTTCGGCCGCACTAATGCAGCAGTAAGGTGCACTGCACCATCCGTCTGCATATATCATGCAACAATGCACAATCGGCTTATGCCGCTTCATCACCGGGTATCGCCTAATCAATAACCAATCGATCGACAGAATCCAAATATATATATATATATATATATATATATATAATTTATTAATTTCAATATGACAACGAAGACATACCACGGAGAAACGCAAAGACACGCGTTTTGTTGAGCGAACTCAAGCTATTCAACTTGTAGTATTTCAAAGAAAAAGTGAACTTCCGGTAGGAGAAAACATAGGAGTGCTCTTGATTTTAAGGGAAGGAATTTACAGTAAAGTGAATTACAGATATGTTATTTACCGTATGTTAACTCTAAAAAGGGGGAGAACCCTATGATAGATGTTAGATGACAGAAAATTAACAATTAAAACATATGAAAGTTCAAGTGGGCCATCTTTGCCAAAGGTACTTAGAAGCATGAGGACATAGATTAAATAAATCCATATGGCTATTCACTGATCTCTTGTCTGTGGAAAGGTCATTTTGTGGATAAACCACCTTTCGTCGGAGCATAAATTGCAGATATCCGATCTGTCTATATAGGGTTTAGATATTTCGAATAATTTCCATTTCGTGAAGACATTTTTACCCATTTCCTTGAGTTTCCTTGGGTTGCCAGTTTCGATATATGCATCTTGTCCGCGTGTCAGAAATTCATTTAATGATTAAGGAAATGGTTTTCAATCGACTCTCCGACATGCCTACATATGATTCAGGTTTATTTCTGATGATAGTGATTTGATTATGTGACTTCATCTTCATATATTATAGCTGGGTGTTAACCGTTGATCAAGCGAGCAAGTATCTAGCTTTTTACATGAGCATTCATAGGTTTTCAGGCCCTGGTGTTTATCTAAGAGGCGGAATTTCATATTTCTTGTGCAGAAATATCCTATTTTAATCGTGCCCCGGTTAAAAGTCTGGAGGTATTTATGTTCATCCTCAAAAACCTTTCCACCAACATGAGATCTCTAAACTCCCCACTGGATTATTCTAATTGATGTCTTCATGCTTCTATGTACCTTTGGAAAAGATAGCCTACTTGAAGTTACATATTTTCTTAATTATCAATTTTTTCATCTAACATCTACCCCTTTATAGAGTTGCCTCCCATTATACGGCAAATAACTTATCTGTACTTTACTCCTCTGTCCATTACTCCCCCTAAAACTCACAACTCTCCCATGTGTTCTCCTACCAGAAGTTCTGCTTATCTTTGAAACACTACAATTTGAATAAGCTGTGTGTGTGTACGCGCATCGAAATTTCGTAAACAAGCCATTGGAGGGTCCAGTGAGTTGAAATTCATGGGAAGTGCAGAAAATATCGAACGCAGAAAATTACTGTTGACACAATCGATTGCTATTAATAATAGGTTGAGAAATGCAGTAAAATACCCGTATAGATGGAAAAGGTGACGAGTTGCCGTTATTGGACGTTGCGTATCGAATAGAATATACATGTGTGTGTGAAGTTCATTTCGAATACCATTCGGTCTCAGGTTCGATCAAAGGAATTTTACCACAGATTAGATCAAACCATGACTTTTGAATGACATTGGGAAGAATTGTGTTCTGTGAATTTAAAGATTTCTTTCCCAGCCTCAGTTTATTTCAAAATCACGAAGTTTGGAAAATCCAAAACTTTTGATAACAAGTTTGATATTATAAATTATTTGTAATAACAACAGATTCCGAAAACATAAAAGAAATAATGAAAAACGCAATTTAAAAAAACAACAACAGACAGGACGATAGTTTGATCAATTCATGTATTCCAGTATTGCTTATTTCTCTAGAGAGGGATTTACTAAATGCAACACTCATTCATCTGAAGACCTTCTCATTTTATCACAGACTCAGACAACTCTTATATTACAACTCAGCTATTATACTAGCGAATAATCAAATCAAAATCTATCTGAGATTTCCCTCTGCTCTGTTTTGGAAAACATAATAAGGCGTTTGCCAATTCTGCGTCAAGAAATCTGAACAGCTAAATGAGAAACTATCCTCATTTGTTCAACCACACGCATAGAAAAAAAATAACACAAAAGCAAAAACATACTTGACATATGAGCGTAGCCAGATTGTAACATGAGCGACCAGCAAGCTGTTTTCTTTGACATTATTGAAATATATATGATGCTCCTTGAACAGAAATGGCTTTCCCATGGTAAAAATCTTTAGAAGGACATAAATAATATTATATGAGCTGACAACGAGTAATAGCATAAAATGTCTATTTAACTGATTAGTGTTATTCAATTTAATTTTGATTCGATTATACATACAAATAAATGCTCCCGGTTCTATATTTATTATCAGTGATTACATACGCTCTATTTGATTGATATATCAATGTTTTATTCAAGTCGTTATGAATCCTTATATGTTTAAATTTCCCATGTGGTCAAAACTAGCGAGCAAGCAAAATGAGATTTGAGGTAAGATTAACTTCAAGTATGTCCGGAACTAATGTTTTTTATTTATTTATTTATTCTGATAATGACGTCAAACTCTACAGTAATAATCTCTGCAATTATATCTTGATTGATCAAGTTGGTTTTTATTGGAAATATTAATTGGAATGACTGCCCCAGTGATATAACAAAACTTAAACAAGCAGTATGTTATATCGGACATTTCGTAAAGGAAATCATTTCATTTTGATTAGATACAAGCGTTATATATATTAAGCGTTGGGCCTACGTCGATTTCAAAAATGTAACCAAGCGGACAGCGTATACAATTAAGAAGACTGCTAAAGGTTAAGCTAAAATACAGAATGGAACTTTATCGGATTTGATGATGGCTTTCGTAGCTGTTCGATAAATTAACGTGTAATTGGCTGAGCATGCCTCAGGCACGTGTATCATTAACGTAATACTCAGTGAAGTTCAACGTGTCACAATATGACAATGCTGGCCCTTTCAATTATGACTAGAATCCATACGAAGAGCTTCCAAACAGTTTCCTTCTGTCCAATGCCATTCACAAGTCATGGTTTCATCTAATCTGTGGTAAATAACATATGCCCAATATGTCACGTAGTGGGATCGAACCTGAGACCGAATGATTGTGAAACGAACCTCTTAACATTTCAGCCAGGATCTGTCCACTATATATTATATGGTTGACTATGATAAGAGAAATTCCATCAAAGATGGATCGAAACCGCATCGCTGTTTTCATGGCCTTCTCTTTAGATTACTTCCCACCGTTATGATAAGGATTTCTACACTAAAAAGATGGCCCCAGGTTTTACAAGAAGGGGCGGACAATTGAATTGATCCCTAGCCTTGTGAGTAAAATTGAAGAGACGGAAACTGTTTGGAAGCCGGTCGGATGAACTATAGTTATAATTCAAATGACTAACTTTGTCACATACTGACGCACTGAATTTCCCTGAGATTTATGTCAAAGATACACGTATTTGTAGAATGCTCAGCACGTTAATTCGTATGCCTCTTCGAGAACTTAGAATAGTCGTCGTTGAAAACGAGTGATACACATTCCATTCTGTGATATTTTTTCATTAATTATATTAAAGTGAGGCATGGCCGAATGGTCAGGAGGTTCGTTTCAAGATCATTAGGGTTCGATACCACTGCCTGACATCTTGGCAAAGTTAGGTAGACGGAAGCTGTTTTGAACGCCGTCAGATTGACTGTACCTGTAATTGAAAAGCCAGTCTTGAATTATATTAAATATACATGCATTCGTTGAATGCTCAGCCACTTGCACGTTAATTCCATCAGCAAACTGTTCCGTTGTTTGAACCACTAGGAATTTCATCGTCGATATCGATTGAGGTCCATTCCATTCTATTTCGTTGACTAATTATCTTAAAGTGAGAATATGCATGTTATCTATTTTGATAGCGAGTATGACTTAACTGTTAGTCCGTATTTCTATTTCATAATTATTATATAGATCAAGTATGTTTTCTACTTTCAACTGTTATGTGATTGATGAGAGGATATTATAATCTCTGTAGTGTGTTCAAATACATTGGAGGTTTTTTTTCCTGGTTCTTTCTTAAAGAAACTAAGAAACATCCGTTGAAAATGTAAACAATAAAACTGAAATTTAAAATCATTCGTGAAGTTCTTCTTTGAACTATAGTTTTAATGGAAATCTCTTGTTATATTTACATGAAATCTTTTGCCTTCAACAAGCATACGTAATTATGTTGAAGGAAATGATGAATGAGGTGTTGAAAACCGATCTGTCATTCTCAAATACATCGATCCAGAACCATACAGAAGTAGGTAAAATGTATACCTAAAGTATTATTTTCTTTTCTTTTTTCAGAACTACTATCATTGCGAACGTTTAACCTATTCCAAGTAACAGCCAAAATAAGAAAGTGATATATCGACGAGGTGGCTCGATCTATTAGAAATAGCAACCAAATCTCCCCTAAATCACACTACACCATCTTGAAAAAATGCAATTAATGGATAATGATGATGAGAGATTATTATCGATTTCGAGGATAAGCATTCAGATGGTCAATCAACTCAACGTCCGACTTATGAATTAAAGTGTAAGGGGTTGAATATTCCTCAAACATATGTACCTTGACGTGTAAAGAAGTCTTTGAATTATGAGGACAATCTACTCGACAAGCTTCCAAACAGATTCCATCTACCCAATTTCATTCACAAGACTTTGGTCAACTCGAGGCTGTGGTAAATAACACTTATATAAGATACAGCGTGGTGGCATTGAATTTCAGACCTAATGAACGCTAAGTGAATTCTTTAACTACTCGGCCATGTCACATCCATGATGTAATTAGTCGCAAATGTTCAAAACATATTTTGTTCTTAATTAAACAAAAACAAACAGAGAAAAAAATTATTTTCAAAATACACAATGGAGTTTTAGGAGTTAGAGACTATATTTCTCATGAGAATTGCAGTCATGTAATAAACAGAGACCAGAACAGAATAATGGATGATGATAAAGAAACAAATGAAAGTAAAGAAACAGAAGAAAATTATGTTAGACAAAAGAAAAATGGATTAAAAATTTACTATTATAGAAACCTGGGTAAATGTGAATATTTCAGCTCAGCTATTGTAATGAAAACAATATCTCAATAAGAATAAGAATAATAAAACGACAAATTTCTGTAAGAAATATTTAAAAAAAAATAAATGAGTGTGCATTGTGAAAGTCAACCTATGGAAGAACACAATAGAAACACCAGTAGCGTTGTTTCCAACATATATCACAACAATGGAATCTAGAATTGAGAATCAATCGGCACACTGTTCTATTATCAATTAAATTAAACTAAATCTAAGATACAATTCAGTTGAAGTAAAAATCTAGAGAAATTTTTAAGACGTATTTCAGTCGCCTACTAAGTAATCCAATCTTTACACGACATTTCCTCCTTTTGAAATTATATTTCCGGTTTAAAATTATAAAGAACCGGAAGTGAACGAGGAAATGAATGTACCACGTTTGTTTCCATAATAAATGTATTGATAAAGCAATTAAGGAAACATATAGGTGGTGCTAATGTGTGCGTGTGTGTGAGAGAGTGTGTGTATGTGTATGTGCATGTGTGTATGCACATATATATATATATATGGTATGATATGTATATATACATACATATGTGTGTATAGCATATATATATATATATATGTATGTGTGTATGTGCGTTTGCATGCATTTTGTGTATATATTCATCCATAAATGTGTGTGCTATATCATATGTGTATGTTCTACCTTGAACTCAGCATAAAATGTAGGAACTGTAGCCACACTGATAAATGCACTCATATAAAACACAAAACATACACACACGCCCACACACGCATTTAAGCAGCTGCATATTTCATGTAAAACGTCAACCACGCAGGAATGGAGATGGTTAAAGTGTGTGTATGAAAGAGAAAGTGTGTGTAGAGAGAGAAGTGATGGTTGTCACGCGCCTTCTTAATAACCTAAGGTAGATAATGATATACGATAAAATCGTCATTCATGGACAAAATAGTGAACTTAGTAATTTAAGAAAATGAAATCAATATATCAAAAGGAAAGGATAATTTACAATTCATATACAGGATACTGAAGGCATGTGGCTTAGTGGTTAGAGCGTTAAGCTTACAATTGTGAAGTCGTGACAGAGTGGTGCGCTGTGACCTTGAGCAAGACACTTTATTTTGCGTTACTCCAGTTCACTCAGAGAAAATTAGTTGCGACGTCACTGGTGCCAAGCTGTATCGGCGTTTGCCTTTCCCTTGGACAACATCGGTGGCATGGAGAGTGGAGAGGCACTGGCGACAGATGGTTTTCATAAAAACATCTTACCCGGGCTTGTGACTCAGATATAAATATTCTAGGTACGAATCCCATGATTATTCGTGACCGAAGGGGGGGGGGTCTTTCCCATTTTACAGTGTATTTATAAAGTGCCCCTGCATCTTTAAATGTCAATAACTTTAGGTGTATATATTATAGGAATACACAGTAAATTGTATATCAAAGATTGATTTATACCAATGTCATGAACTTTTCATAATTCGTGATAAATCGTGTTCAGTGGTTTTATAACTAATTGAAAGCATTTTCTAGTTGCTAATTAGTCATAACAAACTATAATCAATTTCAAAGCTACACAAATAAAGCTTATTAGTATAAAATGTTTTTAATTAAACATACAGTATGTTATCAAATATATATCGCTATTTCAGAGCACCAATACTGATACCTTATTTTTGGTGGACCGGCAACAGCTTTTAAACATTACTAGAATTCTATAAGAATCCAGCTTGTATAATTCTCGGCAGAAGCGAAGGGGTAAGTAGTCTTGATAACCGCTGACGAACGAGAAACAGGACTGTCGATTACTCCCCTTTGTTTTTTGCCGAGAATAAGTAAATGACATAGTCACTACTTTAAAATTCATAGCGAATGGTCTTCATAAGGTTTTTAATTAGACATACAGTATATTGTCAAATATACTATACATACATTCATATATATATATATATATATATATATATATATATATATATATATATACACCTACATAAACAAATATACATAAACAAATATATATATATATACATACATATATATACATACATAAACAAATTAACTCGAAAATAGTGTTTTGAGGCGTGAGTGTATTAGGATTCTCAGGAAAGCGGGAAAGCAAAATGCCGTCGAAGTGGCGTTGGGTAAAATATTACCTCGAAGAACAGAGATCAGCGGCTCGAAGGAAGGAAGAGAAGATAGGAAGGAGGAAAAAGAATGGATGAAAGCGAACAAGTCACAAACACTAAAATATGCTCATCGGATCTCAACTGCCTGCAGTTTCGACGAATTAATGAGATTACTACGGAGAATGGGAGGCTCGTTTTCCTGAGAATATATATAGATATATAAAAGTCTAAAGTCTGTCTTAAGCCAGAAGGCTCATTTGGCCGGTGCTTATCCCGGTTTCATGGCGTCAAGCGACTGAGAGTACAAGACTCCCCCCCCCCTGGACAGGACGCCAGTTATTGCTGGTACTCATTTTCAGCTGAGTATACTGGAGCAACCTACGACATTATGATCGTAAGTCCAACACCCTACCATAAGGCCACGTGCCTCCAGAGAAATACTCAACCCCTTGCACTTTAATTCACATGTCGGACGTTGAGTTGATTGAACATCTGAATGCTTATCCTCGAAATCGATAATAATTTCTCATCATCATTATCCATTAATACGTGTCTTTACATTTTTTAAGATGGTGTAATGTGATTTGGGGGAGATTTGGTTGCTATTTCTAACAGATCGAGCTACTTCTTTTATATATATATATAGTATAACCTACCTCCCTTATGTCCACTCACTCTCCCGGGACAAGCTGGTGACCAGCAGAAACCCTCTACCCCTAGTAGAACACCACATTCTTTCATGTCCTATCATGCACAGCCCTACCACATTCACACCACACACAGCAACTCCGCCTCACCACGTACACGCCGACATTCTAAGGCAAACCAAAACACTACACCCCGCAACTCACATCAACCATCGCTCCCCACCATATGGTGGTCAATTTATGTTGTTATGAATGCGATACGCAGGACATTTATATGCTTTATATATTCATTCTGTCATTACAACAGCAGAGGTCGGGCCAGATCAATACAGATCGAACCTTGAGCTGATCAATAGCGAAACGCGCGTCACCAATCAATCTTAACTATAATAAAGAAAGGAGTGCGGGACTGCGTCCAGAATATATTTTTTTACCTCGTTTGTAATATAAGTTGGATTACTTTGAATAAACAATTAATGAATATTACATAATTTATGTTCTAAATTTCGTGGCTGTTGATTAAATATATTTTATATCTTAATTAAGGATTCACTTCTTTAAAATGTTCAAATGTCAACACTTCCGGTTAGCGGCCGTTATATTATAATACTTATAAAAATACCGCATATATTTCCGTCGCTAATTTTATCCTAATGCAGTTTATATATAATATCGTCTTTTTTTAAATCTATCATGGATTACTTTCCTGATTACAGAAGACAGTGTAACATAGACTTCATTCAATTTCTGCGTATATTGTCAATTACGATTTTATTTGATGTATCATATCTACATGCATCTATTTTTGCGTATAATATCAATATACACATTAAACATGCTAGCAGAAAACCACCCGAAGGATGGTTTTTCTGCAAGTAAACGTAATGAAAGCTTAACAAATTGTCTTTGTATATATATATATGTATATATATATAGTATTTACGTATCGAGAAAGAGAAAAAAAGGGGGGATAGGTGATACATATAGTTATTTGCCAAGTAGCGTATGCCAAAGGTGCTCGATACTAGTGCCGGCAGTATTAAATATTCGAAGTGTTAATATTTAGTGGATTGGCAGTATCAGTAGAGGGTCGGACGCCATGCTTTCCAGCATAGTTACGTCCCTTTACAATCTGAGTTCAAATCCCGCCGAGGTTGACTTTGCCTTTCATCCTTACGGGGTCGATAAAATAAAGTACCAGTAATGCACTGGGTATTTGCTGGCCTTGTGCCTAAAGTAGAAACCAATATTTAGTGGGCTAGAGAGTTAGCAGAGCGTAAGCACGTGGGAAAGTAAAAAATCGGAGAATAGACCGTTAAAACATGTTTATTTAAAATATCACCTACGTACGTTTCGCCCAGTTGGGCTTCTCAAGGGCATAAATAATCACAAGTGTTCCTTATATTGCTCGGAAAGAGTTTAGGGGGATAAATCTACATCAAGGTTCATTGCTCGCAAAAATAACTTGTTTTGATTTTGCAGCAGGTCAAGGGAGGTAACTCTGGCCGGTGTTAGGGCAGTCTTTCCCGGACAAATTTTTTTTTCTTTTTGCCGCATCCGTTTGTCTGAGGCTGGGTCTGGTATGCAAGGATTTTTTCCTGGGTGTTATTTTGCAGCGCCTGCCCGCCGGGCTGTTAAGACTTGTTGCAGGGAGATCCAGTGTACTATTTCACTCTTCATCCTTAACCCATCTGAAGAAGGATATTTTTAAGCGATGTGTACAACTTATCGCTGTTTCAGCTCTGCTGTTGATGAGCTCGTGGGGTGCAGTTATGATGTGGTAGAGCTCCATGAGGCAAAGATCGCATTTCTTCTTGAAGTTGTACGGTGCAGCCCTGCCGACAATCTCCCAGTGCGTGGAGAAGCTGATGTTTAAGTCCTTTAGTGATGTGATGTAGTCCGCGAGCGAAGTGGAGTGCCTTAGTTTTCTATTTGTGAAAGAGTGGAGATGTGTTCGAAACCTAATTTTGAACGGGCCGGAGGTGGCCCCTATATAATGTTTAACGCTATTGTGGCTAGTAATAGTGCATCTATATATAACCCTATCAGTCAAGCAGTATCCTCTAAGGGGGCAGCGTCCTCTGTCGCGGCAGTTGCAATTTCTGTCGCGGTTCCGTCTATTTCCCACGGTAAGGCTATCATTGTTGCTGCCTACGTTGTTACCTACGCTACCGCAGCTGTCGTTAGCACAATTACAACCCACAGCACGCGGGGTGGTGCGATTGTTATTCCGCACGTCATGTTCTGCATGTTCCCCAGTCATTTGGCGGTTATTCTGGTTGCGTCTGCGGATGCCGTTGCCAACACTATTGGATGCTGCCAGGGAGTTGTTAAGGCTGATATAGTTATTGTCAGGTGTAGCTGCGTCTTTGTCGAGGTGCTGTATCTTGGTGATCTTACTGTGGTTCGTTGTTCCTATGATGTCTGCTAGGTTAGGAGTAGTAGAGAAGGATATTTTATATTGTTCCTATTAAGAATTTTTCTATACCTATGGTTGGGCGGGAAGTTCTTCTCTAAGGCTTCGAAGAACATCCGGTGAACTAACTGTTGTGTAACCACTTATATATATATATATATATATATATATATATATATATATATATATATATATATAATTTAATATATCTACTAACATAAGCGCACAGATGTACGCTAATGCCAGCAAATACACAGGTTATGTCATAGTACCTAGGTGGTTCAATGCAGGAGAATGCAGAACAATAATATAAAAGACGTAAAATAAGAAAATAAAAAAAAATAAAAAAATGTTTTCAAAAAAATTAACTTACTTAAATTTTCACTCCAACTAATTAGTTTCTGCAATGCGATAAAGACAGTTACGTAATGAACTGTTGAGAATTTCATTGCGTCATCATGGAGGTCATTCTCAGCCGAGTCTCCAGGCGATGCGCGGACACTGGGGACTCATATAAAAATAATAATAATTCGGTAAATGGAACAGCTATCGAGGATTGGATTCCAGCTACTGAAAATTCTCACTGCCACTGATCATATGGCCGATTCTAAAGAATCAATCACGTGACACAGAGGCTAGTCAGTAGGAATGGGATGGTAAGATGACAGGCGCCTACTAACACCCCCCCAAAAAAAATTTAGAAGTGGTTTTGGCAGGTTTGCTCGACAAATCAGTGATTTGGAGATAAATATAGATAATTTAATATATCTACTAACATAAGCGCACAGATGTACGCTAATGCCACCAAATACACAGGTTATGTCATAGTACCTAGGTGGTTCAATGCAGGAGAATGCAGAACAATAATATAAAAGACGTAAAATAAGAACATTTTTTTTTTAATTTTTAAAAAAATTTTTTAAAAAATTTTTTTATTTTAAATTATTTTAAATTATCTATATTTATCTCCAAATCACTGATTTGTCGAGCAAACCTGCCAAAACCACTTCTAAATTTTTTTCTGGGGGTGTTAGTAGGCGCCTGTCATCTTACCATCCCATTCCTACTGACTAGCCTCTGTGTCACGTGATTGATTCTTTAGAATCGGCCATATGATCAGTGGCAGTGAGAATTTTCAGTAGCTGGAATCCAGTCCTCGATAGCTGTTCCATTTACCGAATTATTATTATTTTTATATGAGTCCCCAGTGTCCGCGCATCGCCTGGAGACTCGGCTGAGAATGACCTCCCTGATGACGCAATGAAATTCTCAACAGTTCATTACGTAACTGTCTTTATCCCATTGCAGAAACTAATTAGTTGGAGTGAAAATTTAAGTAAGTTAATTTTTTTGAAAATTTTTTTTATTTTTTATTTTTTATTTTTTACTTTTTACTTTTTATTTTTTATTTTTTATTTTTTATTTTTTATTTTTTATTTTTTATTTTTTATTTTTTATTTTTTATTTTTTATTTTTTATTTTTTATTTTTTATTTTTTATTTTTTATTTTTTATTTTTTATTTTTTATTTTTTATTTTTTATTTTTTATTTTTTATTTTTTATTTTTTATTTTTTATTTTTTATTTTTTATTTTTTATTTTTTATTTTTTATTTTTTATTTTTTATTTTTTATTTTTTATTTTTTAAATTTTCTTATTTTACGTCTTTTATATTATTGTTCTGCATTCTCCTGCATTGAACCACCTAGGTACTATGACATAACCTGTGTATTTGGTGGCATTAGCGTACATCTGTGCGCTTATGTTAGTAGATATATTAAATTATCTATATTTATCTCCAAATCACTGATTTGTCGAGCAAACCTGCCAAAACCACTTCTAAATTTTTTGGGGGGGTGTTAGTAGGCGCCTGTCATCTTACCATCCCATTCCTACTGACTAGCCTCTGTGTCACGTGATTGATTCTTTAGAATCGGCCATATGATCAGTGGCAGTGAGAATTTTCAGTAGCTGGAATCCAGTCCTCGATAGCTGTTCCATTTACCGAATTATTATTATTTTTATATGAGTCCCCAGTGTCCGCGCATCGCCTGGAGACTCGGCTGAGAATGACCTCCCTGATGACGCCATGAAATTCTCAACAGTTCATTACGTAACTGTCTTTATCCCATTGCAGAAACTAATTAGTTGGAGTGAAAATTTAAGTAAGTTAATTCTTTTGAAAAAAATTTTTTTTTTTATTTTCTTATTTTACGTCTTTTATATATATATATATATATATATATATATATATATATATATATATTATATATATAATGGATGCATCGCAATTTCCATAATTTACATCAGTTGATCCTTCCTTCACATATGCATGGCACGAACGTGACATTTATACCTTCCAATGGATCCTTTCACCATATGCTACTACGAAGAAAAATCTTTTACGGCCGCGGCCGGCCTGCCAAGCTCATGCAATGCACATGACGGATATTTACATCAATTTATACCTGTATGTGAAGCTTTTTTTAAATGAAGGGCCTTACACTGGACCAATCTCAGTCTCTAAACAACTGTGTCAGGTATCCAAATAGAAAAGAGTTCACCATTATGGAGTCACAGGTGCTACATCAGATTTTTGCTTATCCAAAAATAATGTCCTAACAAAGCCAAGGGTCTCTCACTTTCTGTGGGCTAACTTCGCGCTCGGCACGAAACCGAGTATTTCCATTTCCTCGCATACATATATATATATGTGTGTGTGCGTGTTTGCGCATGTGTGTCTGTGAACGCGCTTGGCTTAGAGCGTCGGGCTTACAATCGTGACGTTATGAGTTCGATTCCCGGAGCGGGTTGTGTGTTGTGTTCTTGAACAAGAGATTTTATTTCACGTTGCTCCAGTTTACTGTACGTACATTAACAAATGTTGTTTGTTCACTTTCTCTATGGAATGAATGAAGGTGCATGGTTTAATGGTTAAGGTATTCAGTTAAGAAACGTCAGTTTGTGAGTTCAATTCTAGACAACTCATTATCTCCTTCAATAAGACACATTATTTCACCGTGCTCCAGTCCAGTCAGTTGGAAAAAATAATTTGTACTTGTTATTCAAAGCGTCAGCTTTGTCATTCACTGTGCCTCACTGAATCTATCTGAAGACTCTGTTCAGCGTATACATATCTGTGGAATGATCAGCTACTTGCTAGTTATCTTCATGAGCACACTGATCCGTTTATCAAACAACTGGTACATTCGTTGTTGAAAATCTGTTAACACTGTTTATATTGGGCAGTAAGAATTACGTAACTATGTCGTTTGAATAGATGTGTAAATAAGAAAAAGATACTATTATTAACGTTTTCATAGTAGACAATTAATTTCATTACTGACACAATTGTTACAAGAAACTATTATCTAGCACAGACAAATGTATTCCCAGATTAGAATAGAGAATGATAACAAGATAATATAGTGAAGAAATACATTAAGCATGTATTTCTGTTCACAATCAGCTGCCTAATTGCTCGTTATGTCTCTACTCTATTTAATCAATAATGAAGCCAAAAAGGAAATATGTTATCTCACTTCCATTGTAGATTAATGCTAAAGAGATCTAGAAATAATTTATTTCTAAGATAACTACAAGAACTACAATAATGATTATTATGGAGGCATGATATTTCCATATTTCGGGCATCATATTTTTAAAATGTACTTATCTCGCTGAATGAAACACAATTTTTCGTCATGCTTGTAATAAAAAAAAGCAGAAAAAAAAATATATATATATATGTATGTATGTATGTATGTATGTATGTATGAATGTATGTATGTATGTATGTATGTATGTTATCTCTTTCTCTTAATTTCGAGTATATTTTTTTTGACCGGCCACCTTCCTGGTGGCAAGGTTGTAAAAGAAAAGAAATTGTCATCCCTTGAATCGCAAGAATGTTTTGCAAATTTTGAAGGTGCCAGCTATCGCAGCCATTTGTAGACTATGAATTAGGGAGCTGCACTTTTTGTCCGCAAATCCAAGTTCAGTCATACTTTGGTCCAAGCGGGTTGGTATATTAGCCGTAGTTCCAATAATGATGGGTATGAAGCTAAAGGTGTATCTTGGATACTGGATTTGTAAACTCCCCATCAATGGTCCGTAGATGTCCTCCTTCTCCTGTATTTTTCTGACAACGTTTACATCAAGTGGGCAGCTGATCTCCACAACAGAACATGTTTTCAATGTGTGGTCCCAAACAACAATATCAGGCCGGTTGTGCTTTAATTTGGTGGCAGTTTTTATTTTCAGATTCCACCAATATTCCTTAGTGCCATCTGTCTCAATATATTCTTCCTCGTTTGTTGTTAATTTTGTTTTCCGAAGTGCGTTCCAGATGGTTCTAGCTATCCCATCGTGTCTCATGGGGAGGTAGTAGCGAGATGACATTCTTTCGCAGCTGGCAACCATGTGGCTTACATCCTCGATCTTTGTTTTACATAGCCTACATTTATTGTCAGCTGCTGGCCCTCCTCTTTTGTGCAGCAGATATTTGGTAGGGAGTTCTTGTTCCTGTATTGCATAGAGATATCCCTCAAGGTGTGATATCATAAACTTGTCGGAACTCCATGCCAGGCTTTTTGAGTGGTTTATCCCCTCTATGGTCTGTGTTTTACGCCTCAAGTATCCATGCACAACTTTTTCTGTAAATTGGTCAATTTTTTTATCTTGTTTGAACATTGAATAGGATCTTCCGATTTCTCTGGGTGAGAGATTTGTATCAGGCTTTATTCCATATCCCTCCTCCAGATCAGTCGCTATTCTAATGATATTTTTTTTTTCATGCTCATAAACCTGGGCAAGATGGTTGCCAACCTTTTTCCTCTGTTGAAGGTGTTGCTTCAGTGTTACTATCCGGGTCTCATATGTTGTTAATATTGATTTTAGACCCCGGCCACCTTCCTTGCGTGAGAAGTATAGCCTATCCACATCACCATTGATGTTAAAGTTCACAGTAACACTGAGAAGTTTTCGAGTTCTAACATCCATCTCACTTAGTTCTTGCAATGACCAGTTCAGCAGGCCAAATGTTGGCGTTAGAATTGGCACAGCATAAGTATTGTGGGCAATGTATTTGTTGTACGCTGACAGTTCTGATGACCATATTTTCTTTACTCTTCTGAGGTATTCAGTTCTGGTTCTCTCCTTATTTATGGGTCCATCATATCTGACATTCTCATCCTGTCCAAGATATCTGTAGTTGTCACCTGACTGTAGAGGTTGTATTGTCAGGCCGTTCATCTCTAGATTTCTAGAGGAGGGCACAGCTCTTCCACGTTTTACTGCCAAATATGCACACTTGGACTCACCAAATTTCATTTTGATGTCGGTTGAAAATCGTGTAATGAGGTCCAATTGTTTCTTGATGTCATTGATATTTGGCCCATACAACTTCAGGTCGTCAACAAAGAAAAGATGGGAGATACTTCTGGGCCCACTTCTTTGTCCACCTTGTTTCCTGAGTAGGTAAGATAGTGGATTAAGTGAGAGAACGAAGAGTAGCACTGACAAGCTTTCACCCTGAAAGATGCCCTTCTGGTAATGTATCTTATCAGTCTTAACTTGCTCCTTCTCACCTCTAAGGATCAAATTGGTGTACCAGTTCTTGGTCAGGCGTTCAACAGCAGCTACCAATGGTTGTGGGACTTTAGCTAACTGTAAAGCCTTAATAGTCCACCCATGAGGTACACTATCAAATGCTTTTTGATAGTCCAGCCACACCACAGTCATGTTTCTGCGATTCTTTGTTGTTTTTTCCTGAATCATTTTGTTAGTTAGTAGGTGATCTATGCATCCCCACACCTCCCTCTTTCCACCAGCTTGCTCAGGTGTTATGATGTTGTTGGTATCACAGTGATCCTGTAAGAACAGGTTAAGGCACCCAGTATATAATTTATACATGATGTTTTGGCAGGCTATTGGGCGGTATAAGGGCTGTATTTGTAGTATCAGTCAATTCCGTTAGATGTATCAATTTACATCTAATGATAGATACGTTTTGCCTGTTCATTTAAATGCTTTGGAGAAAAGTCTAATTCTGGGTGTTTGGAGTTCCATAAAGTTTTTAGTCTTTGCATAAAACCGAACTTTTGGGGTCAGATTGTTTGTATGCTTCATATAATACTTTGTTAAGCTCGTAGCTCCACTGTATACAAAGGTTGTAGTTGCGATTTGGTCGAAGGAGACTTGTACTTTTTGCCATGATGAGTTCGTCTATTCACTAATATTTCGTATTTATTTTTCAAAATAGTCGATGATCTTCTTTAAAAGTTTCGACAAAGTTCTGTCAGAATCAAATTTAAAGTTATTTACAGCTTGGGTAATATTTCTTTTCAGTTAGTGTTTAATTCTACAACTGTGTTTTAAACGTTGTTCTTGAATCGTTTGAATCGAGAACAAAAAGAACCGTTACTTAGTATATTTCTTTATGAATGTAATATAATATAACAACGCTGTATTTATATGTTAAAGTTTATGTATCATTCATATAAATAGGTGTTCTACCACTTATTCACAACATATTCACAGTTCAAACACTTATGTTTTTTGTTTCTGAATCGAAAACGTTACTTGTATATTTCTTTATGAATGTAATATAACAACGTTGCATTTATATGTTAAAGTGTATGTATCGTTCATATATCATAAGTGTATGTATCGTTCATATATTATAAGTGTATGTATCGTTCATATAAATAGGTGTTTTACAACACACTTACAGTTCAAACACTTATGTAGAATTATTGTGTGTAATCTTACCGTGTAATGTAGCTCAACTTTTTCCAATATATGGTATGTTGCCTTCATGTAAGCCGTAATTACACACGTCCGATTATCGGACACTAACCACAACGGTCGCCATTATGTATGTATGTATGTATGTATGTATGTGTATGTATGTATGTATGTATGTATGTATGTATGTATGTATGTATGTATGTATGTATGTATGTATGTATGTATTGATATATGTATGTATGTATGTAAAGTATGTATTAATACTCTGATAAATGAGTGGTTCTGAATCCCTCATAAAAGCACATGTTTCCAATTGTAATAATATGGAATGGAACTCCATCTGTTTCGACGATGAGTGACCCAGTTGTTCGATCAACAGAACAGCCTGCTCATGTAATTGCGTGTAAGTAGTTAAATATTCTACAGTCACGTGTACCCTTAACATAATCTCCAGTAAGATTCGGCGTGGTACAGAGGGTACTTTCCATTTCGTATTATAATGGAAGTGGCTGGGCATACACGTGTACCCTTAATATACTTCCCAAGGAGATTCAGTGTGGCACATTGTGTGACAAGGCTGGGCAATTGAATTACAGGTACAGCCTATCCGATGGACTTCCAAATAGTTTCCTCCTATCCATTTTTAATCAGAAGCTATGGATCTATCCCAGGCACTTACCTAAGATAGCACGCGGGCATCGCGAACCGTGCTACGTCCACCTTTCTCATATTAAGCTCAATATCTTAACCCATATGCTCATGCATGCAATCTAATCTAGCTTTTAGCATTGGATCACGACATTAGGGACTTTATTTTGTTTAGCAAGAAATTGCGCAATATATCTTATTTTCTGATAAAAATGTTCTATGCACATACTGTAGGCGTGGAACAAGACCATTCTCCGAAATAATATGAAAATATATGGTATTCCTAAAATGTATTTTGAAATTAATACATTTCTTAAAACTGGATTCTAGTATATTTTATATTTATATGTATGTATGTATGTATGTATGTATGTATGTATGTATGTATGTATGTATGTATGTATATATATATATATATAAATACATATATATATATCGTTTCTGAATTTGTTTAGCAAGATTCTTTATTTGAAAACGTGTGTTGAAACTGATATTGTTATACTTTGGGAGGGTCATGTTCCAAAAAGAAACACACGCACCAGTTATTTCACTCCAATTTATGAAGAGCTCACAGAATGTGTGACGAAAGAACTTTGACAATAAATGAACAACCGTCCGGTTGTGGAAGCAACCAACCAACCGGAAATTTATGCATTTTTTTTTTATTTATTTAAAAAAAAAAAAAAATTTTTATTTTTTAATTTTTAAATTAGGGTGAAACAACTGGTGCATGTGTTTCTTATTGGCAACATGACCGTCCCAAAGTATAACAATATATATATATATACACACACACTATTTGATAACTATTTCATCTGATGAACGAGCTGGACATTTCTGTAAGGATCATCTAGTTTCCTTTGGCAATGGTATAACTCTATTTTGTTGTTTATTATGTAAATAAATTCCACACACACACACACACACACACACACACACACACACACACACACACACACACACACACACACACACACACACACACATATATATATATATATATATATATATATATATATATACATATATATATATATATATATATATATATATATATATATATATATATAAGAAAATGAGATGTCATACACGAGGGTAAGTATAAGGGAAAAAATCGAAAATGCAGCTGGAGTCTTTTAAAGAATATTTATTTGTTTCCTTTACCGGTTTTGCAGTTTTTATGCAGTTCTTTGGTTTGGGTTGGTTTTCGCTTCTGTATCTTTTATATCTCCACAGTTAATTTATCTGGCAATCAATGTTTATCATTGATTGACCAACGGTTAAAATTACAGATATAAATATATATATATAGTCTATCAAAGTACTTTCTTTTTAATCAATGATAAACATTGATTGCCAGATAAATTAACTGTGGAGATATAAAAGATACAGAAGCCAAACCAAACAGTGATGTGAGTAACTTGTAGTTACTAGTGGTGACGCTGGTCGAAGCACTCGATACTGTTACTGGCTCCACATCTCGTTGTGTTGTGCTCCATGTTTAACACACTTCGATCTTCCGACGTGGAAGAGGCTCCTATCAGAAGAAACCGTCACCGAATCATAATTTTTCTTACCTGTTGTACAAACCTGGCTGGACACAGAACACTGCACAAACATTCTAAAAGTTCTATTGAGTTATGAAATAATTGTTTCTACTTTAGGCACAAGGCCAGCAATTATCCAGTGCATTACTGGTACTTTATTTTATCGACCCCGTAAGGATGAAAGGCAAAGTCAACCTCGGCGGGATTTGAACTCAGATCGTAAAGGGACGTAACTATTGAGTTATGAAATAATACATATGAATAAGCCATAGATGACGAACATCATTAAGTAATGTCAGTTTCATGAGGAGATAAAACGCCTCCACCCTTTGAAGGAAAAAAAATTAAAAAATGAGTATAAATCCTGGAAAACTGTAAGTCCGGTATTGAAAATAAAAAGATCAAAAAATCACAAGGGATTGACACTCCAAATTCATTATTCTCCTTTTACTTTGCTCCACTTTTCAAATTAAATGACACGACGGTTGAGTTATATTCAAATATTGTAAGCGCGTCCATTGAGAATATCGTTACGTTGTTTGCGAAAATGTAAAACAAATCTTTATATCCTAGACAGAAATGTTGACTTTTATTTCTAGATACATTTTTTATATAATTGTCTGCTGGTAGATTTTGTATTTCGCTCTATATCTTCACCATTAACGAGAGGAAGGCAACGACGACAACAGTGTCATTAACAACAACAACTCTACAATTAACGAGAGGAAGCCAACCCCAGCATCAGTGACTCACCACCAGCTACTAGGTCCTATGACAAACTGCTCAGTTGCTCGCATGTGTGCGTGCTGAACTCTGGGTCTTTCCGCTGGTAACAACCCCTTGTTCCCCCCCCCCTTTTTTGTGTACAAACTCATTTATTTACTGCCATTCTACCTTCCTGTGTCTCCCCCTCCATGCAGCCCCTTTTCGCTCTCGTTTTCTGGCACCTCCATATATATAGGTGAGCTATGCTGCCCTCTTACCAGCACTTTCCCTTCCACCCACACACGCCAGCCACCCACCCCTGATGCCGCTCGGTGCCCCAATCCCCGGCCCCACGCCCCATCCCTCACCCCTCCAAATCGACACCTGAAGCACTTGCGGCACCACTAACAAACGGAAGAGGGGCCTGAACTGTTTGGGGTGCGGCTGCTTCCACCACCTCACCTGCGTTGGCTTGACTCGTCGAGCTTCCAATGCCCTTGCAGCGTAGAGGTGCAGGAGCTGCTTCTTCCCCACGTCTTCCCAGCCACGGCCGTCTGGCACACCACCAGATGGGACAGCGAGCTTGCCTGACGCCCGAGCCTCGCTGGTCAACATCGCTCGGCTCAGGCGGCTCCGGAAGATCCCACTCAGGATCCCGAGAGCGGCACGGGTTCCGTTAGCCGATGCCCTCGCTTCTTCAATTGAGAGCGCTCTGGACTCCAATCGAGCCAGTTACTGGGAGCAGCTGTTCTATTTCGCCCCACTCGCCATCGGCCTCCCCAGATCTGGCGCTGACCGGGGCGGCCGGTCAACAGCAGCCTTCGTCAAGGCCAATGTCTCGTCATTTGGGCGCCTCACACCCCACCCTCAGGTACCCCCTATCCTCCACCCCTGAGGCCAGCGCCAAGCGCTTGCGTGACCAGGTAAACGCAAAGCTTATCATGGGTGATGTCTCGGCCGCAGTCAGAGTTGTTGCCTTAGAGGACACTGTCCTTCAACCAACCGAGGAGGTCCTGGCTGCTCTGCGGCTCAAACACCCTGAGCCACCCACTAATCTCAGACCCATACCCCCACCCGACCCCACCTGCTCCTTATGGCTACTGATGCAGATATCATGTCCGCCATCAGGTCCTTCCCAGCTAGCAGCTGCGGAGGTGTTGATGGCCTCCGACCAGGCCACCTCAAAGAGTTGACATCCCCCCCCCCCTCTCCGCTGAGGCCGGGCGCCGCCTTCTGAGTGCGATTGTGGCACTCACCAATAGGCTCATTCATGGTGCCCTCGACCCTTATGCCCGAGGCCTCTTTTTTTGGCCAGCCTCACCGCTCTCGGGAAGAAAGAGGGTGGCATACGCCCATTGCTGTGGGCAATGTCTTCCGGATGCTGGCTGCCAAGGTGATCTGCAAGTCCGTCACACACGAACTGGGTGAGGAGTTTAGTCTGGTGCAACTGGGTGTCGGCGTGTCCGGTGGCTGTGAGGGAGCCGCTCATGCAATCAGGCAGTTATTCAGCAGCTGCCCATCGGTACCGGCATCCAGGGACTTCATGCACCTCATTGTCAAGCTTGACATGAGGAATGACTTTAACTCTTTACGCCGGGATCATCTGCTTGAGGCCTGCCTCAGCCGAGCCCCCTTTGTCTACCCGCTGGCCTGTCATATGAAGCCCCGAGAATGCTCCTAGCTGCTGATACGGTCATACCCTCGGCTACTGGGGTCCAACAGGGCGACCCTTTGGGACGCCTCCTGTTCGCCCTTGGTATTGACCACATCTCCCGGAGTATCACCGCCCCTCTCAACGTTTGGTATCTGGATGATGCTACGTTGGGCGGGCCCGTACGGACGGTCTGCCAAGACCTTCAATCGGTGATTCCTGCCCTGGCGGGAATTGGCCTCCAGGTCAACTCGGACAAGTCGGAGGTGGTGAACGTCAGCCTCGATTCTGCGAGCTTTGCAGCCTCCGTCTTGGACGTGCGGTCCATTCTCCGTCAAGTTCAGGTGACCCCCAAAATGGATGTACTCATCTTCGGGTCACCGATCCACCCGCCGGCCATCCGCTCCACCATCAGGTCCAGGCTTCAACAGCTCCAGACTCTCACGAGCCTACTGGGCTTGATTGACGACCACCCAGCTCTCTTTCTGCTGAGGAACTGCTACGCCATGCCGAAGCTCCTCTATACACTCCGCACCGCTCCATGCTACACCCAGACATTTCTCCTCGCTGACCTCGATACTTATATCCGAGCAACAGCCGAGGGGATATGCAACGTCAAGTTTGACGACTAGGGTGGCAACAGGCCACTTTACCGGTCAGGTATGGCGGCCTTGGCCTCCGGTCCCCGATCTCACTAGCTTTGCCGGCGTATTTTTCGTCGGTAACCTCGTGCCGCGTCCTCGTCAGCGGAGTTCTTCAAAACACAACAGAAACCTCTGTGTTCAGAGAACGTGAGGCCGCCTGTGAGACGTGGGACCGGCTGGGACTTAGCCCAGTAGACGTCTCTCCTCCTTCTCCCCCTGTTGACGTCAAGTCCCCCAACGCACTTGGGATGCCATCCAGTGCAGCCTGGCCTTAGACAGGCTCACGCTCCAGTTCGACCAGCACCGCCTTGCTTGTTTTCGTGCGGCCTCCAAACCCAACAGTGGTGCCTGGCACCATGCCCTGCCCTCCTTCGCCACTGGCATGCAGCTACACAACCATAGCCTGCGAATCGGCGTTTCCCTGAGGCTCGGCCTCCGGATCTGCCAGCCACACCAATGCCGCTGCGGTTCCACCGTGGACTCTTTCGGCCTGAACCCGCTTTCCTGTCTCCACAGTGCCTGTCCCATTCCACGCCATGCTGCCTTCAACGAGGTCATTAAGCATGACTTGGACGCTGCAGGCTTCCCTTGCCAGCTCGAGCCGGTGGGGCTGGATCGAGGGGACGGCAAAAGGCCAGATGGCATGACCATCTTCCCGTTCCGCGGTGGCAAACCACTCGTCTGAGATGCCACTTGCACCGACACTTTCTGAAGCGGCAACCTGGTGCAGTCTGCGACTGACCCACGTTCTGCTGCACGTCGGGCTGAGGGGGCCAAACTCCTCAAATACCGGTCGCTCTCCGACAGGTTTGCGGTCGTTCCCCTGGCAGTGGAGACTTCTGGTGTCCTCGGCCCAGGGCTACCTCCTTACTCACCACCATAGGCGCTGAGCTGGCCAGCCGCAGGTGTGAGCACCGCGAGTTGGAGTAGCTTTTCCAGCGCGTCTCCCTTGCGTCCTCCGGGGAAACGCCTTCTCCATTCTGTCTGCCGGGGCTGTGGGTGGGCCCCATCGCGTACCAATACATTAGTTAAATACCATTCTTTCATCTGATACAACACAATAAAGACTAAAGTGTTTAACAAAAAAAAAAAATTGATGTTGAAGTAAAAAAAAAAAAAAAAAATTACGTTTGCAGAGTGTATCTCAATTAACCCCCAATTTAGGTATATTAATTCCCCCATCTACTTTAATCACTCCATTCGATTTCACCTTATTGCATTTCATTTTATACCTTTTCATCTCATTTCTCCAAATTTCAAAACAGCTCCATTCCTAAAACACTAATTCTTCCCCACTATATTTCTTCAACCTCACCATCTTCCCCTTCAACTTCTACTTTACCATCACCATCATCATAACTATCATCATCATAACAATCATATTCACCATAAACAACACAACCACCACCTCTTCCTCATCCTCCTCTCCTTTTCATCCTCCTCATCCTTCTTCTTCTTCTTCTTTTTTCTTTTTTCTTTTTTCTCTATATTTTCCTATTCTTTTTTCTTTTGATTCCTTTTCCTTTTATATTTTTATTATTATTGTCGTCATTATTATTGTTGTTATTCTTTACAATTCCTTACAATTCATCACCTCCCGTTTCCCACTATCCACAATAATCCAATAACGTGTATATAATACGAACACAGGAGATACGTCAACAGTTTGGATGTAATCTCTCATATTGAAGAAGTGTCGATTAGTCGATTAAGAGTCGGGATCCGATCTCATGATCAAACCCAAGCTGATCGATATCGAAACAATTGTAATATGAAATAAAGTTTACAAAAAACTGCAATTCTTATTGTCACTTTATATATATATATATATATATATATATATATATATATATATATATATATATACTAGCAGCGTTGCCTGGTAGGTAAAATAATATCTGCTTTGATGAAAAGGTGTTGATCTTAGCGACTGCTTCTCGATGACTCATCTATGGCCACACACAGGCCATGCGGGGGAGGGTGGTGATGACCTCTATCACTGAGAAACGCCTGTGACTGACGGAGGGGCATGCTGGGAAAGGGAAGTAATGACCTCTAACACGAAGCCAAATTTCCTCACGCTACTTGATTGGAAACCGATCAATTCTCAAATACACAACTAAAAGCCTTTGATCAACTATAAGATGTGCAATGATAGGTTCTATCGTAGTATAAAAGTTGAACCAAATAAATTGATTTATGTGTAAGGTGGAGCCGAAGTTTCGAATTTGAACGAAATCGGTTGAAAAGTGTGGGAGCTAAAGCCGAAAAAACGGAAATTTGAGCGAAAAGGTGGTATTTTCGAATATTGAAGCGGCTGCCACGCCGTTCCTGAACAAATACTCTAAAATATAAAGCCATTTTAAGACGTGAAATAATAAGATCTAGCGTAGTGTAAAATTTGAACAAAGTAGGTTGATTAATGTGGAAGCTAGAGCCGAAAAAGTGGAAATTTGAGTCTAAAAGTGGTATTTTTGAATATTTAAGCGACTGCCACGCCGT
>OZ024741.1:61072040-61112040 GCA_964016885.1 Eledone cirrhosa
CCAACCTCTTTTTTTTTTCAACCACAAGATATGAAATCCATGATAGATATTAACGACCACGTTGAGTGCTTTTGCTTATTGCATCAGGTCGGCTAATGGCAATGACAAGTTCTACCCATTAGTTAAATCATACAACAAAAACAGAATATTTAGCTTCTAATACAGTTGAGTGTTTTCTGGTGTAATGAAGAATGGAAGCTCTAATAGCACTACACATATTTTTTCTTAGTTATCCTGACGAAGATCTCCTCTGGGTAATGTACTCCACATCCCAGATTTCCACTTGATGAGATGGATATTATATAGAAAAGGAAATTATATGACAATATCCTTGACTTCAAGCAATGTACAATATTTGAATACTATTAATTGGAATGATACCGATGAATGTGATCAGATGAGCAGCCTAGGCCGAGGCAACCCGCTTGAACAGATTCTGCCTCATAATATCGGCCCAACCGACCATAGCCGACGATGTCTCGGCGATTCAATCATTTACCTTACAAATGCATTGTATTCTGTATTGTATTCTATTATACAATATGTTTTACTATATGACACTTCTGACGTAATTGCACACGAAGCACATAGCGCGTATACCCTACAACAAACACATTGTACCGAACAGTCAACCTTACATGTCTATGGAAGTTCTCCTACACTCCAACTATCATATCGACATTTTATAACTTTATAATTTTATAATTTTGTAACTCTATATTATGTATTATGTAATATACCATACATTATATTTTATATTATGTTTTTACGTTTATATTATTTGTAAATTTTGGAATTTACCTCACCCCATGTCAGCTCTAAACAATAGCTACTTCTTCAATAAATTACTTCTCAAATAGTTATCTTCATTTATTATATTTGTCACATTTATTACTTACTAGTATAATGTACTACTTCTCATAACTATTATCTTTTTTAGAATGTATTCACCTTTTATTTACTGTTGCGGTGTTTTGGCAGTATCGGTAGAGCGTCAGACACCATGCTTTGCAGCATAGAGTTATGGCCTTTTGTGTTCTGAGCTCAAATCCGCCGAGATTAACTTTGCCTTTCATCCTTACGAGTTCGATAAAATAAAGTACCAGTGATGCACTGGTACTTTATTTTATAAAGTCTTGTGCCAAAAGTAGAAACAATTATTTACTGTCGCGATTCTTTCTTATGGTTAGAATAGGTGGCGTTGTTACCGATATTGCTTTTAGCGGGAGTTAATGCTATGAATTCATGTAATATGTGTCATGGGTGTTACTACCGCTTACAGGATTATCTGGTACACATTATATCATTTATCGACCGCTTAGCCGTCCTCTTGATTACCGGATCGGCCGCCGAGATTTGATTCTTACCTGGAGTGCTTGGAATAAATTGAACCTAATGTTCAATTTAAGCCCCTCATTCTTGCTCTTGTGTTGGCAAAGCCGCCATTGATCGCTCGTATACAGGAAATTAACTGGCCTGTCTACTGATATGCAAATTTGGCTAATCAGTGGATCGGCTAATATGCAGATCTGACTGATCAGTCAGCCTGCTAATATGAAAATCAGGCCGATCAGTCACTGTATATTTTAGAAAATATCATATATTCTCACTAGCTCTGACAGTTGGCAGGTGAACAGTGAACTGCACTGATGAAGAGTAATACCCAGAAACATAAGTGTCTGCAGTTCTGTTTACATGCCAACACAAGAGCAAGAATAAGGGGCTCATTGTACTCACATGGCTTTAAAAAAGAGGCTGTTTATATTATTGATATTCGAAAAACTCAGATTACATTTATATATATATATGTGTGTGTGCGTTTGAACAATCTCTTGACGTTAGAAACATTTGAAAAATTCGAAATATTGTAACATGAAAGACAATAACGATTATCGATCACTATGTATGCGTACATATATACACACATAAATGTATATACATGTGTGTTTGTGTTTCTTGTAATAGAAATATATATACACGTTCATGTGTGTGTGTGTGTGTGTGTGTGTGTGTGTGTGTGTGTGTGTGTGTGTGTGTGTGTGTGTGTGTGTGTGTGTGTGTGTGTGTGTGTGTGTGTGTGTGTGTGTGGCGAATGCATTCAGACAGATTTGAACATTTGTTCCCAAGTTAGCTAAATAAGTCATTGTACACAGCACACGCCGACCTTTCGAACTCATAAATATTTTTATTTGTTTGGGACTAGTGTTGCCAGATTGTCTGGAGGAATGGTTTTTTAGAGACCATCCGCAAACTGTCAGAAGATAACACTTTCCTCATGAAATACTCTGTTCTCAGCTGTCCAAGGCAGTTCGTGCCAGTTCATGAAAGACATCAGAACGATGTAGTTGTCCATAGATTTACTCCTTTAGGCCAGTGAGCAATATCAACAAAAGTTAGTTATATACAAATTTCTAACATAATTATAACAAACATCCACGCCAATCCATCACACAAACACTCACACTATTTTACAGAGAATATCTGTTGCTTTTCCAATAATGTCACAACATCGAAGTAAGAAATTACTTAGAAGTATTAAAGCAGCGGATCTTGTATGTTGTTCATTCAATACAGGATTCCACACGGCGCTATATATGAGAAAGTTCAATTTACACATTCACCCATCAAGCTAACTTTTACTATTACATTTCATGATACATACTACAGTGAACTACTGACCAATTCATTCAACAACAAATTATCATCAAATTCAAACCCCTTACAATCGAGGAACATATTTAGACAAGTAACAATCAGATAATAATTTACACCCTCTACATATATAGATATATACAAATATATATATGTATATATGTGTGTGTGTAGGTATGTATGTAAAAGATAAACAGAAATAACAACAGAATATTAGGTTAACACTTGAAATAGCAGGAAGAGGGTCTTAACGTTTCGGACGCTAGACCTTCTTCAGAAGAAAGACTGAGAAATAAGATAGATTGAAGGGACGAGCGGAGTGGAATTATAAAAATGTCTTTAGATAAAAATAACAGGTCCATTCATGTTGATATCTCTTGGAAAACTGTTGATGCCGACGTTTGGTGCATGATTTATTTTTAATTTTTTTTTAGAAAAGTGGATGATGGAGCGCGTCTACTTAAAATTGAAAAAAAAAAAATTTATAAAGAGCTATACTTATGTGCGTGCGTATGCATGTGTGTATCTGTGTACGTGTGTGTGTGTTATTATACGTACGAAGCTAAGAAGATATGTGTGTGTATATGTAAGTAAAAGAGTGTGTGTATGCTTGTAAGTACGAAGCTATGAGAAAACGTATGTTAATATAAGGGTGGGTATGTGCCGTGGCGGACTGGGTCTAAAAATATTGGTTTCCAGGAGATGAAGATGGCCCACTTACATATAGAATGCTATCATTTAATATTTATAATGAATAAATAACACTTTTGAAATATACATAAGTGGAAACAAAACGGTGCAATCAAATCTCTTCTTTCTCCAATAAAAAATATTATGTATTTAGCGAAATCCAGAGACTTTCAATAATGACCAGAGGTCGACCCTAAATATTACTAATAGCTCTAAGAAAGCCATGAACGACATCTTTTTAACTTTGATTTTGATAGTAGGTTTATAATTATCAATTTTCGTTATACTTTTGTAGCTGTCTCGGTGGTCTAGTTGGAGAAATCATAGACGGTGGTGATCCTGGTCTGAAGTCCGATCCTTGTCGGGAGTAGGATTCCCGGCAAACCTTTTTCAGTTTTTTTTTTATTGGTTGTAAAATAAAAACTGAAAATGGTCACATGACAAGGATTGAACCCAAGGCCAGGATCTCCATCGTTTCTAGTACCTAACGCTAGGCCACAGAGACAACTACGAAAATCTTTTGAAAATTCATACTTATAAACCAACTATCAAGTCGTTTATGTCTTTCTTAATGTTATTGCTCCACTTAAGGTCGACTTCTAAATCATTTGGGTGTTCCATAAACTATATCCTCGTTTTGTTTCTCATCTATCTAGAATACATTTTAACCTGTAATCCATGTTTCATTTCTGTTCCACCTCATAAGTATGTATACGTACATATATATATGTATACAGACGTACAATAGTATGTATATACATACATACATGTACACATATATATATATATATGTACGTATGAGTTTACCGAACATTTATTATAATGTTCCTTTGTCAGTGTTGAACAAAAGGGCAACGATGGTTACCGAACACTGTCCGGCTTAATTCAGGCTGTTTGTTTACAAACAAACCGAACATTATAATAAATGTTCGGTAAACCCATACGTACATATATATGTGTACATGTATGTATGTATATACATACTACTGTACGTCTGTATACATATATGTATGTACGTATACATACTTATATTTAAGTATCAGCCGTGCTAAGAGTGAGAAATGAAATTTCAATTAATTTCATTTTTTCCATATATATATATATACAGAGGTATCCACTGTAAGTTGTGGGGTCTATTCTGTATGAATAACTCAATGTAATCCATATGTTGAAAATGTTGTAGGTTAAGATAAATCTCAGAAAACAATAAAACATTAAAAGGAATACAGAGTCATGATATAAGTTAAAACAATGAAATAAAAAATAAAAAATAAAAAAATGTTTAACTTATATATACATGTGTGTGTGTGTGTGTATATATACAGTGGCGGACTGAGTCTAAAAATATTGGTTGCCAGGAGATGAAGGGGCCCACCTCCATATAGAGTATTATTATTTAATTTTTATAATGAATAAATAACATTTTCAAAAAATACATAAGTGGAAAAAAAACAGTGCAATCAAATTTTTCGGGAAAATATCTTACCTTCTCCAATAAAAAATATTATGTATTTTGCCAAATCCAGAGACTTTCAATAATGACCTTAGGTCTTTCTCATTCACTCAATATATATATATGCAAAAGTTTTATTTAAAATTGTTGGGTTACAACAAGTAAATATTTTATAACTGATATAAAGCACTCAACAAGTTTTGGAGTAGATATACGATATTAAACAAATGGAAACTGTTTTTATAAAACCATATTTATTTCATTATACATATTTCGGGGATACCATATTAAAAATATGGCATGCCTTCTTCAGATAAAATACAATATATAAGCAGTTTTATAAATAATTTTGACGTACCATAAATATTGATCAACTTTCATGTAAGAAGTTGGTTTGGTACCAAACCAACTTCTTACATGAAAGTTGATCAATATTTATGGTACGTCAAAATTATTTATAAAACTGCTTATATATTGTATTTTATCTGAAGAAGGCATGCCATATTTTTAATATGGTATCCCCGAAATATGTATAATGAAATAAATATGGTTTTATAAATATAGTTTCCATTTGTTTAATATCGTATATATATATATATATATATATATGTATATATATATATATATATATGTGAGTGTGTGTGTGTCTATATATTATGTTTGCATGCATGAATGAATACACCAAGCTTTAGATTTAGTAGAATGTACAACCACTAATTCCAGCTATTTGTTCTATCGTGTAGTTTGGTTTCTAGTAATTCCCTGGGGAACTGGTTCGCCAAAGGCACTGCTTAATTATTTTTTTTTTAATTCTTTCTCTTAGACTTCAGGTATTTTTTGAAAGCAAAGCAATTGGCCCCTAAAATACTACAGTGGGCCCTGCAATGCTACAGTGGGCTCTAGCAATCCTACCGTGGGCTCCCTGGGGTCTACTTGCCATTGGGCAACCTGGCAACCTGGCCAGTCCGCCACTGTGTATAAAGAATATGCAGGGTTGTGAAGGGAAAAGTGGAGTATGCATATTTTGTCGGTCTCTATTAGTTGTAAGACTATATGTTTCTGACCATAAGAGAGCGATAAGAATCTAGGGGTGAATGTACAAGCGCGTGTGTGGTAATGGACGGGCTATTAAAGAAATTGGGGAGGTGAGTTGAGTCCATGAGGGAAACAAGACCCAAGGCGGTAAATCAGACTCTGTTCAATCTTGGTGCGCATGGCCTGTGATCCGTGGTGTAAAAGAACACCCAGACTGAGACATGTAGAGAAGAGTGACCAGGAGAACGGAAATGATGGGCGACAGCAGTATCCAAACCAAGTCGTATGTCACTCAAATGCTCAGCAAAACGGTTCACCACACGGCGTCCCATATATATATATATATATATATATATATATATATATATATATATATATATATATATATATATATATATATATACAAATATTCGAGGTCCAATATAAAGTGTGAAACTACTAAGACATTTTGTATTTCTGTTTGTTGTCTCCTTGAACGATATATATATATTTAGAAAACATGAGAGAAACACAAGCACAATGACAATTGCCGCTCATCGGCTGTCTTCTATGGATCACTGATGTTTCGAACGCATTCGAACCCATTTTAGCTATCAACGCACTGCGGTGAGATGTACTGTCTTTAATGCGTTCGAAACATCAGTCCTCCATTCTCTCTTTGTTATATATATATATATATATATATACATACATTATATAACTATATAAATATATTATATATATATTATTTATATATATGTTTATAAATATATAGACATATATGCAAATATATATTTAATCATATGAATATCCATATTTGTATATTATTTACTTTTCTTCATTATTTTATTTTTGCTTTTATTTGCAAACCCTAAAAATAAACTCGAACTGTTGATACACACACACGTCACTAGATAAACCTTCCTAAAAAAAACATTACCAGACAATAATAATTCTTCGTGATTGAAAAACATTTCTCCTTTTATTTGTATTTTTTTGTCTATTTTGAATTATTTGTATTTTTTTATTTTCGCCATCTCCTCATCCTGTCGAGGTCAGATAAGTGTTGCTAACGACATAATCATACTTTCCCCTCCTTTCTAAAATATTGCTTGCCTTGTGCCTAAATGAGAAATCATTATTACAATTGATTTATAACTCCTACCGAGACACAAAAAAGAAACCATTTATTAATTTCTTCAAACAATGGTCATATTCAAAGTTTTTCAATAGAAGTAATTATTTTTATTTTGAGAATATTTTCAACGAAATATATATTTCTGCTGTTCAACTATATGTATTATTATTTAGAACAAATGCATTATTAACGATGACAATAACAGTTAGAATCTTGAAAAGAATTGCTTATGATTTTAATCTGTAAGTATTATTGAATCATTTGATATAAAAGAGATTATACGTTTTAATGTTTAATTTTTGTTTATAGACATTAACTAGCATTATCTGTTAATAGAAAGAAAAATTTAAATGTTCATATGCTCTTTGTTACGATAATAACTATTATACTTTGAAAACAATATTACATTAATCTTGAATTAATTTAGAGTATTTTTTCAATTAATTTTAAAAGACCTTTCATTGTGTATTTCTTTACAATATATGGGTGGGTGGGGGTGATTGAACCAAACAAACAAACGCTTTTATAACATTTATATGAAAAATTGCATCATTTATACTTGGAAACAAAGAAACAATATAAGTAGTTATATAAGTATTATTCACACACTCTCACACACACGCATACATATATACATACATATATATACATACATACACACATACACACGTACGTACATACATACATACATACATACATACACACAAGTACATACATACATACATACATACATATTTATATGTGTGTGTATATATATATAAAATTTCAAATGTAGTCGACCTTATGTAAATGAGTCTGACACTATTCAATCACTATCAATAATGGTTTCTACTTTTGGAACAAGGCCAGCAATTACCCAGTACATTACTGGTACTTTATTTTATCGACCCCGTAAGGATGAAAAGCAAAGTTAACCTCGGCGGGATTTGAACTCAGATCATAAACGGAGGTAACTCTATGCTTCAAAGCATGGCGTCCGACCCTCTACCGATACTGCCAATCCTCCGTCATCTATAAATAATACTTGAGTACTTTACCCGATTTTCTCTTTGATCGGCTATATTCCTATAAACTGGGATGACTACATTTCAAATTTCCTGTGCACCCTCCCTGTATTGGTTCTAAACCTATCTAGTCTTCCATATACATTTTGAAACAACTCTAGTTCAAAATATATTTCCATCTCTAGTTCTTTTAAAAAATCAGTAGTAGTAGTAGTAGTAGTAGTAGTAGTAGTAGTAGTAGTAGTAGTAGTAGCAGCAGCAGCAGCAGCAGCAGTAGTAGTAGTAATAGTAATAGTAATAGTAGTAGTAGTAGCAGAAGCAGCAGCAGCAGTAGTAGTAGGTAGTAGTAGTAACATAGTGTGATTCATAGCAGAAGTTATTAGGAAAGCATGTACGATACGTTTATGCATAATAAACATATATGCCTCGTTATGAGCGTTTTAAGTCGTAATTATGTCACAGCTATCACAGTAGCCGTGAAAGAATGCCAGACACGTGTTTCGGGATTTTTATCCCATCATCTGCGATGTTTCTTCACTCTGTATTGAGATAAAAAGTAAGCTATTGCTTATTTACATTTTGCATTATGAAGCATATTCCTTTGCATATATCAAAATATTAAAATCCTCAAACACGTGTCCGGTGTTCCCATAGTTTATTGAGACAGCTAACAAAATCACAGCTTGAAACATTCATAGCGAGACTTATGTGTTTATTATACACATTCAACATACATATATATATATTCAACATTTGATAAGATGGATTTTACTAATACATCGAAACCGGTTATACTTTATATTCTTTATACACATTACAAAACTCTTTTTAAAAGAATTGTCCCTCTCATTTTTTTAAATAATGTCCCTTTGACGAATCAAAGAAAGAAAAAAAAAAAGAAAACATCCTAAAATATATTTTCCGTGCTATTTCCAACTTCACCTTCTCTCTCTATATATATATATATATGTGTGTGTGTCTGTGCGTGTGTGGAGTGTGTGTGTGTGTGTGTCTGTGCGTGTGTGGAGAGTCTGTCTCTGTGTGTGTGTGTGTGTGTGTGTGTGTGTGTGTGTGTGTGTGTCCTGGGTTCAATCGGGAGTAGCCACAGTAAATAAGGTACTCAGTACATTTGTAGAGTGTATACAAGAAATTTGGGTAAAGACTCCTTTCGGTGACGAATCTCCATGAGATTTGCAACTAGAAAGTTCCTCGCCGAGGCACAAGCCTGGGCGAAATTGTTTGTAGTAGACCAGCAGAGACCCATGCATACCAGACTCCCCTCTCCACAACACCGATGTTATACAAAAGAAAGGCAATAGCACCAACGGCGCCCGCTCTACTCCATCAAGAGTTGCGTATCCTTACATACACGCATTAACCTTTAACGTTATGCCGTCATAGTGCTGATTTTCACTTATCAAAGCAAATTTTTTGTCTTTATTTTTTCAATCCTGGATGATCATATTGTTCTGAACTGCTTTATAATTATATATTTGAACATATATTCTTTCCTAGCCTACAACCTATAAAGTTAAAGTTAATTACCTACATTATATCATATACTCATAGCGGTAATAGCATGCTTAGATATCTCACGTATTTGATTATCACTATAAAACTATATAATTTACTATCTCTGTACCAATTCTCTTAATTATAACCTACAATATTTAATCTATTTCTTTATACACTGATACAGCTTAATATCAATAGAAATATTCTTATATTTTTTTGCTAGCTTCAGTCATAAGACTTCGCCCATGCTGGGGCGCCGCATTTAATCGATCATATTGACGACTTTACATTTTTTTTTTTTTTCAGATGTAGTACATATTTTATCGATCCATTTTGGTCGAACCGCTGAGAAATATAAACACAGAAATGAACACACACGCAAAGACATGCTTGCGCGCTCATATATATATATACTAGCAGAAGTACCCGGCGATGCCCGGGTGTAAGTCGACCTTTGGTCTGTTAGAATGTGTGAAAGTTACTTCCCGCGCATCACAGGTTCAAAACTTCGAACTTCAATGGAAAAAAATAGGTTAGTAGACACAGGTGTGTAATTTATTAATTGTAGTTACACAGTGTATCGCTGAAATTGTTCTCTGCACGACTGACCGAAGTCAAAATCGCTTGATATTGAATGTTCAGTTAATTTAAAGCAGGGTGAAAATGTCGATTACTTTCAGGGTTTTTTTTTTTTTTACAATTTTTGCGCTCACATGTGCAGAAGAAGAATTAAAAGGGCCTTTATCTTAACCGCGGCATAATGGCGAGTCTTTTGTGACAGTTTTCAAGAATATAGGACGTTCCTGTAAAAAGTTTTCCCATGTGTAACTTTGCCTTGTTTTTTTGCGCAAAGCCGAGCCCCGCTTCAGTTTTATTGATTTTTTACATCAATGCGTGATCTCTGAAGTAGATTTGAGTAGCTAAAAACCTGTCCTGGTAAATTTGCTATAGGTGAAAAAAAGTTGATCAAAATTGTATCTAGGGTTATTGCCCTTTGCCACAGCCTCAAGCCTCGTCTGGCGGGATGTTGGTGATTCCTCCGTCAGCGCTTGTTGGCGACGAAGGCGAACATCAGCAAGCCTTGTCGTACGTGATGTTAGTGACTCAACCAGCCGGGAAAGACGTCTATCAGCGAGTCGAGATTCGCGCTCAGCAGGTGTTTCCTAGAGAAAATTAATTAATTCTACAGTGTCAATAGTAAATGAGAAAAGTCTAACATGAACAAAAGGGAATCAAGGTAAGACAATAAATTTAATATAACTACGATTAGAATGTTGTAGTTGCTTAAAAGTGGTGACAGTTAGGATAAACGCAGTACTTGCTAACATTAAGGGAGAATATTGCATAAAGGATTAATCAATTGTGAATGAACTCATACCTGAGAACGCCTAATTCGTTGTCTCAAAGCAATAGCTGTACCTTTTTTGGAGGTAAGCCTTGAACGTTTCCGTGTGGGCATAACGACGTGTAACGAAGCTGTTAGGTTAGAGAGAGGTGATTAAATACAGAGTGAGATGACACCAGATTCGTTAGCATGAAAGGTTTGGAAATATGATTACAATAACTTACCGAATTTTCCCGTCTCTAAATTGCACTTAAAATAATTAAATTTAATCAAAAAACAGGTCTGCGCTTTATACTCCGGTGAGCCTTATGTATAAATAATACAATGGTAATCAATCAC
Organism: Eledone cirrhosa; assembly: GCA_964016885.1. Classification (NCBI taxonomy): domain Eukaryota; kingdom Metazoa; phylum Mollusca; class Cephalopoda; order Octopoda; family Eledonidae; genus Eledone; species Eledone cirrhosa. The sequence goes on from OZ024741.1 coordinate 61,083,191, forward strand.
GGCTCTAACAGAAGTAATAGATCTAGACTAAAAGTAAAGAAGATAGCATTTTCTGGTTGACCTTACACGCCGTTGCGCGGACCTGATTTTAAATGATATGCCTTATATCCTGGTGAGCCTTATAGAGTGGAAAATATCTATTGGAAAAGAATACGAATTCATGACCAAGGTGTGACAAAATAGGCGTCTATATAGCGCCTGAAACAAACTTGTCCAAAACCCTAGGATTTTTCTCGTTAAGTATCCACCCAAAAGGAACCGTTTTTTAGTTACAAAAAATAACCAAAGTGTATAGTAGCTATATTTCTGACATATCATGCCAAAAAGAACAATATATTCAAAAAATGTTCTAAAGTACATTCAATCTCTCTTTTTGACCGATATCTTAATAAGCAAGTTATCGATTTTTTATTGGCTGTCAGTGTCTATCTGCATGCAGGTGTGTACGTGTGCGCAATTAATTGCAAATACGCTCATAACATTTAGTCGTAAGCAGAACAAAAAATGCCATTAGAGGTGGGCTAATAATGAAGACACAAACCCTGGTGAACTTACGTTTAAACACCCGAAAAGTTACTCACTTCCTGTGCAAAAGACTGTATTATAAATTAAGTAATTTTTTAGAATCTTTTGTTTAAAAAAGGAAAACATTGGTACGACGTAAATTTTTTTACTTGTATTGTATGTGTACAACACAACTTGGTCAACGTCTTATTTAGTAATTTTTTTTTCAAAAAGCATGATTATTTAAGACTGTTTGAAAATTTACTCACAGCTTTTAGGTTCACAAAAGACACCATTAAATTTGGTTCCCTTTTCAGATAGGGATAATACTGTATTTCCACTTGAATAAGGTGGAATATGAAAAGAAACTCTTTAATGGTCGGTCGTTTACTGAGACAGCTGGGAAGACATGCAGCTGGCCGTCCAATCAATAACGCACGTCCTTATATGGGCATATGAAATTTATTTTTATTGCGCCAGATGTAAACTAAGAGTTCTTGTGTTCGAATTCACATAAAATTTCATTGGAATCGAAAAACATTCTGTCATAGGGCCCGATTATCGATTTTTCGAAAATTTCAAGTAGCCTATTCCAGTCTACGCGTTGAGTTTTATATATGTGTGAGGTTTCATGAAAATTGGATGAACGGTGTAGCAGGCAAGTTCGGTACACTAAACAATGTCCATCTTCCCTTTATATATATATATATATATATATATATATATATATATATATATATATATATATATAGGTACGTTATTCCGGGTTGAATCGGAGGTAACCACAGTAAGTAAGGTACTCAATACATAGCAGAGTATAACAGTTTTAATGTAGATGAGATTCTACAGGACTAGAACTGTTTCATTCTTTAGAAATCATCAGGAATCTGGGTATCAAAAAATAAATATGGTATTTATAGGTCTTTTCAGCTTGTAGGAGAGGGTAGGGAGTGGGATGGGTAGAGGTCATTGGTTGATAGAAAAGGGAATTCATTAAAAGCTAATTCTTTAAAGCTATAATTTATATTTAGAGTAACAAAGGCAGAAAGAATTCTATAAACAAGTTCAGAATGGGGTGCCACTCCTTATTTTTAAGTTTCTCTTAAGCTAGCAATGCTTATATTTCAGGTGTCTATAAGATTGTTGGGGGTCGGTCATGGTTGATGGATTTAAAGAAAAGGGAAATTCTTTAAAAGCTAATTATTTTAAAGAATATATATATATATATTAAATATCCCTTTTGCTTATATATATATATATATATATATATAGTCTATCAAAGTTCTTTCGTCATACATTTGTGACATCATCAGTGGTATTACTATGTTTCCTCCCGTTGTATTGTAATGTCTACGCCATTTCTATTTATCTATTTATTTATTTATTTATTTATTTCTCTGTTTGCGCATGCGTTTGTGTGTGTGTTTTCTGTTTGCTGCGTGTGTTCGTGTTTGAGTCTATGTGTTTTTGTATTCTATCTTTGTTCACTAGTGTGTGTTTATGTCTGTTTGTTGTTATTGTATTTGTGTATATATTTATTTTTTATTTATATTTACCCTAAGTCAGTATTGTTTGTTTGGGTATGGTTGTTGTTATTCCATTCGTTTTTTTCTGTTCAACTTTGGTTTTCTTAGTCCTATTTCAGTTGTTTCTCTGATTTGCCTACCTGTTGAGTCATTTCTATGTTTAGATATTATTTTAATTTCTATGTTGTCTATGTTACCATCATGTCTTTGTCTGGCTTGTTCATATAGTACTGAACCGTCTTTTTGACCTTTTAGTTCCCCCAAGTGTTGGTCTATTCTCTCTCCTATGCTTCGAGCTGCCTCACTATGTATGTCGTTGTCTTATGCTATAGACTACATTTCTAGGTTTACAATTTATTAGAGTGTTCATTCTTATTCGCACAGTGGGTTTTCTTAAAGGGGTATGATTTTATGGTAGTTTTTTTTAGGGGGGGGGGGGGGCTTTTCTACCACTTTAATCTTTAGATTGGTCTTTCTTAGGGCCTTTCTACATTGTTTAGCTAATTTCCTAACAGGGGTAGCATCCACGAACATGACACTCTGGTATCTCTGGTAGTCGTACAATGAAGTGGCTTTCCCTATCTTATGTTTAGTCCTATCTAAGCTATCCCATGATTTGCTCCTGTATAATGGGCAAATTCCTTTCATGCCCATTTATATTTCTTATATTTCTCCGTGGCTTCTTTGTATACTCTAATTCTGTCTCTTTGGTTGTAGTCAGAGAACTGTATGCGATTGATGAAGTGTTGGATGTGCCTTTCTCATACAGTTGGGTCGCACATGCAGGACACATTCTTCATCACGCTCACCAAGTCTGCGATCGGAATATTAAACTTAGCACTATTGGACATTGTTGAGTTTTTGAGTATCAGGTATTTGGAGGCCATGGGTTTAGCATAATGTGAGTGGAGAATTTGTGCCCTCTCGTCCATAGTGTTAATCCAGAGTTCCGTGTCTAATACTGGCAATCTATTGTTAGGGTGTTTGGAAGGGTAGTCAATAGTTATTTTAATTATGGGGCGTATAATCATAGAGAGAAAGTAGGAGATCCTGTAGTAACTAGCAATATTGGCTCCGCATACAGGTCTTGGTGCTGGTCCTGTCATAGGGTCGTTAGTTGTCTTATGGTCTTTGCGTAATCCATGGTATGTCGTTGTTGGATGCTTCGAAATTATTGGCTGTGGGTCTACTTGATTTTAGGCTGTCATTCCACATCATCATGCGAACAATGAGGATCTTTTGTCTTTCCTCGAGTGACTGTGGTGTTGTTTCGCTCGTGCTGATGATGTGGGGTTGCATAGCCTTGATGTAGTTTGGCATAACAAAAATTTGTTAATATAGCTTTAAAGAATTAGCTTTTAATTAACTCCCTTTTCTTTAAATCCTTCAAATAATGACCTACACCCATCCCAATCCCTACCCTCTCCTACCACCAGATAAGGAAAGACATAAATACTACCATTTACTTGGACAGCCAGCTTCCTGATGATTTTTTACGAATGAAACAGTTCTAGTCCTGTAGAAGCTCTTCTATATTAAAACTATATATATATATATAAAATATATATATATATACACAGAACATACATATATATAATATATATATATATACATAAAACACATACATACATAAAATATATACACACATAAAACATACATACATATATATAAAATAACTTATATACACATATAAAATATATATATATACACATGATATACATATACATAAATATATATAATCAGGTTCAATAAAATGTGGTTTTGATGACTCCTAACCAGTAGAGGATCCGGTGGACCATCTACCATAGGGACGACAAACTATGGGTGGTTGTTGTTGTCCATTGGTCATTGGTATGGAGTGTAGGGACCTACAGGGGGGGGGCGTTGTGGGAGGCCGTAACCGGGGTTTATCCATATAACTTGAGGAAAGTTCCCGTCCTTAGGTGTCTGCAGGCACCGAATAAGTCGGCCCTTCTGTTTAATAGCTTGGTTCCGCCATGAAGAATCTCGAGTGTCTCACTAAGACAGAGATTGCAAATACCAGACCCGCCTCTGTCTGGGGGAACATTTCTAACCACGGACTAGACCAGAGAGTGCGGGGTCTTTTCAAGTTTGAGCTTCCAGATCAATTCAGAAAGGGCCGTACATTTCCTCTTATCTATTCTGTTAAAGGAGTGGCGATGGTTATACCACTGATCTTTGAAGCTCGTCGCTGTGGATCCTATGTAGTGGTGCTCCGAGTTAGGGGTTGTGACCTTGCACCTGTAGACTACGTTTTTTCGTGATGCATTCATTACTAAGGGGGCATAGTGGTGGATCTCTGCAATTACATGACTTCTTAAGTCCACCACATGTACCGCGTGGTTACCATCACTTGGGGTTGGCTGCGTAGCCTCCGCAATCAGCACAGAATCGTTGGGTTCCGATGTGCTAGTTGGGCATGTCCGGGTTCCGTTGCGTCCCACGTGCTGGTTCTGTTGGGTGGTTCCGGGGTTTACGGTGGTATTAGAGGCAGAGAGCCTATTTCTATTTATGCCAGCTATGTGTTGGGATACGGAGCGTGTGGTTGAGTAGGAAAGTTTCACCGTGTACCTGTTGAATATTTTATGGTACTTGTGGACCCTAGGGAAACATTTATCCAGTACTCTAAAGAATGTTCTAGCCAGGCTGGTACGTAGACCCACAGAGTACGGAGGGTTGTGCCATGTGACCTTCCTGGTCCTATTCTTGCGTGGTTGTTGGGTGTCTGCCGTGGACCATCGCGTGGCTGTGCACAGCTCAGGCCGAGCTCGGTTGGTGTCACTCAGGTGTGCGGAGCGGTCACTATCATGAGGGTTATATGGGCCCACCGTGGGGCTATAAACCTGCGAGGTGCGGCCTCCTTGCTCAGTTAGGGTTCGGCGGGTGGTGGTGCCGGTGCATGGGTGCCTATGCTCCGCAGCACAGTGGTCTTCAGCGTTGTAGGTATTATACCGGTGGGGTATGCGGGACCTTCTACCGGGGGTGGCGACGGATAGGGGTCTGGGAGTGTTACTACTGGTCACCGAGGTATTAGGTGGGCGACTCATGCCCCTGATGGTATTGGTCCGGGGTACCCTTGGGTCATCTCGATCATGTCACTTAGGGTTATAGCTGATCCTATGGCTGTGGGACGCCTTAGCTAGAGCTGAGTTATAGTAATCAGCATTACTATTGAAGATCTCTTCATTGGCCGACAAGTTAGAGATCCTGTCAGAGACACTCTTAACTACGGCCTTAACTATATATATATATATATATATATAGATATACGATATTAAACAAATGGAAACTATATTTATAAAACCATATTTATTTCATTATACATATTTCAGGGATACCATATTAAAATATGGCATGCCTTCGTCAGATAAAATACAATATATAAACAGTTTTATAAATAATTTTGACGTACCCTAATATAAGCGACCATTATTTTTGGAAGCTGTCTGGATAGTGATTTGTTTATAATTATTTAGTTATAGAGTTAAGCACAGTTAGAAAAAAGACGGAGAGAAAGAAAAAACGGAGATAAAGAAAAAACGGAGATTGAGGGGGAGAGGAAAAGAAGGAGAGAGAGAAAAAACAAAGACATATATAAATAGATAGGAGGAAGTGAAAAAGAAACAAGAAAGAAATAAGAGAGGCAAACGAAAGCAACAGGGAGATAATAATTCATCATACAGATAGAGAAACTCAAGAGAGAGGAAGTACTATATAGAGAGAGAAGGATAATAATTATTTAGTTATAGTGTTAAGCACAGTTAGAAAAAAGACGGAGAGAAAGAAAAAACGGAGATAGAGAAAAAACGGAGAGAGAGAGGGGAGAGGAAAAGAAGGAGAGAGAGAAAATATAAATAGATAGGAGGAAGTGAAAAAGAAACAAGAAAGAAATAAGAGAGACAAACGAAAGCAACAGAGAGATAATAATTCATCATACATATAGAGAAACTCAAGAGAGAGGAAGTACTATATATAGAGAGAAGGATACAGTTACAGCTTTACGTCATGTCATATCAAGTTGAATTATCAATTCATATGAAATGAATAATAAAAACGCAAATATCAATATTCATGAATGAGACATAGATATATAATTGTTTCTACTTTAGGCACAAGGCCAGCAATCCACCAGTGCATTACTGGTACTTTATTTTATCGACCCCGTAAGGATGAAAGGCAAAGTCAACCTCGGCGGGATTTGAACTCAGATCGTAAAGGGACGTAACTATGCTGGAAAGGATGGCGTCCGACCCTCTACCGATACTGCCAATCCATAGATATATAATATGAGAAAATAACATTGTTCAATAATGACCATATGTTTAGTTTAAAACTCTGAGGTCAATATACCAAAATCTGAGTTAAAACCTTCAAAAATTACCCTATTTATAAAAATACGGATACATATATGTGTATATATATATATACACGCATATGTACATTCTGAAAAAAGAAAAAAGAGAAAATTATGTCTAACTCTAGTCAATAATATAGACATACAAATGACTTCACCTGATCACTTCTATAATTTCTTGTGTTATAAAAATTTCACTGTATATATACATAAAATATACGATTAATATTCATGTCCTCACATACATGATTACCGTTCATGTATTTAATAATTATGCATATCTGTACCACACATCAACATATACACACAGAACCATACATATATATATATATATATATGTATAAAATATCTGCGTGAGTTTTCCAGCACCGTTACGCACATATACAGACATATGAACACATAAATAAACTCTATAAACCTTTTATATGCATGTTAATACACACAGATGGCCTTTGTATAGAGATAATCAAATATCAATATATTAACACAGAAATATCAAAGCATTAAAATACTTTTAACACACTAGAGAGTATCTCATGCCAAAACAATATGCTTCATATATTTATTATAGAAATCTATCCTACCTATATCTCAAACAGGGTAGACATATGAAAGTTATTAGAAGCTATCAGAGTCAAAAAACAAATAAAAAGCAAAAATTATTTAAAAGATTTAGAAGACCCAGTGATTCTACGGATGCCCTTATATTTAGTATAGAAATTTATCTTGCGTAAAATTTATTTAATACATTGGGAGCATATACATTTTAGAGTAGTTTATTATATCTTTGTTTATATTTAGGAAGAAGGTTTAAAAAGAAAAAGGTGAAGGAATCAAATGATTTATCGTCAGGTTTCATATATTAACTAAATTTCTTAATTAATTATACTACATTTTAAATTTATATTTATATTTAAACGTTGAGTTCAATCTATGTCTGCAGCAACTGAATAAATTGCTCCTTAAATTAAGGGAATTTTTGGACTTTAATATAAAGAATATTTCCTCCACACAGAGATCACATGTCTCTGATGAGGAATTAAAAGGAATCCCTTTTGAGACAATATTCCAAAACATCGAATACTTAACATTATCTCGTTTAAGGTGCCAGAGTAGGCTTGATAGCGAAGTGAGGATTTTTTGTTTGGATCTGTGAAAGAATTCTTATGATTATTGAAGCGAAGTTTAAATTCTGTCGAGGTGGAACCAACATAGTTGAAAGAATTTAAGTTAGTTTTAACATTACAATTGTACACTACATTTTTAGCTAAGCAATTGTTATTTAACGGACAGTTAGATTTATTTCTACAGTTACAGTTATTTAATTGAATATTGTTTGGGTTATTATTGGTATTTTGATTAGGTTTTAAATTCCTATTATTAATTCTGTTAATATTTTGTGCTAAACTTTTGGTGGACGAGTAAGTTAATTTTATAGTGTGTCTATTAAAAATTGATTGATATGTATGTGTTCTAGGGAAGCGTTTGTCAAGAACATTAAAGAATAGTTCGTATATCGTATATCTACTCCAAAAACTTGTCGAGTGCTTTATATCAGTTATAAAATATTTACTTGTTGTACCCCAACAATTTTAAATAAAACTTTTGCATATATATATATATATATATATATATATATAGTGAAAACTTGGACGGGAACAAAAAAGAGAGGCTACAAATAAAAGTTTATTAGGTTCACGCTCTTGATATATATATATATACTCTCTCTATATATATATCATGCTCTCTCTCTCTATATATATATATATATATATATATTCTCTCTCTCTCTCTCTCTCTCTCTCTATATATATATATATATATATATATATATATATATATATATAGAGAGAGAGAGAGAGAGAGAGAGAGAGAGAGATTACGACGTGCCTCTGCAGTTTCCGTCAACTATGTATTAAACTTATTTGTCTCTCACTCTTACCACTTTATAAACAATTCCACTTTTCCTGTTCCTTATAGACACCATGCTGTTTTGTTGAGGGAAAAAGACTTGACATTATAAATGCTATGCACGTTGTAATTGCAATAGAATACACGAAAGAAAATAATCGGTTCATGAGATTTGCAACGTCCAGTCATTTCCACATTAATTTCACGAGTAGGCTGCTTCTTTGGTCAAACAACTGGAACTCTCAATGTCGGAACCGACGTATTTCCAATATAGAATCTATGAAACTTACTTGGCTAAACTCATAATCTGTCTGTGCATCAATACGTGTAGGTGTGTATCTATATATATATATATATATACATCTATGTGTGCGTGTGTCTAGGGGGGTATGTGTATCTGTGTGCATACATCTATATGTGTGTGTCTATGGGTGTATGTGTATCTGTGTGCATACATCTATATGTGTGTGTCTATGGGTGTATGTGTATCTGTGTGCATACATCTATATGTGTGTGTGTCTATGTGTGTGCCTCTATATATGGCTGTGTGCCTCTATCTATGTGTGTGCGTGTGTGTGTTTGAGTGCATGGGTGTATGAACGTTGTAATTCTGTTTGATCAGATATAAACAGTAGGAATTGAATTGGTTTGCGTAAATTCATACACGCACACATATATGTTATGTGTGTTTGTGTGTGTGTATACATATTTATAATATATACATATGTATTCATGTATATATATATCTATGTATGCAGGCATATACAGTGGTTTATGGCGGCCTGTCTAGTTTTGTGTGCGCCTCTATTTGTGTTCACAAGGGCATCTTGGGGGATATGTGTACGAAAGTGTGTGCGTGTAAATCTATCTAGTATATATTTTCCTACGTACATATATATATATATACGTATGTGTGTATATATATATATATATATATATATATATATATATATATATATATATATATATATATATATATATATATATACATATATATACATATATATGTATATACTTATATATATATACATATACACATATATATATATACTATATATATATGTAAATATATATATATGTAAATATATATATATAAACACACACACACATATATATATATATATATGTGCATATATATATGAATATATATATGTGTGTGCATAGATATATAAATATGTATGTGTATATATATATATATATATATACAATATATATATATACATATATATGTATATATATGTGTGTATTTACACATATATATACATATATATGTATATATATATATATATGTGTGTATATATATATATATATATTGTATATATATATACACACATATATATACATATATATGTATATATATATACTCGTATATATATATATATATATACATATATATACATATATATATATATATATATATATATATATGTATGTATATAGATATATTGTGTGTGTATATATATATATATATATATATATATATATATATATATATATATAATATATATATATATATACATACATATATATATATATACACATATATATGTATATATATATGTATATATATATATATATTTATATATATATATATTATATATTTATATATATATAAGAGAGAGAAAGATATAGAGGAGACGAGATATCATAAATCTAGCGTTCGTTTATGGCGTATATTATCTATTAACTTGTTTGTTATATTTTTGTTTTGTTCGTGTCTTATTTTACTTTTAACATTAAAAAATATACTCTCAATATTCGGCGTATTGCATGCTGATATTTACAGACAGATTCACCACCCCAACTCAGCTCGCTTTCTCATTCTCTCCCTCTTTCTACTTATGTCTCTCTTTCTCTACCTCACTTCGTCAGACACGGAACACTGTTTGGCTCCAAATATTCATCTTACCTCTGGCAACGACATGTTATATATTACATGTCGAATTTGCCAGAATAACCAGTAAAAACATAATAAATAGCAACAAAAAAACAAAATGGAGAACTAGACTGTATTCATAATTCAAGATGTTCCATACTGGGTTTTATGCAGTATGCTGTATATTTATAATGATTTCTTCATTAAATGAGGACGATGATGATGATGACATTATCGCCATAATATTGGCAACGTATTTGTAATAACATATTATCGAGTGTCTCGTCTGCTTAGATTCATAGATTCACTAATGAAAAGGACTGCACTGCATAATTGGCTCTCTTATAGCTGGATCATCAAACGTTAGACCACTCACATACACCCCCCCCCCCTACACACACACACACACACACACACATACACATATATATATATTTGTGTGTATACATGTACATATATATATATATATATATATATATATATATATATATATATATATATATATATATATATATATGAGAAGAAGGAGTAAGCTTTTCTGACAATGGCTAAGAAACGAGAAATGGTGCCATTAGAATGTTCCACCTTGCTTGGTTGCTAAAGATCTAAAATTTCATAGCGAGGCTATAGAAATGTTTATTTACATGAACATTTTGTATATGATTTAATATACAACCCCAGTCACTTATCAATCATGCTATGTCAGAGGATCATTTCCTCTCGCATGATTTTGCCCTGTATGCAAATCAGCTTCGTAAACTTATGTTCATGAGCATAAAACCTATAAGCTTTTAGCTTATATTCGTCTCAGCATTCAAGAAGGCGTAAGGTTCTCTGACGGCGATTAAGAAACAAAAACCAAAAACGGAGCCATTAGAATATCCTCCCTTGCTTGGATTCAAAAGATCAGTGGTGAATCATCACCGCTTCTAAAATGTTATAACGCGGTTATGAAAATGTTTATATATATATATATATTTTTATACTTGTGGAGGGTCATGTTGCCAATATTGCCCATAAAAACTAGTTAGTTCATCAAACTTCTATCGTCACACATTAGTTACCTCTCGAATGTTTTAGTCTTTCTTTGTTTCTCCGTTTCTTTCTGCTCTTATTATGTTTCAACGCATGATTGTGCGTTTTTTTTTCTTAATGTAATGCTCTGGTGCGATATATTTTTGGATGAAATTTTCTGGTTAAGGTAGTTATATCTTATTTAATTCTGAGGATATCTCATATTGATCTGTCAATATTAAGGATGAAACGTATGCAAATTAAAATATGATATAGTTAACAATGTTTGTTTGTTTTTTTTCGATATATATATATATACATACATATATACATTCCTAGGCCGGATGGATGGCACAGGTAAAAGAGTAAAAGAGTAATATACCAACGGCTAGCGTGCAGGTGTGCGGGCTTGCTCGCTTCGAACTGGTTAGGCCTGGTCGTGATCAAGCTCAAATACAGTTTCGTCAATGGAAATAACACATCTTTGAAGAAGTCAATACTGACTTATTAGTTACCAGTTGTGCAATCAATTGAGACCAAAATACTTGAACACGCTTCGTCGAAACCGACGTAGGTCCAATGCATATAAACACACACATATATACCACACACACATTCATACATAAATAAAAGTTAGAAATAAAAATATCAAGCAAATAACACTACAAAGAAAAATTTTAAAAGGCTATTTTTCTAGGTGGATTGGCAGTATCGGTAGAGAGTCCGACACTATGCTTTGCAACATAGAGTTACGGCCTTTTAAGGTCTCAGTTAAAATCCCGCCGAGGGTAACTTTGCCTTTCATCGCTATGGGGTCGAAATAATAAAGTACCGGTAATGCACTGGGTAGTTGCTGGCCTTGTGCCAAAAGTAGAAACAATTATAATTATTAGAGCGGTGGATTGGCAGTATCGGTAGAGCGTCGGGCAGCATGCTTAGTGGAATTGAGTTACGGCCCTTTATGTTCTGAGTTCAAATATCGTCCAGGTTAGCTTTGCCTTTCACCCTTACGTGGTCGATAAAATAAAGTACCAGTAATGCAGTGGAGCCGATTTAATCGACTTTCCCTTTCCCCAAAAATTGTTGGCCTTGTGTCTAAATCAGAAACTATTATCATAATGATTTGCCCTTATCGAATCGAGAAAATTACGTACCAGTAACGCACTGGAGTCGATCTATGCCCCCCCCCCCCCTAAAGTATTGGCTTTTTGACTAAATCAGAAATATTATTTGTCATATGGAGGTGAATTGGCAGTAACGTTAGAGTTACGTCCTTTTACATTCTGAGCTCAAATCCCGCCGGAGTTAGCTTTGCTTTTCATCGTTACGGAGTCGATAAAATAAAGTACTAGTACGCACTACCGTCGATTTAATCAACTTTCGCCTCCCCCAAATGTTTGACTTTGTTCCTAAATCAGAAACCATTATGATTATTTGTCAAATTTATAATATTTGGCTAATTGTGTGGTACAATGTATATATTTTATTGAAAACGATAGGGTCAATTTCATCTATTAAATAGTCATATATTTAGGTTTGTAAAATGAGATTTTTTATTTCTCTAGCGATTCAATAGTTTTGAAAAAGATTTTAACCTGACATTTATTACTGACACCTTGTTTATGGTAATAAATTGTTGACTTTCAGTCAAGAAACTATGTAGAGATTTATTCCTGTACTTCTGCCAACGATGGGATGAATGCACAACACAGATTGACGCTTTACACACACACACACGCACACACAGAAGCACACACACACGCGCGCGCGCGCGCGCACACACACACGCACACATATGTATATATATATATATATATGTATGTGTGTGTGTGTACGTGTGTGTGTGCGTGTGTGTATGCGTGTGTGTGTGTGTGTGTGTAATTATGAGAGTAGGGAAATAAGCTGATCATGTGTGGTGCCAACACATATAAGAACAGATTTCAGGCTATGCGCTTCTGTTGTCATGTGACGTATTAAGCGTAAAAGTCACAGTCTGTGTTGTTAATCTATAGCATAAATCTACACATACAACATATGTATCTATGTATTTATATATGTGTGTGTATATGGTTAGATAGATAAAAAGATGATAGAAAGATAGAAAGATAGAGAAGCAGATAGAGAGACAGATAGATAGATAGATAGATAGATAGATATGTTTCTTTTATTTGCCACCAGGGCATCAAAATTGGGACAAGTACAATGGGGGGAGTTTACAAAACAAGGCGTCCTCAATAGGGAGGAGGCAATAACAATATATAAAAATAAAATAAAATATAACAAAAAATCAAATTTATAACAAAGTCCTCAATAGAGAGAATGCGCCTTGGGGGGGGTCGCACACACCCCCGAAAAGAAGTGTGCAACCCTTTTCCTCGGGAGCACAGAGAGGGGGTGCTCCCTTGGTCTTTCATCTTCCTCACCTATAGTCTGATGTAGAGTGAAGGCCCATTCACACCGGCCATTCTCGCCACTTTCATCCATCTTTCATAAAAACGGCTGGGGTGCAGCACCTCTCTCTCCATCCTGATCCTTCTTCCGAAATGATATCGGAAGAATCGGACCAGTTGTTGGCCAGAGAGAAAGGTGTCTGACCTCAGTCCTTTCAGACACGTCCACCATACAACCTCTTTCGCCATGGCTATTACGCACAGAAACACCGCCTCTTCTTCGTTTTTGAAGAGGGGAGGCGGCTTGATCGTTACAATAGACTCGGTGGTAAACCGGATCGGTCCCACCCTTGACAGCAGTTGTTCGACATAGCCCCACAAATCGGCAATGCCCGAGCAGTGTACCAATGCGTGTGCAACGGTTTCCTCGTCGCACACGCATCTGGGACAGATCTTTTTCGAGGGGTCCCTACCCGGGCGCCCGTGTCTGTAGAGCCTTTCTCGAACGGGCAGAGCCCTTCTGTAGCATTGCCAGGCCAGGGACCTCTGGAAGTTGTCCATGGGTCCCGGGCTGAATGTCCTACCGAACAGGTTAGCCAGTTCGTCTTCCTCCATGCCTAGGGCTTCTCCGAGGGCGTCGTCGCACCTGCTAACCACCAGCCCTCTATAGAATGACGAGGTGGATTCTCCACTGACAGCCGGGTCCGCCTGCCAGAGAGCCGTGAGCGCCTGGGCACACTCGGTGTGCCAGGCGCCCAGTTTTCTCGGTCTTTGCTTGACCCAGGATTGCAGCTCGGTGAGTGAGACGAGTCTGGGAAAGGCTCGTCTCACAAACGGGGCCCACACCGGTTGACCGGAGAGGAATACCTGAAGGTGCCGTAGCCTTAATGCGTGTTTACGTATCATTAGCCACGGCATCCCCAGCCCTCCTTTCGAAGGGTGTTGACAGCAGATGGATCTCCTCACCATAGGAGCCCGCTTCTTCCAAAGGAATTGGAAGAGTGCGCGCTCCATTTTGGCGAGCGTTTCCCTTGGGCAAGGCACAACGGTCAGACGGTAGTAGATGACGGACGCTATATAAGTGTTCGCCACCTCCGCCCGACCTTTCAGGGACAGTTTGCACTCGGCCCACTTCTGGGTCAGTGCAAACACCCTGTTCGTTACCTCACCCCAGTTCTTCTCCACCTGGAGGTCTGGTCCGAACCAGACCCCGAGCAACTTCACCGGGCCCTCCGTCCAGCGCCCGACGACGCCATCGGAGTGCATCGATCTGCCCCTCCACGTGCCGAGTTGCAGACCGATCGACTTGTCCCGGTTCAGCTTAGCCCCTGTAAACCTTTCGTACTCCTCCAGTAAGGTGCCGATCGCCCCGATTTCCGAGGCCGTCGACACCATTACTGTTACGTCATCGGCGTAGGCTGACACCGCTTTCCGCAATCCCGGTTCCAACGGGATGCCCTGCAACAACTTCAAATTCCGCAGCAGTGGCTCTAGCGTCATTACATACAGAAGGGAGGAGAGAGGGCACCCCTGTCGGATGGACCGCGCGATTTCGAACGGCTCCGAGAGGTAGCCGTTCACCTTGACCCTAGAGCAGATGCGGCTGCTGTGCATGGCATTGATCCAGCCCCTGAAAACGGGTCCGAAGCCTGCCGCCGCTAGCACCGCATCCAGGTAACCATGGTCGACCCTATCGAATGCCTTAGATTGATCCAAGTTGATCAGGGCCCCACCAAAGCCGGGTTCGTTCCCAACCCTCTCTATGATGTATCGCATGAGGTGGAGGTTGTCGTGGATGGACCTGGACGGGATAGCACATGTCTGCGCATCTCCCACTAGGTTGCTCACGACAAGCGCCAACCCCTTTGCTAGCACCTTGGCCAAATAGATAGATAGATAGATAGATATATTTCTTTATTAGCCACAGGGGCACAAAAGAAGGGGACAAATACAAAGGGGGAAGTTTACATACAATAAAAACGTGTAAAATGTTATCACAGATGGAATTTAAAAGTTAGTCGATTTTCCCCAATAGAGGGAGACAGTTTATATGGGTAACACATACCCCCGAAAAAAATGTGCAACCCTCATCTCCAGGAGTACGAAGAGCTTGTACTCCTTTCCTCTCCTCCTCCTTTTCCTCAATCTACAGGCTGATATAGAGAGAAGGCCCATTCACTCGGGCCATTCTCGCCACTTTCACCCACCTTTCATAAAACTTGCTGGGGTACAGCACCTCTCTCTCCATCCTGATTCTTCTTCCAAAGTGGTATTTGAAAAAAAGAATCAGTTGTTGGCCGGAGAGAAAGGTGTCTGACCTCAGCCCTTTCAACCTTGTCCACCATACAACCTCTTTCGCCATAGCTATCACACAAAGGAAAACCGCCTCTCCTTCGTTTTTGAAGGAGGGTGGCGGTTTGATCATGACAATGGACTCGGTGGTCAACTGGATTGGTCCCACCCGCGACAATAGTCGTTCTACATATCCCCACAGGTCAGTGACGCCCGGGCAGTGTATGAATGCGTGCGCGACGGTTTCTTCGTCTCGCACGCACCTCGGACAGATCTTTTTTGCAGGGTCCCTGCCCGGGCGCCCATGTCTGTAGAGTTTGTCTCGAACTGGTAGAGCTCTTCGGTAGCACTGCCAGGCCAGGGACTTTTGGAAGTTGTCCATCGGTCCCGGGCGGAAGGTCCTACCGAACAGACTGGCCAGTTCATCTTCCTCCACGCCTAGAGTTTCACCGAGCGCGTCGTCGCACTTGCTGCGGACCAACCCTCTATAGAATGACGAAGTGGAGTCTCCACTGATCGCCGGGTCCGCCTGCCAGAGGGCTGTGAGCGCCTGAGCACATTCGATGTGCCAGTCGCCCATTTTCCTCGGTCTCTGCTTGACCCAGGACTGCAGCTCGGTCAGTGAGACGAGTCGTGGGAAGGCTCGCCTCACGAACGGGGCCCACACCGGTTGTCCGGTGAGGAATACGTAGAGATGCCGCAGCCTGAGCGCGTGTTTGCGCATCGTCAACCACGGCATCCCCAGCCCTCCGTTAGAAGGGTGTTGGCAGCAGATGGATCTTCTTACCAAAGGAGCCCGCCTCTTCCAAAGGAATCGGAAGAGGGCGCGCTCCATTTTGGTGAGCGTTTTGGCTGGACAAGGCACGACGGTCAAGCGGTAGTAGATGGCGGACGCTATAAAAGTGTTCGCCACCTCCGCTCGACCTTTCAAGGATAGTTTGCACTCGGCCCACTTCTGGGTGAGTGCAAACACCTTGGCCGTCACTTCGTTCCAGTTCTTCTCCACCTGGAGGTCCGGACCAAACCAGACCCCGAGCAGCTTTACCGGTCCTTCCGTCCAGCGTCCGACGACGCCATCGGAAGGCATCGGTCTGCCTCTCCACGATCCGAGTTGCAAACCGATGGACTTGTCCCGGTTCAGCTTCGCTCCTGTGAGACTTTCGTATTCCTTTAGTAAGGTGCCGACTTTCTCGATTTGCGAGGCGCTCGACACCATTACTGTCACGTCGTCGGCGTAGGCCGACGCCGCTTTCCGCAGTCCCGGTTCCAGAGGGATGCCCTGCAATAGCTCCAGCTTCCGCAGTAGTGGCTCGAGAGTCAGTACGTACAGAAGGGAGGAGAGAGGGCATCCCTGTCGAATGGATCGCGTAATATGGAACGGCTCCGAGAGGTAACCGTTCACCTTGACCCTTGAGCAGATGTTGCTGTTGTGCATTGCAGCAATCCAGCCCCTGAACACGGGTCCGAAGCCTGCCGCCTCGAGCACCGCATCCAGGTAACGATGGTCAACCCTATCGAAAGCCTTAGACTGATCCAAGTTGATCAGGGCCCCACCGAAGCCGGGTTTACACCCTACCCTCTCTATGATGTATCGCATGAGGTGGAGGTTGTCGTGTATGGACCTGGTCGGGATCGCGCATGTCTGCGCTTCTCCCACCAGGTTCTCGACGACAAGCGCCAGCCTCTTTG
Source organism: Eledone cirrhosa (assembly GCA_964016885.1). Lineage (NCBI taxonomy): Eukaryota > Metazoa > Mollusca > Cephalopoda > Octopoda > Eledonidae > Eledone > Eledone cirrhosa. The sequence continues at coordinate 61,100,768 of OZ024741.1, forward strand.
CCAACACCTTGGCCAAAATCTGTAACTCTGTGTTTAGCAGAGTTATGGGCCGGAAGTTGCCTATGTCATCCCCCTTATTCTCGTCCTTCCTGATTAGTGTGACCACGCTCCCGGTTACAGAACTGGGAATTCTCCCGTTCTGTTGCCAGTTGCAGTAGACCGCTTCCAGGAGACCGGAGAATAAGTCCGGCATTGCTACGTAAAATTCGTAGGGTAGACCGTCGAGACCTGGAGATTTGCGTTTGCCGCATTGGCTCAGCGCGTCCCCTATCTCAGTGGCTGAAATCGGCTTTTCGCAGAACTTCGCTGTCCGAGAGTCGCGGTAGGCCGTCGAGGTATGGACCGAAATCCATAGCCTCTCCCGGCGCGCCGCTCCCCCCGAACAGCCGAGCAAAGTGCCGCTGAAAAGCCGCACACATCTGCTTCGGCTCACGTATCACGCGTCCGTTTTGGTCCTTCAAAGACCGAATCGTGGACTTGTTGCCACTTTTTGCCTCCGTCACTCGGGCCCAGCTAACAGCTTTGGCTCCCTCGTTTCCCAGAGCACGTATTTTGCTTCTGACAACGCAGCCCTCGTGCTTCGCGTCGAAGAACTGGTCCAAGGCCGTTCTCGTTGCTAGCACGCTGGCTACGTTGCCACTTCTAATAGCCTCTTCTACTTTATCTACCAGTTCCTTCTCGGTTCTATTTCTATCTAACGGTAATTCTTTACTAAAAACTATCGAGTCTAATCTAACTGCCCTCTTGAGAGAGTACCACCATCTGTTGTTGACAATGGCCCCTGTCAAGTGCTGTTTAACTAAAGTGCTAATCCGTCTACTGTAGGCTTTGCTTGTCGGTAACGACAAGTTCAGCTTCCAGTAGCCGGGTCCTTGTCTATGGGTTCTATCAAGGTTGGCCATGCAGGTCACTAGTTTGTGATCTGAATAGGCAACCATGAACATTTGTGGACAGCTTAACATGTCCCTATCCTTATTTCTAACTAGAACCCTATCTAGGTACGATCTAGATGTTCCGCTACGATTACTCCACGTCCACAGTGGCGCAGTCGGAAAATCTAGTCGATAACTATCGGCCAGGTCAAATCGGTCGATTAACTGTTTGAGGCTGTTACACCCCCCTTTATCGGGACATGCTCCCACATAGTCCCAACGTGCATCTAGGATTCCATTCCAGTCCCCCACTAAAAGCAAGGAGCGGGACGTTCCCAGAAAAGTCTCTAGACGTTTGAAGAAGTCTGGCCGCGGTGTCCCGGATGGGGCATATGCGGCCACCAGCCTGAACGCTCCACCTTCACTACCGTCAACGTCTAGGACCACCAGTCGACCCTCCGGGTCCAGATGAACCGTCTGTGTTACGAGGCCCAGGTGTTTCCGCAGCAAAACGGCAACTCCGCCCCCACCCCCCGGTTGACAGAGAGATGCGTAGATCTCAAAGTCATCGAAGATGGGGGCCAGCTGTCGCTCGCCGTGGATCCTGGACTCGCAAATGGCTACCACATCCAAACTGTGCGACCTGAGGTCGTTTAAGAGTTTGCCCTGTTTCCAGGGCATCCCCAGGCCGCGTACGTTCACACATCCAACTCTTATATTGGCCATGTTGGTGCTGAAAAGTTAAAAGAGGAAAAGAGATCACTCACCCTTCGCCTCCTGGGGACCAGGCCGCACGATTTCCATGGGGGTGTTGGAGGGGTTGTCTGGATGGGTGGTGGTTTCCGGCGGGGTGGGGACGCAGATGTTTGGTGGGGTGGGATCTGGTGGGATGGGGGTGTCTGGGGTGGGGAGGCATTTGAGAAGGACGCGGTTGAGTGGTTTCACGCAGGAATTCCCCACATCCTTCTCAAATGTTTCTTTTAGGGACCTATAAGTTTGTATAGGGACCCTAATCAGTTTTAGGTTCATTTTTTTGCTATTTTTTATAGAGTGGGCGAAAGTTTTCCCTTCGGTGAAAACCGAAGGGTCGTTCGTAATGGTCTCCATTAGTGTTTTGTTTTCAGTGTTTATGTAAGTGTAAGTGTAATTTTCTTGTGTTGTGTTTGTTTTTGTCTGTAGTTCTTGTGTGTGCTTTCGTTTTGTTGTAGGTATTTTGTTTTCAGGAGGTGGAGGTTTTGTTTGTGATATTTTTGTTGTTTGTGTTGGTGGTTGTATGTTTGTGGTAGTGTTTGCTGGTTTTTTGCTTTTGTGATGTCTTTTCTTTCTTTTCGAGCGATGGGGTTCTCCCTCGTCTTCACTGGGTGATGGCGAGATAGCCTCATCTGTTGTATCGTCTGTGTGATTGGGGAGGGGTATGTCTTGGGGAGCTGTTGTGTCTGTATGTGATTTTGCAGTGGTTTTAGGTGGAGTGAGGTTGGGTGGGACTGTGTTTGTTGTGGTTATTTTTGTGTGTTGGTGTTGTTGTTGTAGTTGTGGTGTTGGTGGTTGTGTTGTTTTGATGGGTGTTGGCAGAAGAGCCTTTTTTTGGTTCATTAGTTTAGGACAGGAAGCCCTCAGGTGACCCCTGCTAAAGAAATGGTAACATGAAGGCCGCCTACCCTCAACCGAAAGGTTTATGTAGGTAAGTCCGTCCAGGAGTACACGCTGTGGGATCATAGCTATTCGCTCTGGGCTCATTTGCACCAGAACTTCAATGCTAGTCCCATTGAATACATCTCTAGGGGACTTGCCTACTGACAGTATTCTGTCTTCATCAAAATTGATGAAGCCGCACAGTATCCACCATATGTTCACCTTTGGTGTGACACTTGTGATTCTGATCTTTTGTGTCCTTTTTCCCATGTATGTAGGGAAAAAGGTGTACAGGTTGGATACAATTGGCGACACAGAGTAATTTTGGGCCTTCAATTGATCCTTCATCAGTACCGAAATACTCCCAAAAAGTTTGCTTCTTTGAATGAATGCAATATCATTCATTGAATCTTTGAAAACCAGTTCAATATCTTTCTGTGACAATTGGACTGGTTTTCGGGTAGAATTGGAAACTGTCCTAAAAACTATCGTTTTGAGAGCAGTTTCCTTGCGAATTTCTACCGGAGAATTGATGCTGAAAGCACCATTTTTTTCGAAGGTGACATATCTCTTAGCGTCCTTTAAAAGGTGTTCACCATTTGTTATGTCGAGATATATCAATTGTTCTTTCTTTTGAACTTTCTCCGCAAAGGAGATTTTTGGTTTCTTTGTGGAATCCGTATTGGTGGTGTTGTCATTATTGTTGTTATTCTTGTTGATATTCTTGTTGTCACCGATGTTGGTATCATCCGTATTTTCCTTGGTGTTGTTGTTGTCTTTGATGCTGGTGTTATTGGCGTTGTCTTTATTTTTTTCTTTGTTGTTGTTATCATTGTTGCTTTTATCATCATTATTGGTTTTGCTGTTATTTTTGTTGTCATTGAGCTGTTTGGTGTCATTTGTGTTGTTTGGATGTGAATTCGTTTTTTTATTTTCATTTTGTCTTTCCATCTCTATAGTATCTAGTGAAGAAGACGTTGTTGACTGCGAGCTTTGTAGTCTTACCGCCTCTCCACCACCATTATCGTTGGACGCAGCGTTCATAACGTAATCAAAATTTTACAATATTTTTTCCAAGATTCGATGGAGAAAAATTTTTTAAATGGATATTCCGCCCCTGAAGGGGCGAAAATGAGTTGACCCACCACCTGAAGGTCCAGACGGGTGGTCAAGTTACACAATGATATAAAATTGAACTAAAAACTCACGTTTTTTCCTTACATAAATTAACGGAAACTTCTCCGCGAAGTGACACACGACTGATAGAGAGATAGATAGATAGATAGATAGATAGATAGATAGATAGATAGATAGATAGATAGATAGATAGATTTCTTTATTAGCCACAAGGGCGCAACAAGAAAGGGGACAATACAAAGACATGCCGGGGATAGATAGATAGATAGATAGATAGATAGATAGATAGATAGATAGATAGATAGATAGATAGATAGATAGATAGATAGATAGATAGATAGATAAACAGATACATATATAGATAGATAGATAGGTAGGTAGATAGATATCTTTCTTTATTTTCCACAGGAGTGTACAAAAATGGGACATTACAAGACGGGGGTTTTACATAAAAATCATATAACTTTAACATTAATAAATAACAATAAACTATATATAATAAAATTACAATTGAAAAACCCAGTAGGGGGGAACGTTACTGCAGGGTTGTTTTACACCCCGTGGATAGAACAACCCTCAACACCAGGAACTCGTTTTGTAGGTGTTCCTGTCTTCCCTCTGTTTATCTTCCTCAAACTACAGGTTTATATACAGAGAAGGCCCATCCACTCGGGCCATTTTCGCCACATTTACCCACCTTTCAGCGAATTTACTGGGGTGTAGCACCTCTCTCTCCACTCTCACCTTCCTTCTGAAGTGGTACTTAAAGAAGGGGATAAGTTGTTGTCCGGAGAGAAAGGTGTTTGCCCTCAGTCCTTTTCACCTCGTCCACCATATTACCTCGATAAGTAGATAAATAGATAGATAGATTTCTTTATTTACCATAAAGGCATAAAAAGAAGGGACAAATACAAAGGGGGAGTTTACATATAATCGAGTAAAAAGGGTGTAACATGAAAATAATCGAAAATAACCTCAAAAGGGAGGGGACGTGATGGGGGTTGCACACACCCCCGAAAAAGTGTGCAATCCTTTGCCCGGGTAGCACATGGAGAAGGTGCTCCCCTCTCCTTTACTTCTTTACCTACAGGATGGTATACAGAGAAGGCCCATTTACACGAGCCATTCTCGCCACTATCACCCACCTTTCATAAAACTGCCTGTGGCCAAGCACCTCTCTCTCCATTCTTATCCTTCTTCCGAAGTGATATCGGAAGAAGTAGACCAGACTATGGCCAGAGAGGAAGTTGCCTGACCTCAGACCTTTCAATCGTGTCCACCAAACAACCTCTTTCAACATGGCTATTACGCACAGAAAAACCGCCTTTGCTTCCTTTGTGAAGAGAGGAGGCGGTTTGATTGTCATCACGGACTCGGCGGTCAATTTAATCGGCGCCACCCGCGACAGCAGTTGTTCGGCGTAGCCCCACAGATCAGCCACGCCCGGACATTGCACCAATGCGTGCGCAACGGTTTCTTCGTGACGCACGCATCTAGGGCAAATCTTTTTTGAGGGATCCCTGCCCGGGCGCCCGTGTCTGTAGAGCCTCTCTCGAACGGGTAGAGCCCCCCGGTAGCACTGCCAGGCCAGTGACTTCTGGAAGTTGTCCATTGGTCCTGGGCCGAAAGTCCTACCGAACAGGCTGGCCAGTTCGTCTTCTTCCATGTCCAGCGACTCTCCAAGGGTGTCATCGCCCCTGCTAGCCACCAGCCCTCTATAGAATGCTGAGGTGGATTCTCCACCGATGGCCCGGCCCGCTTGCCAGAGAGCCCTGAGCGCCTGAGCACACTCAGTGTGCCAGTCTCCCAGTTTTCCGGATCTTTGCTTGACCCAGGACTGTAGCTCGGTGAGCGAGACGAGTCTCGGAAAGGCTCGTTTCACGAACGGAGCCCACACCGGTTGACCAGTGAGGAATACCTGTAGGTGCCGTAGCCTTACGCATTATCAACCACGGCATCCCCAGCCCTCCTTTCGAAGGTTGTTGGCAGCAGATGGATCTTCTCACCATAGGAGGACGCTTCTTCCAAAGAAATTGGAAGAGCATGCGTTCCATGGTGGTGAGTGTTTCCTTAGGGCAAGGCACGACAGTCAGGCGGTAGTAAGTGACGGACGCTATGTAAATGTTCGCCACCTCCGCCCGGCCTTTTAGGGACAGCTTACACTTGGCCCATTTCTGGGTTAGTGCAAACACCTTGTTCGTAACCTCGTTCCAGTTCTTTTCCACCTGGAGGTTCGGTCCAAACCAGACCCCAAGCAACTTTACCGGGCCCTCCGTCCAGTGTCCGACGACACCGTCAGGAGGCATCGGTCTGCCTCTCCACGTTCCGAGTTGCAGCCCGATGGATTTTTCCCGGTTCAGTTTCGCTCCTGACAACCTTTCGTACTCCTCCAGTAAGGTACCGATCGCCTCGATCTCCGAGTCGGTCGATACCATTACTGTTACGTCATCGGCGTAGGCCGACACCGCTTTGCTCAATCGTGGTTCCAGGGGGATACCCTGCAACAACTCCAACTTCCTCAGTAAAGGCTCGAGAGTCAATACGTACAGAAGGGAGGAGAGAGGGCACCCCTGTCGAATGGATCGTGTGATTTCGAACGGCTTCGAAAGGTAGCCGTTCACCTTGATCCTAGAACAGATGTGGTTGCTATGTAGGGCAGTGATCCAGCCTCTGAAAACAGGACCGAACCCAGCCGCCGCTAGCACCGCATCCAGGTAACCATGGTCGACCCTATCGAAGGCCTTAGACTGATCTAAGTTGATCAGGGCCCCACCGAAGCCGGGTTTGTTGCCAACCCTCTCTATGATGTATCGCATGAGGTGGAGGTTATCGTGAATGGACCTGGATGGGATAGCACATGTCTGCGCATCTCCCACCAGGCCTCCCACGACAAGCACCAACCTCTTTGCTAACACCTTGGCCAAAATCTTTAACTCTGTGTTTAGCAGGGTTATGGGCCGAAAATTATTTATATTATCCCCCTTGTTCTCGTCCTTCCTCACCAGCGTGACTACGCCCTTGGCTACAGAACAAGGAATTCTCCCGTTCTGCTGCCAATTGCAGTAGACCGCTTCGAGGAGTTCGGAGAAGAAGACCGGCTTTGCTAAATAAAGTTCGTAAGGTATACCATCGAGACCTGGAGATTTGCGTCTGCTGCATTGGCTCAGCGCATCTCCGATCTCATCAGCCGAGATTGGTCCCTCGCAGGACTCTGCCTCTTCGTTCGAGAGACGCGGCAGGTCGTCGAGGTATGGACCGAAATCCACGCCCCCGCCTGGACCCTCGCCTCCCCCGAACAATCGGGCAAAGTGCCTTTGAAAGGCCTCGCACATCTGCTTAGGCTCCCGGATCACCCGTCCATCTTCGTCTTGCAACGACCGGATGGTGGATCGATTTCCACTCTTAGCTTCTGTCACGCGGGCCCATCCAACGGCTTTGGCCCCCTCATTACCTAGAGCACGTATTTTACTTCGAATGACGCAGCCTTCGTGCTTTGCATCGAAAAACTGGTTCAAGGCCGTCCTCGATGCCAGCACTCTGGCCACATCTTCGCTCTTGATTGCCTCTTCCAATTTACCTGTTAATTCTTTCTCGTTTCTATTCCTATCGGCAGCTAACATCTTGCTATAACTTATTGATTCTGTTCTAATCTCTCTTTTGAGAGATGCCCACCATCGGTTGTTGACGATTGCACCCGTCAACCTCTCCTTAACTAATCTGCTAATCCGGTTTCTGTAAGTCTCTTTTGCCGGTAAAGACAAATTAAGTTTCCAGTAACCGGGACCCTGTCTATGTGTTTTCTCGAGATTGACCACGCAGGTCACTAATTTGTGATCCGTGTAGCCAACCGTGCGCATTTCTGGACAGCTTAATATGTCCCTATCCTTACTTCTAACTAAGAATCTATCTAAGTACGATCTAGATTGACCACTGTGGTTTCTCCAAGTCCAGGTAGGCACAGTTGGAAAATCTAGTCGATATCTATCGACCAAGTTAAAACGGTCGAGTAACCCCTTGAGGCTGTTACACCCCCCTCTATTAGGACATGCTCCTGCATAGTCCCAACGTGCATCCAGGATGTCATTCCAATCCCCCGCTAGAAGCAGGGAACGCGACGTTCCCAGAAAAGTCTCCAAACGCTGGAAGAAGTCGGGCCGTTCAGCTCCGAAAGGGGAGTAGACGGCGACCAGTCTCAAGGCCGCACTTTCACTACTGCCAACGTCTAGCACCAACAAACGACCCTCCGGGTCCGAGTGCACAACCTGTACGGCAAGACCCAGGTGTTTTTGCAGCAGTACGACAACCCCACCCCCACCTCCAGGTTGACAGAGAGATGCATGCACCTCAAAGTCATCGAAGGTGGGGGCCAGCTGCCGCACGACGCTGATTCGAGTCTCACAGATAACCATTACATTTATACTACATGACCTGAGGTCATTTAGAAGCTTTGCTTGCTTCCAAGTTGAGCCCAGGCCACGTGCATTCAAACATCCTACTCTTAACACATCCATGTGGGCGGCAGAGCCAAAGGAGAGTGTAGAGACCTACCTTTCCGCTTCCCGGGGTTCGGGTTGCACGACTTCCATGGGGTCGGGGGTGTTGGGTGAAGGGGTGTCTTGTGGTGGTGTGGGGTCGTCAGTGTGTGGTGGGGTTGGGGTGTTTGGAGTTGTGTTGGGGAGGGGAAGGGGAGGGGGAAAGCTTTTTAGTAGGACGCGGTTTATGGGTTTGACAGAGGGTGGTCCTACGTCCTCCTTAAAATCCTTTTTTAGTTTTTGGTAGAGGTTCATTGGGATCTTTATTAGTTTTAAATGTGGGTAGTTTTCTGACGAAACAAAGTTTACACCTTCGGTTTGTACCGAAGGATTATTGTATATGAGTTCATTTAATTTATTATTGTTTCTGTTGATGTAAGTATAGTGTAATGTCTTTTTTTCCGATGGTGTGAGTGTTTCGAAGAGGGGAGGGGCAGGTTTGGTTTTGTTTGTTGCTGGAGGGGTGTTTTCTGTTTTGTTGGATTGTGTTGAGATTTGGGTGGGGGTTGTTTGTCCTTGTGTGTTTTGCACATGTTTTCTTTTTTTCCTTTTAATCTGTCTGAAGGACTCCGTTTCTTCCTCCGAATTAGTTGGGTTATCTTCAGTGTTGGAGGGAAGAGGTATGTTTGCTGGTAATGTTTCCGTGTTGGTTTTCTTTGTGGGGGAGATGGATGTCACTATGTTAGACTGTGTTGTGTGTTGTGTCTGCGGTGGTTGTGTTGTTTTATTGAGTGAGAGGTTGGGTGGGCCTGTATTTTGTTTTGGGGTAATGTGTTGTGACTGTTTGTGTTGTGGTGGTGTTGTGGTTTTACTGAGGGACGGGTTGGGTGGGACTGAGTTTTGTTGTTTGTTTATCTGTTGTGGTGGTGGAGCTGGTGGTGGTAGCAGGGTTTTCTTTTTGTTGAGTTGGGGACAAGCGGCCTTCAGGTGCCCTCTGCCTGCACAGATATGGCAGGACGGCCTTCTCCCCTCCACGCTAATGTTTATATACCCGTGGTCCTCTAATAGGATTCTGTCGGGTATTTGGGCGATGCGTTCAGGCTTCATTTGTACTACTAGCTCTATACCTGTTCCACTGAACGCATTGCCTGTGGTTTTCCCAATGGAAATCACGTTGTCATTCACTGGATCGATGAAGCCAGCTATGAGCCAGCAGTAGTCCACATCTGGCATCATTGCATCCAGCCATATGCGTTGAGTTCTTTTCCCCATATAAGATGGATAAAAGGTGAAATTTTTCGAACGAATCGGTGACAAAGCACATTTTTTTGCCGCCGATTCGTTCTTCATGATAATTGCTAGGCTTCCATACAGTCTGTCTTTTCTTATGAAAGTGGTTTCATTAAGTACTTCTGTGAGTACTGTTTTGATATCTGCTTGAGAAGGCTGTTCAGGTTTTTTTGTACTGTTGTTGATGGTCCGAAACTTGACCGTTCGGCTTTCAATGTCTTTCGTGAATTCTTGAGGCATTTTTACCGATAAAATACCATTCTCTCCTTCACTTATGTATTGTTTGGCGTCCGTGATCCTTCGTACCACATCTGAAATGTTTTCCGCTATATAAGTCAAAGATTTCTTTGTTTTCTGTGCAAATGAAATCTTGTCGTCTGCTTTGTTTTCTGATATGGTGTTATTTTCAACTGTTATTTTTGTGTTTGTTGTGTCTTTGTTTGTGTTATTAGTATTGTCATGCAATTTTTCAAATTTTTTTTTTTCGTTGTTGGAATCCAAGTCCAGATTTGTGTTTTCGTCATTTAATTTTTTCTCCGCAGATTCGTCTGTTTTTATTTTAATTTTTCCTTCCTTCTCTATGACGTTAGTTGGGAAGGAAGGGAGGACTAAGGCGTGCGAGCTTACAACTCTTACCGCTGTCCCCCCACCACTATTTTCGTTCGCTGCGTTTAACATTTCTGTTAGACGATTGAAATTTTTTACACAAAATTTTTTAAAACAGGTTTTTCACCTCTAGGAGGGGTAAAGATGAGCTGACCCACCGCCTGACAGTTCAGACGGAGGGTCAAGCTACACAATTGTATCAAAATTAAGTTTGAACTCACAAAATTTCCTCAATAAATTTGAACAAAACTTCTGTGCGAAGTGAATGACATCCACACTGTAGAACAGACGACAGCTAGATGAGTAGATAAATAGATAGATAGATAGATAGATAGATAGATAGATAATGTAATGCAATAGAAAGTGTAAGATTTTTCATGTTGAACAGCTTGACTCGAGGTTCGATCTTTGTTGAGATCTTCATCAGTAATGGATTTCATCTTTTACAATCCACGAAGAAATAGACAACCAAATGCTTTGTATACCTAACAAATATTATAGAACTAGAGGACTGAGCCTTCCTATTTGCATAATATTAGTGATTACCATGGTAGTTAATTAAATTATATATCATATTGTGCATATTTTTTCGTGAATTGTGAAAGATGTAGTTAGTTTCTGGTGATGTCAATGAAAAGCAAAACTCGAATCAATATACGGAGAAATATGTACATAAAACATGTTTGCATAATTAAATATACAGGGTGGCCCAAACGTCACGCAGCGGTTTTAGTTTTTATCAACTTCCTTAATTGTACAGATTGATGTATGACATTTTGATACAACTTAAAGGACATAATGGAAATTATTTTGCACTCGTCTATCCTCGTCACACCTCTACATTACTAAATATTATAAAATAAAAAATAAAATAAAAAGTTGCGTCCCCTGTGTGACTTTTGGGTCACCCTGTATAAATGCTTTTGAGTCTTGTCTGCTGCGCGCAGCCCCAACACGACTATACCCTAGGTCCAGAGCCCAACACCCTGACCCTTCCCCTCCCATTCTTCTGTGGCCCTATCACTTCTTTTCTGTTTTTAAATATTGATAAAATTTCTAGTTATGATGTGTAGGGTACCTTAATAATCTGTCTGTATGGTTGTTTTTCTGAATTAGAGCCCTTCCTTCTCCCTTTCAAAAAGCATATGAAACAATGTGTGTTTAAATACATATTTCTCGCAGCTTCTGTTAAAAACCTGTTCTGTTTTTACAGATATGAATTTATAGTATACTTCACTGTTTAGTGCAAAATTCAATATATATA
>OZ024741.1:61114540-61127040 GCA_964016885.1 Eledone cirrhosa
TTTTATCGAGAATCTAATTGTAATACGTGACGTATTCTATTCTATAGCGATTAGGTCTTCAAAATGTTTATTATAAACATACAGAATATTTTCGAATATTCTATGTCTATATTCACATATATATCGCTATTTCAGAGCATTTATTCCAATTTCTAATTTCTGCCGGACCGGCAACCGCTCTTTCAAACCAGTTCCTGTACACAGCTAAGTATTCTATAAGTCTCTAGCTGTGTCATTCTCGATAAAAGCACTGGATATGTAGTCCTGATGATTTCTAACAAGAATGAAACGCGTAGATTACTTCCCTTGCTTTTATCGAGAATCTAATTGTAATACGTGACGTATTCTATTCTATAGCGATTAGGTCTTCAAAATGTTTATTATAAACATACAGAATATTTTCGAATATTCTATGTCTATATTCACATATATATCGCTATTTCAGAGCATTTATTCCAATTTCTAATTTCTGCCGGACCGGCAACCGCTCTTTCAAACCAGTTCCTGTACACAGCTAAGTATTCTATAAGTCTCTAGCTGTGTCATTCTCGATAAAAGCACTGGATATGTAGTCCTGATGATTTCTAACAAGAATGAAACGCGTAGATTACTTCCCTTGCTTTTATCGAGAATCTAATTGTAATACGTGACGTATTCTATTCTATAGCGATTAGGTCTTCAAAATGTTTATTATAAACATACAGAATATTTTCGAATATTCTATGTCTATATTCACATATATATCGCTATTTCAGAGCATTTATTCCAATTTCTAATTTCTGCCGGACCGGCAACCGCTCTTTCAAACCAGTTCCTGTACACAGCTAAGTATTCTATAAGTCTCTAGCTGTGTCATTCTCGATAAAAGCACTGGATATGTAGTCCTGATGATTTCTAACAAGAATGAAACGCGTAGATTACTTCCCTTGCTTTTATCGAGAATCTAATTGTAATACGTGACGTATTCTATTCTATAGCGATTAGGTCTTCAAAATGTTTATTATAAACATACAGAATATTTTCGAATATTCTATGTCTATATTCACATATATATCGCTATTTCAGAGCATTTATTCCAATTTCTAATTTCTGCCGGACCGGCAACCGCTCTTTCAAACCAGTTCCTGTACACAGCTAAGTATTCTATAAGTCTCTAGCTGTGTCATTCTCGATAAAAGCACTGGATATGTAGTCCTGATGATTTCTAACAAGAATGAAACGCGTAGATTACTTCCCTTGCTTTTATCGAGAATCTAATTGTAATACGTGACGTATTCTATTCTATAGCGATTAGGTCTTCAAAATGTTTATTATAAACATACAGAATATTTTCGAATATTCTATGTCTATATTCACATATATATCGCTATTTCAGAGCATTTATTCCAATTTCTAATTTCTGCCGGACCGGCAACCGCTCTTTCAAACCAGTTCCTGTACACAGCTAAGTATTCTATAAGTCTCTAGCTGTGTCATTCTCGATAAAAGCACTGGATATGTAGTCCTGATGATTTCTAACAAGAATGAAACGCGTAGATTACTTCCCTTGCTTTTATCGAGAATCTAATTGTAATACGTGACGTATTCTATTCTATAGCGATTAGGTCTTCAAAATGTTTATTATAAACATACAGAATATTTTCGAATATTCTATGTCTATATTCACATATATATCGCTATTTCAGAGCATTTATTCCAATTTCTAATTTCTGCCGGACCGGCAACCGCTCTTTCAAACCAGTTCCTGTACACAGCTAAGTATTCTATAAGTCTCTAGCTGTGTCATTCTCGATAAAAGCACTGGATATGTAGTCCTGATGATTTCTAACAAGAATGAAACGCGTAGATTACTTCCCTTGCTTTTATCGAGAATCTAATTGTAATACGTGACGTATTCTATTCTATAGCGATTAGGTCTTCAAAATGTTTATTATAAACATACAGAATATTTTCGAATATTCTATGTCTATATTTATATATATATATATATATATATATATATATATATATATATATATATATATATATATATATATATATATATATATATATATATATATACAGGGTGGGGCATAATTCATGTTACAAAGTTTAAATCAATTTAAAAATACATTATGTTGCTAATATAACTAATATATTTGTATCAAATCCATGCACTATAACCATATTAACTATTGTTCAGAACATTACTCCATTAACAATTTGCAATGTCCATAGAATTGAAAAGAAAGTTCATAATGGAGAAGCATGAAAAAGGCCTGACTCCACCCAAGATATTTAAACTGGGGAAAATTCTTAAGATCAATAGAATGTTGATCAAAAGGACAATCGATCGATTTAAGGAAACTTCCTCGATCAAAGACAGACCTCGATCCAGACGCCCTCGCACCTCAAGAACACCAAAACTCGTTAAAAATGTGAGGGAAAAAATAAGGCGTAATCCAAGAAGGTCCATGAGAAAAATGGCAGAAGAAGCAAAAACATCGCCGAGAACTATGCGGAGGATATGTCGAAATGATCTGGGGATGTCACGCTCTAAGTTCCAAAAGAGGGAGCTTCTTTCTGCAGCCACAATTGAAAAGAGGCTCTCCAGAAATAAACTGTTATTGAACTGTATCAATGATGGCACGCTGCAAAATATCATCTTTACAGAAGAGAAGTTATTCCCTGTGCAGCAGTCTCACAATCATCAAAATGATCGAGTACTTGCAAAAAGTCTCAAATCAATTCCTTCAAGTGTAGGAAAAGTGTTCAGAACACAGAAACCAGCATCAGTGATGATTTGGGCAGCCATTTCTGAAAGAGGTAAGTCTCCTCAAGGAGTTAAAATTAACAAAGAACTTTACATAAAGGATATTTTGGAAGGAGCACTGATGCCATAGTGCATATCTGTTTATGGCGATGACATTTGGACTCTCCAACAAGATGGAGCGACGAGCCACACTGCTTGCATAACACAACAGTGGTGTAGAGACAATTGTCCTGCATGGTTCAGTAAGGAAGAGTGGCCTCCCACATCACCAGATCTCAACCCTCTCGATTTTTTTTTATGGTCAATTCTTGAGAGTGAAACCTGCTCTACTCCTAGCCAAAATATTGAAACTCTAAAATCAAAACTGAATAAAGTATGGGAGAAAATACCCATGGAAACTGTTCGTGTAGTCATCGAAGTCTTTCCTAGAAGACTTCCAGCGGTGGTGAGAGTTAGAGGAAAGCATTTCGAATAAATTTTTGTGCAGTTGTTTAATAGTATATTACTTACTATTTGTTGGAGTCAGATCTTGAAATAAATGTTTTTTTCAAGAACTATTTGCATTTTATTTTGTAACAGTGTTTATGCCCCACCCTGTATATGTACAAGCATACACATACACAAACATAGCCATACACACATACATATACATACATACATGCACACAATCATACATACACACGTACATACATACACATACATAAATGCACTCCTCTACATATTCACACACGCAAATAAATATAAGAAAAAAATATAACAAAAAAATATATATAAAAAAATATAAAAATTATTATAGAGTTGACAGCGATACAAACGGCGGGTAGATGAACAGACACGCGTGGTAAGTAATACACCCAAATGCACGTATACATACGTATGAAATAGTGAATACATACACACACTCTCACACATAAATATACATATACGAATACATAAACACATGCATACACATGCACAAATACATGCACAAACATGCACACACACACGTATACAATTATACACACACATACACACACACATATATATATATATATATATATATATATATATAAAAATACACACACACATATACATACATAGCTATACAATTATACACATACAAATACGTACATGTAATAAACACGCACAACCCAATACAAACACACACACACACAAATACATATATATATATACATACACACACATACATGTGTGTGTGTGTAAAACTCAGTCTTAGATAATTCATATGAACCTTACATATACATATATATAGTAGTAAAGTAATAAAGTAATAAGCAACATAAGGCAATTATTCCATTCACCAGTGGTTTCTTAAAAGCAAAAAAATGTTGCCTTCAATCTTCAGAATGAAAAAAACCTGGTCTATCTACATATATATATATACACACACACATATATATATATACATATATATACATATATATACACATAAATATACATACACATACACATAGGTATGTGAAGGGCAAGGCAAAAAGAATATATGGGGGGGCGGGAAGACATAGGAAAAGGTGAAATATAAGGGGAGATAAGGGAGAAAATAATATATACAAGAGTACAGAACGTAGATTCAGCAAAATAAAAAAAACCGTAGCAGAAGTAAAGAGCAGAAAAGGAGTTCAAGGCGGTTGATTTATCATAGGAGTGTCAATCCAGTTACAGATCAGATGCGATTTCAGATGAGGACAGCATCTGAAGATCTCAGTCTTTGAGTTAAGGCAAGCGGAAGTGGCTCTCATGTTTAGCAAAATCCTATATTTTTCTGTGGTACACAGAGAACAATTCTTTGTGCCCCTTTGGTACTCCCTCGAATGGTCTAATATAGACCAATCGATAGAGTACGGGATGTTACTATCCTTGAATTCCCACACCTTACCTGCGAGGGCCGTTGATGTTCGTTTATCGGAGTGCTTAAAAGAAGCGACATGTGAGTAAAATCTGGTTTTAAATCTGTCCTGGGTCATACCGACATATCGCTCACTCCTGGCTGGCTGGTTGTTGATTACCGGTGTTATTTTAGCCTCATAAACAACAGATTTGGTGTTACATTTACCCTGCAATGGGTATTCGTCCGGCTTCCTGCAACTGCATGCTGGATTTGTTCTCGTATGGTTAGAACTGGTGATTTTGGACTTCATAGATGGACAACAAGAGTAACTGATCTTAACTACGTTCCTATTAAATATCTTATAATATCTATGATTAGGAGGAACATGTTTGTCTAAGAGTTCAAGGAATTTCCTTCCTACATTAGTTTTGACAGTTAGAGAGAAGGGGGTGTGAACCAAATAATCCGCCTTTTCCTGTTATTGTGGTTAGTTTTAGGGGGGGGAGTAGGTAAATAAGACATTTTTTCTGTAAAACCGCTGTTTTTAAGGGCTTTATTATAATAAGGGGCGGCTTTATTAAAAATGTCTATAGACGAAGATAAGGTAGAAATCCTACGGCTAATATTAGGAATAAGATTATTAAAAACTATAGGGGGATGGCAAGACTCTTTGTGTATATACCTAAGATTTGTGTGTATATATGTGTGTGTGGTTGTATATATATGTATTTGTATGTATGGATGTGTTGATATTTATGTGCGTATGTATATATGTGTACATGTATGTGTATGTGTGTATTTATATACACATATATGTGTGTATATATATGTGTCTGTGTATGTATGAGTGTATGTATATATATATATATATATATATATATATATGTGTGTGTGTGTGTTAGTGTGTGTGTGTGTGTGTGTGTGTGTGTGTGTGTGTGCTTTTGTGTGTATGTGTGTGTGCGTGTTTGTGTGTGTGTTTGCATGTGTAGTTTTATTTTATTTTTTCCTTTCCTTCTTCTTTCTCCAGCCTCACTTTCATATTGATTGCATTTTTGTTTTTTAAAATCCAAATTCAATAAACAGACCAGGATTTTTTTCATTCTGAGGATTGAAAGCAAAATCTTTTGCTTTTAAGAAACCACTGGTAAATGGAATAATTGCCTTATGTTGTTTATTACATAACTATATATATATATATATATATATATATATATATATATATATATATATATATATATATATATATATATATATATATATATATATATATATATATAATATATATAAGATCAAAAGATGGTTAAAAGAGTTCCAAGTATTTTATTATGCGCATTTCAAAAACAAATAACATCATGCGATGACATTTGCGTTTTCGTCAGATAAAATAGGGAGACGTGATATGAAGGTTAAAAACACTTGTGAATAGTGCAGTTTTAAATCAACATATGAAAAGTACTTTTAGATTGATGTGTGATATTGGGGAAAAAAAAAATTGAATAAGAAAAACAAAAATTTATTCAATTTGATATTGCCAGCTACTATTCTTCTATTTCGCTCTTACTTCTCAACAATGCTCTATCTTTCGCTTACAAATATTCAGACATCACCACAGATGAACTTCACATCATTCTGACCGCACGTAAAACCATCCTAGAGTTCAACAATGAATATTGGACCAGAGCTGATACCTCTAACAACTTTGACATCACAATGGGAGCATCCGATTCAACCCAATTGACAGATTTAAATAATATCTTTATTTTGAACTCTTTGAATCGGAAAATTCCTCAACTTCGTGGTGGACTTTATAGTGACGAAGGACTCTTTACTATCTTAAATTGCAACATAGTTAACCTTAATATTATTAAGAACAATATACGTAATCTCTTTAACCAACATAACTTAAAAATTGAATTTGATAACAGCATCAAACTAGCTAATTTCTTGGATGTATCTCTTAATCTTGACACTGGCCTATATTACCCTTACCATAAAAACAATGAGAACCTAAATTATGTTAATTTTAAATCTAATCACCCCACTAATATTAAGAATGCTAAATTTAGTAATATTGGAAAAAGAATATCCAACCTATCATCTAATAAAAACATCTTTGATGCTAACGCCAATTACTATAATAACGCGCTTTCTAAAGCCGGTTATCCTGATAAAATCAAATATAGTAAAGAAACAAATTCTAGAAGATCTTACAGTAGAATAATTAATCATGATCATTCCAATAACTTTAATAAAAGACCTAGATACAAAAACATATTCTGTTATAATGCTCCTTTCTCCATCTCTATTAATAATAATTGTTTCTACTTTAGGCACAAGGCCAGCAATTACCAGTGCATTACTGGTACTTTATTTTATCGACCCCGTAAGGATGAAAGGCAAAGTCAACCTCGGCGGGATTTGAACTCAGATCGTAAAGGGACATAACTATGCTGAAAAGCATGGCGTCCGACCCTCCACCGATACTGCCAATCCACCGCCCTTCTGTTAATAATAATATTCCTAAATTATTCTTTAGTGCCTTAAATAAATGCTCCCCTCCCTCACATATATATAGTAAAATATTTAACAAACACACTATAAAATTTTCCTATTCGACCTCCTCCAACATCTCCAACATTATCTCTAAACACAACAATAAAATACTAAATACTAAATCTCTTCCTTCCAACACTGAATATCATAATAATAGTAATAGTTCTCCCGACGTCATTGTTAACTCTAGGCTAATTTCTGCAAACCCAAATACAACGTCAAACGCAACTTCATTAAATGTTCTTAATCCCATTCTAAATCAAGAAACTATTATTCCTATCGTAAATAACTTCTCCAATCCAATTCCTTCTATAGATAACACTAGGTCACTTGTTAATAACTCTGTTAATTTCTCTAATCGCAATTGTAATTGCCCTGTTAAAAATAAATGTCCTCTCAACAACCATTGTCTTGAAAAAAACTTAATCTACGAATGTAAAGTTATAACTGACACCAATTCCTTTAACTATTTTGGCTCCACTTCCACCTCCTTTAAAGCTCGTCTTTATAATCATCATTCGTCTTTTAAATACCAACTTAAAAGAACCAACACGGCACTCTCAGAATTCATATGGTCCTTGAAAGACAAAAATATTAACTATAACATCTCTTGGAGGAAGGTTTGTTCTGCTTCTACATACTTGAATGGTTCTCTATCCAAGACATGTAATCTCTGTTTATGTGAGAAATTTACCATTATATCTAATTTAGATTCTATTATAAATAGACGCACTGACTTGTTTTCTCTCTGCTTGCATAAATTCCACAGAACATTCTATAAAGTATACAGCTAATATCTAATACTTTACTAATTTAAAATCCTTTTCTCAAAGGCATATATATATATATACATATATATTTCTTTAAAAATATATCCATCTTTCTATCTTATTTCAATGTTATTTATTATACATTATATAATACTAGTTACTCATTCTATATCACTCCTATTTATCACTTCCCTTTCTTTATTTTTTCTTTTTCTTTTAATTTCTAACCTCTAATCTATACCTTTTCTTCCTAGATACTTCTCAATTCTCATTATTACTCACCACAATATATCCTTACCCTTTTAAATACTTTATAATATCACCTTGAAAAATTCTTCGTAAACATAAACATTTTTTGACGTTAGATTATTCATCCTCAATTCATTATTTTTTTCTCCCTTCCATGCACATCTAACTTATACATCCACTTATTCATCCACTCTTCTACTTATTTTCACAATATATCCTTAATTACATTACTATTGTTATATTTTTATATTTTTTTAATTTCTTTCCATCGCACATATTATTAAACCCTTAAATATTATTCTTAATACATATTAACAATTTCTTTTCATCGCACATATTATTAAACCCTTCAATATACAAACCTTAATTTAACATTATTCTAAAATTTTTCTCTTCGTTAATTTTCAAATTCTTTTAATTTATATATTATCTTCCAACGGTTTTTTAACCTCTCTATGTAAAACAATATATTTTTCTCAGTTATAATAGCTATCTCTCTCTCTATATATATCACCCATCTCTCCTCCTATATCATCCTTCCTTTACTATACTCCTCCCCCTCCATTCTTTACTCTCATCTACTCCTCGTTTTCATCCTTTCCACACCCACAACCCCTCAATTTTTTTTTCCCAATATCACACATCAATCTAAAACTACTTTTCATATGTTGATTTAAAACTGCACTATTCACAATTATTTTTTAACCTTCATATCATGTCTCCCTATTTTATCTGACGAAAACGCAAATGTCATCGCATGATGAAATTTGTTTTTGAAATGCGCATAATAAAATACATGGAACTCTTTTAACCATCTTTTGATCTTATATATTATTTATACTCCAGTCCTACAAACTGTAGAGTGCTACTTATCCGATATCTGCATTGCTTTATTGTACTACAATAAAACTCACCTCCTACACATATATATATATATATATATATATATGTGTGTGTGTGTGTGTGTGTGTGTGTGTGTGTGTGTGTGTGTGTGTATTAGAGCTTTGTGTCTTTCGTTTGGCTTTTTATTTTCAAAACAATCTTTTTTTTTCGTATTCACTTGCTCTCGTTCATTGTATTCTCTTTGTTAGTTTTCCTAATTTTATTATATATATATGTGTGTGTGTGTGTGTGTGTGTGTGTAAATGTACATGTAAACTGAATTCGTTATATACCCTCCGGACAAAGATCAATAGATTTATGCATGTTTGAATGTATTCTATCTTTTTCTGCCGAATAAGCTGAGCTCCGTTTTCCTTTGAAATCTATTAGCAACGAGCTCCAATATTCTAAGAAACGGAAAGATGGTGGAGTGTCAGAGTCGTTAGAGTGTCGGATAAAATGCTTTACAGCATTTACTTCCGGTTCTTTACGTTCTGATTTGATTTCAACATCGCCTTTCATCCTTCCTGAGTCGATAAAATAAAATAGCAGTCAAGTTCTGTGGTCAATGTAATCAACTTATTCTTCTCCAACCAATTTCAGACCTTGTGCCGAAATTAGAGGCCAATATTCTAACGAGCGGATTTCGTCGCTCTTTGGAATTAACCAATCAGTTCAATTGCCAAAAAAAAATGGATTCCTTGTCGTTTTCCTCTGTTATATAATTTAACAGGAATGTTTCCTATAACTATTTGGATAGATGTCGCTGTTAACTCGGCTGTTGTTGTTGTTGGTGGTGGTGGTGGTGATGGTGGTGATGGTGGTGGTGATAGTAGTGGTGATGGTGGTGGTAGTGGTGGTGGTTAGAGTTGATGCTGTAGTTGTTGTTGTTGGTTGTGGTGGTGGTGGTGGTGGTGGTGATAGTAATGGTGAGTGATGGTGGTGGTAGTGGTGGTGGTTAGAGTTGATGCTGTAGTTGTTGTTGTTGGTTGTGGTGGTGGTGGTGGTGGTGGTGATAGTAATGGTGAGTGATGGTGGTGGTAGTGGTGGTGGTTAGAGTTGATGCTGTGGTTGTTGTTCGTTGTGGTGGTGGTGGTGGTGGTGGTGGTGGTGGTGGTGGTGGTGGTAGTAGTAGTGATGGTGGTAGTGGTGGTGGTGGTTAGAGTTGATGCTGTGGTTGATGTTGTTGGTTGTGGTGGTCATGGTGTTGGTGTTGGTGATGGTGTTGGTATTGGTATTGGTGGTCATGGTGTTGGTGGTGGTTGGGGTGTTTGTGGTGCTGATCATGGTGCTGGTGTTGGTGGTGGCGGCGCTGATAATGGCGTGGTGTTGGTGGTAGTGGTAGGGGGTGTTGGTATTGATAGTCATGGTGTTGATGTTTGTGGCGTTGGTGTTGGTGGTGGTGATGGTGTTGTGGCTTTGGTGGTATTGGCAGTCATGTTGTTGTTGGTGGTGGTGGTGGTGTGGGTGTTGTTGTTGTTGTTGGTGGTGATGGTGGTGTTGTTGTTGGTGGTGATGGTGGTGCTGATATTGGTGGTGGTTATGGTGGTGGTAGTGTTAGTCGTTTTAAATTGGTTGTTATTGGAGGTCTTAACTTAGCTGGTGGTGGTGGTGGCGGTGGTGGTGGTGGCGGTGGTGGTGGTGGTGGTGGTGGTGGTGGTAAAGGTGTTGGTGCTGGTGTTGGTGTTGTTGGTGGTGGTGTTGGTGGTGGTTGACGTTGTTCTTGGTGGTGGCTGTGGTGGTGGTGTTAAATTGCCTGTTGTTGTTGTTGTTTATATTGTGTTCCTGATGGTGATTGCAGCTGCGAGGATGTTGATAACGATGCTGACGAAATCGATATTGATTCTGCTTAGCTAAGTGAAAAGAGAAATGTTATAAACCTCCGTCTAATGATATATTCAATTGACGTACGCCATATTGAAATATACTACAACTTCTCTTTTGTTCTACTCAGCGGTGTTTTTTCCGTGTCTTCGTTAATTTTTGTTCAATCGGAAAATGAACGTGATAGATTGTCATGAATTTCATTAGTATCTTCCAATGTATATCTGTCTGTCTGTGTGAAATAGCATACATCTGTAGTTATCTCATTTTGCAGAGGTGTGGGATAAAATAACAATAACTTGAAAATGATAGAAAAATAAATTTGACCTTTCCACTGTTCTCGAAATCAATTTTCACATAACATATTTATTGTTCCAAATAATTTGTGTTTAATTAGATCATAACCGCCTCAATAGTTTTCTTCTTAACTTAACAAATATCTTTTTAACTAATGTGCGTGAATAATTTATTCATAAATGATTAATTATTATACAACATGAAAGGCGGTGACTTGATAACGTTAAGTTTAAACAAATGAAATGTATATTATTTTGCAATATGATATAATGGAGTTTTATAAAGAGAATGGTATAAGAAAGAAAATGTTATAAACTGCGTATATTTAGACCCAACTGTTTTCTATCCATTACTAAAGAAACTCTCAGTGACTATTCTGGTATTAGGAGAAGCATGCTTAATATGCTGCGCATAGGGACTGAACCCAGACCCTCGTGGATGCAACTATATGTGCAAAATAAATAATTATTTATTTTTTTATTATAATCAAATAATTGCTTCTACTTTAGACACAAGGCCAGCAATTATTCCAGTGTATTACTGGTACTTTATTTCATCGGCCCCGTAAGGATGAAAGGCAAAATTAACCTCGGTGGGATTTGAACTCAGACCGTAAAGGGACGTAATTCTATGCTGGAAAGCATGGGGTCCGACCCTCCACCGATACTGCCAATAATGATTTATTATTCAGGCACAAGTTCTACAATTTGAGGAGAGGGACACATCAACCACGTCGAAACTAGCACTGACCTTAATGATTGACTGGTATTATATTCTATCAGAGGTCGATAAAATAAAGTACCAGTAATATACTGGGTAATTGCTGGCCTTGTGCCAAAAGTAGAAACAATTATATTCTATCAGGGCGGTGGTTTGGCAGTATCGGTAGAGGGTCAGACACTATGCTTTGCAGCATAGTTAAATCCCTTTACGGTCTGAGTTCAAATCCCGCCGAGGTTAACTTTACCTTTCGTCCTTAGGGGTCGATAAACTAAAGTACCAGTAATGCATTGGGGGTAATTGCTGGCCTTGAGCCAAAAATAGAAACAATTATATTCTATCGCCCCCGAAAGGCAGAGATGACCGCGGCTGGATTTGAACTCAGAACATAAAGAGCCGTAATTAAATGCTGTAAGGCATTTCGACGAGGTTCTAACGACTCTGCCAATTCTCCGCCCACAAAATAATTGAATAATAGAAATCACTATTATAAAAGTAATTATTACATATAGAATTTGTTAAATGTGACGCTTTCAGCATAATTGAATGAACTTAAATATCAATAGTTTATATACACCATGAAATTAAAAGGGAAACAAAATCTAAAAGTAGAGAATTCGTAAAC
>OZ024741.1:61132040-61159540 GCA_964016885.1 Eledone cirrhosa
TTTCACACTGAATCAGTTGAAAAGGTTGACCTTTTGAATTACAGGAATTAATCCATCCGACGGGCATCCACATAGTCACCGTTCACTTAATTTTACTCATAAAGTTCAGATAATTCCAAGGCTACAGAAAAGATACTTGCTCAAGATGCCACGTAATTGAGAAGTGAATGTCTTAACCACTCAGCCATATCGATAAAACAAGTAATAGTTGTTTGTATCAATTCCACTTGTGAGTATGGAACGTACCTCCACCGATTTTGACGATGAGAATTCTTGTTGATCGATCTACTGAACGGCCGAGGCATGAAATTAACGCCTAAGTTGCTGAGTATCCCACGGATACGTGCACTCTTAACATAATTCTCAAGAGGATTCAGCATGACACAATGCGTGATAAGGCTGGCCTTTTGAATTACAGGTACAATCCATCCAACAGGCTTCCACATAGTTTCCGTCTAACAAGTTTCACTCACATGATGCCACGAAATGACCTAATGATCGCGTTGCAATTTCCTCAACAATTTGGCCATGTTGCGTCCACATTTAATGGGCTAGATTCAATCAACCACACTATTCCTCAACGGTGTAACTTTGCACCCTATAAGTCAGTATACAGCCACTATATAGATACTATCAGCTTTATTTCCCATGGCTCAATCACTGGAAGATTATTCTCGTAATCTCCATACCAACGACTAGTTCTGCCGATATATTTTCTCAGTTTATATATACCAACTTCAAAGCTTTGTTCATGACTAAATCTTTTTCTCTACTTCACCATTTCGGTTGTTTTCAAACACCGATATCACCTGCCAAGCAAATAACTACTTACATGGAACTGGGTGGGGAGAGACCAAGACCCCCCCCCCTCCAATAATTATATTTTTCTCCCAAAACTACCGAAACATACATTTATTTGTATATGTGCTACAATTAATGTACGTTATGTAGACAGATGGGAGAGATAGATATATAGATATAGGGAGGGAGAGAGTTTGGTGGTAATTGATATAGAGAGGAAGGTTGGGAGACTGTGTTGTATATAGATATAAAGAGGGGGAGAGATTGATATTTATTGATATAGTATAGAGAAAGGTATTTGAAGAGAGTTCCGTGTAGTAGATATAGAGCGGGGGAGAGTTTGGCGTTAATTGATAAAGAGAAGGGGATTGAAAGAGAGTTCCTTGTAGTAGATATAGAGAGGGGCAGTGTTTGGTGTTAATTGATATAGAGAGGGATATTGGAAGAGAGTTGCGTATTCTAGATATATAAAGAGGGAGAGTTTGGTGACTATTGATATAGAGAGGGGGATTGGGAGAGTGTGTTGTATGGTAGATATAGAGAGGGGGAGGGAGATTGATGTTTATTGATATAGAGAGGGTAATTAGAAGAGAGTTCCGTGTAGTGGATATAGAGAGGGGGAGAGTTTGTTGCTAATTGATATACAGAGGGAGAATGGAAGAGAGTACCTTGCAGTAGATATAGAGAGGGTGAGAGTTTAGGGGTGATTGATATACAGAGGGGTTTGGAAGAAATAATTGTAGATATTTATAGAAAGTGAGAGGCTTAAATACAGAGACTAGGATAAGAGAGGCGGTGTCGTGGTAGATATAGAGGGGGGTAGAGGTTTGTTTTAGTAGATACAGAGAGGGGGATTAAAAGAGAGTTTTGTGTAATAGACATAGAGAGGAGGAGTGTTTGGTGGCATTCTCAGGTTCAAAATCAGTAATAGCATAGTGCACGGGTGGGGACGATTATTCAAGGCCTGAGAGTACGTGAATTATTGACGGATGCAAGAATGAAAACTTAATACCGAAGTACAGTTTAAATATTCATTTATTATGGAGTTTATCTGGAGTCTCATCTGCGTACTCACCAGACAACACTGGTGATCCTGTGAGTGCACAGGTGAAACTTTACATAACAAAGCTCACCAATAGCCATAATAAATGAATGTATATATATATATATATATATATATATATATATATATATATATATATATATATATATATATATATATACGCTCCGTGGTCTACGTAAATATATATATATAGAGAGAGAGAGAGGGAGAGAATAGAAAACGAAAAATCAGTGATGCATCTGAACAATAAATTGAGTTCAGATGCATCACTGATTTTTCGTTTTCTATTCTATCATACTCTGCTCTGTAAGAGCATAGAGTGCTGAACCGGCATACCGCCTATGGAAGCATGTTAGCCACCATCACACACACACACACACACACACACACACACACACATATATATATAACGGAGGAGTTGTGGTAAGGAACCAGATGGACCATAACGCACCAGAGTACTCAATACTTAGGGTAGTAGAGTGGGTAATAGGAAAAGGTATGACCCCGACGGCAGAGCTCAGAATTAGCCGTCGAAACGGCTTGAGCTCTGCCGTCGGGGTCATACTTTTTCCTATATATATATATATATATATATATATATATATATATATATATAAATATATATATATATAAATATATATATATATAAATATATATATATATATATATATATATATATATATATATATATATATATATATATATATATATATATATTGGAGATGAGTAAATTGGGTATAATACCAGTTTCTTACCAAATGCGAAGAAGTTCGATATGATAACCCCTTAGGAAAGGGCATTTTTTAAAATTATATATACTGTGGCGGAGGAACTGGGGAAAGCATTTCCCCCTCCAGTAATTATATTTTCTCTCCAAACTACCAAAACACACATCTATTTGGATATGCGTTACAATTTATGTACTTGTTATATTCAACGCATATTTTCTGACAAGTTTTCTGACAATTTTAGAGTGCAAAGAGCTAAACTAATCACTACAACTAAATCCAAATTTGCACATACACCTCCCAATTCCGAAATGCTTCTACTACCCTTGAATATATCTTCTAGTTGTGGCATTGTATCATATTTTATCATGTGAACGCACGTGGTTTATTGGTTAAGGCGTTCAGTTAACGATCATAAGGTCATACGTTCAATTCCTAAACTAGGTAGCACGTTGTGTCGTTGAACAAACACTTTATTCGTCATTGTTCATAATCCACTCAGGTGGCAGAAGTGGGATATGCCTGTAATTCAAAAGGCCCAGCTTGTCACACACTTTGTCACAATGAAATCTCTCTGCAAAGAACGTTGAGAGCACACGTGTACACGTATCTGTGGATTTCTCAGCTACTTGCACGCTAATTTCAGGAGTGGGCTGCTTCGATGTTCGAACAACTCGAACATCTGTCGTCAGAACCAATATATATATATATATATATATATATATATATATTAATAATTGTTTCTACTTTTGGCACAAGGCCAGAATATATATATATTAATAATATAAACCAATATATATATATACATATATTATGAAGTTTCAACGTTCCAGACTGGAACTAACTGTTGAAACGGCAAGACCTCAGCCATCAGATCCCTACTCTTTATAATATACTCATACTCTACTGCCTCAAGCCTCGAGTATTCTGTTGAGTAAAGGTTTAACTAGTTTTAAACTGGCTCTATCCGGATTATATATGTATATATATATATAAAAAATCTTTCCCCGAGTCCAACCATTTTCGTTGCTATGGCAATGTGGCTGGACTGCCGATCACTATATTTGATTTGCAAAGCTGTCTAAACGTATTGTTATTACTCTGGGGTATTATTCTCTATCAAGTGCTAAAGCTACATTCCGAATTTGCATTCGTTAGCTTAGCCGCAGCCTAAAGCTTCGTTAATGCTGTACTAAAATTTGTATTTTAACTCCTAGAATTAACGATTAACTGATTAATTTAATTAGACAATTCTATTGATTGATTAATTGTTTATGTTTGTTTGATAACTTCTGGTTGAGTGCTTATTCGGTTTGTCTAAGGGAATGTCATTCCTTTGTCTCAAATTTCGAATTCACCGCCAAAACCACGTGTCTATAGCGAAATTTACTGCTAGAATACACCCGCAGAGGCTAAAGAACGCAAGACTTGTTGAAGAAGTAAATCCTTTGTTCTGTCGTCAAAGACCACTAACTTGCAGACCCCTGCAAGCGGAATTAGTCGATCTCGGATTTACAGTAACCTAGCGTGAATGTTGTGTGTTGTATGTGATGTATATCGTATGCTATACGATATGCATTATATATTGCATTCGGTCTCCGCGCAATGGTCCAGGTCAGTCAAAAATCTTCTCCTGAGTCCAACCATTTTCATTGCTATGCAATGCTGCTGGACTGCCGATCGCTATATTTGATTTGCAAAGCTGTCTAAACGTATTGTTATTACTCTGGGGTATTATCGAGTGCTAACGCTACATTCCGAATTTGCATTCGTTACCTTAGCCGCAGCCTAAAGCTTCGTTAATGCTGTACTAAAATTTGTATATATATAGTAATAATAATAAATTTGAAGACTAAAATCCAAAGAGGGCTCGATAATCATAAATATATATCAAATATATAAGAACCGTAGAGCAAATATTTAGAGTTTCAGAAGATCCCGTTAAGGGTGAAAGCAGCGATTCTTTGCTTAAACTTTAATCTGTTATTTTAATATATATATATATATATATATATATATATATATATAAACTGTTTGGGAGCCCGTTGGATGGATGGATGGATGGATGGAGGGATGGTACCTGTAATTCAAAAAAGTGTCAACAGACCTCCACACTGAATCTCCCTGAGACTTAAGTAACGGGTACACATATTTGAGTGACGTTCACTCGCATTTTAATTTAATGTGCAGGATGTTCCGTTGATGGAACAACTCAGACATTCATCGTTGAAACCGACGGAGGTCCATTTCATGACAGTATATTGTATATTTGCAGCCATTCGACCTTCGGGTGTTCAACACGCTATAACCTAATAATAGGAAACTTTCCGTGTTTTGTTTTGTTTTTTACTTTCTACATAAACGAAGACATCTGAAGACTGTAAGAAAAGTATTCTTTAATACATAAGTTACGGCAAAAACCACCGTTTAATTCTTCGTAATCATTTACTATGCGACGGAGCGAGTGTCTGGTGCCAACAAACTTGAATAAATCTGCATAATTCCTTATTGATATTTGGATCAATACATCGAGAGATCAAGCAATGGAAAATGTAAAGAAAGACATATAGATAGTTATATGAATACAAACAAGCATACACAGAGAAACATATGTATGTTTATATATATATATATATATCTGTGTGTGTGTGTGTGTGTGTGTGTGTGTGTGTGTGTGTGTGTGTGTGTGTGTGTGTGTGTGTGTGTGTGTGTGTGTGTGTGAGCGAGTGAGAGGGAGGGAGAAAGAGAGAGAGAAGAAAATCAAGCCATGTACAAAAATAGACATCATTAGGGTTATTTCGTTTGACTTTCGCCTGTTTTACAATTTTGATGTTTTCATTCTTAAATTTGGCTTTGAAACCTCGTTTGTCCAACGCTTAACTTTTAACACTTTGGTATGCATCTACTCCTCCAGATGTCTAGACTGTAATTTATTACTATCAGATAAGACATTCTCATAATTAATGATGTAGTAAAATGTTTTACATATCCTTCCTTGTCTTTGATGTGGATTAAAACTGCAGCGACCCTTGCTATTATTGTCGCTAAAATGTCTCGGAGTTTCACTTTCAAAGCCTTCCGCTTCTACCAAGCAACTTTGTTGTGAATATAAACGGCTCCTATCGAAACAGTAAAGTTTGAGCTACATTATTACACTGGGTTATTGGTACTTTTCTTTTCTTGTGACGAGAATAATACTAACACAATAACGTATTGCTTTTATTTATATATCATTAATCTACTGGCTCATAAATATCTCGGATTTGATTCATACATCATTCACACAAGCACGTAGATGTTTATACAAACACATGCAGGTATAAACATCTTTCTAATACACAAACATATATATTTAGCAGTGGGCTGGGCTGAGTAGCTTTTGTTGTTGGTTGTTTGTTCGGTTTGTTGGTCGACTCCATGGAAACTGAATGAAGTCTGTCTTAGTGAGTCGAGAGAATTGTTGCTGTGATGTCTTGTCGTGGTCGATGAAACCAGTAGTAGTAGTAGATGTTACTTGTGGTTGAAGGTTGAATGTGATGTCATGCAGGAAGTAGTTTCTCTGGTCACATTGTTAAAAAGTTACAAAGCTGATATTGCATGCTTTACTTCGAAATCTTGTGTGAAACAAAGGAAATGTTTTTTTTAGATTAGTCAACCAACACAGACATCAAAACTGCCTGACCAGCCGAGAAGTGGGGGAGTACGTGTTTGTGGAAGAGTGAGGAGCAGACTATCTACTGGGGTTAGATATCTCGTATTTATAAAGACAGGGTCCCCTAACCAGTAAACAAATGATCCTTGATTGCTATCTACTCTGAAACAAAGAAAATATATCATATGGTCACTATGAATGCGCAAACTAAGAAATTTCTACCGAATTTAAGTTGTCTGAGGTTAAAGGTCTGTGTGTGTTGATTTGTCACTATTTGGAAAATTCTCATTCGTTCGGGATTTTTCTCACTCACGCACTCTCTCTCGCTCTCTCTCTCTCTCTCTCTCTCTCTCTATATATATATATATATATATATATATATATATATACATATATATATACATATATATATATATATATATATTCTTTTGTTAGTACCATTATCAATACGTATACATGCACGCACACACACATACATTTCTTCTTTTTCTTCGCTCATTTAATATTGAGAGGATTGTGGAGGTAGAGTCCTCAAACATCCATTCCAATGAGTCCTGTCGGAAGCTACCGTTGCCAATTGATCCGGTTTGATCCCCAAGCGTTACAAGCTGATCCGATGATTGTTATCCCCAACCATCTTGCTCAGAATCTACCTCTGGGTCTCCTACCGGTTGGTTTTGCCCGTAAAATCTGTCCAGGGATTCTTTCCTGAGACATTGAGAATTCATGCCCGTAATATCGGAGCTGTGATATCTCAATTCAGAGAGGTAAGGCCTATACCTGAAGCGACTCTCTGATCTCCGAGCTACACTTTTTATCGAATAACGTTACTCCAAAGATCCTTCGGGAGAACTCCATTCCGACCGTTTGTATTCGCAACCGGATTCTTTCGTCATTACCCAAAACTCATGACCATAGGTAAGGGTTGGCACGAATACCGAATTGAAGATAGCGAGTCTAGCTATTACACTTACCTTCCTTCTTCTGAGGCGCATTACTGTCCCAGCTCCTGCAATTATTGTACTTAATTCAGTCTCATGCCTTCCATCACGCATGAACACGGCCCCGAGTTACTTGGACTTCTCGGCTTGCTTCAATGGAACTTCCGTCGCAGTCTTTGCAGCGTTGATATTCATTCCAGTCGTGCAGCACTAGGCATCACACCTATCAAGTGCATGTCGGAAACCAACTTCTGGCGTGTTAAGTAATACCATGTCGTCTGCAAATTCCTGCCGACTGATCCTACACCTTCAAGTTGTGATATCACTTCCATCCAGGCTAAATATGTCAATCCTGTTCATGAAGATTATGAAAAGGAGAGGTGGCAGTACGTACCCTTAGCGGAGTCCGATTCCCACATTGAATGGTTTCGATTTAGCATCATTTATTCGAACACAAATGCTGGGGCATTCATATAAAGATATCACGGCACTAACAAGCTGTCTATCGATGTCTATAAAGTAAGAATACACCCCTTGGCAGTAATCCTATGATTTCTCAATATTTAGTCGGCTGTGCTGTGTCTGGGGTGAAAATCGTAGTGTTCATCAGCTAGCTTGCACGCAACAATCTTCCTACATCTCTTTGCCAGACACTTAGCATAGACTTTACCAAGGAAGCTTAACAAGGAGATCCTTCTATAATTGAAGCAATATCTCTTGTCTTCCTTTTTAAAATTTGGGATTATAACTCTCGATTGCCATTGCTTAGTTTACCTTTACAGAGATCCAAGCCACATGACACACTATGAGTCAGCCAGAGAATGCATTCTCTATTTACGGTTTTTAACATATCGATCCGAAGTTCATCATCCCCAGCGGCCTTGTCACATTTGAGCTCTTTAATTGCTCTTGCGACCCCCAGCCTCCCAGAGATTAGTCATCGCTCCCAGATGCACCTCATGTACATTAAAAGATGCTGTTATAATCGGATTTGGGATAACAGCAAATATTCTCTCCGCCTCATGAGGATGCACTTCTCTAAAGACAGAAGACGCCCCCACCCACCAACCCAGACGCGTTCCTGATAGCAGGTATGGAGGAGGAAGTATTGCGAAGTCTGTGGATGGTCTGCCAGAACACCTAATTTGTTGATCTGAAGGCGGATTCAGGACTAACCCCAAGGCCCTGCTATGTCTTAACTCTGGACGCCTTTAATATGTCTGCTGCGATTTTTCATGTCTGCATGTACCGCAAGTGCAAAAGGGAGGACTTATTTTCAAGCCAAGCTTTGTAGGCTTCCTTATTTGCTCGGATGACATATTTGACCATTTGATTAAATCAAAGAGATTTCCTGTCACCCGGCGCCACATCAAGTCACTTTCGCCCACAGCATTTAACAGTTGAAGCAGAAATTGCAGATTTAAACATGGAAAAGTTTTATTGGAAAGAACGGCAATCCCAATCTAAATGCAAATTGAGATGCCTTATTAGATCTATTCTACAATTATGAACACCTTCTGGAACAGAGACATCCATAAATATACATGGCATAAGGAAAAGCAGGAACAAAGATCAATAATAGATTTTATTATTGTCTCTGATGTCTTCGATTCTGTGATGGATGTTCGTGTTAAGAGAGGTGCTGAGCTGTCAACTGATCATCATCTAATTACCTGCAGCTTGAGACTACCTAAAATCAAAGAAACTCAGAACTGGCAGGTTCAGCTCGATCTACAGAATGAAATGGGAAGCGTTGGAGGATAAGAAAGTCAGGACCAGGTATGCGGATACTATTGCATGCATATTCAGAGAACTCCTTGAGAAAACACACACACACACACACACACACACACACACACACACACACACACACACACACACACACACACACACACACACAAATACACACACATATATGTGTATGCGTATGGTTGTGTGTTTAAAGGGCGTGTATGTTAGTGTGTACATATGAAGAGATAGACATGCATGTCCAAGCATAATTATATACACACGTATTTCTATACATAAATTGATCTACATCAACATACATGCTCATGTGTGTGCTTTGATAAATATACGGCTTATGATTGCCATAAGATTCCTAAACCAGTCATCCATACACTACATTATAAGACACACATACACACTCACACAGACACACTCACACACACAGACACAGACACACACAGACACACACACACACATACACACATATATATATATATATATATATAACGAAGGAAGTGTAGTAAGGAACGAGGTGGACCATAACGCACCAGAGTACTCAATACGTAGGGTAGTAGATTGGGTAATAGGAAAATGTGCAAGACCCCGACGGAAGAGCTCAAGCCGTTTCGACAAGCCGTCGAAACGGCTTGAAATTAAAAAAAGAATTT
Organism: Eledone cirrhosa; assembly: GCA_964016885.1. NCBI lineage: Eukaryota > Metazoa > Mollusca > Cephalopoda > Octopoda > Eledonidae > Eledone > Eledone cirrhosa. The sequence goes on from OZ024741.1 coordinate 61,141,622, forward strand.
ATGTTGTTGACCTTAGTCTTTTGTCATATTGTATATATATATATATATATATATATACACACACAGAGATATCCACGGTAAGTTGTAGGGTCTAGTCTGCATGAAGAACTCAACATAATCCATATGTTGAAAATGTTTTAGGTTAAAATAAATCCCGGAAAACAATAAAACATTAAAAGGAAAACAGAGTGATGATATAAGTTAAAACAATGAAATAAAAATTCAAGTCATTAGAAATATACTTCACTGCTTTACGATCGTTTCTAGGTGATGATAATACATCGTAGCCATACTTCGTTATCGATCTATGTAAGGTTAGTTACAAAATATCAGATAAGGAAAATATTTACTTACATGCATATCACCAGCTGTTGTCAAAAGCAATGGGAATTTTATTCAAAATTAGTAGTAAATTGAGTATATATCTAATATATATATATATATATATATATATATATATATATATATATATATATATATATTAGAATTGGTGCTCTGAAATAGCGATGTATATATGAATGTATATATAGTGTATTTTGTAATACACAGTATGCTTAATTAAAAGCATTTTGAAGACCTTACGCTATTGTTTTAAAGTAGAGACTATGTCACTTACTTCTTTTTTTAACAAACAAAGGTTGAAAAAAGAAGTAAGTGACATAGTCACTACTTTAAAATAATAGCGTAAGGTCTTCAAAATGCTTTTAATTAAGCATACAGTGTATTACCAAATACACTATATATAGATTCATATATATATGTCCAGAAATAGCCGTCGAAACGGCTTGAGCTCTGCCGTCGGGGTCATACTTTCTCCTATTACCCACTCTACTACCCTAAGTATTTAGTACTCAGGTGCGTTATGGTCCATCTGGTTCCTAACCACAACTCCTTCGTTATATATATCTACTATATAAGTCACGTTCTGTCTGTGTGTGTAAAGTATTATAACTTGCGTATTGTTCACCCGATCTCGCTATAATTTTAAACATTGCCAAAGGAGGATGCAAGACGTGTCAATAACAACTATTTATTGCATAATTGTTACTTTCAAAGTGATAATCACCATTTTTCTAATCCTTGTGTGACTTGGCGTTAAAAAAATCTCCATTAGAACTGCCGTAAGCAGGAACGCGGTTGAGAAAGAGAAGGAAGTAGAAAGTGCAGAGTAGAAGAGAGAGAGGGACAGAAAAAGAAAGAGAGAGAATGTCTATAGGAGGGAAACAGCGACAGAAAGAAAGAGACAAAGAAAAAAGGGGAAGAGAGAGAGAGAGAGAGAGAGAGAGAGAGAGAGAGAGAGAGAGAGAGAGAGAGAGAGAGAGAGAAGGCTGTGTGAGAGAAGGGACTGGCAAAAAGAGAGAGAAAGAAGAGGCTGTGTGAGAGGGGAAAGAAAGATAGAGTGAGACAGTAAGTAACCACATGTTGTGAGAAGAGAAGCAGACGACAATATAAAATATTAAACACGATATTAGAAAAATATTTTTGTAAATATGACAATATTTTATATATACATACATGCATAGATAAATCTACATATACAATTGCATGTGTATAGTAAAAAATATATGTGTATGTACGCATTTGAAAACACGTATACATAAATGAAGGTAGAAGTAAAATACGTATATAGTAGTTGATATACAACTATATACGCACATATAAATAAGAATATATACATACATTAAAATATAAAAATGAAATGGTAAAATAATATAATAAAAATTAAAGATGAAAATTAAAATTAAAATTAAAATTAAAATAAATAACCTTATGCAAAAAAATATATATATAAATTATAAATGAATAAAAACAAACATAAAATAATCAAAAAGATAAAATAATAATAAAAATAAAAATAAAAATAATAATAATAAAAATGAAATAAAAACAAACATGCACACTTACGGACGTAAAGACAAATAACAAAAACAAAAGGCGAAGAAACAAAAAAACTAAAACTAAAACATAAAAACACTCATAAAAAAGCATGATATACATATACATAAAAAGTTAGGGCTAAACACACAGTACACACACATACATACATATATGGCGACGTACACAAATATACATATACACAAATACAGACATGAACATTTGAAAGCGTGCGCAAGCGTAAGGGGTGTGTGATATGTCAGACAAGGTATGTGACACAATGTCAGACAAGGTATGGATGCATATATAATAATATTAAAATTAATATTAAAATACAAATATTAATAAAATAGATGTTCTTTTGATCAATTACATTTTATTATACATATTTCGGAGGTACAACACTACATCCTCATCAGACAAAATATTATGATACATGACATACCCTGAGATGTTAAATGGTTAAGATTTAATCTAATACATATATAATAATACATATATAATAATAAAAATAAAGAATAAAAATATATATGAAAAATGAAAAAATTAAAATACAGTAAAAATAGTAAGTAAAGTAAAACCATAAAGATAAAAATGAATATATAAATGTATATTTATATCTATACGTATATGTGTGCATGTTTTTACTCACAACTCCGATAAACGCGGTACATTGAGAAAGAGAAGGAAGTAGAAAGTGCAGAATAGAAGAGAGAGAGGGACAGAAAAATAAAGAGAGAGAATGGAGGGAAACAGTGACAGAAAGAAAGAGACAAAGAAAAAAGGGGAAGAGAGAGAGAGAGAGAGAGAGAGAGAGAGAGAGAGAGAGAGAGAGAGAGAGAGAGAGAGAGGCTGTGTGAGAGAAGGGACTGGCAAAAAGAGAAAGAAAGAATAGGCTGTGTGAGAGGGGAAAGAAAGAGAGAGTGAGACAGTAAGTAACCACATGTGAGAAGAGAAGCAGACGACAATATAAAATATTAAACACGGTATTAGAAAAATATTTTTGTAAATATGACAATAATTAATATATGCATGCATAGATAAATACATACATATGTTTACAGGTATATATATATATTTTATATATACATACATGCATAGATAAATACATACATATGTTTACAGGTATATTTATATATATATATATATATATATATATCGCCATTTTTCTAATCCTTATGGGACTTTTGCATTCAAAATCTTCATTAGAAATCCTATAAACAGCAACCAGGTAAATTTCTTTGATTTGATTTGTTTCAGATTTATTCAAGTACAGATTTTCGATGAGATCGAGTCCCGTTCTGTCTGTGTGTGTAAAGTATTATAACTTGCGTATTATTCACCCGATCTCTTAAAATTTTACACATTGCTAAAGGAGGATGCGAGATGTTTTTATAATAGAAACATAACCACTTTAGATGACGCTGTATATTGTGTATTACAATACTCTTTTATTAATTAGCACTGATGAACTGTAATACTTCTAGAACCTACAAGGTAGACAAGTATTGTACTCAGTAATTTGATTGCCGATGTCACGGAATATAGTTGCTGTAAGCGACAATTCCTTAACGACATATGCATAACATTTACAGCATTGTGTTTCACAATTTCTTCTCGGTGATCAGTCAGTTTGTAATGATATTTTCTTTATAGCTCATTGAACATTTGCAGTGGGTTCTGTAGTATATCAGTCTCTGGTTGACAGTTAATGATTTGTTTCAGATTTATTCAATTACAGGTTTGCCATAGAATGCCTCGAAAAAGCAGGAGTCACATTGGAAGAAAAACAAGAAATGCTTTTGCTTTGCGTTCTTTGCGCGCAAGCGAGACAGACGAACAATGTATGCTACGGCGTGCTCGCAATGCTGCTTCTATTTCGATCGCCAGAGCATTACAGACAAGTGAACAAGCAGAACTCCGGCTTGCTCGCAATGCTACTTCTACTTCGAAGGCCAGAGCATTACAGACTGCTGAACAAGCAGAACTTCGGCTTGCTTGCGATGCTGCTTCTACTTCAAATAGCCGTGCTTTAGAGACTGTTGACCAAAGGGCAACAAGGCTTGCAGCTGATTCTCAACGAAAAATGCGTTCTCATGTCTTTCCGAGGGTTTCTTCCTGTTACTGGTCTAAGAAGGCTTTTCATTACGGCCTCCAAGAGGACTACGCATCCCACCCACATATCATCATTAGTAGCATGTCAACTGTTTGCGTCCATTGTAACGCAATGAGGTGGCCAGCAGAATCTACCGGTATATGCTGCTCCAATGGAACGGTTAGATTGCCTTGTTTACAAGTCGGTGCCGAACCTTTGAATTATCTGCTGCTTGGAGACCATCCTGATTCTAAACACTTTCTTAGAAATATAAGAGCCTACAATTCGGCTTTCCAAATGACAAGCTTTGGTCATACACCAATAAAACATGGAAATTATATGCTCACATTCAAAGTGCAAGGCCAAATTTACCATCAAATTGGCTCCCTTATTCCACAAGATGGCGATGAACACAGTTTTCTCCAGATTTACTTTATGGGGAACGGACCTGAAGAAACTGCACGAAGAGCTTCAGTTGCTAAAGGAACAATACATTTTCTTCTGCAGCCCCTTCAATATATGCTTCATACCATAAACCCCTACGTCACCATTTTCAAAACTGCTTTTCAGCGTAGAGATGCTAACACCAATCAATTCAAGGTTGTTATTCGAGGTGACCATGCTCCACCAGGGCAGCATCAGAGTTCCTTTAACAGACCCCAAACCGATGAAGTTGCGATGCTTATAACAAGTCCTAATGAGAGTGCTTCAAACCGTGATATTGTTCTTGAATGGCAGGACTCGCGTCTTCAAAATATAAATGAACTTCATCTTGCAAATGATGCCCTCCAATATCCATTACTGTTCCCCTTTGGGGACGATGGCTACCGCATTGATTGCCAAAGTGTAATCCGGTAACTTTAATGCATCTTCAACTACGGAAAACCATTTCACAAATGGAATTTTATGCATTTAGGCTTATGGTTCGCAAAAACGACATCAACATTCTGCATAGAACACGGATGCTCCTCAATCAATACTGTGTAGACGTATTTGCTAAGGTAACTATTTCTTATTTTATGATTTCGTTCAGAAAATTTCCTTAGCCAGTTCACTCAATATTTACCACAACAATTTCTTCTTTTCCAGATTGACACTGAACGCCTCCAATGGATAAGACATCATCAAAAGCAACTGCGTTCAGAAGAATACAGCCATTTACGTGACGAAGTCAACCGAAATGATCAGGTTATTGCTTCGAATGTTGGGCTTTCTGTCATTCTCCCATCGCCATACACTGGCGGCCCCCGTTACATGCATGAAAAAATGTAGGATGCTCTCACCTATGTCCGCCATTGTGGCCGTCCTGATATTTTTATCACCTTCACATGCAATCCAAAATGGTTTGACATTCAGTCACACTTACTTCATGGCCAAAATCCTTCACACAGGCATGATATCACATCTAGAGTGTTTCACCTAAAGCTTATGAAAATGATGGATGTTATAAAATACGGACAACTTTCTGGACCAGTAAGGTGTTTCGTGTACACCGTAGAATGGCAGAAGAGAGGACTCCCACATGCCCATATTCTCCTTTGGCTTAAAAAAAAACTCATGTCAACTGATGTTGAATAAGTTTACCCACGTAAACTTATCCATGAAACCAAACTGGTGATGATGGCTACCCTTTATACCGTCGCAGAGCACCGCAGGAGGGTGGACATACGGCAACTATAACAATGGTTGGTGGTCAAGATTTCAATATCGACAACCGATGCGTTGTACCACATAACAAGGTGCTTTGTAAGATGTTTTCAGCCCACATTAATGTTGAATTCTACAACTCCGTAAAATCAATCCAATACATCTGCAAGTATGTTCATAAGGGAGCCGATCGAGCAGTTATTGAGTTGGCTAAGACCGATAACCCTGATGCCGCCACAGATGAAGTCACATTTTTCCAAACTGGACGCTACATCTCTTCTAACGAGGCATTTTGACGCATATTTCGTTTTCCGATCCATGAACCTGCAGCTATTCACCTCAGCGTTCATTTGGAGAATGGTCAACGGGTGTTAACCAAGTTTAACCAACGGGTTTAACCAAGAAAATATGCTTGACTGTGCAAGACAACCTCGAAGAATGACCCTTACCGGATTCTTTGAACTTTGTACTTTTGAGCCTCTTGCCAGAACACTTCTTTGTGCGGAGGTGTCTACATTCGTGGAATAAATCTTCAAAGAAGAAAGCGAGGACGCATTTCACAAAGGGATGCTTCGATGCGTGAGTCTGATGCCCTCTCAAGAGTGTACACAGTTCACCCGCTCAATTCAGAATGCTTTCACCTTCTATTATTTCGTCTTCTATTGCACGTTGTCAAAGGTCCAACTTCCTTTGAAGACCTTCGTAGCGTCAATGGCCATATTTGTTCAACATTTAAAGAGGCCTGCTCCAAATTACGTCTTCTCGACAATGATAACCACTATGACCACGCCCTCCATGAAGCAACAATGTGGCAATCACCAATTGCAGCCTTGGGAATCCACAGTCTTTCAGGGAGAAATATCGCGACAGCATATGCTTGGGTATCCTAATGCAATCTCGCTTCGCGTCCACACACATGAATTTACAGTTTACACCTGAAATGTATAACTGGGGTCTCATATTTCTAGAAGATATACTTTTGGAAATAGGTGGCCGTCCCTTGAAGAACTACTGTATGGAATCCCCTAAAAGAGAAAATGAGGCTGTTTGTAACCGCCCCCTACTAAGGGAGACATGCTACGATGCTGCCAGGCTTCTGTCCTACGTTCAAGAAAGAGAAAAACTTTTGAATCTTAAACAAGCTGATGTCTATACTTTTGTTTTGACCATGCTTGAAGACACCAGCGATGGCAGCCACTTCCTTGATGCGCCAGTTGGCACAGGAAAGACATTTCTCCTCAACCTCCTTCTTGCTAAAGTTCGCCAACGTGGACAGATTGCCATTGCAATGGCGTCTTTAGGAATAGCACCAACACTGCTAGACGGCGGCAGAACAGTCCATTCAACATTTAAGCTTCCCCTTAACATCGGTCATGTTGAAAACCTGACCACCAATATCAAGGAGAATTCTGATGAGGCTGCTGTCTTTCAAAAATGCAAATTGATTGTCTGGGACGAGGCAACAAGGTCCCACAAGAATGCACTTGATGCAATCAATACAACGCTACAAGACCTGCGCTCCAACTCTAAACCGTTCGGTGGCATCGTTCTGCTTCTTGCTGGGCATTTTCGTTAAACTCTTCCTATTGTCCCAAAAGGCCAACCAGTTGATGAAATAGATGCTTTCATTAAACATTCTCAAATTTGGCGCTTCGTCCAGTCGAGAAAGTTAACCATCAACATGCGATCGATTCTCCATCAACAAGACGGTGACAATTACTTTGATTCAAAGTTATTGGATGTTGGTAATGGGAACTTACCAATCGACGTAAACGGTTTGCTTGACATAAGTACCATCGGTAACTACGTCTCCAGCCCTGAGGACATTTTCACAAGAGCTTACCCCGACCTCTCAACAAATACGTCAGTCATCAATGGATGTGTGAAAGGGCCATCTTAGCTCCTACAAATGCCATCGTTCAAGCTCTTAACACATGTCTGCTTCGTCAACTTCCTTCCCAAGAGCGATGTTATGCTTCGATTGATTCGATTACGGATCCGACGCAAGTAACGTTTTATCCAACAGAGTTTTTAAACTCACAAGAACCATCGGGAATGCCACCGCATAAACTCTGCCTAAGACTTGGAAGACCCATCATACTCTTGAGAAACTTTGAACCTCCTCGGCTTTGCAATGGCACACGCTTGGTTATAACGCAAATGTTGGATGACGGGAAAAGGCGCTGGCGACTCTGTTTTTATTTCCAGAGTTCCACTTATTCCAACTGACTGTGTCTTTCCGATGAAAAGAGTCCAATTTCCCATTCGATTAAGTTTTGCAATAACCATTAACAAAGCCCAGGGGCAGTCACTAAAAGTGGTTGGGCTGGACATCAGTACTCCATGGTTTTCACACAGGCAACTGTATGTGGGATGTTCAAGAATTGGAAACTCGGCCAATCTCTTTTACTACGCTCCCGGAAGATTGACAAAAAAATGGGGTTTACAAGGCAGCCCTCCAATAGTTTTTCCGTGGAGTTGAAAGCCCCTTCAGGTTGATCCTTATTGCGATTACTTACTTTTCACAATAGGTAATGTTACTCTTCCAACAAATGCCCATTGATGAAATCAACCAATTTTTAATTTCAATAGACAGCCTTCCACATGCCCCAGGTTATTTCATAATTCAATTGAACATGTAATTTCTTACAGATTGCCTTCATGTCAACCGAACTGTCGTCTATGCTTTTTGTACCGATTCTTCAGCTATTCAGTCAATTAAACGACATTCCAAACGATATTTCCATTTTTCTCTATTTTCACATTTTAATGACAGATATCTGTAATTAAAACATGCTCTTTTTGAATACCGTATCATTTTTGATTGATAGAGTAAAATTATCCTGCATGTTAAACAAACTCTATTACACGCACCCTCTCTATTGTTTGTATTATGTTATCTCATCTTCTCAATATTAGGGTATAAATATTGAGTTTTGTTATAAGTTAATCACTACCTTGACTAAATCTTAACCATCTAATATCTCAGGGTATGTCATGTATCATTTTATTTTATCTGATGAGGACGTACTGTTGAACTATAATTGATCCTGTTGAACTATAATTGATCACAAGAATATCTATTTTGTTAATATTTTGAATTAATATTATATATATATATAGGTAGAGGGTCGGACGCCATGCGAAAGCATAGTTACGTCCCTTGGAGATCTGAGTTCAAATCCCGCCGAGGTTGACTTTGCCTTTCATCCTTACGGGGTCGATAAAATAAAGTACCAGTAATGCACTGGGTAATTGCTGGCCTTGTGCCCAAAGTAGAAACAAATATTATATATATATATATATATATATATATACAATATGACAAAAGACCAAGGTTAACAACATAAATTCATGTCCGTTTCAACACGCTTACAATGCATATGAAACTACATGTGTGTGTGTGTGTGTGTGTGTGTGTGTGTGTGTGTGTGTGTGTGTGTGTGTGTGTGTGTGTGTGTGTGTGTGTGTGTGTGTGTGTGTGTGTGCGACAGTATCACCAAATGGAGTTGTTATTAGTGATTTAGTTACTGTAATGACTAGATGAAAGCGTGTGTAAAAGGTAATGCTTGGTTGGCCAGTTGTTCACTGTAGTGTAGTAGAGGTTTTAGTAGCAATAGTTGGCCAGAAGGGTGTTTCCGTGATATGTTTTCTCCCGTATAAGCGCTATGTGAATGTTTGTAACTTATTGCAAATGAATCATGTGTGCGTCTCAGTGAGTCGAGATGTGTGACTGTATTGGTTGCCATAGCTAGTAGTTGAAAGTGAAGCTGTCATTAGCAATAATCAATAAACAATAACAAATACGGCTACTTTAAGAATAATTGTGTGTTACGTTTTTGTGATTGGTTTTCCGGGAATGCTGTAATAGTCTGAAAGATGCATGGAACTAACCTTATTTTGAATCGAACAGGAGTATGGCTGTCTTGGCGCGCTGGTCGAATGGGGTGACTCAAAGGATCGAAGTGAATGTCTGTTAAGAACTACATTGTTCTGGTGGGTGGAACAGACTGAATTAGTGATGAACGCTAAACCTGACTAAACTGGACTTACTGCTGAATACCAAGGAGTAGAATATATCCTTAAAAACTGTATTGCTTCAGAGAATTTTGCGGCATAAGTTCCCAAAATAATGATTTCTGACTTAGGCACAAGGCCAGCAAACTTAGGGGGAGGGGAAAGTCGATTAAATCCACCCCAGTGCGACCACGTCAGGATGGCGGGATTTGAAATCAGAACGTAAAGACCGTAACTCAATGTCGCAAAGCATGGTGTTCGACACTCTACCGATACTGCTAATCCACTGCCCTTAAAACTCCCCAAAATAATGGATATAAATCATACCGGGTACCGTACAAAGGGAATAGATTTTTTTTCCGAGTTCCATTGGTCAGAGTCTGTGGTCGTTTAATTTATTTCGCCAACCGGAGGAACAATAGTTCAAATCTCGCTGCACAGATAGATACGGGCATAGTGATCGATAATAGAATTGGTATCGACATTCAACTGTAAGTGCATGGTTTAAAATAAGTGGGACCGAGATATTGCTGGCTGCGAACATGCAGAGCTGAGTCGCTTAACGCGGTTGCTTAAGTCGATTGCACATTCCCCAATTTGCAAGGAATCGGAGACTTAAGTTTTGAAATAAAAGCTGTGGCTCTTTGTGTGTAGTTGCATGTATGAATGCAAGAGGGCAGTTTACGCCTCTTAAGCGGTTATGCGCCAATAGCTTTTTCCGGAACCACATAACTAGTTGAAATAGAAGAGAGAAGAAAGAAGAAAGAATTATCTGGTGAAATTTCACATAAATCAATTACATTCATCTTGTGCTTGTATCAAGAACTTTTTTTAAGTTGAAACCATGTGTTTGCGTGAGTAACCAAGTGTGTGTAAACATTTAATACATAATGTACATGCATGGTACAAAGAATGCTGAAAAAATAAAAAATATCAAGATGTGTAACCTGCAAAACATTGAATGTGCAGGAAAAAGCATTTTCTTTTTAATAAACGGTGCAATTTATATTCAATTTTTCTTCTTTTTTTTTTGAAAGGAAGAAAAAGAAAAAAAATGACTGTCCTAAACACTTAGAGTTGAGTTTTTCTTTCTCTTGTTTTCATTTTTCTTCCGTGTGTTTGTGTATTTTGTTTTGCAAAATAAGGTTGCCGTTGCTGCCGAAGTTCGATACTGATGTTGTTGTTACTGTAGTTGTAACAGAGCTTGATGTTGAAGTTGTTTCTACAGATGTTCTTGTAACGATGCGTGAATTGTATCGATAGCATGTGAAAACAAGGTTACGTTGATAGTATATATGTTGTTTTTGATCGAATCGTGTTTCCGGCTTGTTTTCATTGTTTTGTTTATTTAAAGTTTAATGTTCTTCAGATGTTTTGGTTGTTTGTTGACGGGTAATGAGTTGTTTTCGTTGTTAATCAGACTACGTGTTCTAGGCGATTGATATGTTTTCGCTGCAGTTGTTTTCCTATAATATCAGAAAGCTGCATGTTGCATCAGCAAGCTGCTTCAGAAAATGCATCAGAGGGGTGCATGTTCGCTTCTCAGGGTCACCAAATGTAACGGTAGTTAAGTGAAGCTATCTGATGTCACCGAATGGTGTTTGCATTAATGATTTGGTTAGTGATGACTATATGAAAGCGAGTGTAATAAGTGATGCTTGGTCGGTCAGATTTTCATTGTAGTGTGACAAAATTGTAGTAGTAATTGTTGGCTTGATGGGTGTTTTTCCGTGAGTTGGTCTCTTATATATAAGCGCTATGTGAACGTCTAATTAAATTGTAGGCCTTGAAACCTTGGTAGCGCCTTTGTTCCGTGTATGAACATAAATAAATAATTGTTTCTACTTTAGGCACAAGGCCAGCAAATACACAGTACATTACTGGTATTTTATTTTATCGACCCCGTAAGGATCAAAGGCAAAGTTAACCTCGGCGGGATTTGAACTCAGACTGTAAAGGGACGTAACTATGCTAGAAAGCATGGCATCCAACCCTCTGCCGATACTGCCAATTCACCGCCCTTTGAACATAAATAAATAATACAATATTTCTGCTCTCTTCCCGATTGATCATTGTTTTCCTATTTCCTTTACACACCTACTGTATTGCTACACACACACACACACACACACACACACACACACACACACACACGCACACACATATATATATATATATATATATATATATATATATATATATATATATATATATATATATATATATATATATATATATATATATATATATATATATATATATATATATATATATATATATATATATATATGAAATAAATGTTATGTAGGGTTTCAATATTGGTACTTTCATGTTATTTTTAAAATTCTTAAAAACTCCATCAAACATAAGTGCTTTCATTTCTCCCCACTTATGAATGTCACTCGTGTCAAGTAATTTACGCATGTCGTTAATTTCGTGAATATATTCAATAAATACCTTAATGTCAACAGGAGATATGTTCTTCATATTTTACTTAATTTTAATGGGTCGTTGTCTTAGTGGTAAAGTTGTTCGCCTCACAATCGTAAGATTATGAGCTCTGATCCTAGTGGTACGTTTTGCCATTGAGCAAGACACTTTATTTCTTCTTCTTCTTCTTCTTCTTCTTCTTCTTCTTCTTCTTCTTCTTCTTCTTCTTCTTCTTCTTCTTCTTCTTCTTCTTCTTCTTCTTCGCCCACTTATTTCTAGGAGGTTCGTGAGGGAAGAGTCCTCAAACACTCCTTCGTGCAGGCCATGTCAGAAATAACCGTTTCCAATTGATCCGGTTTGATCCTCAAGCGAGACTAGCCGAGCTAATGAATGTTGTATATTCATCTTGCTGGGTGTCTACACCTGGGTCTCCTATCTCACTGGATAGATTTCCTCGTGAAATCTATCCAGTGATACTTTCCTGAGACATTCTAACCTCACGCCCGTAATATCGGAGCTGTTATATCTCAATTCGGAAACGTAGCGGCTGTACCTGGAACGACTCTATCTATCGAGGGACGTTACTCCAAAGAACCTTTGGAGGACTCCATTTCAGCCACTTGTATTTGCAATCGTATTCTTTCAGTCATTACCCAAGATTCATGACCATAGTTAAGGTTTGGCCCGGATACCGAAATGAAGCTAGCGAGTTTAGCTTTTACACCTACCTCCCTTTTTCTGATTACCGAATGTTGGAGCTGGCGTATTGCTGCATCAACGCCTGCAATTCAGTTGGCAAAATATTAGTTGTTTTTAATTCAAAATGGTAGCCTTGTCACACACTGCGTCCTGCTAATACTCTCAGAGAATTACTTGTTTGTAGAATGCTCAGTCACTTGCATGTTAATTTCAAGAGCAGGCTGTTCCGTCTATCGAATGGATCGCTCGCCATCGGAACCGTTGGTGAACCAACACACACACACAGACACACCGACATACACAGGCACACACACACGCACAAAACAGGTCATGAATCAGAACGTTCGCAGTATTGATGCTGTGATATCAGAACGTATCAAATCCTTAGCTGGAATGAATGCAAAATAATTATTTTCTAAATTATAACTCCCAATAGTATCAGTGATAGCTACACATATAATATCAATTAAACGAATTTCATTTTGATTACTGAACACTTAATAAATAAACATACTTTGAAGAATATTTGAAATTATTTTGTTTGATGTGACTGTTTACTTAAATGGACTGCTATATGACTAAAATAATTGCTATTCATATACATTTTTGGGTATGTATTTGGTTCAATAGACTATAAAAAATACTATTAACCTTAATGTAAACTACATACGGCATTCAGTACGGTCGTTAGGTATACTAGATGAAGTAATGTGCACTCAAAGGTCAATACACTTATATTCTAACGTCGTTGAAATTTCGGGAACCCTGTGTTATCTGACAAATATTAATATCGTAGAATATAGTAAATATACAGAGCGATGAGGTCAATACAACATATATTGAATTGATCTCGTTACTCCTTGATCATGTGTGCTTGTGTGAGTACCTGCCTGTCTGCGTGTGTATATGTGTGTATGTTTGTGTGTGAGTGTGTGTGTGTGTGTGTGTGTGTGTGTGTGTGTGTGTGTGTGTGTGTGTGTGTGTGTGTGTGTGTGTGTGTGTGTGTGTGTGTGTGTGTGTGTGTGTGTGTGTGTGTGTGTGTGTGAAATCCGAGCCGGATATATACAGCTGAGCGGCTCTGGCAAATGTTTTATACGCAAAATGTATGAGTTGTGACTTATTCTTGTTTAAGTCCGGCTGTGTGTGCGTCACTGATGATGTTTGTAAAATCACGAAACACCTGTGTTTGGTGTTCTCACACGGCTACAGCTGCAGCTGTGGCATGATCACAGCTGCAAACATCTACAGCGAAAGCAATGCAGTATGTTTATTATACATAAACATACCGTATATGCCTTCATATACAACTCTGTTTATATATATATATATATATATATATATATATATATATATATATATATATATATATATAGTAATAATAATAAATTTGAAGACTAAAATCCAAAGAGGGCTCGATAAGGATAAATATATATCAGATATATAAGAACCGTAGAGCAAATATTGATTAAAATCCCGTTAAGGGTGAAAGCACCGATTCTTTGCTTAAACTTTAATCTGTTATTTTAATAATTGTATATATATATATATATATATATATATATAGAGAGAGAGAGAGAGAGAGAGAGAGAGGTGTTTGTGTGTGTGTCAAACATACCTTTTTACTAGAAGATCTAATATAAATTTATTGTGTATTTAATTACATTTTTAAAAGTTTTAACCTTGCTGTGAAAATATATCTGTCACTGAAATGTTACTCAAAGAGCTCCGCCCGACGTGAGGATACTGTAAAGGATACTGTAAAGAATACTTTCTCACTTTAATGCTAAATAGACTGTACTTTTAACTCAAAGGAGCAGCCTTGTCACACTTTTGTCACGCTGAGTCACCCTAATAATTAGGTTAACTGTGCACGTGTATGTGAAAGGTTCAACCACTAACTCGTTGATTTCCTAAACAGGCTGTTCCGATGATCGAACAGTTGGAATTCCCATCGTCGAAAGCGACGGAAGCGATTCCATTTCATTTTGACAATAAATGTTGCTGCATTATAGAATAGAAGTACTATCCAATCCTGATTCCAATCAAGACTACGCTATAGTTTTTGATTTTCACCAAGACCTGCAGTGTTTCCGCTCTGACACACACTGGGCACATTTCATCATCCAATCTTGATTTATGTTCTTGATTAATAGGATGTGTTTCAGCTTTGTAGATCCCGTCATCTTGCAGCTTTCCTTGCTGGCATATATCTATTGATCAGCATTTAGAGCATTTTCTCTCTAGGAAAAGATATATTATTGAAATAAAATAGTTAAATCTATCGCATATCTTATTTATTTCTTAGCTTTAATGTGAGACTCAACTATTTTTGGATTTATGACTAGTAAGTCAATAAATCTATTGTCGAACACTGCAGGGATGGATACAGTTTTGATTTTTGTTCTTTGGCAAGTATTTCATTTCGTTTCGATCGCTAATGAGAAATGTCTCTCCTCTTCTCTTAAAATCGGCGGCCATTTTCTTTTAGTAAGGAATCTGTGTTAGAAATCGTTCAGATTATAATGTCATCGACACTACAGAAACACAAACAGAAAATAATAAATAAACAAAACAAATAAACGTAATTTATCACAGAGATATTTTCTATGAAAGATTAAAATATTCATTCATGGAATGGAATGGACGTCCGTCGGTTTCGACCGTGAGTGTTCCAGTCAGTCGATCAACAGAACAGCCTGCCCGGTAAACTAACTTACAAGTAGCTAAATATTCCACAGACATCCGTATTCTTAAAGTATTTCTCATAAAGATTCAGCGTACCACTCTGTGTGACAATGCTACTCCTTTGTATTATAAGAACAAGCCATCTTGTTTTATAGTGTAAGTAAGTATTCTACAAACTTGTGTATCCTTAGCGTAATTCTCAGCAAACTTCAGCGTGACAGTGAATGAAAATGCTGGCCATTTGGATTACAAATGCAGTGCATTTAAAGGGTTTCAAAACAGTTTACATCTCACTCATTTCACTCATAAAGCTTAGTTCGACACGCGTCTGTGGTTAATGACACTTGCCTAAAATGCCACGGAGTGGAGTGGAAATTGGGATCTTATGATTACAAAGGGAACTTGTTAAATATTTAGCCATATATATTCCTATATATATATTCCTATATATAATATAAAAGACAACTAAATATTTTACGTTGGTATAGTAAAACTTTCAATTTCTCATTAATGTCATTATCAGCGCAAAATATCACAATTACTGTTAGACACAGAATTATGGACAACTACAAATATTCTGAATTAAAGTCATATTATTACGAAGAAATCAATGAATATCAGAGGTTTTATATTTTATTGATGCGATCACAGCATGCTGCACTCTAAGGAAATTTAATGATTCACCTTGTTATTACAAAGCATTACTGATTTCAGTTTATGTACACACACACACACACACAAACACACATGTACATATTTATACATACATACATCATATATATATATATATATATGTGTGTGTGTGTGTGTGTGTGTGTGTGTGTGTGTGTGTGTATATACATTTGTATATGTATATAAACAAAGCGATTGGCTTAAAAAGTACAGAGAAAAGTTGAAATTTGTGCATCCAAACACATGTGATAACAGTCTAACTGCATAAATTATAGTTGAGAAAATCGGGTAAGGTACCTCTGGGGGCTGAAAAACTAGAGAGAGGTGCCTGTGAGGAATCGAATCCCGCATCTCTCAGATGCTGGATAAATGCGTTAACCACAATGTTCAGACGTCACTGACCACCAATTCAGCCTTTTGAGAATATTTTAAGCCTGTGATATTTCCAAGGAATATTTATGCATGGTTCTTTCTTCCAATTGCCATTAAATATATCCCACGTTGCAGAATATCGTTTATCAATAAGTAGTTTGTGTATCGGAGCCATATGGTGACGTAATTAAAACTGCTAATTGAAAGAGTATTCATTTTGTTCTGTTATCCCCCGATCCTACCCCCCCCCCACCCCAAAAAAAGCAATAGAAAACATATTGCTCAAACATATGATTATGAGGAGATTTGTTTAATGATGAACACAATAACTTGCATCAAAGCGTTTGGGTTCAATAAAATTGATGGCCTAAAAGGAAGTTAGAAGTTCGGTTGTAATATGTCATGCTCACATGTGTTGCTTATTGGCTATTGCCTATATATATATATTAATGTTGCAGCTTGAGCATGCGTATAGCATATTCTTATGTTAGGATAACTTGTTCAATAGCTAATTTTCATAAGCATTGTCGTAATTAGTAAACGTCTCTAATCTGTTATCCAATATAATAATAATCATCGTGTGTCTGTATGTATATATATTTAGTTTCTGGGAGTTTTGTTGTATAAACTTTCTATATATCTATTGATCTATCTCATTATCCTCTCCCCCTTTGCCACACTCATATGACTTTACTAAGAAATGTCCTCTTTCTGTACCTCATTGTGACCTTGTACTTATGTTAGAAACAATTATTACATCCAAACTTTAACTGCAACCTTTCACATTTTGGTTAGAAATTAGGCCACGATTAGCTTCACCTGTGATCTTCCGAGATCGATAACATGAAATGACAGTAAAGTACTGGATTAATATAATTAATTATACGAATCAGTATTTCATTGATACATATTGATAGTTGTTAGGGAACTAATGAAAAACGTTTAGGTAATTATGGAGTATTCCAAGTGTTCAAACATTTCCATATAAATATTACGTTCTGAAGAAAAGCATTTCCCTTATATATTTATAACCCGCTAAGGTCAGCTCTGGCGTTGGATTTTCACCCGGAAAGTTGTTCTCCGTGACGGAAGTCTGAGTAATGTTTTATACAAACACCGGTAACAATCCATGCATTTCAGTTTCCCCTCTCCACGTTACTTAATATTGTTCAAAGGAAAGGCAAGGGCCATTATAGCTTCACACCCATATCATCGCATATATATTATAAAATAACAGGAGGCTGGACTGGTGTGATTCCTTAAGAGGTTTATTATACTATGATCATTTCAGTGACCGGGTTCAATATGAATCCGGTGACATCATCAGGTATTCGAAATATAACAAAGGAATATAATATACAATTCCTTTTAAGGAATTACACCAGTCCAGCTTCCTGTTATTTTATAATAATTAACTCCGTACTCGC
>OZ024741.1:61164540-61172040 GCA_964016885.1 Eledone cirrhosa
ATTCGGCGCCACACAGTGTATAATGAAGTTGGCCTTATAAAGAGCGGGTATTATTCATTCTTTTACGTTGAGACATAATGTCATGTGCAACAGCACAACACGTTGTCAGGAAACGAACTCGTGACCTTAAGATAGTGAACTATACATCCCGAACCATTAAGCTACGTGCCGTCGCCATAGCAAAATTAGTATGCAATTTTATCATAAAGAACAAAAAATATATGGCATAGATTATGATGGAACAAAGATAGTACTAAATAATTAATAAAACTCTAAAATAATCACATAACAGTCAACACAAGAAGATGAAAGATAGAGACGAAAAATAACGCTTATCATATTTAAAGTTTAAAGGTCATCTTACACACAAACACATACACACACACATATATACATGCATGTATTATGTATATATGTATATATGTCAGGTCACCAGTTGGTGCTACTGGTAACATGTATCCCAGTACAACCTGTCTCATGGCGACTAAACTGGCAACCCCACCAAGATTTCTTGGTGAGGAGGGTGACTTTGGACATCCTGCAGGACTAAAAACAAAACCTGTCAAAGGGCAAAGGAACTCCTGGGAGCTCTTAAGAGCTCTTGGAGTCAATGGCCATCCAAAACCAGCACGGCCCGCCGAAAGGCGCTGCAGTGCCGGAAAAGTCAACTTCCTGCTACTAGTATGCTGGTAAGCTAGTACAACGTATCTCCAGACGGATAGAGTTGGTCCGTAGCTTTGGTTAGCGACTACTCTAGTTCTTGCAACACGAACAATTAGGGCGAGGGTATAAATGCCAGGTTGGTATCTGGCGCCGGGTAACCCACCACACGGAGGAGAAAGCACCTTCTTCAAGACTTGGCTGTCAAATTCTTTCACATGTGTGTAGTAGTGGCGCCCACACACATTATTAGCTATTTGAAAAGATGATGGATTTCGCAACTAACTGCACCGGGGTTCCTGAATTCTGGGGCATGAGAGTGAGATCCGTCATCTCGACAGTAGTCGACGAATGAATGAATGATGATATATGTATATACATGTGTGTGTGTGTGGATGTTGTCACTTCCAGCTCGGTTAACATATGAATCGTGATAAAAGACTCCCTAGCTAGCACCACAAGCGTAGGCGAGCTAAACTAGTAGCGCAGACATTGATCAAAAATAAACTAACTGTCCTAGCCTCGATAATCCTGTGCACAGCGTGCATGAGGGAATAAATCGTGAGGAAATTAACTATAAGGACATAAAGATGTACAGTGAAGACCTTACCTTCGGGGCACTCACCGCACTAAGAAACTTTAGCACATGGTGTAGTAACAGCCATATTGTGACGCAACCTCGGGGAGCCCGGAAGAGTTAGATAAGACTTCAACTAAACGCACAAGTAGGAGATCTAGGTACAAGAAAATAGTGTTGTATAATCCATCCTATTCAGCGGGACTCAGAACTAGCCAGGCCAAATTATTATTTAAGCATTATATAGGTGTTTCCCCAAAACAGAGAAGCACAAGATATTTAATAGACACAATTAAGCTCTCATATACAACAACTCGTAACTTAACCCAATACATAGCTAGCATTAATCACGATAGTTTACGGAACCAAAGAAGTGAGCCAGACCGTGTGAAGGTGAGCTAATCTATGTCCAGGTCCAGCAGAATCGAAGTAACGAAGAAAATAGGAGAATGAGTCAGGGGCTGGGAAATCCAACCCCACCAGCGACCAACCCACTGCAAATACAACATTGAGGAGCCGAAAATGCAACTGCAGGCACTCTGATTCTTGTCCACTCAGTAACAAATGCCTACAGAAAAATCTGGTCTGCCAATGTAGAGTTACGATCCCAACCTCTACATATATGTATGTAGGGGCAACGACGACCAGTCTTAAATACCGATGGTAGAATCATCGCCAGGCATTTAATAGCATATAGAAGCGAAATATCACAGCTCTTTTGGAGCTGATCTGGCGCCTTAAGCTAGATAAAACACAATACTCGTTAGAATGGTTCAAAATTTGTGAGATGCCTAATGACCATGGTGAGTCTGGTAGACCTTTTCTAAGTGTGATACATAAAGGAGGACCGCAGTTAATTGATAAAAGGGTGGACTTCTTCAGTACTTGTTTCCACCTGGCATCTGGACCTTCCTCAAGTAATAATTATTTAAGAAAAACACCCCATCCTAAACTAGTATAGAAAAGGAATGTCAGTGAATACCTTACAATGTTATTTGAAGCCCGAGTATGTGACACACTGAACCTACCATTATAATTTCCATACACATTAAGACCGCTTAACCTACCCTTAAATACTGAAGCATTCTCGACTGATTACACTCCCTGGAATACTCTAGACATTATGCGAGCGTTGAAACAACACACATTTTCACATTGAACCTAATGCTAATAATTACTTTATACACCTAGACCCCATAGATATAAGTGATTGTGCAACATTGCCTTAAATATTGTTTCAACTAGAATTAACACTTAAACAACATAAATTAATCTAGATATTTACTAGCGATAGTATAACATACATTCCACTTTTATTTTCTTTCTCACCTTCAAATATAAATTCCTGCCTATATACATTCATAATTATATTTTTTATTTTAATCTAATATTTGTCTTTTTTTACTTATTCAATCTTATATATATATATATATATATATATATATATATATATATATATATATATTTGCTAAACCTTGATTATATATGTTCTGGCTCGTTAATTTATTAACCTGCTATTGAACCACATTGGCATATGGTTGGACAATACATGTGTCCCTTAGCGCCTTGTGCGTGTAGGAACACATATCCCATTATTACTAAACTCCTCTATGTTGAGAAAAAAATTTGGTCGTTCCGATTGCTGCTAGCGATAGTGGTGGCCGATTGACCTACCTCTCTCTGCCTCTATCTTTACTTTCGGCCCTTGAAAAAATTGATTCCACTTCATTTACTCTCATCTCGGGAACAGTTTTGGATAGCGCTAGTTCGTAATTTAAATTCAAGAATTTTATATTCTTCGAATGAAAATAACCTTCTGACGAGAATCTTTCTTTGCAACGAAGGCTGTATGGTCTCCGTTTATTTTTGAGATTCGAAACCGATTCGGTAAAGGTAACTATAGTAGGTAAAGTTAATTTTTTAAAATTTATTTTGAAACTTTTTCATTATTTGCTAAACCTTGATTATATATATATATATATATATATATATATATATATATATATATATATATATATATATATACATATACACACACATATGTGTGTGTATATATATATATATATATATATATATATATATATATATATAATATATATAAAGTTTAACATACAATTGGCTTCTACATGACTAGAGGAATTCTAGTCCTGTAGAAGTGATTTCTATATTAAACATGATGTTTACACTCTACTAATGTATTGAGTACCTTACTAACTGTAGTTACCCCTGCTTGAATCCAGGACTCTATCTCTCTCTCTCTCTGTCTCTCTCTCTCTCTCTCTCTCTCTCTCTCTCTCAGATACACACACACAGACACACACAGACACACACAGATACACACACACACACACACACACACACACACATATATATATATATATATATATATATATATATATATATATATATATATATATATAGTAAAAAAGAAAATTTTGCTCTATATGGCTGAATACAATAAATGTAATCTGAGTTTTTCGAATATTAATAATTTGTTTCTACTTTAGGCACAAGGTCAGCAATTACCCAGTGCATTACTGGTACTTTATTGCACTGGGTAATTGCTGGCCTTGTGCCTAAAGTAGAAACAATTATTAATATTCGAAAAACTCAGATTACATTTATTGTATTCAGCCATGTAGAGTAAAAAAGAAAATTTCGCTCTTCATGGCAATAAATGTAATCTGAGTTTTTCGAATATTAATAATAACATTCGATTCGTTTGCAATTATGCAAACAAGCCTCAATTTTATAGCCATATCAGTAGAATGAACACTTCATTCTTGCTCTTATGTTGGCATGCGAACAGAACTGCAGATACTAATGTTTCTGGGTATCACCCTTCATCAGTACAGCTCACTGTTCACCTGCCAATCGCTCGTATACAGCAAACTGAATGGCCAGTCTGCTGATATGCAAACCTGGCTGATCAGTGGATCTGCTAATATGCAGGTCTGACTGATCAGCCAGTCTGCTAATATGCAAATCAGGCTGATCAGTCACTGCGTATTTTTGAAAATAGCATATATTTTCACTAGCGCTGACAGTTTGGCAGGTGAACAGTGAGCTGTACTGATGAAGGGTGATACCCAGAAACATTAGTGTCTGCAGTTCTGTTCACATGCCAACACAAGAGTAAGAATGAAGGGTTCATTCTACTAACATGGCTATAAAATTGAGGCTTGTTTGCATAATTGCAAACGAATCGAATGTTATTATTAATATTCGAAAAACTCAGATTACATTTATATATATAGTAATAATAATAAATGTGACGACTAAAATCCGAAGAGGGCTCGATAAGAATAATATATATGTATGTGTGTATGTATATAATGAAAAATTCGGGACCCTGATGGCGGAGCTCCTGCTCTTTCACCAGCTAGATTAGAACTGAATCGCCGGTATTCGGGCGGCCAGGTTAGCGACGATTCAGTTTGGAACTAGCTGTTGAAACAGCAGGAGCTCCGCCGTCGGGGTCCCGAATCTTTCATTATATATATATATATTCATGTATATTCCTTTTATGTATTTTCATCCTGATTTTAACTATAAGTGAATTCATATTTAATTACATTCATATCTATCCTATGTCCGTACCCCTGTAAAAAAGCATATGATAACACGCTAAATGCTTGATCGAATATGTATCATGTTTCTCATGCTTATCCATTATCACCCTGTTAATATTGTTGTTGTTCTTGTAGCGGATATTGTACTATATTGAACAACTCTTATCACCCCACATCACTGACATGGCTTTATAGCATACTTGTGTTTCTGATATCAAACCAGCACCAACAACAGCAAAAGGTGTTTACAATTGCCTGAGTACTGAAATTGGCAGCCATTTCTTAGACCTGTTGCCAATAAAACACAGCACCCATCACCTGAGAGAAGGCTACTAATAAACTAGAAATACTCATAACATGTCAAGTAACCCTCTAATCATTAATGGGTGGTAGGTGTGATGAGAACTGATGATTGTTGAGCAACATTCAACCAATAATAGAAGTGGCCACGCTACAAGTGTGGCTAGCTAGGAAGTATTTTACCAATATTCTATATTAAGCAGTCTTCCTTTATTCTCATTTACTACTTTTCTACTCCTCATTGTTATTTCTCTTCGTCGAGATGCTGGACTTATAGCCCTTATCTCTTCCTGCTTTTCTAGCTTTCTCCTTTCTGTATATTTTTCTCCTTTGGCTAAGCCTTTGCATACTTGTTTCTTTTCGTTTGCCCTTCCTTTTCAGTTGACGTGCGTTGGTTTGTAGCATTTTCCATTTTTTTCTTTTTCCTTTTTTCGTCTTGTGTAATTCACCGAAGGTTACACTTGTCTTGTGTTTGTTTCTACCAATTTTGTTATGTCCCAATGTACTCTGGATTGAACAGTATCAACATTAAAGCTTCGTGGGCATTATTTAACTATATACATATATATCGGCCATTCGCTCTACTGCCTCACACATCATGGCTCTAAGAAGGATGGTTGAGGATCTGTAATGAATCACAAGAAGGAGGCAGCAATTGTATTCATAGATTTCAAGAAGGCCTTTGATTCAATAACCAAACGATGATCAAATTTCTTCTTGCATATTGGATCGTGAATGTAATTAAAGTCATGTACGAGAATACTTCAGCTCTTGCGATGACACCTGAGGAAAACTCAGGCCTATTCCTCATAATTACTGGAGCCCTCCAAAGAGATCCTCTGGCCTCTTTCCTTTTCATGATTTGCCTTCATTATGCACTTTGTAATTCCATTGTACCATCAGACGGAATAAAGCTGAAAATTCGACAAAGCTCCCGATATCCCGAGGAGTTCTGCCTGAAATGGCTTATGCAAATGAAATAGTTCTCCTGGAAAACACCTGCAAAGAAGCTGAGAAAGTGCTACATAGAGTGAAGACCTCAGCGTAGTCCGTTGGACTCTTCTTCAATCCTGGCAAAACAAAATTCATGCATCTCAACACAACGTCAAGTAAACAAATGTATGCACTGAATGTAGATGACTTCTTGTATCTTGGCAGTTTTATGAACACAGAGCATGATGTGAACACACCATATAGGCAAGGCATAGAGGCTCTCGACTCCCAATCAAAGGTGTCGGTCCCCTCTGTCAGGAAAGCTATAAAAATGGGGTTATTCATTGCAGTGGTTGAGTCCATTCTCATCTACAGATATGAGTCATGGGCACTGATAAAAACAATCACAAAGAGGACTAATGGCACATTCACCCGGATGCTGTGAAAGGTCCAGAATACACCCTGGAGAAAGCACGTTGCAAAGAAATCGTTCTACGGCTCATATCTTCACCTTTCTGACATCATAAGGCGTAGGAAGCTCGCATTAGACTGACATGTAAACGTCACAATGAACCTGCTGGCAGAGTTCTTTTCTGGAAACCGTGCAGACGAGTTGGCAAACCAACCATCACGCTAAAGGTTGCTCTTGAACATTGGTTCCCAACCAGGGGGCCATAGCAAGTTATTGGGGGAGCCACGGGAATTAACTAAAAATCACAAAATTTCATACATAAAAAAGAAGAGTAGTTTCCTAACAATGTTTTCTTTTTCTTGCTTCAAATTTTTATATTCAATTTTTTTATCAACTTTCTACCTTTTCTAATTATGATTTTACTTCACTTGATAATTATTTAAATCTGGATATAAAGAACAATATTGATTTGCCTCAATGTGTAACTTGTTTCAAGGTACTGGTAAATGACTCTATTAGGCCTTCTAAGCTCAAATTACATCTTTCAAAATGTCATCCTGAACTACTTGGAAAAGATGAATCTTTTTTTAAAAGGAAATCAGATGGTTTAAAAAATCAAAAGCTTGATGTAAGTGGTACTATTCATGAGACCAAAGCCACTATTGTTGAAGCTTCCTATCGTGTTGCTTATCTGAGTGCTCAACAAAAGAATGCACATACGATTGCTGAGGAACTGATTTTGCCTTGTGCCAAAGAGATGGTTAAACTTGTTGTTGGAGAAAGTGCTTCAAAGAAGTTAAATGATATATCCTTGTCAAATAACACAATAAAACGAAGGATAAATGATATATCGGAAGATTTGAAGGATCAAATCGTTGAGCAAATTAAGGAGTTACCATGGTTTGCATTGCAGCTTGATGAATCAACTGATGTTTCCATGTGTTCTCAACTCCTAGTCTTCTGTCGCTATTTGTTTAATGGTCATATGAAAGAAGAGTTTCTTTACTGTCAATCGCTGGAGGGCACAAAGAAAACAGTTGATGTCA
>OZ024741.1:61187040-61189540 GCA_964016885.1 Eledone cirrhosa
TCTAGTTTTACAGTTAATATGGGGGCTTATTTTACAGGTTATACATTTCTTATCTATACATGAGGGTCTTTGGAACGGGTATGTCTTGCTAATAAGTGTTTTTACGGAGGTACCAGGTCTTTCTACTATCTTAATATTGAGATTATGTTTCTTTAGGGCCCTTCTAAATGTGTAGGCTAGTTCGCCTCTAGGGGTTGTATTGATGAACATTACACTCTGGTATTTATTGCTATCATACCATGAGTTTATTCTATTGGCCTTGTTCTTAGTTCTTTCTATTCTATTCCAAAATTTGCTCCTATACAAGGGGCAGGTCCCATTTATGTCATTATTTACCATTTTTTCCCATTTGGTTCTGGCTCCTTTATACACTCTGATTCTATCTCTCTGATTGTAGCCAGAGAACTGCATACGGTGGATGAAGTGTTGTATGTGTCTCTCTAGTTCTTCGGGGTTGCACATGCGGGACACATTTCTCATCACCCGTACCAAATCCGCAATCAGTATGTTGATTTTGGTATGGTCCGAAATGGCCGAGTTTCGGTGGATCAGATGTTTGGAAGTCATGGGTTTGGCATAATGGGAATGGAGGATTTGTTTTTGGTTGTTAATTGTATCTAACCAGAGCTCTGTGTCTAGTACAGGTAATCGATGGTTGGGGTGTCTACTTGGGTAGTCTATAGTAACTCTAATGCTCTGGTGGATGGAGTTTGCTATTTGCTGGATGCTTTCCATTGTGTTTTTCTCTAGTTCCTGACTGTTCTTTAGTGGGGGTGTCTTAACTACGATGTTTATATCATCTACGTAGCGGGAGTACATTATCAGGGTTAAGCTGTCTTCTAATTGTTCATTAAGTTTTTGTTTAAGTCTACTGTCCCACCATACCATGAATAAGTTAGCTATGTCGCCTGCAATGCTAACACCAATGGCTGCTCCTTCCTCTTGGGCATATGTTTTACCATTAAATTTGAACATATGTTCCTTAAGGGTTAATTTTATGCTGGCCCCTACCGCATGTGCAATCATTTTCTTCAGTTCATCGTGGTTTTCGGGTGTCCGTATGGCTCTGGTCCACCCGTTCCATCTATCTGTGTGGGTTTACTTGGCCATTGAGGTAATGGTAGGTGGTCTGCCTCTTGCTCGTCTTGTAGGGCACAGGTTGCTAAGGTCATAAGTGTCTAGGTAACTATTACTATGGGTAAGCTTAAGTAGAAGTCCCAGCTCACTGGTATCAATCCCACGGAACTCAACCTTGCTCTCGCTGATCATTTCGACGCATTTCTCCACAGCAAAATCCACGTCAATAGATGGATACAGGGACACAACATCCATACTGCCTATTATGCAGTTTGTTAGGTCCCCAGATCGGTTACCCGCGCCGATTCTGCTGAGGAGGTCCTCCGTGCTGTCACACACATCTGGGGATATCTCAATGATGGGGCGTATGATCAGGGAGAGGAAGTAGGACAGTCTGTAGTTACTAGCAATGTTAGCCCCACAGACTGGCCGTGTTGGTGGTCCTGCGACAGGGTCCCAGCCCGTTTTATGGTCTTTTCGAAGCCCATACAACGCCGGCACGTCATTGTTCCAGGCCTGGAAGTTGTTGGCAGTCCTTTTGTTGGGCTGCATTATATTTGTCCACATCACCATATGGGCATTGAGGGTTTTTTCTCTATCCTCATGCTCCTGTGGTGTTACCTCTCTTGTGTTAGTGATGTGGGGTTGCATTGCCTGGATGTAGTTTGGCAGGCTGTCAACCGACATTCTGCCAGACTTGTCTGTTGGAAAGCATGCTATCTCTCCATTACGCGAGCGCTGCATGAGCTTACGCAAGCCATTTGCAGATTCTTCTCCCAGTTGCTGGGCCTCTATTCTATTATGCTTCTTGCTATACTGTTCTATAATATTTCTAAGTTCGGATTTAGCTATACTAAATTGTGCTTCTGTTTGTTCATCGACCTGCGACGGCAACTGCGTGCGTTTGTTAAATGGCAAAGTCGTGGCGTGGACTCGTCGTAGGTCGAATGATTTATCGGAGGGGTTATAAAACGGAGAGTTCCAGGCTGCTGCTTTATGTGTACTAGTGCTATTGTTATTGTTAGTTGTGTTGTTTCTATTTCCACCAACAGCAGCAGCCTCAGCTTCATGGTTGTTTCTATGTCTCTCATAATTACTCCTGTCTCTTTCCACTGGCTCAATGTTGTTATCTACCCTATTTTTTTTGTGTGTCTGTGTGTTCGTCTTGGTTATTCTCTTTGTCCTTAGTCTCCCATCTCCTTTTCCTTTTAATCCTATTAGTTTCTCTTATTTCTCTGATTTCTGTGCTACTGTCATTACTTGTTTTCTGTGTCTGTGTGTTTGTTAAGATTGTGGTGGTGGTGAGAGGCATTGAATGCGTGTGTGTTGTTGTTGTTGATGTGTGTTGTTGTTGTCTCCGTGTGTGTGTTATCGTTGTTGTGTGTGTTGTTATTGTTGTTTGTGTTTGCGTGTCTGTTGTTGT
>OZ024741.1:61197040-61307040 GCA_964016885.1 Eledone cirrhosa
ATTGACTTATAAACTTTAATCTGTTATTTTAATAAATATTTGCTCTTCGGTTCTTATATATTTGATATATATTTTCCTTATCGAGCCCTCTTTGGATTTTAGTCTTCAATTTTATTATTATTACTATTTGGCTCCTTCGGTTGAGCACTCTATTGACTTATAAACTTTAATCTGTTATTTTAATAAATATTTACTTTTCGGTTCTTATATATTTGATATATATTTTCCTTATCGAGCCCTCTTTGGTTTTAGTCTTCAATTTTATTATTATTACTATTTGGCTCCTTCGGTTGAGCACTCTATTGACTTATAAACTTTAATCTGTTATTTTAATAAATATTTGCTCTTCGGTTCTTATATATTTGATATATATTTTCCTTATCGAGCCCTCTTTGGTTTTAGTCTTCAATTTTATTATTATTACTATTTGGCTCCTTCGGTTGAGCACTCTATTGACTTATAAACTTTAATCTGTTATTTTAATAAATATTTGCTCTTCGGTTCTTATATATTTGATATATATTTTCCTTATCGAGCCCTCTTTGGATTTTAGTCTTCAATTTTATTATTATTACTATTTGGCTCCTTCGGTTGAGCACTCTATTGACTTAATATATATATATATATATATATATATATATATATATATATATATATATATATATATATATATATATATAAACACTCACATGATATATTATATTTACACACAATATATTATCTAATTTTGGTGTCAAGAGATCACTGGCTAATAATATAGCTTCCATTTGTATTAAATCAAGTTATAACGGTAATTCAGTTAACTATTTATGGCTGGTGTACCACCAACACGAAAGGGCTGATTACTATTAAACTTTCGCTCCTTTCAATTTTCCTTAAAACCTTTTATTGTAGTAAAGATACTTCTGCACTAACTCTAATCGACACTATTTTTTTTTACAGATCTTAAAGTCCTTGACAAAGTTTTAAGTGGTGTTATCTATATGAAGATGGAGATGAAACTATTTTGCCCCCGTTTAGCCATGTATATGTAGAGAAATTATAAATTTTATCTATACAATTATTTTGATGTTCATTCGGAATATTTCAAATTATTACATTTTTATTCAAAACGTTATTTTGTCATTTTCGAAATTAGACACTAAACTATAGTTGAATTCAAAGGAAATATGTTTAACTGATTAAAAGATGTGACAGTCATTACATCATTCACAAAAATATAATGTTTCCGTTTGTCTATTCATTATTGATACTATTTGCAAGTCAGAAATTGTGAAGAAATTTAACATCTTTAAACTTTACTATGTATTTATAATTTTGAAAATGTAGACATTGAAATGTAGTACATTGAAAACAGTCAAAATTACCTAAATTACCTATTTTAACAAATGAAAAACTGATTAGGAATCTATCTGAGTATATTTTAGTACAGAACAATTTAAGAAAGCTGGATGAAAATACCCAAAGTAGCACTTTTCTATCAGGTGTGTTATATACGGTAAAACCTGTAAAGTTTTCAACATTCCAGATATAGGGATGTATTATCATAATAGCTGCAGGACTTGCACAAACAATGCAAATGAAAACACACTCACATAAAAAGACTTTGGGGAGAAACAAGACACAAAAACATGAACACACACACAAACATACAAAGAACACACATACACATTTGCATGCCAAACACAAGTTTGTGGAGGTAGCAGAATATAAAGACAAAACATACAAAGAAAAGATGGAGGAAGTAAAGTGAAATCCAAATGAAGAGAGACACCATATGAGCAGGAACAAGCATTAAGAATGTCACAGAATGTGTGACAAAAGCGCTTGGACAATTACATAACCATCAGTTTCCTAACCAATGAATGCATTAGTTAGCCGATTAATATTAAAAGCGAAGTGAAACTCACTTTGTGTGTGTGTGTGTGTGTGTGTGTATGAAGTAAACAGAAATAACAAAGCAAAGGAGACAGTATATTGAAGAAATATATTAGTTTAACCCTTGAAATAATAGGAAAAGAGTCTTAACATTTCGGATCCTAATCCTTCTTCTGGTGATAGAATTAGAAATAAAAGATGAAATAGAAAGATAAAGATTGAAAGAACGGAAAATTTTGAGAAAAAATCACGTGTGCGTATTCAGTCGGCCATTTTGGAGAGATGCTAGTCAGTGGGTATCTTAGGTATTACAGAGGTTTAGGAAGGGAGATAATAATTGTATATTTGGGGTGGGCATGTCTGTATGCGTGCGTGCATGTGTGTATGTGTGTGCGTGCGAGTGTGAGCGCATGTAGGTGTGTTCGTATGTTTGAAGGATGGGCGTTGGGTCATGACAGGCTGGCTGCTGTGAGAGTGTGCATGTGTGAGTAAGTGTAAGCGTGTGAACTGACCAACGTAGGGGGATTTACAAAAATGTATATGAATTTCTACATATATATATATACATAGCAACCGTCGAGTGGAGCTGAGTAGAAAAGGAGGTGGTAATGAATATGATCGTTGCTTTATATTTCATTGAATCCTTTCGGAAAAGTAATTCCAATGCGAAAGATTAAGTTCTGCTCGGTCCTGGTGCAAGTGGCTGTGAATCCCTGGTGTAATATGAGGCCTGAGACAGTGAGGTGTTGAGTAGAGTGGTTGAGGGAACGGATGTGACAAGCGACAGAAGTGGCTTTACCTAGTCGCATAGCCTTCGGGTGTTCGGCGAATCGGTCCGCCAAACGGCGGCGTGTTTGTTCAATGTATATTGGACCTGGAAAGGGAACACCGAAGGATATAGACGACATTGGTGTAGGCGCACGTGAAGGAGTGGTGAATGTAAAAAGAATGGTTCGTACCAGTGAGGGTGTTGAGGTGTGTTATGTAAGCACAGGTATTACAGCGGGGCGGGAACAAGGACGAGAGCCAGGTGGAGTCATAGGGGAGGGGGAAAGAACTGTGCACTAGAAGGTCATAGAGATTCCGAGCGCGTTTAAAGGCAGTGATGGGTGAGTTGGGAAAGAAGCGAGAAGTGACGAGATTAGAAACAAGGATTCGGAAGCATTGAAGGATGCGTTGATTGGGGGTTGCCAGTCTAAACTCCCCAGAGCATTGTTCAGTAAAGTACTCGATACTTAGGAAAGTAAAGTAGAGTGAAGGTGTTGCACTCACCATCAAAATGGCAAGAGCATGGCCGCCGGGCAGTAACTCTTACAATATATATATATATATAAGTATGTATACGTACATACATATATGTATACAGACGTACAGTAGTATGTATATATATATATATATACATACATGCACACATATATATATATGCACGTATGGATTCACCGAACATTTATTATAATGCTCGGTGTGTTTGTAAACAAACATCCCGAATTAAGCCGTACAGTGTCTAGCAACCATCGTTGCTCATTTGTTCAACACTGACAAAGGAACGCTGTACTAGTTTCAAGCTTATTAGCTATCGTCAGCAACGTATACCATCCTGCCAGATGGTTGAACGTCTGAAAGTATATACTTTCCTTATGCATATTAACGGCTGAGCAGCCTAATTTGCATATCGAGTGAGTTAATCGGCCGGGGTATCGAAAACGATAAACGGAAAAAAAGAAACGAAATTTCATTTCTCACTCTTAGCTCGGCTGTTACTTAAATATAAGTATGTATACGTACATACATATATGTATACAGACGTACAGTAGTATGTATATATATATATATACATACATGCACACATATATATATGTACGTATGGATTCACCGAACAATTATTATAATGCTCGGTGTGTTTGTTAATACTACTGTACGTCTGTATACATATATGTATGTACGTATACATATTTATATTTAAATAACAGCCGTGCTAAGAGTGAGAAATGAAATTTCGTTTCATTTTTTCCGTTTATTGTTTTTGATACCCCGGCCGATTAACTCACTCGATATGCAAATTAGGCTGCTCAGCCGTTAATATGCATAAGGAAAGTATATACTTTCAGACGTTCAACCATCTGGCAGGAAGGTATACGTTGTTGAGGATAGCTAATAAGTTTGAAACTAGTACAGCGTTCCTTTGTCAGTGTTGAACAAATGAGCAACGATGGTTGCTAGACACTGTACGGCTTAATTCGGGATGTTTGTTTACAAACACACCGAGCAACAAATGTTCGGTGAATCCATACGTACATATATATATGTGTGCATGTATGTATATATATATACATACTACTGGACGTCTGTATACATATATGTATGTACGTATACATACTTATATTTAAGTAACAGCCGTGCTAAGAGTGAGAAATGAAATTTCGTTTAATTTTTCCGTATATATATATATATATATATATATATAATTAGCTAACTTTCTAGTTGTAACATTAGACCTTAATTCTGGTTTGTATGAACCCTTTCATATGGTTAATGATAACCTGAACTACATCAACAAGTACTCGAACCACCCTAGATCTATCATTAACTCCATAGTTGGTAATTGGTAATGTGTCTCGTAGGATCTCCAAACTGAATCCACTTTTAAAAAGTATGCGGATTACTATAATGTAGCCCTCCACAAGGTTGGCTATAATGAAAAATAAAATTCCATATCGACAAACCAGCCGAGAGACGAAGTTTTTACCTCACTAGATATTGGCAGCAATGTAGAACTTCAAATTCTAAGGGCAGAAGCAATCGTGGAAAACCCTATTCAACCGTTAACTCTAAAAATGATTCGTTGTACAGTATAAAATCAAAGCACTCCCACCCCAGGTTCTATTTGTGGTTTAATCCTCCACATAACAAACTAGTGAGCAATAAATTAGCTACGCAGTTCTTTAGATTGCTGGATGATGGTTTTCCTGCAACATACAGGTACCATAAAATTCTGAACAGAAAAAGTCCTCCTATCCTACTCTACCACAGCCAACATTAGACGCTTCATAACAGAATTAAATAATAAACGCCTTCGAGACTTTGACAGTGACATACTACCTGGCCAGAAGCAGATCTCTGATTCTACAATCGGAACGACTATGAGTGCAATTTCCCACCCTCTCGGATAGACTTCATAACGTGTGTGCGAACCAAACGCTGCCTCCCCATATCACCCATAATATGGGTACGAATAATGACCTTATGCAGTATTTACGGACACAGTTTAACTGTCGGCGTCTCAACAGCTGTCCTTTAAAAGGAATGTGGATGCACAGGAATATGGTTTACCAATGTGTGGTTGAAACTAACTTAGGGATGTATAGATATGTAGGTGCAACTTCCAACTTTTTTAAGAAAAGATGGTAGGTGCACTCACATTTATTTTAGAACCCTAAGCTTAGTAATTCGACCGCCCTCGTCAAGAAGATCTGGGACTTGAAATAGAACAACACGGATTATACTCTGTGTCCTGGTGCGTATTAATACCAGAATGAAAGACGCTCTTGTGACCTTTGTGTGATAGAGGTAATGGAAATTATGTCTAGCTCTGATCTGTTAAACTCTCGCCAGGACAGAATTTTTAATTGCCAACATAGGAATTTATGTACCTTCGCCAGGTACCACTCAGATTAGTATAATTCCTTTCTCCTATCTAGATGTCCTACACCTGTAATATATTTTCTTTATATCCCTTTAACTGCATAAATTAAACTTTAATTTTTCCTCTTTCACTAGCATTAGATTCGATCCTACATTTCATTTTCTACCTTACATTTTCTCCTGCACAATCTCTAATTTTTAGTATCTTAAGTCGCCAATTTTTTCATAAATTAGCTGACCAATTTATCCTTTGATTTATGGCAGTCTGGTAAAAAAAACATTTATCACTGCCATCAACTTTTAGACACTTCGACCAGGGAAATGCATCCCCCTTCCTATTTTTTTCACTGACGTATTACTTACTCGCTGCTTAACTATATATTCTGTTAACAAGTCTCCTTTATGGGTGTACATCCATACATATGTGTAGTATAGATGTGTACAGGTGTATGTATGTAAGAGTGTATATACAAGTGTGAAGATATATATATATACACACACACACATATATATATATATATATATATATACTGTGTGTATATTTATATATATATATATATATATATATATATATATATATATATATATATATACTGTGTATATATATATATATATATATATACTGTGTATATATATATATATATATATATATATATATATATATATACTGTGTGTATATATATATATATATATATATATATGAAGGACTAACTTTATTCATATGTAACCCATTTGCAACCACGCAGCACGTTTGTTTTCATATTCACATATATATATATATATACATATATAAATTTAGCGAGAATCGCATTTCGGCGAGTAGAAATTAGCGAAACGCAACTTCCGATATGTGTTGGCAAGCGCTCCATGGACCAGAAGAGACCAGAGCAATAAAGGAGGTGTGGTAAGGAACCAGATGGACCATAACGCACCAGAGTACTCAATACTTAGGGTAGTAGAGTTGGTTATAGGAAAATGTTTAACCCCGACGGCAGAGCTCAAGCCGTTTCGACAGGTATTTCTGGACTAAATTAGAATTTTTAGCGTGTTAAATAAATAGCTATTTATTTACATAAATAGCTATTTATTAAACATTTTCCTATATATATATATATATATATATATATATATATATATATATATATATATATATATATATATATACTGAAGTAAAAGTTAAGTGGAAATATCCAAGAGTAAGAGCACTCAGTCCATAGGACGAATTTAGTATAAACAATTACAACAGTGACATAAACAGGTACTCAAGTTTCGTTGGGTTCTGGACCCCAACTCATTCAGCCTGTCATGAGAAAAATAAAAACAAAGATAGCCGCCTCGGGTTGATTGTGCTTTCCTTTTAGGAATATAATATAAGAGTTTACGCAGGGGCAAGTAATTTAGAAAAAGTTTAGAAAAAGGTTTCTTTTTTTAATTATAGGGTCAGATCAAGTGATGTAACTCTTGAGAGACCACAGGCAATTTTGAATGAAAATAAAAGCACAATAATTCCTTCTAGTTGACTCAAAAAATCCAATTTCACTGAATTACAATATAGTCAGTAAATCAAAAGATATGTAACTGAATTATCCTAAAAAATTACCCGGCGAAGATTCGAAACCGAATCTAAGAGTTCTCGCACATGGGACCACCTATTGTTGGAAGTTCCCACCATTGTCTTGTCAAAGAGACAACGATGATAAACGTACATACCACTTGACCTGTGACCCTAGCTTGTAGACAGAGAAACACAGATGGCTGATCATAAATCAACTCCATATACACATCCTTCTAGCTATAGCATTATTATAAATACAAGGACTTGGGGAACCCGGCAACCAGACCGGAAGCAGTAGTCCGTGAGATATAACGATGTAGACATCAGCAGACCTTTCACTCTATCTCTCTCTCTCCTGGCCCTACTGGCTTTCACCTTCTCGGCCACAGACTACAGCCAGACAGCCAGACCGAAGCAATAGTCCTCGAGAGAATAAAGATGTAGCCAATTCACTTTTACTCTATATTTCTCTGCCGGCTACAGACTACGCTAACAGACAAGAGACCGTGAAACAGCAGTTCTTGAGACGAATAACGTATACTAAGAACACACACACACACACACACACACACACACACACACACACACACACACACACATACACAGTAAGTTTCATCTATTCTTCCGTCTCCCTGTCATATTGTATCGTCGTATTGATACATGCATACACGCTAGTTCAAAGTAGCTAGCCAGCAAATAATATAGTGATAAATCATGTCATAAATATTATTACTCGATGTTCAAAGTGAATATTGTTATTGTAAAATAAACATTGTTAACACCACAATTCTGGCATTATTCTTTTCATCATTCATCCACAAAAGAATAACATTTATCCACTACAGATACTTCTAGACCTGTTAGTCAGGCCTAAACCATTTATCCAAAATTTACTTCTTCACTTGGGAACAACCGCCAAAGAAATTGAGCTGTGTCTTGAGGCAGTGCTTATCTGAAGCTAAAATTGTGAGAGTAATCACCATTTTATATATATATATATATATATATATATATATATATATATATATATATATATATATATATATATATATATATGAAAGACGTAAAATAAGAAAATTTAAAAAAAAATTAAAAATTAACTTACTTACTAAAATTTTCACTCCAGCTAATTAGTTTCTGTAATGGGATAAAGATAGTTACGTAATATAACCATCGAGAATTCATTACGTCATCAGGGAGTCTATTCTCAGCTAAGTCTCCAGGCAATGCGCGGACACTAGGGACTCATATAAAAATAATAATAATTCGGTGGATGGAACAGCTAGCGGGGACTGGATTCCATGCACTGAAAAAGTTCGCTGTCTCTGGTCAAATGGCAGATTTTAAAGAATCAATCATGTGACACTGAGGCTAGTCGGAAGGAGTGGGCTGGTAAGATGACAGAAGCCTACTACCACACCAATGAATTAGTAGTGGTTTTGGCAGGTTTGCTCAACAAATAAATAATTTGGAGATAAATATAGAGAATTTAGTATATCTACCAACATATGCGTACAGATGTACACTAATGCTAGCAAATACATAAGTTATGTCATAGTACCTAGGTGGTTCAATGCAGGAGGATGCAGAACAATAATATGAAAGACGTAAAATAAGAAAATTAAAAAAAAAATTAAAAATTAACTTACTTACTAAAATTTTCACTCCAGGAGTGAAAATTTTAGTAAGTTAATTTTTAATTTTTTTTTTTTATTTTCTTATTTTACGTCTTTCATATTATTGTTCTGCATCCTCCTGCATTGTACCACCTAGGTACTATGACATAACTTATGTATTTGCTAGCATTAGTGTACATCTGTACGCATATGTTGGTAGATATACTAAATTATATATATATATATATATATATATATATATATATATATCTAAGTCCAAAATTAAGATAAATGAATTAAATGAATTTAATCTAAATCAAAATCATGGGTGTCATGACATAATGCATGCGCCATAAATCCTGAGACTTAGATATATATATATATAAATCCTGGACTTAGATATATATATACGGCTCCTTAATTGTAGAGCTATTTCTGTTGAGAAGAATTTTGACTGCTATTTCTAGTTGTCGAATACCTTTTCACTCCACTGAAACGAAACCGCTATCTTGTGTGGACGCAACACGTAGTAACGGATAGTTGAAGATTTGATCTCGCTCTGTAAGCTCGAATAGCTGGATTATTATCAATTTCCTTGTTGACAATCCAATAATATCCACTTTCCGTGACTTACCATCTGATTAATTGGTGAAATATATTTCTTTAATGGGATATATACAAGGAATGTTAATCACTCTTAAAGGTAAATATTGCCTAAACTAGCTATGCGCGGTTACACGCAAGCTTAAATTATCTCCTGTGATTATTCATGTATTTTTATATGTTAATCAATCTCTAGTTATATATATATATATATACATATATATGTGTGTGTGTGTGTGTCTATGTATGTATGTATGTATGTGTATATATATATATATATATATATATATATATATATATATATATATATATATATATATATATATATATATATTATATATAAGTGTGTGTGTGTGTGAGTGTGTATATAATTTATGTTAGGTTTGTTACTAATGGACAGAACCCGTGATTCCGGTTAGTAAACGATGATACAATAAATTAAAACACTCGACTCTATGCAGATCACCCATCGTAGATGTGTTGTTCCGTGGCTTTTGTAGGAATGTAGAAAATATTCATTAAAAACAAGAGAAGGCCGGACTGGAAACTTTCTTTAGAATTCTAATTCCATGTAAACACTATACATCCCCGAGGAAGGTATACCGTAACAATAACACTAAAATGGCAGGCCATCCCCGAATCAAATCGGTCCTCTATTTTCTTTTTCCTATTCTCTGTCTGTGTTTGCCGTAATCAGTAATCCTGTTATCTTATGCAATTAACACCTGATGAAATCGCCAAAGTCTTGCATCATGATCGGATGATGAAACTGGACCATCGAAATATGTATAGTGTTTACGCGGAATTGAAATTCTAAAGAAAGTTTCTAGTCCCGGCTTTCTGTTGTTTTTAATGTATGTTTATATATATATATATATATATATATATATATATATATATATATATATATATATATATATATATATATATATATATATATATATATATATATATATATATTAATATATATATATATATGAGTGTGTGTGTGTGTATGGGGTGTCCCAAAATATGTATACATACTTCAATACCACTGTAATAAATATTGCCTGTACAGGTAATCAAAGTGTGCATACATTTTTTAGGATACCACACACACACATATATATATATATATATATATATATATATACCCACATTTGTGTATATGTGTAAAATAGGATAAAGAAAAGGGAAGTGTGAGAGAAAGAAGAGAAAGAAATGTATTCTGTATGAAATGGCATCTTACCATAATGGTACAATAAGGTGAAGATAATTAAATGATATTTCCATTTATTACTTCACAACATAATGGTAATTCTTCTAGCAGAGCTAAGATCTGATTGCAACGATATTATAAAAATTATGTGGTAATTATTAGCAGATAAGGTAGCTATAATATTTTTTATGAGATCTCAATGAATATATCGAATTTTTGATACTGACTCCATTATTATATACTTTCGTATCAAGGTAACATGGCCAAATGGTTAAAAAGTTGACTTTTCTATCATGAGCTTTTGGGCTTGACACTTGTCCTAGGTGCCACACAACTAGATCATTTACCATAATCTTATGGATTGGTTAGACTGTGCATTGGACTTTCATTGGTACCCTTAATGCAACAGTTAGCTCATACAATAAACAGGCTAGTAGTTGAGCAGCATTCTATGGGCATATGTACCCTTAACGCAGTTCTCAGGGAGATTCAATATGGCTGTTCGTTTGAATTAATGGCATAACTCATTTTTGCCAACTAAATGACCAGGAGCAACTATTGCTGAAATCGAACTCATGACCTTATGGCCAGAGACCAAACACACTAACCAAGGTGAACTACTACACAATTTCACTTCTGGTGCATGATTCACTATTGCACAATATATATATATATATATATATATATATAATGGAAAATTTGAACAGGAACAAGACAGAGAGGCAGTACAACGAATGTTTATTAATTTCACGCTCTTGAGACTGGGGTGGTGGTGGGGAACGACGTTTCGGGCATAAGCCCTTCTTCAGGTGAAAAGTGTGGGGGAAGAGAGTTCAAAGGGTGTGTAGGGGAGTGGTGGAGAGACATATAGCAAAAAGGGGGTGGGAGGAAACGGTGCAAATGAAATTAAAAATAAAAGCATGATCAAATTAAAATTAAAATGGGGTAAAACAGGTGGTGAAAGGGTGTGGGGCGTGTAGGGGGGACGGTGTCGGGTGGAGTGGGGAGAGGGAGACGGGGTGTCCGAGCGGGGAGGGCTGAAGGTGGTGTGTGTGAGTAGGTGTACGTGTGTGTGTGTATGTGAAAGCAAGGGTTGGGGGAAGAACGGGGTTGCATGTTTAGGTCGGAGTGTGTGTGCGTGTGTGGATAGAGGGGTGGGGGGAGAGGAATCCGGAGGCTGAATGTGTAAATATGTGGTGGAACGCACGTGTGTGTGTGTGTGGTGTTTAAGCGTGTTGTAGGTGTAGGTGGCGTGTGTGAAAAAAAATGTTTGGGGGTGTGTGTGTGGGTGAGTCATAAAGGTGATTCCGTAAGAAGATGTGGTGGAATGGTTGGTAAAATCCTAGGATTGTGGTTGATTCCGCGGTCAAGGTCCACATACGTGTAATCCGTGAAGAGATTGGTCGGAAGAGTGGAGATGTGGGGTGCGCGCGCAACAGGAAGTGGTCGAGGCAGTAGGAGTGCTGTGTGTCTGTGTGTGCTGAGAGGTGGTCAGAGGGCATAGCAGCAGTAGGGTGGAATGGTAAAGAGGAGAGGATGGGTAGGTGTGAAAGTTGGAGTGGGGAGGGGAGGGGGGGGGGGGGTATTAGTAGAGGTGTTAGTGGGATGAGTGAGTGTTTGAGAAAGAGTGTGGGTGGAGCGGGGAGAGAAGGGTGTGGGGGTCGATGGAGGGAGTGTGGTGTACTGGTGAGTGTGTTGTTTGATGAAGAGGTGTTAGTGGGTCTTAGTATACAGGAGGTGGAGAAAGGGTGGAATGCGGGTGTGAGTGGGGATCAGTGGTGGTAGGGTGTGTAGAGTTGGTGGTGTAAGAGGGTGTGTGGGTACGTGTGCGTGGGGTTGGGGGGTGTTAGTGATGTTAGTTGCGTGTAGGGTGGGTGGTGTAGGTGGGTGCGTGTGTTCGTGTGCTTGGGGTCAGGGGGTATTAGTGATGTTAGTTGCGGGGTGGTGGGGTGGATGTGTGGGGGTGAGGGTTAGTGGTGGTAGTAGGGTGTGTGTTTAGTGTGAGCGCGTGTATATATGTGCCGGTGGGTGTGTGCGTGTGATAAGGAGGGGGGAAGAAGGGAGGGATGTTAGTATGTTAGTTGGGGAAGGTGGTCGGATGTGGGGTGGAGTGGAGTTGTTAGTATTGTTAGTTGTGGGGTGGGCGGTGAAAAGGAGGGGTGTGTTAGTGGTGTTAGTGGGGGATATGTGTGGGGGGAGGGGGGCGGTCGAAGGCTAAAGGAATAAGGGTGGGGAGTTCAGGCCGGGGGGAGTGTGGGTCTGTAAGATGAAGATGGTGCGTTGTTCAACTCTTAGGAGATTGGCGGGTGCTCCGTGGCATTGGAGTAGGCCACAGACTGTGAGATGGCGTGCGGAATGTCCAGGGGCACCAAAGTGGCGGGCGATGGGGGAACTACCACCGAGACGAATATCCCGGAGGTGCTCAGTGAATCTGTCCGCCAGGCGACGTCCAGTCTATCCGACGTAAGTCGCGCTGCACTCCGTGCAGCAATTGTCGTATACTAGGTTGGAGGAGGTGCAGCGGAAGGCATGCCGGACAGAGAGAGAGAGTGGCCGTTGGGACCCTGGAAGGTGGTGGTGTTGGTGATGTGGGGACAGGTGTTGCAGCGGGGCCTAAAGCAAAGAGATATTTAATTTGTTGGTAATTCCACTATTATATTTATAACAGATTCGAAGCACTCGACAAGTTTTCTGGAATCAGACCTTAACAGTTCAGGTTCTGAACTGTTAAGAACCTGAACTGTTAAGGTCTGATTCCTTGGTATGTCACTATTTATAAAACAAATTTTGTATTTTATCTGATGAGGGCGTACCCTTGAAATCTAAACTATAATAAAGGAAGGTCTGCGGGACTGCGTACGGTGTATTTGTTTTTTTATCCCGTTAGTAAAATAAGTTGGATTACTTTGAATAAATAATTGTTTCTACATTTGGCACAAGGCCAGCAATTATCCAGTGTATTACTGGTGCTTTGTTTTATCGACTTTGAATAAATAATGATGAATATTACATAATTTATCTACTAAATTTCGTAAACAAAAATAATTTCGTAAAAATAAATAATTTAAAATTGACTTCGTTTCAAAGTTGCACATCCGGTATATCGTTGCCACCACCACCACTTCAACTACCATAAAGAGAGAGTGTGTGATGTCAACACTTCCGGTGGCGATCACTTAAATAAACATATAATTTTCTGTCATTAATTTTCTCCTAATGCAGCTTATATATAATATCGTCTTTTTTTAATCTGTCATGGATTACGTTACTGGTAACATAAAACAGTGTAACAATGTCTTCGTTCAATTTCAGTTTATATTGTCAATTACGATTTTATTTGATGTATCATATCTACATGTATATATACTTGCGTATAATATCAATATACACACTACACATGCTAGCAGAAAACCACCCGAAGAGTGGTTTTTCTGCTAGTATATATAATAGAATAAATATGTTTTTTATAAATATAGTTTCCATTTATTAATATCATTCGTATATATATTTGGCCATGTT
Organism: Eledone cirrhosa; assembly: GCA_964016885.1. Classification (NCBI taxonomy): domain Eukaryota; kingdom Metazoa; phylum Mollusca; class Cephalopoda; order Octopoda; family Eledonidae; genus Eledone; species Eledone cirrhosa. The sequence goes on from OZ024741.1 coordinate 61,211,052, forward strand.
GAGGCCCAAATCTTTGCCCAGTACACCGGCCCCACGCCCGAACTGTACGGTCGTTACATTGACGACTGTATCGGAGCCACGACCCTCACCCGAGAACAGCTCGACTCCTTTCTCTCCTTCTTCTGCTCCTTCCACCCCTCCCTCCACTTCACCACCTCTATCTCCACCACCCACGTCCACTTCTTAGACATCTCCGTCGCCTTCGACCCCTCCCACCACTCCCTCGTCACCTCCGCCTTCTTCAAACCCACCGACTCCCACTCTTACCTCGACTTCACCTCTTCCCACCCCACCCACACTAAACACTCCATTCCCTACTCCCAACTTCTCAGGATCCGCCGCCTCTGTAGCCGTGATGCTGACTTCGAGTCCCAGGCCCTTTCCCTAGTCAGCCATTTCATCCGCAGTGGTTACCCTCCCTCTCTCGTCTACACCGCTCTCACCCGCGCCCGTGCTGTCCCCCGCTCCACAACCCTCACCCCACGCCACCGCACACCCACCCACCGTCTCCCCTTCCCCATCACCTACCACCCCTCCACCTTACCCCTCCACCGCACCATCCGCCGCCTCTTCCGACGCCTCCAGTCCGACCCCTCCACCTCCCACATCTTCCCAACCCCACCACTCCCCTCCTTCAAACGCGCACGCAATCTCCGCACCCTCCTCGTCCACAGCTCCCTACCCCCCAACCCACGCTCTGTTACCCCCCCCCGGTTCCTTTCCCTGTTCTAGGCCCCGCTGCAACACCTGTCCCCACATCACCAACACCACCACCTTCCAGGGTCCCAACGGCCACTCACTCTCTCGGTCCGGCATGCCTTCCGCTGCACCTCCTCCAACCTAGTCTACGGACTTCGCTGCACGGAGTGCAGCGCGACTTATGTCGGACAGACGGGACGTCGCCTGGCGGACCGAGTCACGGAGCACCTCCGGGATATTCGTCTCGGGGGCAGTTCCCCCATCGCCCGCCACTTTGGTGGCCCTGGACACTCCGCACGCCATCTCACAGTCTGTGGCCTACTCCAGTGCCATGGAACACCCGCCCATCGCCTTACGGTCGAACAACGAACTATCTTCATCTTACAGACCCACACTCCCCCCGGCCTGAACTCCCCACCCTTATTCCTTTAGCGTTCGACCCCCCCCCCACTTATCCCCCACTAACACCACTAACACACCCTTCCTTTTCACCCCCCCCCCCCCCCCACACTAACAATACTAACACCTCCACTCCACCCCTCATCTGACCACCCTTCCCCAACTAACATACTAACATCCCTTCCCTCCCCTCTTCTCCTCCTCCCCCCTCCTTATCACACGCACACACCCACCGGCACATATATACACGCGCTCACACTAAACACACACCCTACTACCACCACTAACCCTCACCCCCACACCTCTCACCCCCACACCTCCATCCCACCACCCCGCAACTAACCTCACTAACACCCCCTAACCCCAAGCACACGAACACACGCACCCACTTACACCACCCACCCCACACGCAACTAACATCACTAACACCCCCCAACCCCACGCACACGTACCCACACACCCTCGTACACCACCAACTCTACACACCCTACCACCACTAACCCCCACTCACACCTGCATTCAACCCCTCCCCACCTCCCGTATACTAAGACCCACTAACACCTCTTCATCAAACTACACACACACCAGTACACCACACTCCCTCCATAGAACCACACACACCCTTCTCTCCCCACTCCACCCACACCCTCGCTCCACACTCACTCATCCCACTAACACCCCTACTAATACACACACACACACACACACCCTCCTCACTCCAACTTTCACACCTACCCATCCTCGCCCCCTATCATTCCACTGACTGCTGCTGTGCCCTCTGGCCACCTCCCAGCACCAACAGACCACAGCACTCCCACTGCTGACCACTTCCTGTTGCGCGCGGACCCCACATCTCTCCTCTTCCGACCACCACTTCATGGATTACCCACACGCAGAATTTGACTTACAAACAATCTACTGAACATCCTTGGAACTTACCAACTTTTCAACCATCCTCTTGCGTAATCACCTATATAACTCACCCGCACACACACCCCAAAAAATTTTTTTTCTCCACACGCCACCCACACCCACAACACGCTTAAACCCCACACACACGTGCTTCCCACCACATATTTACACCCTCAGCCTCCTGATTCCTCTCCACCCCCACCCCCCTATCCACACACGTACAGACACTCCGACCCACAAAAACACCCCCCACACACACCCCTTCCTGAACATGCAACCCCGTTTTTCCCCCAACCCTTACTTTCACATACACACACACACACACACACGCACACCTACACACACACACCACCTTCAGCCCTCCCCGCTCGGACACCCCGTCTCCCTCTCCCCACTCCACCCGCCACCACCCCTACTCACCCCACACCCTTCCACCACCTGTTTACCCCCCTTTTAATTTCAGTTTATTTTGATCATGCCTTTATTTTTAAATTTTCTCATTCCTTGTATTTTGATCATGCTTTATTTTTATTTTTTATCTTTATTTGTTTTTTTCATTCGCACCGTTTCCTTTCGCTATATGTCTCTCCACCACTCCCCTACACACCTTTTGAACTCTGTTCCCACACACTTCTCATCTGAGGAAGGGCTTATGCCCGAAACGTCGTCCCCCACCTACCCCCCACTCTCCTGAGCGTGAAATTAATAAACATTTATTGTACTGCCTCTCTCTTTTGTCCCTGTTCAAATTTTTCCATTATATATATATATATATATATATATATATATATATATACATCATCATCATCATCATCATCATTTGAGAGGTGCAAGTGTGCAAGGTCAGCTTTTATCACCTCGTCCCAGGACTTTCTGGGTCTTCCTATTCCGTAGCTTCCATCAATTTTGATCTAGCTCTCATTTTCACCCTGTACATTTTTATACAGCTGTCGCGCTTCATACGCATCATATGACTATACAGATGCAATCTCCTATCTAGCATCTGATCCCTCTTATACCTAAATTTTCACTTAGTTCATTTACACTTTCCCGTTCGTGTATATTATTATTGGATCATGCATGATTCATTTTTTTCCAATCTGTGCAGATCCTCTACGCACAGTGCCCAGGTTTCACTACCATGTAACATTGCTGTTCATATACAAACAGCGTACAATCTGCCTTTCATTCTTAGGGAGAAACCTTTTGTGGCCAACAGCAGAACTTTTTCCATCTCATTCTTACTCTGGCTACTGTACTTTCAGAACACCCTCCTCCACTGCTGATTTTGTCACCTAGGAAACGGAAAGTGTTGACTACTTCTATAGAACTATCTGGGCAATTGAAGGAGCTAGTATCCTGTAGGCACTTGCTACTTACGGCTCATATGTGACTGAGCATCAGTCACATATAAAACCTGTGTTCTTTGATAGCCTGCCTGTGATCCCACTACATCTTTTATGTACCCTTAGTTTGCATTTGGAACATAGAGTGGAATTTCTACTTGCTCCTTTCCTTCACACCAAGCAAGGCCATTTCCCAGAGGGAATCTGTGCCCTATTTTCCTTTCTACAAACTAGAACTTTAGTTTTAGACAAGTTAACGTTAAGGCCCTTTGATTCTAGGCCATGCTTCCATGTTTGAAATTTCTTCTCTAGTTCTACCATAGATTAAGCTACAAGAGCTAGATCATCTGCATAGAGAAGTTCCCATGGACAGCTAGTCTTAAACTCTTTTGTTGTAACCTGTAGGGCAATAATTAACAAGAGGGGGGGGGTTAAGGACAGATCCTTGGTGAACACCAACTTTTACGCTAAATTCTTCACTATATTCATTGTTAATTCTAACCTTGCTGACTGTTCCTCTATACATGGCTTATATAGCTTTCACAAGCTACTCATATACTCCTAGTTTTCTAAGAGTCCACCAGATTATGGAGTGAGGACTCTATCAAAAGCTTTCTCCAAGTCAACAAAAGCTAAGTAGAGGAGTTTACTTTTAGCTAGGTACTTCTCCTGTAGTTGCCTTACAAGTAAGAGGGCATCTGTTGTACTCTTACTTGGCACAAACCCAAACAGCATTTCATGTAGATCAATTTGGTCCCTAATCAGCAGTGCGATAAATCTTTCTGTGACCTTCATGACTTGATCAATTAACTTAATGCCTCTATAGTTTTCTCTATCTAGAGTGTTTCCTTTGCCCTTGTAGCAGTTAACGATGTTGCTACACCAGTCATTTGGTATAGCCCCATTCTGTATTACTTGGTTCACTATTCGGGTGACCATGATGTATCTCACCATTCCAGACACTTTCAACATCTCAGCAACTATCCCTGGAGGTCTGACTGCCTTTCCAGTCTTCATATCTTTGATTGCCTTACTTACTATACTACTACTAACTTGCACACACACACATACACATATACATACATACAAGGAACTGAAAGCATATACTTTCAGTTCCTTACAGGAATAACACCACACACTGAATCTAAGCATATTAGTGGATTAACAAGGTAAAATCTATTACAACATTATGTTTTCCTGTTTTTTTCTGTTCAAGTTATTACTGCCTGATGAGGTCATAGCTGTTGAATAATGGCTATCACTGAAATATATATAGCAGTGAATATGAATAAACAAAAAAATGTTTAGCAAGATTCTTTATCTTATCTTTATCTTAAAGCTAATTTTACCCTGTTGACTTACACTTCTTGTTTTTACATTACTCTGGAGTAAACAGACCAGCCTGTGCACTTCATTGAGTGCTCCAACCTGCATACTGAAGTGTTGGTAAAAAACAACCAACACATACTCAAAATTATATATATATATATATATTACCCCTACCACCACCCCCATCAACACCACCCCTTTCGATGTAAAGTTATGTTGGTACCACAACATCCAGTCCTAAATAAATGAGGTTGTGTAGGTGTCACAACAAAAAAAACACACAGTCCACGCTGTAATGTGGTTGCATAGGTAACACAGTAAAAACCTCCCAGTTCACACTGTAAACGTGGTTGGTGTTAGAAAGGGCATCCAGCCATAGAAAACCTGCCAGATAGTCCTATACGAGCAAGACAACCAATCTTGCCTCAAGTGGGACAATTCCCATCTAAACCCATGCTAGCGTGGAAGATAGACATTAAACGATGATGATGATATATGGGGGACAAGTGTGTCTGTAACAATAATGGTGTACTTGCCTTCACTGATACTGATAGAAGGTAGCATGGAAGTGCCTCTACAAAAGACTACTAAATGAGGAGAATGAATGGGATAAAGAAAGTTTGCCCCAAGGTGGATCAACTGAGTACCATACAAATGAAATCACTTATCTATGAGGCCAGCAGTCAGTGTCTTTGGTTGTATGATTTATTTTGCTAACCAGTATTGGGGTGGGCAAAACTTCAAATCTCGCTGCATAGATTTCATTACACATACATATGGCTGATTAAATACACAAGTTTTTGTTGGGGGTTTTTTAAGAAAAAATTTCCATTTCTTCCTCTTCTCACTCTCTATCTTTCTATTTCATCTTTTATTTCTCATTCTATCTTCTGATGAAGGACTAGCATCCGAAACATTAAGACTCATTTCCAACTATATCAAACATTAAACTAATATATTTCTCCATTTTACTGTTGTTTGGTTTGTTATTTCTCTTTACCTTTTGCATATATATATATATATATATATGAACATTTTCTTATATATACATATATATATATATTATATATATATATATATAATATATATATATATATATATACATCAATGATATTAAATAAATGGAAACTATATATATATATCAATGATATTAAATAAATGGAAATTACATATATATATATATATATACTGGTATGTGTATATTTAACTTATGCAATACTCTAAACAACACTATTTTCTCCTATGATTAGGTGTTTTTACACATCCTGGCATTTACTTTACTTCAATTCTGGGTATTTTTTCATGAATTGTCATTGTAGTTTGACACGTATGAATACAAATGAACTTTCACTTGATTGTTGTACTGATAGATTTCCATATTTTATATTACACCTACATCACATCATCACCTGTGCAGTTAACTGAACTTTCTGTAGATTGTTGCACTCATAAGCCCCGGTATTTTATATTAACATGATTATTATCTCATACATGACTTCTATGAAGAAATTATTATATTTATTACTTTAGGCTTGGTTAAGGTGTTTGCTTCACAACCAATTGGTTTGGGATACAGTCAGCTGACTGTATCCAAAGCACTAATCTGAACTGACTAATGCTCTGTGAGGGGGATTGGTAGACAGATACTGTCCTCGCACATGCTAATTATCCCATATGTTCCACCTTAGACCTCCTTCCCTCACATTTTTTATCCCCATTTTGCATACTTGTTTCAATCCCCTGCCTTCAACACTTCTCTTGTCCAATCCATGCATACGAGCATGGAAAACCAGACATACTCCACATCTGCTCTCCCATAATCCTGCAGCCAAGACAAAAAGCACTGAGTTCACCCTGTAAAGTGGTTGTGCTAGTGACATGGCAAAAAACACCCAGTCCAGCCTCTAAGGTTGTCATGTTGGTGACACTACAAAAAGCACCCAATCCACCATGTAAGGTGGTTGTGCTGGTGACACAACTAAAAGCACTCAGTCTACCCTGTAAGAGAATAGAAATGTTTTAGATGGACGTTAATCTGGTAGGTCTTAATTTTCTTAAATAATTTTACAAATCTCTGTTTGCCTATTTTATCTTATTTGTACGTTTATGTTTGTGTATATATGATTTAATCTTATGTTTTACATTCATGTGTGTGTATTTATATTTATATGTATGTAAATAATTGTTTCTACTTTAGGCACAAGGCCAGCAATTAGAAGGGGTGGAGAAAGTCAACTAAATCGACCCCAGTACTTACTAGTGCTTTATTTTATTGATCCCGTAACTATGAAAAGCAAAGCTAACCTCGGCAGGATTTGTACTCAGAACGTAAAGGGCCATAACTCTGTGTTGCAAAGCATATTTGACGTGCTAACGATACTGCCAATTCACCACCCTTTTTTATGTATGTAAATAATGATTTCTTTATTAACCACAAGGGTTTACATAAAGTAGACATTAAGGATAGTGCAGGACAATGCAGGACGGTACAAATGGGCATTTCTGCGTGTAAAAAACAAAAACAGAGGATGTAACAAAAAATAACAATGAAAAATTCCCCAATAGGGGGGAGACTTCGGAGGGACATTTGTGGAGAAAGCCCAGTAAAAAGCCACAATGACCCTGACCACCAAGGCAAGTGCCCTCTCCCAGTTTTCCACCTTTAATTTACAGATATATACTCAGAGTAGGCCCATTCACTCGGGCCATTCTTGCTTCTCTCACCCATCTTTCAACAAAATGCTGGGAAGAGAGCACTTCCCTCTCTACTCTGATTTTCCTTTTCAAATGAAATTTGAAAAAGTCAATCAGAGCATCACCGAAGTATGTATGTAAATAATGACTATGAAGTTTGTTTTTTGCATCACCCTTTGAAATCGTTTGGGTAATATTTGGTTTTACATGTATGGTATGGAGTAGACATCCTGATACATGGCATTGTGTCATCTAGTTGGATAGTTTGGGTGTTTAAAGTTGAGAGACGACAGGAGAAGGTAGAGTATGGCCCATTACATAATGGAGTTGTAGTCAGAGGCGTAACTCAGGAATGGCAAGCATGGCACATGCCATGGGTGACAGATGAAGGGGGTGCCACTCGGACTAGGAGCACATTCTATTAAAATCAAGTAAGCCTCGTCGGAGAGTGAAACAAGAAATTCCTTGAGATGTATGATCTGTCTCTAATTATCTTGGGTAAAAACACTATAGTGGCTGGATCATTAAACCATTTGTATAAATTATTAGGCCCATAGGTAAAAATAGAGTGCTGAGCAGGGGCACAATTTCACTGCTTGCCATAGGTCCTATTTTCTCTAGTTATGCCTCTGGTCGTAGTTGACATTAATAGCTTTGTTATAGTGAAACTCATAATATGACACCTGCAGCTTGATAATGTCTGTATTCACCATTTGATTGCTGTTGCATGCCATGTTTGGTTTGCCAATTTTGGAAGGTGGGTCACAGGTTGGTTTAACAGGAGTACATGTTCAAGTTTGGGCGTTGGCTTAGTGTTCTGTGGACCGATTGGAGCAATAATGTTCTTATTTAAGTGTATATATATATATATATATAACCCATGCAAGTATGGAAAAGCAGAAGTAAAAACGATCATCTATATATATATATATATGTACACACATACATACATATATTTATATTTATATATATACATATACACATACATATATATATATATATATTTATTCTCACACATACATATCATCATTTGTGGGACATAATACAAAAGAACTTTATTGAAATTGTTGGCCTGGATGGACAGAGAGAAAGAGAGAGAGAGAGAGAGAGAGAGAGAGAGGGGGGGGGGGAGTCATTTTATCTAGATTGTATAGAGGAAACTTACTGAAAGGAGTTGATAGATATCTTCATATTAACCAGTCAAACTATTTTGATTGAGAAAGGCAAGGAGCTAGGAAATTGAGATAAGAAGCCAAAAGCCAAATGAAAAAATAATACATTATATATGTACATATACACACATGTATTCATACACACACATACATATTTATATATATATATACATACATACATACATATATATATACATACATACACACATACATACATACATATATATATATATATATATATATACATACACACTCACACACATATATATATAATGAACACCCACACAAATGTATGTATATAGAAAGAAAACAGAAAAAAAGACACTTTTAGTTCTAGCAGTTATACATTTTCTATGATTACAGGGTATTTATTTATTTATTCATTTATTTATTTATTATGTCTAATTTGGTTTCTGTAGAATTGTTCGCATAATCTACCTTTACCACTCTCTTTCTCTCTCCTTGCTCACCTTCACTAACTTTATCTGCCTCCTCTCTACCCATTCATCTGCCTCCTATTTACCTCTCTCTCATGATCTACCTTGCTCTCACTCACTGTTTCATCTCCCCCTCTCTCTCTTTCCTTTCCTTCACTCCTTCATTTGTCCTCTTTTTCTCACCCTCTACCTCTTGTTCTTTCAATCTTTTCATCTTTCCGCCTCTCTCTCTCTCTCTCTCTCTCTCTCCATTACAACCCCCCTTCATCTGAAACTCCCTCTCCACTTCACCCTTTCATCTATCCTCATTCTCTCCTCTACTTATACCCCTTCTTTCTCTCTTCTCCTCTACTTATGTCCCTTCCTTTCTCTCTCTCTCTCTCTCTCTCTCTCTCTTTATTTCACCCTTATATCTACACCTCTCTATTTTACAAATAATGGTAAATGCAAGATGGAACTGCTGTTTCTTTAAGTGAGGGAGTGAGCAATTTGTGAAGATTAACAATCTTGTAGAATGAAAGAAATATCTGTATATCTATCTACATGGGAAGCGAAAGAATTGGTTCAGAAAGGAAGGGAAATGGAACAGTTCCTTCCGCCTGTCTGAAAATTATAGTGAAATTAAGATAGTTTGAGAAAATTGTAGGATTCCACTTACTTTCTTGACAATCTGATTGTGAAATATATATATATACATATGTGTGTGTATATGTGTATTTTATATGAAAAAAAATTAATCTGCTTTTCATACAGTTAAATACATACAGTTACAGAATGCTAAGAAATAATGCATTCATATATGTATATGTGTGTGTGTCTGAGTGTACATAAATACATATATACATACTCATATATATACATGTACTTATGTATATATATATATATATATATATATATATATATATATATATGATATATACAACAACAATAATAATAATAATAATAATAATAATGATAATAAGGAGCAGCAATGAAGTATCAATATAACATGTTTATTCACACATGACATGTGTTCCACAATCAATCAGCTCAAGGTACACCCAGTAGTGATCAGGCTCAATTCTAGAATAGATAATTATCAGACTTTCCACAAGTTTGATGAGCTATTGATTCCAGGGCCAGGCACGGTCACTACCAATTGTACCTTGAGCTAATTAATTGTGAAACACATGTCATGTGTGAATATACATAATAGTATATTGATACTTTGTTCTTGCTCTTTATTATTATTAACACTTTGCTTCTTAAGGATACTGACATTGTGAAATACCAAATGTAGAATCCAACATTGGTAGCTGCACCCAAATAATAGCATTGAGTACTCAAACTGGTGAACCATCAGTAACTAAAACTTTGCACACCAATACACTATATATATATATATATATCATCATCATCATTTTCTATACTAGCAGGGATTAGACATGCTGACTCGTTGTGATACAGACAAACCTTGCTCACACAAAACTTGGCTTGGTTTCTATGGCTGGATGCCCTTCCTAACACTATCCACATTTACAGTGTCATCATCATCATCATCATCATCATCGTTTAACGTCCGTGTTCCATGATTGCATGGGTTTATATATATATATATATATCATCCTCACCATCATCTTTCCATGCTTGCATGGATTACCCCTAATACCAGTTGAGTTGCTACAGAGCTTATGGGTGAGCTATTTTTAGCATTTTTGCTGACTACTCTCCACGGACTGTTATAGTTATTGTCTCAGTAACCATAACAACACACGCAAGTTTTTCTCTTGTCTTAAACTTAATTATGGACAGTTAATATCTTGTCTAATTAATAAGATGGCCTACTGATTAGGGTCAGCTTCGTTACATTACTAATTATCCATTTAATAATGGTAATTAGTTCTGTTCTTTCAAGATCTGAAACAATGTTGTATAGGAATAGAACTGTATCTTGCCAACGTAAGTAATATTTTGACTGTTCTACTTAGTTCTATCTTATTTATTTGCAAGATATTAAAATGTGTTATCGTTTATAGGCGAACTCTGTTTTTTATTTTTCATGCCAAACTTACATTGGCTGGTTATGGTACAGAAAATTGATATTTTTGTGTATCGATTTAAATTCATTTGTGTGTGTATATATATATATATATATATATATATATATATATATATGAAAAGTATGGGTATGCAAGAAGTGTAGTGAGATTGAATGTTGGCTAACATGAAAGAAAGTTCTTGCATGTAGTTGGTACACAGGAATGGTTGGTAGAAAGTGTGCTCCTGAAATAAACTGCTTCCAGGAAGGTGCTATAAGATAGTTGATACCTTCTGTTACCTAGGTAACCTAACTAGCAGTGGGGTGGTTGCTCTGAAAGCATAGTAACTAGAATAAGAAGTGAATGGAAAAAGTTCAGGGCACTGCTATCTTAGTTAGCAACAAAGGTACAATTCATTTTTGCCTACTGAGTAACATGAAATAAAGTGTCTTGTTCTCTGTTCTCAAGGACACCATTTGCTGTGATAATTCAAACTTTATAATTGTGAGCTAAACACTTTAACAACTAAGTCAAGTACCTTCACTGTAATCTGCAAAAAATATACCACAGAGCAAAGAAAAAAAACAAAAAAACAACAAATATTTTGTAAATTTTATATTTTGGATCAATCTCCAACAGAACAAGAACAGCATGATTTTTTTTTTTTTTTTTCAAAAATAAGAATATACTGATGTGATATATTTTGGGGTTATACAGAATTTAGAATAACAAAAAAATAATTGTTTGTACTTTTTGGCACAAGGCCAGCAATTACCCAGTACATTACTGGTACTTTATTTTATCGACCCCGTATAAAATAAAGTACCAGTAATGTACTGGGTAATTGCTGGCCTTGTGCCAAAAAGAATAACAAAAAAATAATGAAAATACGTTCTAATTCAAATTAGAAGTCTTTAAATTGAAATGAAAAAAATAGATATATTAAAGAAAAAAAAAACACATTGAAACGCTCCCACACTCCCTCCAAACAACTCAAAATGTTATAGGAAAAATGTGAAGGGTAAGAAATATAGAAACAATATTGGTACAAATTTATTGTCCTATTTCTTTCTTTGACAAAAGAGATATAACATGTAGGAAAGCTTGTTACTGTGTATGCAAAAAGTAAACAGAAATAATAAAGCAAACAACACAGTACAATGAAGAAATATATGTTTAACGCTTGATGAACACATATATTGTCTGTTACATATATATATATGTAACAACTGTATGATGCCTGAGTGCAAAGTGTGATGCCGCATGATAGTGAAACATGTTTTTAGTTGAAGCTCCTTATCATTGAAGAAAAGAGAGAGTTTTATGAGCTGCTGTTGAAATGATTGCTAGTAATTTCAACTACAGCAAACAGAATTTTATTTTATTTTCTTCAATAATAAGACTGAGTCAAGAATGTCAGACCTTTCCTTTCCCCACAGTGTTCCATTATGTAGTTGAAATTTATGTCACTAATTTCAAATACATCTCTTTATTGATGAAGAGCCTACAACCCAAAACGACAGACATTTACTTTTCCTCTTGATAACTATATTTTAATTACACCAGTTCCTTGGATTATCTTTGTTGATGCAGAGACTCACAAAGGACATCCAGCCATAGAAACCAAACCAGAAACAGTTCTGTATGAGCAAGACATCTGACCCAACTTGCCTCAAACGAGATAACCCATCTAACCCATGCTAGCATGGAAAATATATGTTAAATGATGAAGATGATGATGATGATAATATAACATGTAAAGTTGGCCATGAACACTTTGAGCAAACAGGTATAACACCCCAACAAAGTATGACAGTACAGAAAAAAACCTCTTGGGTCAACATATTCAGAATTGCAGAGGACAAACCTTATCAAATTTGATGTTTTCTTATTCTATGTAATGATTCAACAATGGAACAACAGTTGTCAAAGCAAACTCTCATTACTTTCCTCCAATTAAGGATTTTACTATAATCTAACTATAATTTTTTCAAGCATTCAACAGAAATTTGTAACATTTAAACTATTTTTTTTCACAGAAGTCTGAATACTCCCAAGAGATGAAACTTTAAAATTAAAGTTGTCTTAGAAAACATCATATGAATAAATCTGTCAGAATTGTGTTTGGTTCTAATTGAAATTTCAAACAGATGTAATGAAATATTTCTTGAAACTCCTAAATGATTAGAGCTAAGTATATTTTCTGATTAGAGCTAAATATATTTAACTTTCATGATTTTCTCCTTGATTATTTAAGCAGTTATATCATGTGCACACATACACACAAAAAACATTGTGTTCTAGTTTTAACGTTTTTTTTTAATCAAGTATCAAGTTTGTTTTAATATTTTCGTATGAGTTCCTTGTAAACTGCTTGAAACAGTAAAAATATTTCTAGACCTTCATAGTCTCATCTTCAATATGGGATATTGACATGAGTTACTGACTCTTTATAGTAGTGATTGATGTAGCTGTTACCACTGGCCTTTGGATTTTTACAGTTAAATTTATACTTCATGAGTCACTCCCTCACCAGATCACCATACACTTACAACAAGGAACTACTCCATTATACAAAACAAAATAGTAAACATTAGTAAACAACATGTCCATATTCAACAGAATTACCCACAAAAATAGACAATTGATGATGAAATATATATATATATAATATATATATGTATATATATATATATATATAATATATATGTATGTATATATATATATAATATATATACACATACATATATATATATACATATATGTATACATGCATACATATATACATACATATATGTATTCATACGTGTGTGTATATATATATATATATATAAAAACATACATAAATGTATATAAATCAATGTATGTATACACACACACACACATATATATATATATATATATATATATATATATATATATATATATATGTGTGTGTGTGTATACATACATTGATTTATATACATTTATGTATGTTTCTCTTTCTCTTAATTTCGAGTACATTTTTGACCGGCCACCTTCCTGGTGGCAAGGTTGTAAAAGAAAAGAAATTGTCATCCCTTGAATCGTAAGAATGTTTCGCAAATTTCGTATGCATGTATGTAAGTATGTATTTCATAGATATGTATTTCTTATAAACTGTAAACTTCCCTAACTGTTACTCTTTTATTTCATGTTTCCTTCGCTTCTAGAATTTTAAAATCCAGGATAGCAGAATGAACTTCTTAACCATTTGAACATGCCATGTGCATTCACCTACATCTTTAAACAAGATTACAAAAGTTACAAAATATAAAGTCATTAAAAAATTGATTGGAATTGGAAAGAGTCAAAACTTTGCCCTCACAATATTCAGAAAAAGAAGAAGGAGAAAAAGAAAAAGAAAAAGAAAAAGAAAAAGAAAAAGAAAAAGAAAAGGAAGAAGGTGATAATGATTAAAATGCAGTGAAATAATCAACATAGATTAAAATAAATAGACACTAGCTAGGCTTTGATTAGGGAGTAACAACATTAGGGTGTAGAACCAGACATTGTCGTTTTGGGTGAGATTGCAAAATGAAAAGAGTTTTTCAGAAAGTAGTTAATGAAATTTGATTTTTAAAAATACTATATAAAAAAAACACATTCTCAATAACAAACGATGGACTTTACAGAGACAACAGAAAATATGAGCAGACACAAACCAAATGGATTTAGGAGGGAAAATAAAGCTTTTTAACTAAACAGGTTTATGTATAACAGCAGAAACTAATCTTGCAATAATAAATTTCTTGGATATTATTCTAAATCTTAGCATAAACAATTCCAAACCTTATCAACTTGGTCTTAACATTAGTAGGTAAATATCTACATCGCCTAGAGCTAAGGCTAGGGTGTTTTAGTACTACAAAAATGCACAATAAAGAAAACAGTGGCTTTGATAAAGAGATAAAATATATGCCAAACAGCAATAATTTGAAGCCTAGTTTTCAGAAGTGTCTGATGATAGGGAAATAAAAAGGCAGGATCTTACAATACAATCCTGTCTTTACTCTAACAGTAAAGATTAATGAAGCTAGGTAATTTCTTAAGCTAATCTCCTTCCAGTTTATGGCAACCACAGGTAACAGAAATGTCAAAGTTAGCTACTCTGCATGTAAAAACTTTGCAGCTTGCATTAGAAATTATGACATTAAAGGTTTTACTGAAAATAACAATCCAAGTACATTAACTGCCTGCTGAAATATATAATTTAATGTGAAAATTTGGTGAACTTAAGACACATTGGGAAATTTCGAAATTTGAAATGTAATAATCCTAATACAAATGACAATAATAAGAGTCAATCATCATAATTTATAATTGAGAAAATTGGATAAAATACCATTGGAGACGATTTCCTCTATTATTTATAGTGACCAACTATTATTATAGTTACTTGTCTTCAAGTGACTACATTTCAAATATAGTTAGTTTAATGTGTTATTGTTCATGTAAGCAACAACTCTTCACCTAAATCCAACATCAGACTCACCAAAAACAGTTTCAAATTGCAAATTTACGAAAATAAATATATTTTTCATTACTCCTTATAGAGACAGTAAGGCAGCTTTGTCAAAATATATCTGATTACTTAAAGATATCTGACCGCTTTTAGATCCCTTTGGTTCATTCTAGGCCACACACAATCATATTGTCATGAATATTTGCAAGTCTAGGTTCT
The DNA here is from genome assembly GCA_964016885.1 of Eledone cirrhosa. Classification (NCBI taxonomy): domain Eukaryota; kingdom Metazoa; phylum Mollusca; class Cephalopoda; order Octopoda; family Eledonidae; genus Eledone; species Eledone cirrhosa. The sequence continues at coordinate 61,226,760 of OZ024741.1, forward strand.
TTTTCATGCTGTACTTGGCTGAGAAAATGTCCTTACTGCTGTAGAGTACCAATAGATTAACTCCCTGGTCAAACTGTTGAATTGTCCTAAACAAGCAAGAAAATGCATTTTAGCCCAGTATAAATCGCCACATGGAAAACTCATTTTGTTTTGGCTGGATAGTAAGTTAAACAGCACTGTGAAACTTTGCAATCCCCTTGATTAAGTTTTGTGAACTTCTTTCTGAAGAACTCTTGTCACTTCCAGACACTTCAAAATTCACTCCCCTTTACATTGTAGTGTTTTTGCCATCAAATCAAAGCTTAGTTAACAGCAGTTTATTTCCCCTCTGCATTGATCCACTACACCTTACAACGTACTCTAATTAAAAGCAATTTATTTCCCACTATATTGATTCATTGCACTTTACAACATACCATAATCCTAAGCAAATGTAAGCACTTAACTAGTGACATAAATCTAACAGTATAAATCAACCTGTAGGGTTTGGGATGTTTGGTAGGGCTGGGTTAGTTTCTTTTATAGAAGATTTGTTTATTTGTGTGAAATAAAAGTATACAATTGATAATTGTTTAGATATATTTTCAACTCTTTTACACATATTCTTTTACTAGTTTCAGTCATTTAACTGTAGCTGTACTGGAGTATTGCCTTAAAGCAGATCATATTCATCCCAGTACATGTTTCAATTCTGATTCTTATTTTATCGGTCTCTTTTGTTAAACAGTGATTCAATTTGTTTTATATAAATACTTTCTTATATTTTACTATAGTTCCATATTTTTAGATGTTAATTCAGAGATATCTATTTTATTTTAACAAAAAATGGTGTGTATCAAATTAAATAATAATAATACAGATTCTCAGAGATGTATTTTATTTTTATAGATTATATTGTTTTCTATTATTAAAGTAAAAATGCATTAAATGAATGTTTCTAATAGGAAACCAAACAACAGTCAAAATGTAAGCTCAAATTTGTAAGTTGTTTACAATCAGATCAGTTAATATAGTGAGAAAGACTCTCCAAACACTAGATTAATAATGAAAAAATTAGTTTTATTATGAAATCCCTACAAGGTCTAGATTATTTTCAAGATTTATTGAAAATTATAGGCATTAGACATATAACAAAAGAGTTAAATGTTTTTAATGTTTTATTTTTCTTATATTTTTATAGATTTAAAACTGCACTGTTATAAATAAATTACCTTTTGTTATAGTATTTCAGTAAGATATGTCTTTTCTCCTGTGACTTTTCTTTGGATTAAAAAAATATATATATTGGGTGGTGGGTAGGTGGCAGTTTTTCCATAAGCATTTACAAATTTTATAAATGTTTTATAAATAAGCTGTATAGGTTTAATACAAATTTATAGTCTCATTGTTTTTAAAAAATGGTCTTATATATATATAGAGGGTGTCCCCAAAAAGTTGTATACATACTTTGATTAGAATGCTGTTAAAGTGTGTATACAATTTTGGGGACACCATGTATATGTGTGTGTATATATACATATATATATATATATAGGAGAATATCTCACCAAGAACAGCATCACACTGTTTTCTTTTGAAAAAGAGATTCTAAGTAAAAGTTTAAACTATTGCTTTGTTTTGTTCTCCTTACTCTAGCCTACTCTAGAATTCACTACTGAGTTTACAATTTGCATTGTACAGGGTTTCCCAAACTGTCTTAACTACACACTTACACACACACACACACACATATATATATATATATACCATGACCCTCTCAGGAATCAGTTGGCGAAGAAGAATATATATATATATATTGTTTTTGAGTGAAGAAATCTCTAAATTGAAGAATTAAAAAGAAGATTGTCCCTGAAACATTTTTATATGTAAGCTCATTATATTCCTACAGTTTGTATAGAAAAGTTACACAGAGTGTAGTATGTACTTGTGTTGCTTTTCCCATATGTTCACTATCAATCCTCTTAATATTCAATACTAGTAAAAATAAATTCCAATGGAAAAAAAAGACAAACAAAAAAATGATAAAAATAGTCAAATAAAAACCAGAATGAATTTTTCTTTAAAAATATAAAAAAGAAAGAAAAAATTTCAATGCAAAAATATTTTGGATAATTAGACCAGGTTTTACTGATCTGGAATTTGATTGTCTGGAATTGGCATCTCTTGTGGACAGTTGTCAGGTAGTGGAGAATGCCACAGAGTTGAAACTGGAGTTCCTGTAATCTCTAAAGATGTTCTTCGGAATAGCCACACGCCAGCAGCCAAGCCACCAATGTTCACCCAAAAGTAAGATTGCTTCTTCCAATACTTGGCAAAATGCTGCATACACTGAAAAATAGAAATATATTTGATATTATCATGTTTAGAAAACTGATAAAAAGAGGTGGGGAAAGAAACAAAAAAATTATGCAATAGTACAAAAATAAAGGAAAGGAAGCGATTGTCAGACTGGACCAAGGAAACTAGGCTTCCATTGATCTTTTCATTGTTGATACTATCAGCCAGTCAGAATTCCTGACAGAAGAAAGGAGCTGATTGTCAAATCAGACCAAAGAAACTACGTTTTCATTGATCTGTCCTTTGCTGATACTATATCAGCTAATTGCAACACCAGGCAGAAGAAAGGAGCTTATTATCAGATTAGACTAGGGAAACAAGACTTCCATTGATATTTCCATTGTTGATGTTACCAGCTGGTTGCAACTCCTAGCAAAAGAAAGGGGCTGATTGTCAGATCAGACAAAAGAAAAACCCAAAAAACAATAAGAACAAGTAAGTATGTTTTGAAACAGCAAGCGAGTTTGAAATTAGAAATAGAAGCTTTCGCCATATTTTTGACTAAAGAAAATTTAGCCTGATAGTGGGGTTTAGAACCCTCTAAGAAATAGCAAAAGATGAGTATTGATGTACATGTATGTCAATACTCATCTATTTCCATTTCTTAGAGGGTTCTAAACCCCACTATCAGGCTAAATTTTCTTTAGTCAAAAATACGACGAAAGCTTCTTTTTCTAAAAACAATATGAAGTTGGACGACTGCAGGCCAGTAGAGAAATGGTATAAAATTTAAGCTGAAGGTTGATTAAGAGTTACATCCCACTGTAGAAACCATGTAAAAAGGTTTAAAAAAACTATTCAGCCATGATGCAAACACAACAACCTCTCTAGTGCTGGTACCATGAAAAATGCACCCAGTATACTCTGTATAAAGGGATGTGAATTAGGAAGGGCATCCAGCTGTATAACTTGCCAAACAAAGGGTTGCTAGGGCCCTTTAGTTGCATCAAAGGCACATCAAGCTCCATAGAGCTGGTGTTATGATAAATACACCTGATATAAAGTGGTTGTTATTAGGAAATGCATTCATTCACCTGTAGAAAATTTGCCAAACAAAGTGTTAAGAGATACCTTCAATTGTGTCAACAATGTTAAATGATGATGATGATGACAATGATAGAACTTCATCAACTTGAGTATATGTAACTTTATTGTAAAACTTATAATAGCTTTAAAATTAAAATTTATTTGTTACATTTTCTTTCACATTCTTCTCTGACCTCTTTCAACCATGGAAGCAGTATGGCTGTTTCAGTTCAGCACTTTGAATAAACGGAAGACACATGATACACATAGTGAGAAGTAGGAATATTCACAGACAAGAGTAAAATGGTATGGAATTTAAGCTAAAAGTTGATTAAGAATTACATTCCATACTTAAAAGTGAATAAATCTGTCTTAAACAAGAGTTAATGCACATAGGTTTAGCTAAAGGCAAGAAGACGCTGTCAGAAATTTTAAAATACTAAAATGTTTCTTCCAAATAACCGTCAGAGATGAATTTTACTGTCTCTTTCAATAGAACTCATCTTTTCTGATATAAATATTGTGATTGGTAGATTAAATATATATCCTGCCTGCATGTATGTACATACATACTTACCTATTTAACTATCTATCTATCTATCTATCTCTCTCTCTCTCTCTATATATATATATATATATATATATATATATATATGTGTGTGTGTATTCATCCTCATTTTACATCCACTCTTCCATGGGATAGATTGAGTATTCATTTAAGTACATATCCTGAATTTATGTAACAGTAATCTCAGATATTTTCTAGATTCTGTATAACATATATAGCATTGCTATAGAAATATTCCTTTATACTCAAAACCATAGGTGTAGTAATTTGATGATGAGAAATGAATAATTGTTGAAATGTCAGCATAAAAATAATCTGTTTTCCTTTGTTTTTTTTTACTCTTCCTGGCAGAGCTGTTTTGCTAGAGAACAGGTTGCAGGTGATGGATAGCAATACGGTCACCAGATATGATGGTTTGTTGTGATATAAGCAGGCTTTGTCAGATTATTAAGTAGCTCCAGACCAGATGGTAGTAGCTATGAAGAAAGATGAAGCAATGGGTGACATTCTTATCACTCAAATAAATTCTTACAACCCAGGCCACATCTATAAAAAATGCATAGTCTTCACAGGTCTGAGAAAGTTATCTAAATTGGTGACTGGCACGAATAAGATCACCAAACACTGCAGTATGGTCAGGTGTAATAAAAACAATCATACCACATTGTGCTTCACTTGGAGTAATAAAGAACATGTTCAGGCTTAGGTAGAGGGGCTTGTTAAAAAAATATATTGCAGTCTCCATCCAACGTCATAAAAACTGGTCTGGGAGGCATGGAAAGGTTGCATATCCCAAGACCCCAAAGAGGGAGCAAACTTTAAAACTGGAAAATAGAATGTCTCAACTACTACAAGTAAGGAGCAGGAATTAGTAGAGAAGGCTAGATGTTATTGGCTAGATATAATCAGCAAAGTTCTATGGTTCTCATACCATAGATTTGGATGGATGATTGAAACTCCATTATCCAGGTGTGGTGCTACAAGGGACTGCACAGGAGGGAGTGGGGATACTCACAAGACCCTAGCTATCAGAATGTGTTATGGACTGGATCCCATTGAGAAGGATAGTTTGCTTCTTGAAGTTTAAGCTGAAAGAAAGGTCTCTGTAGGTGGGGCAGGTTTATGTGCCATACAAATCCTTCTTTGATTAAGTAACAACAGAATTAGTGTAAAGTGGTTGTGTAAACACAACAAAAAACACTCAGCCCACACTATAAATGTGGTTGGTGTTAGGAAGGACATCCAGCCATAGAAACCAAGCCAAATCCAGTTCTGTATGAGCAAGACATGGTCTTCTGACCTGGCCTGTCACACAACGGGGCAACTCATCTAACCCATACTAGTATGGACAAATAGACGTGAACAGTGATGATGAGACATCAATGCACATCTTGACACTGACCACCTGACATGAGAAGGAGCGATTGGAGGGAATAATGATCCCAATCTAAATACAAATGGAGAGGCCTTATTGGATTTCTCTTCTAGTAATGAGCTCTTTACTATGAACACTTTCCAACACAAAAACATTCATAAGAATACATGGGGGCTAAGCTGGAAACCAACAATCAACAAATAACAAATTCTGGCAGGGTTGTTAAGTGGGGGAGGTAGGTACTTAATATTGTCCTTGAAGCTGCTAACTAGAAGGGATATTTGGTAGTATGGTAATGCCTTATCAAATATCTCCTTACTGTATGAAAGGTTAGATAGCCCATGACTAATATTAGGGATTAAGTTTTTAAAACCTACGGGGTGCAGATGCCTGATTTGCTGTTAATATATTTCAGTTTTTCATTAGGCTTATGGTATGGTTTATATGCATCTGAGGTCAAGACTCCTACTCCATTAACATTAAGACTAATGTAGATGAGAATTTCTTAGATCTAATAGATAAGCATTTCCCTCCATGAAATAGGTACAGTAAAATATTCAGTCGGCACTCTGTGAAGATAAGCTATTCCTGTGACTCTTCTATGAGATCGAAAATAACTGCTAAATACAAATCTGATGAGAATAGAGTACTTTTCCTTTTACCTTACCATGGACTTTTTGGCTGCATATATATATATGCATACGCTCTGCTAATGCTCTAGCCCACTAAATATTAACACTTTGAATATTTAATACTGCCGGCACTAGTATTGGCATACGCTACTTGGCAAATAACTATATGTATCACCTATCTTCCCCCTTTTTTTTTTTTTTTTCTCTCTCTCGATACGTAAATACTGTATATATATATATATATGGCAACATGAATGGACCTGTTATTTTTCTCTAAAAACATTCCCCCCCCCCTTCAATCTATCTAATTTCCCATTCTTTCTTCTGATGAAGGACTAGCATCTGAAACGTTAAGACTCTCTTCCTGCTATTTCAAGAGTTAACTTAATATATTCCTTTCATATACTGTACCAATTGTGCTGTTATTTCTGTTTACCTTTTACAAATATACATAAGCAGGGAAAAGCGGACGTAAAATGAGGATGATGATGATAGATATATATATAAGTGTATATGTATGCATATATTTTTTTTTTTTTGACAGCTTCACAATGTATACATCATAAATGTATATATTTTGTTAACCCAGCTGTGTGCAAGTTGTAAATGTATTAACTATTAGCCATAAGATGTCAAATCAGTAAATGGTGAATGTGGATAATGAAATTTCCTTGTGTATGATGAAAGCTGACGGCATAGTGAATGCTAAGTTTTCAAATCTTTTGGTTGAGATACAGCAATGCATTGGAAGTGAATGCTATACGTGGAGTAAATAGATGGCCTGAAGAGATTTGCTGGAAACTTTGGTAACTTTATTAACTTGTCAGACTGTTGTCATGTATAGCAACATGCTTAAATATGAAAATAGTTTCAGTTTTTTATCTTTTATATATAAACACAAATCTTAAAAAGTTGTTAGAAAACTGTAAATACCAACACTATCTTGGAGACATGTGAATACAAGTGGACAAGAGAGAAAAGGATAGTAACAGAAATATCTCTGTCTTCTGAATGGAATAATTTCACATCTTTTGTACCATTTTCTTTTATACCTTGTATAAAATAGCTGCAAGTTAAATATAAAGATGTGTGTTGGATTAGAGGTTAAAGAATTATTCTACTTGTTCACAATTCCTCATCACACAGTTCTGGCATTTGGTATCACATTATTCTTTTAGACACTAGAAACCATTTAGGCAAGGAACCAACGGAGTTAAAGTGTAGAATAAAATGCTCTGTGGTATTAATGTCAGCTTTCAGTGCTATGACAAAATTTTGTATTATTACAATAGTACTTTACTATAATATTAATGCCATTCTTTGTGGTAATCCAAATCTGCAAGCCAGTGGCAGTCAACATTTTCACTACCATATTTCTAATGAAAAACACTACGCATGATTCTCAAATAATCTAGAATTTGTAGGTATTTAGTAATATAACTAACTTTCTCATTATCAAGTTGAGTTTGGAACATAACTTAACAAAGGCCCTTACATAAAATTATAATTGTTTCTACTTTAGGCACAAGGCCAGCAATTATCCAGTACATCACTGGTACTTTATTTTATCGACCCCGTAAGGATGAAAGGCAAAGTTAACCTTGGCGGGATTTGAACTCAAACCGTAAAGGGACGTAACTATGCTAGAAAGCATGGCATCCAACCCTCTACCGATACTGCCAATTCACCGCCCTTACATAAAATTATAATTGTTTCTACTTTAGGCACAAGGCCAGCAATTACCCAGTGCATTACTGGTACTTTATTTTATCGACCCCGTAAAGATGAAAAGCAAAGTCAACCTCGGCGGGGTTTGAACTCAGATCGTAAAGGGACGTAACTATGCTGGAAACATGGCGTCCAACCCTCTACCGATACTGCCAATCCATAATGAAAGGTTTTTAGATAAATATAAACATTTCAACCCTTTCATTATCAAAATTCTAATGAAAGACATGGCTTATTATTTTCAAATCATTTTGAAAATATGCAAGAATTTTAAAAGATTTAGTGAGATAATAAACTTACTCATTGAGTTGGTGTTTGGAACATAAAGGTCCTTACACAAAATTATAATGGAAGGTTTTTTTGTTAAATAAATATTAACAGTTTAAAACAGTTTCAAACGTAAGACCAGGGTTGTTTAAGGTGGTTTGATATTAAGAGGATTAATATGTGGTGAGCAGAGTCATTAGAGCCAAAGATATAATGTCTTGTGGTATTTATTCTGAGTTTCTGCACTTGGAGTTAAAATCCTATGAATATCAACTTTGGCTTTCATCCTTTGGGAAGAGAAAGGGGTAATAAAATACAGTACCAGTCAAGATGCAGAGGATTATTAAAGTATAGGAATTATTAAAGTATTGGAAAATGTGTCTTGCAGTATTATTTCTGACTCATTGTGATCTGAGTTCAAACCTTCCCTGCATGGGTGATAGATTTAATCCATCATCTGTTTTAACCCTTTAGCATTAAAACAGGCCACATCTGACCAGAATTCTCTCACCTCCTTCTGTTCAAACCAGTCATAACTGACCACTCATACTGACGTTAAGGTATTGTTCTCAAAATATATAGTATCAAAATCTCATGGATTCTATATTATGTGAGATAATTATGTAAGATAAAGCTGTTTCTGTGAAAATAAAATAGTACATATAGAGTAATGTGAATGCAAAACGGTTAATGCCACCACCTAGCCCTCAGATGACTTTAGCAGAATTCACTCTGCTGTAAGCATGTGAGGCAAGTCTCTGATTTAAGGATATGTTCCTTCCTTCTTCACACAAACCTGTGAGGTCCTGAAACAAGTCATGGGCACTGCCCTTCTTTTCTTGGCTAAACAGTGAAAAGGAAGAATCAACCATGGTATTGAACTGATTTTTTTTATTGACCTCCAAAGGATGAAATCAAAGTTGACCTCAACAAGATTTGAACCCAGAATGCAAAATGGATATCCCAAAGCATTCTATACAATTTTCTAATGACCTTTGCCATTTAATAGTTAACATTAATTAGTTATTAAAAACCACAAATTAAGAGGATTTGTCAAGATTAAAGTGTGAGCATATCTTATAAAACGTACAATATTGCTACTGATACTAACAACAGTATCATTTTTCAGTGCTTAAAGACGAGACTTGTACCAATAATAAGACCTCTGCATCAATTATGCAGTGAGCCGTGTCTCCTCAAGTCACCTATCTATATCTAGTGAAACTGAAGCAGAGAGATAACAGATGATAAGAGCATTTCATATATTCCCCTACTGACATTGCTTTCTATGATTTTATGATAAATATTGGGTTGGATACAAAGTTACCAACATTTTTCCAATTGGAGTTATTTTGGTAGAGTTTTCTGAAGATGTTGAAAGTTGTACATGTGCACATATATAAGAAGTGACATAGACAAATGCTATGTGCATTTTTCATTTTTTTGTTACACCATCAAAGGGGAAGCAACATGGATCTATCCTAATCATTTATTCATAGCTGTTTACTTTATTAAATTAAATCTGGCCTAAGTGCAGCATATTAACAATGCATTTGGTTCACACACCATATCTGAATGCAGTTCCAGGGAATGGTTTGCACACTTCTGTTCCAGTGATTACAACCTTGAAAATCGACCTCATGCAGGACATCTATCCAACTTCAATGATGAACAAATGCAGCATCGAAATCAACCATCCTTAATCACTTGTATGCAATAGGGAAGATGTCCAGCCTGAACCAATCGGTGCTCCACCATCTGACTGATCATAATCGTGAATGTCAAGTGGCAACTATGACATCTCTGTTCTCCTACCATTGCACAGTCTACTGGTTACACTTCATTGTCACTGGTGATGAAAAGTGGTGTCTCTACATTAATGTCAAATACAAGCAATCATGGCTCGATAAAGAGAGTGTGCCACAGTGGAAAGCAAAGGCTGGCCTCCCCCCCCCCCCCCTTGCAAGGCTTTACTTTGTATCTGGTCGAACTGGAAAGGTGTCATTTGAACCAGCATAACCTCTGATGTCTATTGCCAACAACTTGGGAGATTAGCGGTGAAAATTGCACAGGTGCAGTCACACAATAGACCTATTCAATTCCTTCATGATAACATCAGCTGCATACATCAAGGATGATCTGTGAGAAGCTGCTGGAGATAGTTTGATAAGTTCTGACTAACCTGCCATATTTGCCCAAACTCGCACCTACAGACTATATAAGAACCTTTTGTTAAATTATGTTATAAATAACATTTTATTAAGGAAAAAATGAATACTTACATAAATGTTTGTAGGAGAATTTTAATTTAAATAGGAATCTTTTTAAAATGGATGGTTTTGATCCATAGAAACATAGCAGGTTGGTATAAAAATGGTTAAAATAAACCTAGCAGGGGTAAACATTTTAGTCAGCAGGAAAAAAGACAGGATTCTACTGCTGTCTATAAAGTGATCATGCTTGATAAGCAGAAAAGGAGTAGGTAGGAATGCCAAATGTTGAACACAATGTAAAATATGGATACACAAGGGATGCAGTGAAATCATAGGCAGGAGAGTTCTTCTGAACTTTGTATGTAGTTGATGTACAGGAATAGTTAGCAGAGAACTGGGACAAATATCATAAGATATTCTATTTGATGTCTTAACAACTCAGCCAATTTGTTGTTGTGCATGTGTGTTGGACTTCCATCAGATATGTGTTCTATTTGTTTGATCAACAGAACTTGCATATGAGATGAACATGCAATGGGCAGAGCATTCCACAGACACATATGCCATTAACCCTTTAGCATTTATACCAGCTATATCCAGCCAAAATTCTTGCACCTCTTTCTGTTCAAACCGGCCATAACTGGCCACTCATATCGATGTTAAGGTATTGCTCTCAAACTAAATAGTAACAAAATCTCATAGATTCAATATTATGTGAGATAATTATGTGAGGTAAAACATTTACTGTGAAAATACAATAGTAAATATAAAGTAATGTAAATGCTGAAGGGTGAAGATAATTTTCAAAGAAAATCAGTGTGACATTGTATGTGACAAGGCTGGACCTTGGAATTACAAGTACAAATAATTTTTCTAAGCTGAGCAATGTGAAATAATGTGACTTGCTCTAAGGACACAACACACTATATAGGGAATCGAATTCATTGCCTTATGGTGAGCTGAACATCCTAACCATCAAGCCACATGTCTTAACAAACCATATACAGATAAAACATGAAACACATCAACTATTGACGTGAACCCAATAAATTTTAGAAAAACAAATTATATTTATTAAGGAAAACCAATTGTAAAATACCCTAACCAACTATAACAACAACCCTTTCCCTCCCCACAAGCAATTTAGAAATATAAATGATATAAAAATGAATATTTATGTCAATTAAATGAACAACTGGAGAGATATATCTTATTATTGCATCATAATAATTATAATTTTCATATTTATGGTTTATATATATATATATATGACTGGGGTTGTATATAGAATCATATATGAAATGTTTATGTAAATAATCATTTTTATAGTTTCACTATCAATCACTTCATCTTAAATATGAAATTTGTCCCAAAAGTAAGAGTATTGATTTTTCCTATGTATGACATGGTAATGCAGTACCTCATTGATGTATGTGTGTTGGTTATGATCTTGTCTGCACGTTCATACTTGCCTCAATATGATCGATTGTGTCTGTCATGAATTATTGCTATTTATGTACAGAAGTGTTTATCACCTCTGTTACATTTACAATGCAGGAAAATATCAAACAACAGTATGCAATCAAATTTTGTGTGAAACTCAACAAATCTGCCACGAAAACATTTAATTCTTTAACACAAGCTTATGGAGATGCCACTCTATTGTGAAGGTGTTTGAGTGGCACATAGCTTTCAAAGAAAATCTGAAGACAAACTGCATTCTGGAAGGACACACTCATCAACAAATGAACAAAATGTGGAAGTGGTGTGAGCGGTGATGGCAAGAGACCACTGATTAAGTGTTAGGATGATTGCAGAAGAAACGGGCTTGGATAATAATGCAGTTCACAGAATGTTAACAAAACATATGCACATGCAAAAAATTTGTGCAAAACTAGTGCCCAAACACTTGTCTACAGAGCAAAAAGTGAACCGGGTGGAAATTTGTTAGGATTTGCTAGAAAGTCTTGAAATTGAATCAAATTTCTTGGATAAAGTAATAACAAGAGATGTTCAAGTACAATCCAGAGACAAATTGGCAGAGTGAGGAATGGCACACAAAAAAATTATCCTCAACCAAAGAAAGCACACGGGCAGATCCAGGTTGAAAGCGATGTTATCATTTTTTTGACAGCTGTAGTATTGTTCACAAAATATTTTTACCTTCAAGACAGAGAGTTAATTGTACCTTCTACAGAGATATCTTGGAACAATGAAAACAGGTCCAGCGAGTCCAAAAGGACATTGCAGGAGATTGGGTACTGCACCACAGTAATGTGCCTGCTCACACACCACTTTTAATTAGAGAATATCTGGCAAAGAAAAACATCCCCTCTCTTCCACAACCTCCTTACAACCCAGATCTAGTTCTGTATGAATTCTACTTCTTCCTTAGGTTGAAATCAAAGTTGAAGGGTCACCATTTTGGGACTGTAAAAAACATAAAATTGTGTAACCAACAAGCTAAGGACACTCACAGAAAATGTCTTTCTGTCCTGCTATGATCAATAAAAAACGTTGGAACCACTGTGGTACTTCCCAAGAGTAGTATTTTAAAGACGATAACTTGTACATAAAACATGAGTACTCTCTTACTGTTGGGACAGACCTCATATATACATACATTCATATATATGGAAAGAGATGGGTGATGTGTTGGTGTAATGGTAGCACAGTTGTCTGGATAACCAAAGATGTGGGTTCGACTCCCATGTACGTCAATACTCATCTTTTTCCATTTTTCTGAGGGTTCTAAACCCCATTATCAGAGTAAAATTTCTTTAGTCAAAAATACGATGAAAGCTATTCTATTTTCTAATTTCAAACCTGCTCACTGTTTCAAAACATACTTACTTGTCATATATATATATATATATATATATATATATATAAAGAATTAGTATATCTACCAACATATATATACAGATGCATACCTATGCTAGCAATTATTTTTGTATAAGTTCCCTGTGTCCACGCATTGCCTGGGAACTTAGCTGAGAATAGACTCCCTGATGACGATTGGATTTTCTCCGTGGTTCCATTCCGAAACCATGTTTATTCCCTTTCAGAAACTAATTAGTTGGAGTAAAGTTTTAGTAAGTAAGTTAATTTTTATAATTTTCTTATTTTACGTCTTTCATATAATTGTTCTGCATCCCCTTGCATTGAACCACAAAGTTACTAAGACAAAACCTATATATTTGCTAGCATAGGTATGCATCTGTATATATATGTTGGTAGATATACTAATTCTTTATAATTATCTCCAAATTATTTGTTGAGCAAAATTTTGCCAAAACTACTGCTATGGTTCATAGTAATAGTCAGGCTCCTGTCTTATTAGCACCCCACTCCTCACTGATTAACCTCAATGTCACGTGATTGATTCTTTTGAATTTGCCACCGACCAAGTAGGCAGTGATTTTTTTCAATGTCCTGGAATTTAGTCCTCGCTCGCTTTTTTCCATCCACTGAATTATTTTTGTATAAGTTCCCTGTGTCCATGCATTGTCTGGGAACTTAGCTGAGAATAGACTTCCTGATGACGATTGGATTTTCTTCGTGGTTCCATTCCGAAACCATGTTTTTTCCCTTTCAGAAACTAATTAGTTGGAGTGAAATTTTAGTAAGTTAATTTTTATAATTTTCTTATTTTACGTCTTTCATATATATATATATATATATATATATATATATATATGAGGCACATGGCTTAGTGGTTAGAGCATTGGCCTTGCAATCAAAAGGTTGTGAGTGGGGTCCCTATCATTCCACTGCAAAGTGGACGTGGAGGCGCCACACCAAAAAAGCACCCAGCACTCACTGTAAATGAGGTTGGTGTTAGGAAGGGCACCCAGCTGTAGAAATCAAGCCAAAATCAGTTCCCACCCTTGCAAGCAGTAAAAAGCGGACATAAAATGATGATGATGATGATGATATACAATCTTCATACTACTTATCTAAATATATGCTTATTTACTTGTCTAAAATGTGCATAAATAAATAGGAAGAAAATGGATACGAAATAACAATAATGATGAAACAAATAAAATGAATAATTATATATAAATATAAATAAATAATTTCGAAAATTATATGTCTAAATAAATAATAAATAAGTAAATAATTATAAATATATAGATAATAGATAATAAAATGAATAATCAAACAAGTATACGGAAACTTGCATGGCTTAGTGGTTAGAGTATTGTGTTTGCAATTGTGAGGTTGGGAGTTTGATTTCTGGACCGGGTGATGCATTGTGTCCATGAGTAAGACATTTTATTTCATGTTGCTCCAATTCACTCAGCTGTAGAAATGAGATGAGATGTCAATGGTGCTAAGCTGTATTGGCCTTAGCCTTTCCCTTGGACAACAGTGAAGTGGAGAAAGGAGGCTGGTATGCATGGGTGACTGTTGGTCTTCCACAAACAACCTTGGCCAGACTTGTGTCTCAGAGAACTTTCTAGTTGTAAATCCCATAGCCATTCTTGGCTGAAGGGAGTCTTTACCCTTTACCCTTTATATGCCTAAATAAAAGCACCAGGATTTCTGGGTGGTTAAGGCATTCACATTAAAGTCATGCTGTCATGGTTGGTGATAGGAAGGGCATCCAGCTGTAGAAAACTGATCAAACAAAGATGTGTGAGGACCATCCATTTGTGTCAAGGACATGACAACCTCTCTTGTGGTGGTGCACTGGGTAGAACATGAGACCATATGTACAATACATGCAGTTCTCCGGCTTCTGTGGGAGGTCAGTAGCCTCGCTTCAGTATCAACTTGGGCTATGAAGACCCATCCAACCCTTGCTAATAGGGAAAGTGGGCATTAAAGAAGGATGATATTGATATATATATATAGAGAGAGAGAGAGGGGGATAAATAGATACAGTGTGAGAGGGAGTAATTAAAAATAAGAAAAGAACAATCTTCAATTTGTTTTCATTAATTTAATAATATATTTCCTCCTCCCACATTCTCTCTCTCCCTCCAAACAAATATTAGAGTCTTCATTAGTCTTTATTGGTTGATGTTCACCTTATTGCCATTTAATAGATGTCATTGACACTTCCTGTTACAGTATTAAGTAGAAAATAATAGATAATAATAACCCTTAGATAAATCGACCAGATATCTTATCTATAATTCATAATTGTTCATTTTCATTTTATTATTCATATTATTATTAACCCCCAGGACTTATAAATATATACCACATATAGAAAAGCAACACTGTTAAGCACTGCAGATTTATTACGTAAATTACCTCAGGACTTGCAAATATATATAATATACAGAAAATAGCACAAGGCAGTGCACACATATTACATAGAGTACTCCAGAATATAGAAATGTATAAAACATACAGAAAATAGAACTACTAGGCATTTCACACATATTACATAGAGTACCAGTAATTTTAGGAGGAAAGAAAAGTTAATTATATTAATCCCAGTACTGAAGCGGATCCTTATTTTATCAACCCTGGAAGAATGAAAGAAAAATTTAACCTCGAATTGATTTAAACTCAGAAAGTAAAGAGTTAGTAACTAGATGCCTGAAAGCACTTGGTCTGACATTGTAATGATTGTCAACTCACCACCATAATAATAATAATAATAATAATGATACCGGTCGTCGATGGTGCCTTAGGGGGGATCATAAAGAATTTTGATAAATTGCTAGAAAAAGTAGAAATGTTACAGAAACCTTATATGCTTGGAACAGCTAAGATAATATAAAAGGTATTGGATATAAACTGAAAAGAAGGAAACAACATGATGTTACTTAAGACCACTGGATATGATCCACCATCTTGACTAAACTAGGAATTAAGATCAATCCTGAGGGAGGACATAATTGAAGGTGCTAACTCAGTCCAGTGGCTGTGGACAGCTGCCACCAGAATTACATCACCAGCAACAAATGCTCTATAACAAGCAGATAATAATAATTGTTTCTAGTTTATGCACAAGGCCAGCAATTATGCCAGTGCATTACTGGTACTTTATTTTATCGACCTCGGCGGGATTCCAACTCAGACCGTAAAGGGCCGTAACTATATACTGCAAAGCATGCCATCCTACCCTCTACCGATTCTACCAATCCAAGCAGATAATAATAATTGTTTCTACTTTTGGCACAAGGCCAGCAATTACCCCGGAAGGAAGAAAGGCAAAGTTAACCTCGGCGGGATTTGAACATGGAATGGGAAGGCTCATAACTCTATGCCGCAAAGCATGTTGTCTGACGCTCTATAATAATAAAAACATGAAGGGAGCCAGTAAAAAGATGAGCAATTGGAAATCTCTGGAACTAGATGGAGTTCAAGGCTACTGGATCAAAAGATTTAGTTAATGCCATGAACGCTGATCAAGTTGGTACCAGAGTGGCTGACAAAGGGAAGGAGAGGTTTGTGCTTAAAACATATCACTAAAGGGACTGCAGTAGACAACTACAGACCGATAACATGCTTATGTGGAAATTATTAACTGAAGTAATCACAGAATCAATGTTCTACCAGATGAGCACTCTTGGATTATGGAATGCATTAATTTATTTGGTATTGCATCAATTGTTGAGTGATTCTTAAGGAAAAGTATGAAAGAGTGGAAGACTGAACTGACAGTATATGGAAGAGATTTAGGAACAATATAAATCAAGAGAGCTATATTCCAAGAGGGCAGCTTGTCACCATGATGTTTGTACTGTGCATGATACCACTGACAATGATCTTGAGAAAAGCTAGGTATGAATTCAAAGATCGCCAGTAAAAGGTCAACCACTTGTTATTCATGGACAGCCTCAAGCTTTATGGTAAGAATGAACCCCAGCTCGGTTCCCACGTTATATATAAATTTAGTGCTGACATCAGAATGGAGTTTGGATTGAAAAAGTGTGGTGCATTAATCATGAACAGAGGCAAAATTAAAAGCATTGAAGGGCTGGGGCTGCCATTAGGAAAAGTTATGAAGCAAATAGAAGAGGAAGGTTATAAGTACTTAGGGATATTGGAAGTTAATAAGAT
This sequence comes from Eledone cirrhosa, assembly GCA_964016885.1. Taxonomy (NCBI): domain Eukaryota; kingdom Metazoa; phylum Mollusca; class Cephalopoda; order Octopoda; family Eledonidae; genus Eledone; species Eledone cirrhosa. The sequence goes on from OZ024741.1 coordinate 61,243,935, forward strand.
AATTCTGATGCTGCTAAGACCCTGTGGGACTTTGTGATACAGTGTGACCATGAAATTGAACAAAGGAGACCAGATATTGTATTAATTCAGAAAGAAAGCAAATAGTGTTGGAACATAGATATAGCTTGTCCAGTTGATAACAAGGTATGTGATAAAAAAAAAATATTGATAGGTATGTCAGGTTAACTTGGGAGATTAAGTAGTTGTGTCACTGGAAAAGGTGGTGGTAATACCAATAATTTTTGGAGTCTTGGGAACAGTGAGTAGAGATCTTGAGAAGAACATCAAACAATTCGGAATTACAATACAGATGGAACACTTACAAAAAACAGCATTGCTTGGAAGCTTGAATTTTCCTGAGGGTACTCAAAAAATAAGAGGTGTCACCTAAGTTCACTGGTAGTGAACAGCTAACACATCTCCATTATAAGCTAATACATCTCCATCATGAGAAGCTGAGCAAAGAAACAATAATAATAATAGAAATAGCAGCTTACCTTAAACATGCACTTCTTGTCCTGGGTGAGAAGACAAGCTCTACCTGTGTTCAGTTTAGCCACCCTTGCCATTTCATGCATCACTGCAGGGTATAACTTCCAGTTGTTTTTCCTGGAGCCAATTCTAATCACAATGACAGAAAAAGAGAAATATATGAACAGAATAAAGATTGATAATAATTCTTTCTGACATTGGCACAAAGCAAGCAATTTGGGGGAAGGAGAAAGTTAATCATATTGACCCTAGTGCTTAACTGGTACTTTATTTTATGAAACACAGAAGGATGGAAGGAAAAGTTGAACTTGGTATGATTTGAACTCAGAATGCAAAGAGCTGGTACAAAATATCACAAAGCATTAGTTCTGATATATGAACAATTCTTTCTGTTCACGGGCTTAATAATATTAATGATGATAATGATGATGGTGATAATAATTGTTTCTACTTTTGGCACAAGGCCAGCAATTACCCGGTGTATTACTGGTACTTTATTTTATCGACCCTATAAGGATGAAAGGGAAAGTTAACCTTGGCGGGATTTGAACTCAGACCATAAAGGGCCGTAACTCTTTGCTGCAAAGCATGGCGTCCGACCCTCTACCAATACTGCCAATCCATCACCATTAGAAGAAGAAGAAGAAGAAGAAGAAGAAGAAGAAGAAGAAGAAGAAGAAGAAGATTGAACAATTCCATGAAAAAAATATCAACTGATTTCACAAAGAAGTGAGCAGCCGTAGCAGAATTCTTAATCCAAAAGAAGTTTTCCCTGTAGTTCTCACATTTCCTTATCCAGCTAATCCCAATAGCTTTCTTTGGTTTCAGAAAGAATAGAAAAGAAAACCAAATAAAAACAAACAACAAGAAAAGCTGCACTTAGTTGGTCTTTTCTACCAACAACAGCTGTCTGTTTCAGATAAATACGGGTGTGTTTAGTACTATTTGCCAAGTACAGAATTCCTCTTTGGATAGTTTTAAACAGAATCTTTCAGTTCAGTTCTGTTATATTTCCTTGTGCTAACACATTCTGATTGCAGTCGTCAAACACAGAGCTGTCTTCTTATGCAAACACTCAAACATACACCCCTTACAAAATGTACTTAACTTGGAAATTGTCAATGGCAGACTGTTTCCATTTTAAACAGGATTCTTCTTATTCATCTTCTTAATTTATCATTTGAGATTATTTTATTTTATTTTTACTGGTTTCAGTCTTGAGACAGTGGCCATGCTGGGAAACTAGCTTGCAGGGATTTCAATTGATCATATTAACCTCAATACTTACCTTTCCAAGCTTTGTACTTATTTTACCAAGCACTTTTTTGTCAAACCCCTAAGTTACAGGACAAACATAAACGTAGACATGGTCATACACATCTATACAGATAACAACCCTCCGCAATTTCCATCAACCAAATTCCACTTTCAGGCATTAGTCAACACAAGTCAACAAAGTAGGATTGAACCCAGAACCATGTGATTGCAAACTGAACTCCATAACCACGCTACTTGTACCTATTTATTTATTTTTTCATTATGTTCTGTTTTCCGTCATTATATTTTTATTTGGCAGTATCGGTAGAGTGTCAGATGCCATGCTTTGCAGCATAGAGTTGTGACCCTTTATGTTCTGAGTTCAAATCCGCCGAGGTTAACTTTGCCTTTCATCCTTACGGGGTCGATAAAATAAAGTACCAGTAATGCACTGGAGTAATTGCTGGCCTTGTGCCAAAAGTTGAAACATTGTTTACCTATCATCTGTCTGGGAGTGAATAAAATGAAGTACTAGAAATGCACTAAGATCAATTTAATTGGCTTTTCCCTCCCTTCAAATTGCTGGCCTTGTGCCAAAAATAGAAACAATTATTATATTGCGATTATTATTATTTCCAATTATTATTATTATTATTATTATTATTATTATCATTGTTGTTTTATATTTTATCATTACTATTTACTGTTACTTTTTTTCTTGGGAGAGAAAACAAGAATTTAGGTTTTGTTAATTGTCAAACACAGGTAATTTGGAAATTTAATCTTTGAGTTGTCTGCTCTGGCAGCTGATGCAATATTAAATGTGAAACAGATAAACCCACAGTAATTACTGGTACTATAGCACCAGCAAAAAAAAACAAAAAAAACTAGATGATCAGAGAAAGTTATTCAAACCTGCAAAATGGTAATATCTAAATTCAATAAAATATTCTTACATATTAAATTATACCTTATCAATAATAAATATGATTTTCTATGTATGCATTTGCAAAGTTTTCTGGCTTCAGAAAATATAACTATTGTACTTAAGTATTAAAGTAAGTAAACTTAAAAAGTCAAATATGCTGTTTGCAAGTTCATATCATTCCCTCATCACGAAAGAAATTTTAATTTTTAATTATAGATGATTTATGATGCTACACCTTAGAATAGAGACTAAGGAGTATCTGAGAAGTGATAAAATCCAAATTCTTTGATTTGGTAATCGCTACAATTTTGAATCTTATTGAAATTGATGTGCTGAGCTGTTTCAATCATGTATCAGCTTATTCATCATGATCATCATTTAATGTCCATTTTCCACGCTAGCATGGGTAGGACTTATTGGTTAATATCTCATTTTTTGGTCAATTAAGTTTGTTTGAAATGAAATAAATTGCAAGACAAAATATATTGGTGTGAGTTCGAATCATTTGCATGTCAAAAATGAAGTTTTCTCTTTTTATACTTTTGTACACATTGATAACTACATTATGAAACCTATGCATGCACTTAAACTACCAGAAATACAGCCCTCAGAGTGGTAGTTCTGATAGTTATACTATATATATCATATAAAATGATATCCTATCCTATCATACCGTATTATATATATCCTACCATATTATAGTGTGTGTGTGGTGTGTGGGGATGCAGCATGACTGAATGGCTAAGAAGTTTGCTTGATGACAATCATAAGGTTCCATGCTCCATCCTACTGTGTGGCATCTTTAATAAGTGATATTTAACATAGAATGAATACACTCTACTACATGTATTGAGTACTTTTTCATTTTAGTTTAGTAACGCCAAAGATATAACACACATATAACCATGCTAGTTTAAACAGAATAAGCAAAGAACTTTACAAATAACTAATACAAAGATATAAAGATATTACGAATATGAACAGTATTCAAACAATCTGCACCTGTGGTTTGAATATAATGCTTGGTGATAAAATGTATCTAGTACACTCTGGATGTGGTTGGCATTACAAGGAGCATCGAATCATAGAGACAATGCCAAAATATAATTATTTGACCTGTCTTATCTGAGACTATGACAACCTGTCCAAACCATGCCAGCATAGAAAACAACTGTATAATGATGATTATCAAAAGCCACATACATCTGAAGAAGCCACAAGGATATAACAGCCAAAACATTGTGATTATAACAATTAAGATGAAGAGACTAATCTGTATATATCAGCTTGTAATAGTTTAATCATTTCTTAGAAAGTCATTCATGTTATAAACAACTGCTTCCAGCAATATTCTCCACATTTCTGGAATAAAATATGGCTGTATGGTTCAGGATTTCACTTTGGTTATCGGTTCAGTCTCACCGTGTAGCACTTTGGGCACTTGGATTCTACTGTAGCTTTAGATTGACCAATGTCATGTGAGTAAAATTTGAGAGATAGAAACTGTGCAAAAGCTTATCATATATCTCAGTATCATCATCATCACCATTTTAGGTTTGTTTTCATTGCTGGCATGGGTAAGATACATGCAGTTAAAGTTTATGGAATAAACTATTTTCAGAGTTTTAGCATTGTTTTTTATGTTTTGGTTCCCCTTCCTATCACCGACCACTTTATAGCAGTGACTGGATATATTTTATTGTACTCCCAGCACTAAAGGGGTTGACTGTCAGGACTAAAGTGACCTCTCTACATTGAGTCAGGTTTTTATTCAGAATCACTGCTCTCATAGACGGGTATCCTCATCTACTCCATGCAAATATTTATTTGGAGTTACTGCTCTACTTGATAGGTTGCCTTCACTATGCTTTGCTGAGATCTTTTCTTCCTCATACAGGTTTTATTTGAAGTAACTACTCTCATAGACAGGTTGCCTTCACTGTTGCCTGTGGAGCTCACATCTCCCCAATATATATATATGTGTGTGTGTATGTGTGTGTGTATGTGTATGCGTGTGTGTGTGTGCATATGCACATTTGTGATTCTGTGTTTATGTCTACACATTTCCACCATCATCCTGTGGCCTCAGCCAAAATAGATTCAATGATGGATCACCATGTAGATCTGTCACTCAATGCATTGCCTAGATCTCAAACATCACTACCAGAGTCTCTGTCTGTGACATTTGGATAGAAGAGACTTCTGACCTCTTTGGCTTTTGACGAATGTTGGTTTCTAAAGCACTAAAGAATATATAGCTTCATTTGAGGCATGATGGCAATGGCCTCCAAATATCATCCTTCTCTTTTGCACAATATCAGAAATACATGGGGAGTTTTATGTTATCTCCAATTTATGTGTTGCGCCAGACTAAGCAAGGATTTATATGTTCTATGAAGGTGTTTTGTTGTTTGATATGTCCAAGTTTGACTACCATAAAGTATGACGTGTTTTATTGTAACTTGGAAGTCTATACTTTCTAAGAACTGGTGTTGCTTGTTTATGATCTGTAACTTAGTAGCTCAACAAACAGATGAATGAAATATATTACTGGGGCCTATACTATCAACTTAACAATTGAAGGTGGTGCCCCAGCATAGTCATGGTCCAGCGACTGAAACCAGTAAAAGAACAAAAGAGTAATGTATTAAAACAACATATAAAATATAGATACTCACATTGCCACCCACTCCCTACCCCAAAAATAACAATAAGAGAAGAAAAACTGAGTAGTTAAATTATTAAATCTATTATAACATTAGATTATACTTACTACAAGACAATAACGATGATTCAAAATAAGAAATTAGAGACTTATAATGTTTGTATAACATTCTAAAAACTGCCAGAGACTGAAAAGCTAACACAAAGGGAAAAAAAGTAAGAAAACGAATTTTTATTTTTTATTCTTAAAATTCTGTTTCAAGAATTGTTTAAATTTACATACTTCAATTCGATATCTCATTTATCTTCAATTTATTCAGAAGCTTTCATTGGTGCACTTTCTTAAAAATAGGAGATATATAGATAGAGAGAGAGGGGTATTTTATATATATATATATATATATATATAAAACTAATTATATATATAGAGAGAAAACTAATAATATATTTCTTCATTGTACTGTGTCATTTGCATTGTTATTTCTGTTTGCCTTTTGCATATATATATAGAGAGAGAGGGGGGGGGGAGAAAATGATAGATTGGTAGATAAATAGACAGAGAGTGATAGAAAGAGAGATTCATAAAAAAAATAGATAGAGAGGGATATAAACATACATACAGACATAGAAAGAAAGAGTGGTGTATTTGTGTATATGTGTATATATATATAGAGAGAGATGGAGTTTTATTTTTGGGTTTATTTTTCTTCAGTTTCTGAAAACATCTGAAATAACTGTTGTCTGTTAGTTATTCAGGAGGAAGAATATTTTCATTTGTTTGTATCAAAATAATGGTTTACACTACTATAACAATCAAATAATGGTGCATAGCCTAATGATTGGGGTGTTGAACTCACAATCAAATGGTCATAAGATCGATTCCATTCCTGTAGTAGGCAGTGCATCACGTTTATATGCAAGGCACTTCATTTGAAATTGCTCTTTTCGTGATAGGACTGGGGCCTATCATTGAAATACCTGAGAAACATCCTATGAGATTAAACTTCATAGGAGGCTAGCTAAATCTGAATAGGTGTGAGCTGTAACTACAACATAATAGGATTGTAGTCCTTATCATTAAAACACCCAAGAAACCTCCTATGATATGCAGCCTCCGAGGCAGTCAGCTAAACCTAGATAGGTATGAGCTGTCAATTTCATACTTTTCATTTCAACAATGATACAGAGAACACGAACAATCAAAATAATGGTAATGCTGCTACTGAGAAGAATTGTTATTATCAACATTTTATATTAGCTTTCCATGCTGGCATGGATTGGATGGGTGGTCACATTCTGAGACTAAGGTCAGAGAGATCTCATCCTGCTAATACATTCCATATTTTGCATGGTTTTTACAGCTGGATGCTACTCTTAATGCCAAACACCTTACATATTGTACTGGATACCTTTTAGTATGGCACTACCACTTTACAAAATCATACGAAGTGCTTTTTATTATGCCACTAGCACTAGAGAGGCTGTCATATGCTTGACCAAGTTGGAGAGTCCTCTCTTATCAATATTGATTCCATTTGATTGCCATTTACAAAGTGTACTGGATGCATTTTATTGTGACACCAATGCTACTAATTTACAGGGTGTTCTGGGTGTATTTTAACAATATAACAAAAACATTATCTCCCTCTCCCTCTTACATCACTGAGTAAATAAGATATAAAAATATTGCATATTTAAAATCAATCAATCAAGTTAAAAAAACCCATTCTTTTCTATTTTTTAATATAAATATTTTATTCTATATTTTTCTATTATCTTTTTCCTTTTCAAAATTACCATGAACACCATCATCACCACCACCACCATCACTGTCACCACCATCAGCACAAGCATCACAAATATATATTTTTTTTAAAGAATGTCTGTGATGACCTGTGATGAAAGTTTGGCATGACTGTGTGGTTAAAATGTTTGCTTAACAACCATGTGGTATTGGGCTTATTCCTACTGCATAGCACCTAGTTCAGATATCTTCTACTATAGTCTTGGGTTAACTAAAGCTACATGAGTAAAATTTGGTAGAGAGAAACTGTGAGGAAGCTATATATATATATATATATATAATGACTGCAACTGATACATAAGCATGAGCATCATGCACATGGCTTTTTAGTCCTGCTAATTATCTCACATAACATTGAATCTATAAGATTTTTATGTTATTTCTTTTGAGAACAATACCTTAACATCAGTTTGAGCAGCCGGTTATGACCAGTTTGAACAGAAAGAGTTGAGAGAATTTTGGCTGGATATAGCCGGTTTAAATGCTAAAGGTTTAAAGAAATTAAACTCTTCAAATATATCAATTCTTAAGCAGGATTTGGCAGTGATGGTGGCAGAGATCACTGTTTCTTCTTCTGAACCTCTTCCTCATTTTCGAGGGAAGTGCTGCCTTCCAAACAGTTTGTTGAAAGGTGGGTGAATGGGGAAGTTATTGTGTTTGTTTTAAATGTTTATTTTCTTAGTCTCCTTTATAAATTTTATTTTACACAAAGAAAAACCCACACTGTATCGTCATGTGATGTCTTTAATGTTTCCTTAATGTAAGCCCTCTGTGGCTAATAAAGAAGAAGCCGCCGCTGTCATCATCATCATCACTTTTATTATTTTATTATTATAAACGAGTTTGGTTTATCTGCTGAATATTTGTGCTTGTGTTCTTGCAGTGAATAAAGAGGAGGAGGAGGAGGAGGAGGAAGGGTTGCAGTTGCCATCCCCATGACAGCGGCCTGTACCACCAACATCATTATGCAGTTTCACTTTAGAAAAAAAGAATAACTAGGAAGAATTTGTCCATTTTTATTTATTTAACAGTTTTGTTGTTGACTTGCTGCTTCTCAGCAGTCATTATGGATTCAAGCCTAAATTCCATACCTATAAAGGCAACTTACTTTGGAATAATAGATGCCATGAAAGAAAACCATTATGGAGGATTGAATAAGGTGAGAAGATTCTTCAAGACCCAAAAACAAAAAAATACAAAAAAAGATAAATGTGTGTGTGTGTGTGTGTGTAATATGCATGTGTGTGTTTATGTGTATGTGCGTGTATATATATATATATCATCATCATCATTTTACATCCGCATTTCCCTGCTTGCATATATATATATGGATATAGAGGGAGAGACAGAAGACTAGAAAAGTCAACTAAAGAACAAAAACAACAGCAATAGAATATTATCTCAAGTATGACTTACACAGATATTCTTCAGAACTGAGAAGAGAAAACTTTTAACAAAATAAAACACAGCAATCAAAATATGAAAAAATATTTTCTGCATGGTCCAAGAGACTTGTGCATTAACATAAGAACAGGGTAGAGCAGATCAGTGGAGAGTGTGAGTGCAGAGCAATGGAGAGTAGTGTAGGGCAGAGGAGAGCAGAGCAAGGAAGAGGAAAGCAGAGCAAAGAAGAGGAAAGCAGAGTAAGGAAGAGCATCGCAGAGTAAGTGAGAGGAGAGCAGAGTAGAGGCGAGCAGAGTAGAGGAGAGTAAAGCAGAGGAGAGTAAAGCAGGGGAGAGCAAAACAGAGGAGGGAAGAGCAGAGGAGGGAAGAGCAGAGCAGTGGAGAGTAGCATAGGGTAGAGCATAGGAGAGCAGAGCAAGAAAAAGGAAAGCAGAGCAAGGGAGAGGATAGCAGAGTAAGTGAGAGGAGAGGAGAGTAGAGGAGAGTAAAGCAGGGAAGAGCAAAGCAGAGAAGAGCAGTGGATAGCAAAACAGAGAAGAGCAGTGAAGAGCAGAGCAGGAGAAAGCATAGCAGGTGACAGCCTAACAGATGAGATCAAATAAGAGCAAGTAAGAAGAGAGTAGGGAAGAGCAGAGCATGAGAGAAAAGAGAGGAGAGCATAGTAGGGGAGAGGATTGCAGTGTGGTGGGGGAGAGATTCTAGTCTCATGATCCTCTACAATAATGAAAGGTATTGTAAATATAAATAAAATACACTCACCTTTTCCCAAATGGCTGAAATTATAAAGAAAAATATAGAAATATTATATTATTAAATATGAGATTATTTTCACACATAATAATCTAAACTATAATAAAGGAAGGTCTGCGGGACTGCGTACGGTTTATTTTTTTTTATCCGATTAGTAAAATAAGTTGGATTACTTTGAATAACTAATGAATGAATATTACATAATTTATCTACTAAATTTCGTAAAAATAAATAATTTAAAATTGACTTCTTTTCAAAGTTGCACTTCCGGTATATCGTTGTCACCACCACCACTTCAACTACCATATATATAGAAAGAGAGAGTGTGTGATGTCAACACTTCCGATGGTGATCACTTAAATAAACATACTAATTTTCTGTCACTAATTTTCTCCTAATGCAGTTTATATATAATATCGTATTTTTTTAATGTATCATAGATTACGTTACTGATTACAGAAGACAGTGTAACAACGTCTTCGTTCAATTTCTGTTTATATTTTCAATTACAATTTTATTTGATGTATCATATCTACATGTATATATACTTGCGTATAATATCAATATACACACTACACATGCTAACAGAAAACCACCCAAAGGGTGGTTTTTCTGCTAGTATATAATCATATAGTGTACATATAAATGTAAGGTGGTCATGTTGGGGACATGACAGGGACACCCAGTCCACTATGTGGTCATATTGGCGGCATGACAGAAAGCGTCCAATCCACCCTACAGTGTGGTTGGGTTAGTGACATGACAAAGAGCATAAGTCTGCCCTGGAAGGTTGCACAACCCAAGCACACAGTTCACAAAAACAACATGGTGTAAGACAGAACAAAGGAGAGACACAAAATATCAAATTAGTCACTGAAGAGGTCACAGAATATGTGACAAAAGAGCTTTGACAATAAACAAATAAACAACCATTCGGTTATTAAAATAACCAACCGGAAGTTTATTATAAATTGATAACTTTATAGTGTTGGCTGGGCGATTTTTGTCATGTTGCCATTACAACTACATTATAGGGTGGGCTGGGGACTTTGTTGAGAGAGGTGTGTGCGGATTGTGGAGGTGGGTATTTAGGCATGTCTGAGAGGTAGAGTGTTAGGACATGGGAGGTAATGGAAGAAGGAGCACAATAGATGTATGCTTCAGCCTGTGCTCATGGGAGGTGTATGGAAGTGTGGGGTGGGATGGAGGTGAAGGTGGTGTATACTATATTTATACTTCAGCCTGTGCTCATAGGAAGGTGGGTCTTCCATATGACTGCATAATGCCAGAGATCTCAGTCTTATGTTATTGCCTTTGAAAGACGTAGTTGAACAAGATCAGCTTTTATCCATTCAAAGTTTTCCTCGGTCTTCCCACTCTATAGATGCCATCAACTTTCAGCACTCTGCTGTATATATAGTGAAAATAGAATTAGGAGCTTTCACTGTATATTGACTACAGAAAATAGTCTAATATTAGTGCAGATGAACCCTCATAAGACAAAAACTGGGCATTAGCATGAAGTTTGTGTCAAACCTTTCAATGACCCACCTTGATAAATCTCCTGAAAGTCCTACAATGATGAGAGAGGGGTGAAACGGCAGGTGAAATATGTCACTGGAAGCTGCAGTCTCACATGTACGTGTTGGCAGTTCAGGCAATAGGTCATGTGATGCTGACTTAGAGACAACAGTTTCTCTCTGAACGTTCAGGCAGCCCTCTTTAGGGAGAGCACTGCCTGCTCCACTACTTACACTCCAACAAAAAATGACAGTTCACTGCCAACAAATCAGATCTGGCAGAAATAACTATCTTAATTGATTGAGATGGCAAATTCTGTTACTTTAACTTGTGAAACTGCAGTAAGGGGAAAGATTTGTTAAGCCCTCTAGATTTGGGTTACTTGACAAGACATTTACTCCTGGGGTGATATACTTATAAGGTTTCTTTATTTTAAAGAACTTTACTATGATCTTCCATTTGGTCAATTCTGAGCCTTATTTGAGATAGTTCTATATTTGTATTTATAAACTTCTCTGAATTATATTCTAGGTGATATTATTCATTGAGATGTAATATATATTACTGATTAATTTTAAAATATGTATCATCTTTTAGCATCCACTTTTCATGTTATATGCATACATACATATACACACATGTACATTCTGAGGTGACAGGTGACAGTCACTTCGAACTTTCAGCTAATGCTTCATTTGGCTTTGGACATATATCATGATCATCGTCTCTACGTCCATTTTTCCATGCTTGCCTGGGTTGGACGGGTCCTTTGTAGCACAGCATCTCTCCACTCACCAAATTTCTTCATCATCTCCTCTGTGAGCCTCAGTGATTTGAGGTCAGCTTTCACCACTACAGCCCAGGTCTTACTCGGTCTACCTCTACTGTGGCTTTCATCAACTGGCATTTATATATATTTATTAAAATAACAGATTAAAGTTTAAGCAAAGAATTGCTTTGGATTTTAGACTTCATATTTATTATTATTACTATATATATCATCATCATCATCATCATATATATATATATATATATATCATATATATATATATTATATATATACACAACTTCTTTGTATATATCGATGTTGTTGTATTATTATGGCAACATGCTTTTGGTCACTTTACTTTTGGTGTCACACTTTATTAACTTTCTGTGTTTACTCTGGGTGAAAACATATTAACTTCTCACACATTTAGTGCTTTCGTGACTGCCTCTAATAATTTGATTGGTATCTTCTATACTACTAAACTTTGATTTATACCCATTATTATTGGTGAATTGGCAGTATCGGTAGAGGGTGGGACGCCATGCTTTGACGCATAGAGTTACGGCCCTTGCCATTCTGAGTTCAAATCCCGCCGAGGTTAACTTTGCCTTTCATCCTTACGGGGTCGATAAAATAAAGTACCAGTAATACACTGGGTAATTGCTGGCCTTGTGCCAAAAGTAGAAACAATTATTATTATTAACTTTGCCTTTCATCCTTACGGGGTCGATAAAATAAAGTACCAGTAATGCACTAGGTAATTGCTGGCCTTGTGCCAAAGTAGAAACAATTATTATTATTATATACATATATATATATATATAAAACAGTGTGTGTGTGTGTATGTGTGTGCATCATCATCAATTAACCTCGGTTTTTGCTGTTGTACACACACATATGTGTGTGTGTGTGTGTGTGTATGTGTATGTTTAGATACATATATATATATGTATATAAATATATATATATATATATATATATATACAATACAGACACACATACTCACATGCATACACACATACACATTGATACAAACACACACATGATAATTGTTGTTCAATTTACATGAACTTAGTATGAGTCCTAGTTCTGTTGGCAATTCAAAGAGAACTAATCACTAACGACTTTTGTTTGTTTATTTTAATGAAGATATTTTCCTTTTTTGGTTTTATTAAAATAATCATTTTTATTTATTTCCATTAGTTTATTTGTTTTCCAGTTTCTTTGTAAAATAGAGAGAATGAGTGACATAGAGAGTGAGTGACGGTGAGAGAGGGAGAGAGCAAGAGACAGGGAGAGAAAGAGGGTAAAAGAGACAGGGAGAAAGAGAGAGTGAATGCGAGACAGAGTGAGGGAGAGAGAGAGTGACAGAGAGAGAAAGAGAGATATTTCCTGAGGCAGGGATTGAAACTATTAACTATTTAAATTGTAACTACTACTATTACTGCTACTACTACTACTGCTACCACCACTACTACTACCACCAACAAACTCTATTGGTAGCAATTTTAACTACTCAGTTGTGGTCCTGCAAGGGATAAATAAACAAATAACAACAACAACAACAAAGAAAGAAAGAAAACTTAACAGTTTTTTTGGCAAAGAACAAAAAAAAAATCATTTTAAAATGATTAGATAATTTTCTTCTTTTTTTTCATACATTTAAAAAATTATTATTATGACTATTATTATTATTATTACTATTATTATTATCAAAATGTAGTTGTCTCAATGTAAATGACTATAACAAAAATCGATCATTATAAATAATAGTTGATAAAATCATCCCTGGTTTCATAGAAGTGTGGTAAATAAATATATACATATATATTAGGTCTGAACATAATGAAATCAAATTCCCATTGTCACTGCCTCAGTCTTTCTCACACTCCCCATCTCTCACTATTATAAGCAAATGGAGGCCTACACGCTGGCCGCCCAGTGGCCTCAGCAGACAAAATAGAGAAGGTGTTTCCCCAGAGGATGGTGAGGGAGATGCGAAGCTGTGTGAAATACACCTGGAGATAGAAAAAAGTGGACAGAGATGTCTGTAAGGAATTGATCTTAAAACCTTTAAATGTTGTGGAAGTTCAATGACTATTACACTAAGGGATCCTTGAGCAATGTTGCTGTGCTTTAGAAGATTTTAAGCCTGTAGCTAGAAGTGTCAACATTTACTTGACTGAAGAAATGTTGAGAAAATTTGAAATGTAATTATCGCAGTGTAAATGACTCTAAGGATATTCAAACACTATGAAAATATTTAAGAAAATTGGATAGAGTACTCTTGGGGTGAGTACACTGTACCCACAATAGCTGACAATGGAAAAACTGTGGGAAACTAAATAAGAACAACTTTCCATCCCCTATACATCATCATAAACTGAAATCGAGATACAAATTATTGTTCTTAAATGCTTGTAGTTTATGCAACAAGATACATCTTTTTGATTCTTATTACAGCTTTATTACAGAAAATCATTTAATATTTTAGTGGAAGAGCAGTAAATTGACAGAGAAAATGCATTCTGTTATTTGTTACAGCTCTTTATGTTCTAGATTTGAATAGTATTTTACCTTTCATCCTTCAGTGTTTGATAAAATACAATAATTGTTTCTATGTTAGGCACAAGGCCAGCAATTACTCAGTGTACTTACTGATACTTTATTTTATCGACCCCGTAAGGATGAAAGGCAAAGTTAACCTCGGCGGGATTTGAACTCAGAATAGCAAGGGCCTCGTACAATAATGATCTCAGTTTAACTGGCCTTGTGTCAATGTTAGAAAATATTAGTGGCAGGTAAAATGATGACATTCTTGGAGAGACTCTAGTGGTCAACAAAAATCAACGAACCACTCTTTTCCAGAGAACTTTCAGTTCAGGGCTCATGGATAACTTCCAGAAATGCCTGGCCTGTCTGTGTGTGTGACTGAGGAGCTTTGCCAGTTCAAGATAAACTCTACAAGCATGGAAATGCAATCAGCCAGGTCTGTTCAAGATGTGTGTAGGGCGATGAATGTCTAATAATTAGTATTGCTGACTTGTGGGTTTATGTCAAACACCTGCTGTCATGTGTGGGACAGATCTGGCTATCAACTGAGTCCTTTATGAAGGTCGCCCCACCAACTTCCTTTAGAGGGGAAGCACAGGCAGTTTTTATCTGCCTGGTGGCCATGACAAAAGTGGTCGAGTGGTGGACACACCTGAAAAGTTTGAAAACAAGCACTTTCCTCTTCGATGAAGCTCTGATTAACTTTTTCAGGGTAGAGAAGGAAATGCTACCTTCCAACCAGTTTATTGAAAGGTAGGTGTGAGAGGTGAGCATAGTCTAAGTGAATGGGTTTGCTCTGAGTATGCACCTGTAAATTGGAGAACATCTGAGAGATGGCACTTGCCCTAGTGGTCAAGGTTACCATAGCTTTTGTGGGCCTTCTCCATGAGTGACGCTCAGTGGTGTCCCCCCTTTTGAGGAATTTGTTATGTTTTTATTTTAAATATTTATTTTTTAGCCTTCTTTATGAACCTTTCTCCTTACACACAAAAAGTGACCCATACAATACTGTCCTGTACCATCCTTATTGTCTTCTTAATGTAAGCCCTGTGTGACTAATAAAGAAAGCATTATTATTATTATTGTTATAATGAGTTCAAATCCTGCCGAGGTTAACTTTGCTTTTCATCCTTACGGGGTCGATAAAATAAAGTACCAGTAATGCACTGGGTAATTGCTGGCCTTGTGCCAAACGTAGAAACAATTATTATTGTTATAATGAGTGGTGGATTGGCAGTTTGGTAGAGCGTTGGACAACATGCTGTACAGTATAGAGTTATGGTCCTTTGTGTTCTCAGTTCAAATCCTGCCAAGGTTAGCTTTGCTTTTCATCCTTATGAGGTAGATAAAATAAAGTACCAGTCACGCACTGGAGTCGATTTAATCGACTTTCCCCTCCCCCCAAATTACTGGCCTTGTGCCTATATAAGAAACCATTATTGTTATTACAGACGGTGGATTGGCAGTATTGGTAGAGAGACAGATGCCATGCTTTCCAGCATGGAGTTATGGCCCATTACAGTCTGAGTTCAAATCCTGCCGAGATTAACTTTGCCTTTCATTCTTACGGGGTCAATAAAATAAAGCACCCGTAATGTATTGGGATAATTGTTGGCCTTGTGCCAAAAGTAGAAACAATCATTTTTATTACAGTTCCAAGTGAGTTTCTAGCTACATCATCTGGTGCACCACCATGTTCCTGATGTGTGTGTCATGTGATGTGTAATATCAGTTGTTTTATTTTATTAGCTGCTTATTGTACAGGGTGTTTGTTGAGTGTGAAAAGTTATTATTTTTATTAGTAAGATTGAATTGTTAAAACTCTGTTGTTGCAGTTTGACAAATTGATATCTGAGATTCTTCTCTTTTACTTTCACCCCCCACCCTCTCTTTCTCTCTCTCTTGTTCTTGTTTCATAAAAATTAATAACTAAAGCACCAAATTTCTCTCATTGCTTCCTCACATGCTTCTAGCTACAGAATTATTGTTATTATCTATATACACACTGAGATACACATATGTATGCATAATATATATATGTATAATATATATATATCTATCTATCTAAGGCGGGTAAAATTCCCGAGATCCATGGACGAGTTCTCTCCAGCGGTCTCTGTCCCTCATTATCGCTGCCATATCCTGCATCTCCAACAGACCAGTGTCTGTCCTTAGGGCATCAACATATGTTAACCTTGGTCTTCCTCTTCTAGTGTGTCCATGTAGGGGCTCCCAAAGGAGCACTGAGTGCAATGTCAACTCTGGATGTCGGTGAGCATGTCCAGCCAACCTCAGTCTCCTCTGTTTCACTTTTGAGCTGATTTTGGGGATGCTCCCTTACAGCTCTGAGTTTTTCATCCTCAGTGTATACTGATTAATGTTCAGAGCCATCCTCAGCATTCTCGTGTAGCACCCATCCACCATCTGAGTGAGTCTCTTGGTCAGTGTCCAAGTCTCAGACCCATACAGCAGCACAGACTCCACTACAGCAATGAAGAGGCGGATTTTCAGGTCTCTACGAAGGTCCGACTTCCACACCGACCTCAAGCTGTGACATGCCGCCCAGGCCTTGCTCTTCCTC
Organism: Eledone cirrhosa; assembly: GCA_964016885.1. Taxonomy (NCBI): domain Eukaryota; kingdom Metazoa; phylum Mollusca; class Cephalopoda; order Octopoda; family Eledonidae; genus Eledone; species Eledone cirrhosa. The sequence continues at coordinate 61,260,658 of OZ024741.1, forward strand.
TCAACCACATCATCTTCCGTATTCCCAATCTTTGCTCCCAAATACAGGAAGTCCTCAACCAATTCCAGCGGCTTCCCGCCTACATTAGTGATCCCCTCTGGCTTCTCAACATTCTCTACCAGATATTTTGTTTTAGTCTCACTCATCGACACAGTCTCAACCTCCCGCATCAAATCCTCTGCCTCCTTCACTGTATTTGTCACCAAAACTATGTCGTCAGCAAATTCAGCATCCGATACCTTTTTCGCCCCAACTCTCCTGCTCTGAGCCGGTGCTACAGTAAACTACATCCAGTGGCAAGGCTCCAGTTCGGGAGTTCAGGAGATGTGGGGAATGTGGAGTTACCCCTTAGTTGTCATGACTCCCAGGTCTGCCCTGGCCCGGGGTGGTAGTACCTGTTAGGGCTCCATTTATGGGTTAAATAACTACCTTATTCGAGTGGCACCGGTAAGGTATTGTCAGCCATTGAAAAGAAATATGGAGAGTCGATCTAACAGCACTAGGGTTAGAGCCCCTAATTACACTGTCAAGGAGCAGCCTGGTCGTTATGACTCTGCTGGCTTAGAGCCACAGAGAGGGCCAGTGAATGATGGATCAGCTGTCTCTGAGACAAATATAAAGAATGCAGTTTTGTCCTGCAGAAGAGCCATCAAAATGGGCACTTTGAATGTGAGGACTATTCGAACGCTGGAGAAGAGAGAGGAGTTGGGACATCTGTTCGAGGAGAGTGGTATACAGATACTTGCGATCCAAGAACACAGGATTCTACACGATGAGCCCGTGAGGAGTGTGATGATCGGGAGGAAGAGCCAGCTCATCACTACATCGGCAGTGAAGAACACAACAAATATATATATATATATATATATATATATATATATATATATATATATATAAGAGGGGTATTGTAGTATTGTAAAATTGTTTGCTATAACAAAAGAAAAATATAAAATAAGGGGTAAAAAAAAGAAAGAACAAACAAATAAGATAAAAAACAAAATCAAGAGACCAAACCAAATACAATTGTTTCTATTTCAATAGTTGTATAATTTCTTTTTCAAATATTAAGTACTAAATACTAAAGTATTTTATTAATACTAAAATGTAAATTATATATTTTAATGACTGCTGGATAACCAGATGTGTTTCTTTCCAAATATTTCATTGATTTTTAGCAGTATATTTCTATAACTTATAGTGAATGTAACAATTCATACAGCTAAACTACCCTAGAACAATATGTGGAGGTGGGGACTAAAAAGACCTGCTAACTACTGTAAAGCAAAGAAATATATGATGATATAGTAACATAGAAAGGTCTGCTGGATTGACCAAGATCATCCTCAAAGACAGTTAGAAGGAAAAGAAAGCAAGGGTGTCTGAGGAAGAAATAAGCAGACAACATTGTATAATAAACCAGTTAAAGATTTTGTGACAATCCAGCTGTAACCCCAAAAATCTGGTGGTGAAGACTTTATGGCAATCCAAATCTTGGCTTGAGGCTGAGATGGAGGGAGGGAACTAGAACATTGCTCTACAATGCAATGCCTACACTACTCTGGAGAGTCAGAGGAAAACGTGAAGTGAACTGAAGTCTACCCTTACATATATGTAGCATATTTGTAGATACATAGATTTTTTTTTTTTAATGAAATAACAAGCCCAATTTTGTAGAGAAGAGAATGCTTATGTGTCGTAAAAAAAGAACATCTAAGGTGTCACTTGCAATCAACCCCCAAAGTTGAGCTCAGCATGATATGAACTCAGAGCACAGAATTCCAGAACAAATATTGCAAGCTTTGCATCAACATGTATCATGTTTTGCTCAGGAAGAAGGCCAAAATGTGATTATAACAACCCAGATGAAGACACATGTTTTAATAAATCAGTATTATAATATATATATATATATATATTCATTTAAGCAGTGAACCTTTGAGCCTTGTTGCTCTGGAGCTTCACTTACATACTCGCAAGATCATTAGGTGAAACTTTAATGCTCAGCCTTAATAATAAATGAATATTTTAAACTCTACTTTGGTATTGAGTACTTTTCCTCACATCTATCAATCACACACACACATATATATATGTATAAACCTATGCAGGTTTAGCTGGCCTCCTTTAAGGCTGGAGATTTCTCATGTAGTTTAATTATAGAGATCCTAGTTATATCATGAAAAGCAACATAAAATTGAGTGCTATTTTCAAGAACACAGTCACAATGCATTGTCCAGTCCAGGAATTGAAACAATAACCTTAAGATCGTGAATCCACTATGCTAACCATTAGGCCTTCACATATCATCATCATAATCACCGTTTTACATCCATTCTTCCACGCTAGCATGGGTTAGACGGGTTGTCCTGTTGTGGGCAGTGTCCAGTCGGCTAACCTTGTCTTGCTCATACAGGAACTGATTCTGGCTTGATTTCTACAGCTGGATGCCCTTCCTAACACCAACCTCATTTACAGTGAGTGCTGAGTGCTTTTTTTCCATGGCACCTACACCCACTTTACAGTGTGGGCTGGGTGGTTTTTAGCCATGGCACCTCCACGACCACTTTGCAGTGGGAGGGGGTGGAGGCATATTGTCTATATGCTTCAGCTTTGGCTTGTTCCTGTGAGAAGTCGAGTCTTCTGTATTACTGCATGATGCCAGAGGTCACGGTCAAGTGTCATCGCCCTTGAGATGTGCAATTGGGTAAGGTCGGCTTTTATCACCTCATCCCAGGTCTTCTTGGATCTCCCCACTCCACAGCTTCCATTGACTTTTAATGCTCTGCACCTTTTTATGCAGCTGTCATCCTTCATACGCATCACATGTCCATACCAACGTAACCTCCTCTCCTGCGCACAGCATTTGATTCCTCTTATGCTCAGTCTCTCTCTCAGTTCGTTTATGCTTTGCTGTTCGTGTATATTACTATTAAACATCCATCGGAGCATGCAAGCTTCTTTTCTTTCTAATCTACGCAAGTCTTCTACAGACAGCGCCCAGGTCTCACTACCATGTAACATTGCTGTTCGTATGCATGCATCATACAGTCTGCCTTTCATTTTGAGGGAAAAGCCTTTTGCAGCTAGCAGTGGCAGTAGCTCCCTGAACTTCTTCCATCCCGTTCTTACCCTAGTTATTGTACTTTCCGAACACCTGCCTCCACTGCTAATTCGGTCACCTAGGTAGCAGAAGCTGTCTACTGTTTCTACAGAGCCCTCCCATAGTTTGGTGGTGCTTGTTTCCTGATATATTTATATATATATATAAAATTATGAGGACCCTTGTCTAACTAAATCCATGTGTGTGTGTATATATATATGTATATATGTATATATATGTATATATATATATGTATATATATATATATATGTATATATATATATATATATATATATATATGTATGTCACAAAAGTAAGAGTACTGATGTTTTATTTAAATATATATTAGACGTACATGAAATTACAAGTTATCAGCTTCGAAATACTGTACTGGAAGTAATGTTATGTGAGTGTCCGTAGCTCATCAGTTAAAATTTTTTGTGTTTTCCATATTTCAAAATGGTGACTCTGCAACTTCGATTCCAACTTAGGAAAGAGCTAGAAGTCACATAGAACTAGATCTGGGCTGTGTGAGCAGGCCCAATATTACAGTACAGTACCCTATATATATATATATATATATATATATATATATAGAGAGAGAGAGAGAGAGAGAGAGAGAGAGAGAGAGAGAGAGAGAGAGAGAGAGAGAGAGAGAGAGAGAGGGGGAGAGAGAGAGAGAGAGAGAGAGGGGGAGAGAGAGAGAGAAAGTGTGTGTGTTGCTGAACACTTGAAGGCACTTGAAGGAAGCTCTATCAACCAAGATAAAGCTGCTAATCTGAATAAAACAGTTTATAATAATGATTCCTCATTGCAAAAATTCAGACAAAATCTATCAGATATGTACATTTACATCTAATACAGCGAAACATTTCATATTTGTCTTACCAGAAATACTGAGAAGTTTTAATATAGAAGTCATAAAAAAAGAAATGATATATCACTTTCAACGATCATAAAGAAAATGATTTATTTATATATATGTATATATTTTTTAGTCAATATCAGACATAATATTTTAACCAGCTTCAGATGTAACATTCTAGATAAATAGATATCACATATTTTCAAGATTAAATAGTAAAAAATATATTATTTTCATTCACAGTAGTATTCAAAATGTAATTAATACTTATTTTCAATTATCATGCGAACTAACAGAAGGAAATTTTTTTCTCACTAATACTATATTTTTAGACATGTCCAGTTGAAAAAAATATTCTAAATTTATACCAATGGCATTCTGTTTATACACGGGCAACCAATTATTTAACAGATTACTAATACTTCATCTTGAAACCATCTAACTTGAAGTCATCTATAGGAAAGTTTTAATGTTACGCAATATATTTTGAGAGTTTACATAAAAATTATTCCTTTTTCATTTACATTTCAATATCCATTGTCTAGTATCATCATCATCACTGTTTTATATCTATTTTCCATGTTGGCATTGGTTGGATTGCTTGTCATGATCTAAAGCTAGACTGGTCATATGACCATATCTGGCTCCTGTATTCCATTTTGGCATCGTTTCTACAGCTGGATGTTCTACCTAATACCAAGCACTTTACAGTGTTTACAGGGTGTGTTGATCTGTTTAGGCACCAGCACTACCACATTATAGGCTGGATTGGGTGCATTTAATGACAGCTAACATCTCATTGTAGGGTGTGGGGGATGTTCATAAAATTGAAGACTGAGATGCCCATTTTATGTGTGGCATCATCATTTAGAGTGTGTGCCATACTATTATTATTACTATTATTTTCATTGCATGCTGTCCCTACATTATTTAGCACAAGTCTGTGTACCTTGGGTATGTGTAGTGTTATGTTTTTGGTGGTGTTCTTTCTATTGTATTAAGAATACACTTTGTAATATGTGTCTAGTGCCTAGTAGTACTATGATCGCTATGATGTGAGTATTTGTAAGTCCTAGAATATAGGTTATGCATCTGTCCGTTTTTTCTTATCTTCAGAGCATATTTATTATGGGGGATTGTTTCTGCTTTCATCATCCTACATATTTATATTTGGATAATTTCTCTAATTCTTTAAGAGATATATTGCCATATGTGAGGATTAATATGTCAATTAGAAAGCATTTCTTTCTTGGTGGTTTTTACAACAATATCTAGTGAGTTTGCTTTGATAACTCCATCTGTGTGTACTGGCATATTTCAGAGTATGATTGCTTTGTTATAACCCTGACACCTTTTCTGGTGCATGTTTGTACCACCTTTCTTCTGCTAATATTCCATAATGCTGGCATAACTTCCAGTGTATGTAAATCCCAACGCTTTCATGTCCATGGATATATTCTTTTTTGGCTTAGACTAGGCAGCCAGAGACTATGTTTCTTCCCTATCTCTCCATATCCTGCAGTTACTTAATGTGTTTTGCTTCATTATGTACTTATTATAATGGGCGTTGGATTGGCAGTATCGGTAGAGGGTTGGACGCTATGCTTTGCAGCACAGAGTTACGCCCCTTTATGAGTTCAAATCCCGCCAAGGTTAACTTTGCCTTTCATCCTTACGGGGTCGATAAAATAAAGTACCAGTAATACACTGGGATAATTGCTGGCCTTGTGCCAAAAAGTAGAAACAATTATTATTATCATGAAATAAAGAAATTATTATCATGAAAGGCAAAGCTCCTGCCAAGGTTAGCTTTGCCTTTCATCCCTATAGGGTCAGTGACACACTGAGGTCGATTCAATCTACTTGCCCTTTTTCTCCTGAGAATTGTTGGCCTTATGCCTAAATCAGAAACCGGGTCAAGCGAAGACCAAGAGGGAGCGCTTGGAGACTGGAATGTCTTCAGGTGCTCACAGCCCTCGACCAGTCGGGCAATATGATCAGTGGAAACTCCACCTTGGCGTTCTATAGAGGATTAGTGGAGGGGAAGAGTGACGACATACTTGGGGAAACTCTAGGCATCGACGAAAATCAACTAGCCAATCTCTTCGGAAGAACTTTCGGGCCGGGGCCTATGGACAACTTCCAGAAATCGCAGGCCTGGTAGTGTTACCGAGGAGCTTTGCCAGTTCGGGATAAACAGACATGGATGGAAGTGCCATCCTGCATGCACTCGTCCAGTGTCTGAGCATTGCTGACTTGTGGGTTTATGTCAAACACCTGCTGTCGCGTGTAGAACGGATCTGGCTATCAGTTGAGTCCATCGTGAGGATTGCCCCGCCCTCTTCCTTTAGCCGGGAAGGGCAGGCAGTTTTTATCTGTCTGGTGGCCATGGCGAAAGAGATAGTATGGTGGATGCATCTGATAGGGCTGAAGACGAGCACTTACCTCTTCGGTGATGCCCTGATTAACTTTTTCAAATTTCATTTGAAAAGGAAAATCAGGGTAGAGAGGGAAGTGCTCTCTTCCCAGCATTTTGTTGAAAGATGGGTGAGAGAGGCAAGAATGACCCGAGTGAATGGGCCTACTCTGAGTATGTGCCTGTAAATTGAAGGTGGAAAACTGGGAGAGGGCACTTGCCCTGGTGGTCAGGGTCACTGTGGCTTTTTTAATGGGCTTTCTCCACAATGGCCTTCGGAAGTCTCCCCCTATTGGGGAATTTTTCATTGTTCTTTTTTGTTACATCCTCTGTTTTTGTTTTTTTTACATGCAGAAATGCCCATTTGTACCGTCCTGTATTGTCCTGTACTGTCCTTAATGTCTCACTTTGTGTAAAGCCTTGTGGTTAATAAAGAAAGCATTATTATTATTATTATTATTATTATTAAATTAGTCTTGCCATTGTGCACTTTTACTCGACCTTATTGTAAACCCCCACTGTCCCTGTCTTTGTATTGTCCCCTACATGTCAGCCCTTGTGGCTAATAAATGAAATCATTATTAGGTGGATTGGCAGTATCGGTAGAGGGTCGGACGCCAAGCTTTACTGCATAGTTACGTCCCTTTACGATCTGAGTTCAAATCCCGCCAAGGTTAACTTTACCTTTCATCCTTACGGGGTCGATAAAATAAAGTACCAGTAATACACTGGGATAATTGCTGGCCTTGTGCCAAAAGTAGAAACAATTATTATTATTATTATTATTATTGTTGTTGTTGTTGCACAGTATTTATGTGTTTTATTGAGTTTACATATGCTTCCTAACAAACCACATAATCTAGGATGAGAAGCATTCTTGTCCTATAATATAGAGGTGTGGATGCAGCATAGATGAATGATTAAGTGATTTGTTTTGCAATAATTAAGTCCCAGATTAAATTCTACTTCTGTGGCATCTTGAGCATCATTTTACATGACCTCAGTTTGACCTATGACTTGTGAGTGAGATGGGTAGATAGAAATTGTTTGGAAGTCTGTTGGATAGGCTGTACTTGTAATTCAAAGGGTCAGCATTGCCACACATACACTGGGTCATGCTTAATCTCCCTGAGAAATATGTGTGTTTTAAACAGTTATAAATAATCTGACTGACTGATCCCAACTCCTAATAGTGGCATCCATCTTTCTCTGGGTTTAACTATATCCAACTCCTTTCACACACAAAAAGAGAAAGTGAGAGAGAGAGGAGACAGAGCAAGCAAGAGAGAGAGACAGATCAGAGAGAGAGGGGGGGACAGAGCAAGCGAGAGAGAGACAAATCAGACAGAGAGAGAGGAGACAGAGCAAGCAAGAGAGAGACAGATCAGAGACAGAAAGAAGAATCGATCCCAAAAGATGAAATGCAAGGTTGGCCACAGAGGTATTTGAACTCAGAATACAGAGAGCCAGAGTGTATATTGCCAACTTTTCTATCCAATGTCCTAACAACTCTACCAATTCCCCACCTATTATTACTCTATCATGATACAACTGTTTAATAATACAATTTAGGTTTATAGCCTTTTATTTTATTTAGCAATCAATTCTTTGACCTTAATCTTTATCCATCTTTGAAAGTTAAAAACCTATATCTAAGAAAACTTTGGACACACAATGATGACAGGCCTATGATTATTGCATGAAACATCAACAATCCCTGCAAGTATTTAAGATTCTTCTTCAGGATGCACTGAACAATTATTATGACATAGATTTTGGATTTCACTAGCTATAATTTCCATCATGTCAACTGGGATAATGGTGGAAATATTCTCTAATCAGCAGAAAACTGAATCACATTAGCATATTTAGAACTGACAGGAACCAGTTCCATACAGTTACTCTCACATTTTGGTCTTGTTCAGTTCTGGAAAGTGAACTTTATGGGAGGAATTTTTACTGCAATCGTGTACTAACTCATATTTTTCCTCCCTGTTATTCCCTTTCTTCTTTTCTGACTATAAATTTCTCTTTTTCTCACTCTTTCTATCTGTCTCTTTCTTTCTTTCTCTCTCACTCTCTCTTTCCCTCTCTATCTTTCCTTCTCCCTCTCTCTCTCTCTTCAAGCCATGCCTGCACTTATGACACTGAAGCAAAAATAGGAAGTAATAAATAGGAAAATAATATTGCAATTTTTACTCCTTTCAATACCAAACTGACCAAAATTGGCTCTGCTTCTATGATACAATACCACACATTTTAAGAGGTAGCTATTTAACCTTTTTAATACTAATCTAACCAAAACCAGATATGGTTCTATGAAACAAATCCACCCATTTTAAAGAGTTTCTATTTAAATTAATATCTTCTGACATAATATCATATAAAAATCATATATTAAGTTACTGTCTTAGTAATTGAATAATTAATATGTTTAATAAATCCATCAAAATTGTTCATTAAGTAACTGAAATGGACTAATATGGTCATGAAAAGATTAATCGGTAAAGGAGGTTAACACTAACTGGATTTACACTAGGCTTTTTTTTCATCCAGAAAACAAATGATTTATACTCTTTTCATAATTAATAGAATCAAAAACATTCCATATTCGGACAATCACGCCACATCCAACAACTGTTAATAGAAGAAAAAGTAAATTAGAAGAACATGAAAAAATAATTTAAAGCTGATGAATTCATTTAGAGATTTTTAAACAAAATCTTTTTGAAAGCATTCAAACAATATTAAAAAGTAATTTGAATGAAAATAGGCTGTGTGTGTGTGTGTGGTGGGAGTCTTTGATCTCCATCAGCTGGAGGAATTATACATTATTTTATGTTTATGTCAATACACAATAAAAATCTAATACATGTAAATTTCCTCATTTTTTCTAATATATAAACATATATATAAACATATATATAAACATATATATATATATATATATATATATATATATATAAGAAGGAACGATCCACTGTCGTCAAATCGGGCCGAGGAAACAGTGTTTCCATTGGTCTTTCCAATAGCTAATACAATCTATCGGTCGCAACATGAAATAAAGTGGCTTGTTCAAGGACATAACACATCGCCCGGTCTGGGAATATATATATATATATATATATATATATATATATATAGACATATCTCCTCATAATAGTGCCATCCAGTTCCACATTGTGAAGAATGTGATTGGTGTTAGAAAGGGCATCCAGCTGTAAAACTGCTAGCCAAATCTACAGTTCTGTCAGAGCAAGTTACGGCATGGCCAATTGTGGCCAAACATATCTCTCCATGTGGTCGACCCGTCTAACCCATGCAAGCATGGAAAATGGGCGTTAAATGGTGATGATGATGATATATATATATATATCATCATCATCATCATCGTTTAATGTCTATCTTCCACGCTAGCATGGGTTTAGATGGGAATTTTCCCACTTGAGGCAAGATTAGTCATCTCGCTCGTATAGGACTGTCTGGCAGGTTTTCTATGGCTGGATGCCCTTCCTAACACCAACCACGTTTACAGTGTGGACTGGGAGTTTTTACCGTGTTACCTACAAGGCCACATTACAGCGTGGACTGTGTATTTTTTTTTGTTGTGACACCTACACGTCCTCATTTATTTTGGACTGGATGTTGTGGTACCAACATAACTTTACAGAGAAAGGGGTGGTGTTGGTGGGGGTGGAGTAGGGGTTGTGGGATGGGGGTGTAATTTGGTTAAGAGGTGCCTACTGACTGTAGGTTTTGCTTTGTACATAGGCAAGGTGGGTCATCTGTATTACTACGTAGCGCCAAAGATCTCGGTCAAGTGACATTGTCTTAGAGAGGTTTAAGTGTGTAAGGTCAGAATTTATCAAATCATCCCAGGTTTTTCTGGGTCTGCCTACTCTGTAACTGCCATCAATTTTGATCGCCCTGCACTTTTTTATACAGCTGTCGTCTTTCATGCGCATCACGTGAGCATACCAACGTAGTCTTCTCTCGAGTAAACAGCATCTGATCCCTCTTATTCCTAATTTCTCACTTAGCAGAGGAAGCAGCTCCATAAACTTCTTCCAACCCGTCCTTATTCTAGATACTATGGCCACAGAACACCCCCCTCCCAAGCTAATCTGATCACCTAGGTACTGGAAGCTATCAACCATTTCTATAGAACCTACCTGCATTTGAAAAATGTGTCTATCACTGCAACTTCTACTGTCAAATTTCCCTGTACATCTACTGCATACATAGTTTTCCCTGCCTGTTAGTTTGCCTGCTATCCCACTACATCTCGTGTGTACCCAAGATCTGCATTGTGTACATTTTATAGAATTTATGCCAGTTCCTTTTCTACATATTGAACATGGCCATTTCCCTGACAGAATCAGAGTTTTGTCCTCTACTTATCAACACTTTTGTCTTAGCTAGGTTCACTCTCAGTCCTCTTGCTTCCAACTGCTGAATTTATTCTCTAGCTCCTCTACTGATTCTGCTATAAGAACCAGATTGTCAGCATAGAGAGTTCCCATGGGCAGCCAGTCTTAAACTCCTCCGTTATGGCTTGGAGGACTATAATGAACAAGAGCAGGCTGAGGACCGAACCCTGATGTACTCCTACTTGTATCTGGAATTCCTCACTAAACTCCATTCCTACCCTCAATTTACTGACAGCACCTTTGTACAAAGCTTGCACTGTCCTCACAAGCCATTCCTCAACACCTAGTTTCCTTAGGGACCACCAGATGACAGATCAGGGTACCCTATCAAAGGTCTTTTCTAGGTCAACAAAAGCTAAGTATAGTGGCATGCCAATTTTGCCTCTCCATGCCACTGGCAATATGACCATCACAAAATATAACTATATGTGTGTGTATATATATATATAATTTTATATGAATGAAACAGTTCTAGTCCTGTAGAAGTAATTTCTATATATATAATAAAAATGCCTATACTCTACCAATGTATTGAGTACCATTTTAAACTGTGGTTGCCCCCAACACAACTCAGGAGCTACTACCACTGATAGCTGCAAAAGGCTTTTCCCTCAAAATGAAAGGCAGACTGTATGATGCATGCATATGAACAGCAATGTTACATAGTAGTGAGACCTGGGCGCTGTCTGTAGAAGACCTACATAGGTTAGAAAGAAACGAAGCTTGCATGCTCTCATGGATGTGTAATATTAATATACACGAACAGCAAAGCATAAACGAATTGAGAGAGAGACTGAGCATAAGAGGAATTGCTGTGTGCAAGAGAGGAGGTTGTGTTGGTATGGAGATGTGATGCATATGAAGGATGACAGCTGCATAAAAAGGTGCAGAGCACTAAAAGTCGATGGAAGCCTTGGAGTGAGGAGACCTAAGAAGACCTGGGATGAGGTGATAAAAGCTGACCTAGCCCAATTGCACCTCTCAAATGTGATGACACACGACCGTGACCTCTGGTGTTATGCAGTAATACAGAAGACCCGACTTCCCACAGGTACAAGCCAAAGCTGAAGCATATAGACAATACGCCTCCACTCTTTCCCACTGCAAAGTGGTCATGTAAGTTTCACAACAAAAAAAAGCACCCAGTCCACACTGTGAAGTGGTCATGTAGGCGTCATGGTAAAAAAGCACCCAGTACTCACCGTAAATAAGGTTGGTGTTAGGAAGGGCCTCCAGCTGAAAAAATCAAGCCAAAATCAGTTCCCATTTGAGCAAGACATGGTCATCCGATCTGAAATTGCCCACAACAGGACAACCCGTCTAACCCATGCTAGCGTGGAAGAATGGATGTAAAATGGTGATGATGATGATGGTATATATCATCATCATCATCACTGTTTAACATCCATTTTTTCCACACTAGCATGGGTTAGATGAGTTGTCCTATTGTGAGATAGGCCAAATCAGATGACCATGTCTTGCTCATACAAAAGTGATTCTGGCTTGGTTTCTATGGCTGCATGCCCTTCCTTAAGCCAACCACATTTACAGTGTGTACTGGATGCTTTTTGTCATGACACCTATATGACCACTTTACAGTGTGGGCTGGGTGTTTTTTGCTGTGACACCTACATGACCACTTTACAGTGTGGGCTGGGTGCTTTTTGCTGTGACACCTACATGACCACCCCAGAGTGTGGGCTGGGTGTTTTTTGATGTGACACCTACATGACCACTTTACAGTGTGAGGTGGGTGCTTTTTGTTGACACCTACATGACCACTTTACAGTATGGGCTAGCTGCTTTTTGCTGTGACACATGCACAACCATTTTGTAGTGTGGACTGGGTGCTTTTCGCATTGACACCTACACGACCATTTTAAATATATATATATATATATATATATATATATATATATATATAAGGGGGCAGTGATATGATAACAACAACAATAAAATACTAAAAATATATTGTTAATGAACTGTATAGAATATATTTCCTTTATATCTTTTAATGTCTTGTTTTGCTTGTTGTTTTTTATTGTTTTATTTTCTTATATTTACATTCTTCTAATTTGATTTCAAGTTATTTGAAAATCCCAATTATTCAAGTGACTGATAGACTTTTCATTCTTTTGTTTGGTTTTTGTTTTTCATTCTTTTATATTCTATTCTTCTTTGTCCTTTTTCTTCTTTTACCTCCTCCTTGAATTAGAATGGTGACAGTGTGAAAAAGATGTATTTTCTTCTTTTTCTTCTTTCTTTTCACTTCAATAAACTGAAACACTCCTTATCCCTCCTCTCCAGACATGACCACCACCACCACCACTGGTACTGATAACAATTTATAGCAAACTAAAATGCTATGAAGAAAAAATCAGTAAAATTCTATAAAAAAAAAATCGGTAAAATTTCTTCCGTAATTCTTCATCAGTAAATTTATAGGATTTTAATAGTTGAGAGATGAGAAAAAGCTATGATTTCACTGCTTTAGTGGAATGGTAATTCCTCATTGGTTTAGAAAGAAACATCTTAGAATTTCAATGGAGATTCATAAGAGTTCTTTAAAAAAAAAAACAATCAAAGGAAATTTTTTAAATAAACAATTATGAAAAAAAAATATTGGCAAAAAATCTTTTGTAAAAAAGAAAACATTTCTGTAAAAAAAAATTTCAAAAACATAAAATTTGGCTAAAAAAGGATTTTGAAAAAGTAATTTTGAAGAAATTTTCAAAAGAAAATAATTGAAAGACAATATCTTGAAAAAATATTTCTCAGGTAAAATAATATATTTCGAAAGATAAATTAATTAATAAAAAAAGTTGAGGCAAAAAATAATATGTAAGTAGCTAAGCATGCCACAGACACAAGTACCCTAATGTAATTCTCAGGGAGATTCAGTTTGCATGTATGACAAGGCTCTCCCTTTGCATTACAGGTACAGCCCATCGGATAGGCTTCCAAAACCTTTCCATCTACCTAATTTCATTCACAATGCATGGATTGATCCAAGGCTATGGAAAATGACACCTGCTGAAGATGGTGAGATTGAACACAAGAATTAATAATTACGTAGTAGACTTCATAACCATTCAGCCATGCTGGATCGATATTTAAGAAGAAAAAATTTGATTTCTTACCAAGTCTGTGATGAAAACATCTACACTGTGGCTAGCAAGAGGCAGCTGACAAACATCCCACTTTAAAACATCAATAGCAAGTTGACACCTAGAAAAGAAATTTAGGAAATAGATGTTAAAATTTTCATAGTCATATTTCTAATGAAAAATACTGTGTATGACATTCAAATAATCAAGAATATGGAAGGATTTAGAAATACAACTTTCTCATTATTAATATTGTATTTGGAATATAACTTTATAAAGATTCTTACATAAAAGGATGATGGAAAATTTTAGATAAATATAATCACTTTAAAATATGTATATGAAGGTGTATGGTTTCATCGGCAGTGTGGATAGGAGAGACTGGTATGCACGAGCGACTGCTGATCTTCCACAAACAACCTTACTCAGACTTGTGCCTTGGAAGGGAAACTTTCTAGGTGTAAATTCCATGGTCATCATGACCAATGGGGATCTTTACACTTATTATATATATATATCATCATCGTTTTTACATCTGTTTTTCCACACTCACATGGGTTGGATGGGTTCTTCTCAATATAGCTCTCTCCACTTGCCACGTTTCTTTATCATCTCCTTTGTGAATCTCAGCAATTTGAGGTCAGCTCTCACCACCTCTGCCCAGTTTGCTCTTGTTCTACTTCTACTGTGGATTCCTTCCACTGACAGTTCCTGGCACATCTTCACTCATCGACCATCATCCATGCACATCACATATCCATACCATAGTAGTCATCTCTCCTGTATACAACCTTGGATTCCTCTTAGAATGGTTTAAACACATGATTCCATATCAAGAATCGTGCAAACCAAATACATAAACACATATATATTGAGAATCAATCGACAAGACCTCATTTGCTTAATGAGTGGGGTGGAGGTCATCAAATCGGACCAATGAAACAATGTTTCCATTGATCTTGCCAATTGCTAATACTATCTGTTAGTTGAAAATCCAGGTAGAAGGAGCAATGTGAAATAAAGTGTCTTGCTCAAGGACTGCACTGTCCAGGAATTGAAATCACAAGCTGAAGATTGGGAATCCAATTTTCTAACCACTCAGCCACATGCCTTCACTATATAAATAAATATATATATATATATATACACTGTAAAGTGGTTGTGTGTGTGTCATGACAAAAAGCACTCAGCCTACACTGTAATATGGTAGGCATTAGGAAGGACGTCCAGTCATAGAAACCTAGCCAGAAACTTGCCTCTAATGGGACAACACATCTAACCCATGCTAGCATGGAAAATGGATGTTAAACAATGATGATGATGGCGATATTATATATATAGGTAAACATGTTCATAAATATATATATACACACACACACACATATATATATATCATCATTATCATCATCATCGTTTAACGTCCATTTTCCACACTAGCATGGGTCTGGTCGGGAATTGTCCCACTTGAGGCAAGATTGGTTGTCTTGCTCAGGACTGTCTGGCAGGTTTTCTATGGCTGGATGCCCTTCCCAACACCAACCACGTTTACAGTGTGGACTGGGAGGTTTTTACCGTGTTACCTACACAGCCACATTACAGCGTGAACTATGTGTTTTTTTTTGTCGTGACACCTACACGACCTCATTTGTTTCGGACTGGTTGTTGTGGTACCAACATAACTTCACATTTAAGGGGGTGGTGTGGATGGGGCGGGGGTAGTGGGACGGGGCGTATCTGACTGTAGGTTACGCTTTGTACTTAGGCAAGGTGGGTCATCTGTATAACTGTGTAGCGCGAAAGATCTCGGTCCAGTGACATTGTCTTGGAGAGGTGTAAGTGTGTGAGGTCGGAATTTATCAAGTCGTCCCAGGTTTTTCTGGGTCTGCCTACTCCGTGGCTACCGTCAATTTTTATCGCCCTGCATTTTTTTATACAGCTGTTGTCTTTCATGCGCATCACGTAGTCTTCTCTTGAGTAAACAACATCTGATCCCTCTTATTCCTAATTTCTCCCTTAGTTCGTTTATGCTTTGCCGTTCACGTATATTACTATTACACATCCAGCGGAGCATGCAAGCTTCGTTTCTCTCCAGTCTGCGTATATCCTCTGCACACAATGTCCTGTCTCACTGCCATGTAACATTGCTGTTTGTATGCAGGCATCATACAGCCTACCTTTCATTTTTAGAGAGAACCCTTTAGCGGCCAATAGTGGTATAAGCTCTCTGAACTTTTTCCATCCCGTTCTGACTCTAGCTACTGTATTTTCAAGCACCCTCCCCCAATGCTGATTTTGTCACCCAGGTAATGGAAGCTGTCCACTATTTCTATAGAACCATCTGTGCAATGGAATGAGCTAGTATTCTGTGAGCACTTGCTGCTACTTATTGCACCAGAGCACCGGCCACATATAAAATCTATATTCTTAGTTAGCTTACCTGTGATCCCACTACATCTTTTATGCACCCATACTTTGCATTTGGGACATAAAATGGAGTTTCTGCCTACTCCTTTCCTACACACTGAGCATGGCCATTTCCCAGATGGGACCGGTGCCCTATTTTCCTTCCTAAAAAAAAGAACTTTAGTCTTAGACAAGTTAACTTTAAGGCCTTTTGATTCTAGGCCATGCTTCCATGTTTGGAATTTCTTCTCTAGTTCAGCCATTCATTCAGCTATGAGCGTTAGATCATCTGCATATAGGAGTTCCCATGGGCAGCCGGTCTTGAACTCCTCTGTTATAGCCTGAAGGGCAATAATAAATAGTAGGGGGCTAAGGACGGAGCCCTGATGAACACCAACTTTTACACTAAACTCTTCACTATATTCGTTGTTAATTCTACCTTGTATAGCTCTCACAAGCCATTCATCAACACCTAGTTTTCTAAGGGCCCACCAGATAATCGAGCGGGGTACTCTGTCAAAGGCTTTCTCCAAGTCAACAAAGCTAAGTATAGGGGTTTACTTTTAGCTAGGTACTTCTCCTGTAGTTGTACAATGAAAAGAGTGTCTGTTGTACTTTTACCTGACACAAACCCGAACTGCATTTCGTCTAAATCAATTCGCTCTCTGATTAGTTGCGCTATTACTTTTTCTGTGACCTTCATGACCTGGTCAATTAATTTAATGCCTCTATAGTTCCCCCTATCTAGGGCATCACCTTTACCTTTGTAGCAGTTAATGATGATGCTGCTGCGCCAGTCCTTCGGAACGACCCCATTCTGTATGACTTGGTTTACTATCCGGGTGACCATAGTGTATCCAACCGTTCCAGATGCTTTCAGCATTTCAGCAACAATTTCCGAAGGCCCGGCCGCCTTACCCGTCTTCATGTCTTTGATCGCCTTACTTATTATACTACCTTCGACTTGCACTGCTGGTCCCTCTATTGGGTCGATGTGGGGTAGACTGTCTTTTTCCCAATTATTCTCCTCATTTAGTAGCCTTTTGTAGTGACACTTCCAAGCTACCTTCTTATCAGCGTCACTGCTTTCCTATATATATATATATATAAATACATATATATATAAAAATACATACATACATATATATGGCTTAGTAATTGCAATCGAAAGGTTGTGATTCTCAGACCAGGTGATGTGTGGTTTCCTTGAGCAAGACACTTTATTTCACATTGCTCCAGTTTACTCAGCTGTAAAAATGAGATGATAGAGACTGGGGTCCGTATCATTCCACTGCAAAGTGGTCGTGGAGGTGCCACGGCAAAAAAGCACCCAGCACTCACTGTAAATGAGGTTGGTGTTAGGAGGGGCATCCAGCTGTAGAAATCAAGCCAGCATCAGTTCCCGTCCCACCCTTGCAAGCAGGTAAAAGCGGACGTAAAATGATGATGATGATGATGATGATGATATATATGTAAATAAATAAATACATACATATAAATACATACATACATATATATATATAAATACATACATATATATATAAATACATGATGGCTGCCCCCTCGTTATCGAGTATGGCCATTGCATGTTTAATAATTATTAATTAATTCCATCGTGCAATGCCTGTGCATGAAGATATTTTTTAAAGTGAGGAAAGACTATGCACTAGGCCAATCCCACTCTCTGAGCGACTAGCTATAAGCCGAAAAGAAGAAAAGATCAACATCATCGGTAACTACTGAGCCGCATACATACATACATACATAAATACATACATACATATATAAATATATATATATATATATATATCATCATCATCATCACCGTTTTACGTCCGTTCTTCCACACTAGTATGGGTTAGACAGGTTGTCCTGTTATGGGCAGTGTCTGGTTGGCTGACCATGCCTTGCTCATACAGGAACTGATTTTGGCTTGATTTCTACAGCTGGATGCCCTTCCTAACACCTACTTCATTTACAGTGAGTGGTGGGTGCTTTTTCCGTGGCGCCTACACGTCCACTTTACAGTGTGGGCTGGGTGCTTTTTTGCCGTGGCACCTCCACGACCACCTTGCAGTGGGAGGGTGTGGGGGAATATTGTCTATATGCTTCAGCTTGTACCCATGGGAGGTCGGGTACTCTGTATTACTGCGTGACGACAGAGGTCACGGTCGTGTGTCATCGCCTTTGAGAGGTGTAATTGGGTAAGGTCGGCTTTTATCACCTCATCCCAGGTCTTCTTGGGTCTCCCCACTCCACGGTTTCCATTGACTTCTAGTGCTCTGCACCTTTTTATGCAGCTGTCATCTTTCATACGCATCACATGTCCATACCAACGCAACCGCCTCTCCTGCACACAGCATTTGATCCCTCTTATGTGTAGTCTTTCTCTCAATTCATTTATGTTTTGTCGTTCGCGTATATTACTATTACACATCCATCAGAGCATGCAGGCTTCGTTTCTTTCTAATCTACGTAAGTCTTCCACCTTCTGCGCCCAGGTCTCACTACCATGTAACATTGCTGTTCGGATACACGCATCATACAGTCTGCCTTTCGTTTTGAGGGAGAAGCCTTTTGCAGCTAGCAGTGGCAGTAGTTCCCTGAACTTCTTCCATCCCGTTCTTACACTAGTTATTGTATTTTCTGAACACCCACCCCCGCTGCTAATTCAGTCACCTAGGTAGCAGAAGCTGTCTACTGTTTCTACAGAGCCCTCCTAGAGATTGGTGGTACTTGTTTCCTGTGGCTGTTTGCTGCTTGCTGTCCCAGCACAGCTGCTGCATGTGAAGCCTACATTCTTAATTAAGCTTCCTGAGATCCCGCTACATCTCTTGTGTACCCATTGTTTGCATTTGGGGCAGAGAATGGAGTTCCTACCTACACCTTTCCTACATACTGAGCAAGGCCATTTCCCTGAGGGGATCTGGGTTCTGTTTTCTCATCTACTTACAAGGACCTTAGTCTTTGTCATGTTGACTTTGAGACCCTTTCTTTCTAGTCCCTGCTTCCAAGTTTGGAATTTATTCTCTAGTTCTACCATAGATTCAGCTATAAGTGCAAGGTTATCAGCATACAGGAGTTCCCATGGGCATCCAGTCTTAAACTCCTCCGTTATTGCCTGCAGGACTATGATGAACAGGAGATAGCTAAGAACAGAGCCCTGGTGGACACCACCCTGTACGCTAAATTCCTCGCTAAACTCATTGCTAATCCTAACTTTGCTGACTGCTCCCCTATACATGGCTTGTACAGCTTTCACAAGCCATTCATCTACTCCTAGTTTTCTAAGAGCCCACCAGATTACAGCACGTGGAACTCTGTCAAAGGCTTTCTCGAGATCAACGAATGCCAGGTAGAGTGGCTTACTTTTAGCTAGGTACTTTTCCTGTAACTGCCTCACAATGAAGAGGGCATCAGTGGTGCCTCTTCCTGGTACAAACCCAAATTGCATCTCATCTAGTTTCACCCGATCCCTAATCAACTGTGCTATAACTCTATAGTTTCCTCTATCTAGTGCATCACCTTTACCTTTGTAGCAGTTGACAATGGTGCTGCTGCACCAATCTTTTGGTATGACACCTTCTAGTATTACCTGGTTAACAATACGTGTGGTTATAGTGTGACCTACAGACCCAGATGCCTTCAGCATCTCGGCAGCTATACCCGATGAACCGGTTGCCTTCCCAATCTTCATATCTTTGATTGCCTTACTTACTACACTGCTGCTGACTTGTACTGCTGGCCCTTCTATAGGGTCTACTTGGGGTGGGGTCTCTTCTTCCCATGCATTCTCCTCATTTAGTAATCTATCATAATGGCTCTTCCATGCATCTTTCTTCTCAGCACTTGTGAGGGCAAGCTCACCTTTATCATTCCGGATACACTTCTCTCCAATGACATCACAATTCTCTCTGACACACTGCCTCACAATCTTGAACACCTCCTGATTCTGGTCCTCACGTTGCTAAACATGCTTGAATTTTCTATCCTCTGCTTCCCTCCTAGCTAAGTATACTTGTCGCCTAGCCTCCCTCTTGGTCCCTATGTAATGTACCCTGCTCGCCCCGTTCTTCCATTCTTTCCATGCCTGTCTCTTGGCCTTAACTGCCTCATCTACCTTATTGTTCCACCACCAAGTCACTCTCCTCCTGCTTGTGGTCTTACTCCAGCCACAGATCTCATCTGTCGCCTCTAGTAAGTTATTTTTTAGGAACTCCCAGTGCTCTTGTACATTGAATGTCTCTACCTGTTCTTCTTTACTGTCGTAGGCGTTGAGTAAAATATCTTTAAATCTGTTACTGGCTGAGGGGTCTTTCAGCTTCCAGATCTTTCTTCTCCAGGTTGGCCTCTGTTTCCAGGTTCGTCTAGTTCTGACTGTGAGGTCGCTGACAACTAAGCTATGTTGGGAGGTACATTCCTCACTAGGGTAGGCTTTTGTGTTTATGACCGTCCATCTGTCACGTCCTCTGATGAGGATAAAAACTATATATATATATAAAAACACATGCAATCATACACATACAAACATATACACTCAAATTTACACTAAAAGAGGCAGCAAAATATTGATAAAAAGTATGAAAAAAAAATAAGACCAAGAAATAATGCTTCCTCCTTGTTCAATTAAGAAGTTGATATCTTCTTGGACTGTTCTTTGAAATTGGTTTATGGGTTTAAGCTAAAAAGAATTTGAAATAAACCAGCAAACATCTCACTACACATTGACAGTTTCATATTATTAACTAGCTTTTCTAGCAACTTCGGCAGCAAACACCGTTTTTTATGATAATCTAACTAGAAAAATAAGCAAGGGATATTTAAATCTTTTTATACCAAAACACCTCAAAGCACCCCAGGTTCTATGTTGCAAAAGTGCTTGTAGCTCTCTAAAACCCTTATATTATAGGTTTATGTAAGAAGTTATGTTAAATTCCAAAAAGAAATTTAATTATATTTGAACTCAGAGAATGGGAACAGCACCACAAGTCATATTGAAGCGAAATGTTAGTGGTGTTATGAAAGAGGATATATGAACGACAACTACAATAATTTTGATTCACTTCTTTATTTCACTTCTTTATAAAGGAAAAAGAATATATATTTATTATGCTATGTTTAATAACAAAGTGACAAGTTGTTTCAGGATGTACATACCAGCATAGGTAGCAGTAAGCTCGCAGTGCAAAGGAGTTGTATGATTCTCTGTGTGTAGTTGAAATGCTGATGTAACAATTGCTGTTAGGCCTTTGTCGACAGGGCTGAAGTTTTTTTTGCTAAGTGCTACATCTTGCTAGTGATGCTTCTCTTCTGAGTTACCAGAGTTGACTGAGACAAAAGAAGAATTTTTGTCACTTCACCTTCAGGTTACCAGTCAGTCCAGACAAAATGTTGCCAATTGAGATAAAGAGAAATAGCAACCAGATGTCATTCGGGAGTCAGTGTGTGTGCGAAGTGATTTTGCTACAATATCAGCCAATATTCTACCAATTCCAACAATCCACCAACCTGGATTGGTACTTGAAGGCATTCTTTCTTCTACTCAAATAACTTTGCTAAATTTTCTGCATGTGGCACCACCTAATTATAGCTTGGTACATTTTGAGTATATCACAGACACCCATGCTGAGAACAGAGTATATACGAAGCATTTACCAAAATTTAGCTCCATTACTAAATCCCTCCAAAATCTTGATTATTTAAAAAAAAATACTTTTCTTTCTTTCTAATAAACAATCTTTGAAAATATATAAATATATGCAGCAAATTATTAATAAGAAATTATATGAAAACATTGAATAAAAAGTATATACTTAGAAAAATAAATTATAATTCAATTTGAAAACTCTAATCCTTTCATAGGAACAAAAAAAAAAAAAAAAGAAATTGACTGCATGCTGAATGTTGTAAATATTTCATATAAATGATATTATCAAACATGCTCGAGGAGGAAAACAGGCAAAGCTAATAATGTTTGAACACATTAAATATATGTCTTTATGAAGGTAATAAGATAACGATGGGAAAATAATGAGAGAAAAATACTTGGGAATAGACTTTCAATTCTAAAATTGGGAAAAAAAAAGCAAAACAAAAAAGAAACAGCTAATTCTATGATTCGGTTGATAATACCTCATAAATCATAGCCTGAGAGACATTGAGATAAAAAATACATATAAATTGAGAACAAAAAATGAACTTATTACTGTTTAGTATTTAGTTTATATTTTAAAATCTCCAAAATATATATTATACAAATCACCAGCATATGTGTGTATATATATATATATATATATATATATATATTTATTAAAATAACAGATTAAAGTTTAAGCAAAGAATCGCTGCTTTGACCCTTTGGATTTTAGTCTTCAAATTTATTATTATTACTATATATATATCATCATCATCATCATCATGATATATATATGTTTTGATATATATATATATATCAACATCATCATCATCATCATTTTACGTCCGCTTTTCCCTGCTTGCAAGGGTGGGATGGGTCTTATTCAGCACAGAATCTCTCCACTCGTCACGGTCCCTCGTCATCTCCACCGTGAGCTACAATGATCTGAGGTCTGTTCTCACCACCTCCGCCCATGTTTTTCGTGGTCTACCTCTACCACGTCTTCCTTCATATATATATATATATACACATATATATATATATACACACATATATATATACATATATATACACACACTCACGCACATTCATATATACATACAGATGTACACACTTATGTTTTTGTGTTTATATATATATATATATATATATGGGGTGTTCAAAATATATAAATATTTTTATTAGAATGCTGTTGAAGTGTGCATACATTATTTTGGGACACCCTGTATGTGTTTACACACATATATATATATATAGAATTAATAACAGAACACACTCACTGTTTGGTTGGTTTCGCTTCTGTGTCTTTTATATTGGTAATCTAATTTATTCGGTCCTCAATGTTGCCATTGACAGACCAACGGTCAAAAATAATACAGATACAATATAGACACAAACACATATATATAGTTTATCAAAGTTCTTTTGTTGCACATCTGCAACATCGTCAGTGGTGCTATTGTTTCCTCCTGTTGCATTGTATTCTCTACGCCATCTTTATTTATTTAGTCTGTTTATATATTTATTTATTTGTTTATTTTATTGTGACCCTCCCCAAGTATAACAATATTTGTTTCGACACACGATTTCATATCAAAAACCTCGCAAAACTAATTCATCGCCGTTATGGCATTAGCTTATATATATATATAGTCAAAAAATGTTTTAATAGCAAAAGATTGTAAAAGACTCTAGGAATCTCTCTCTCTCTCTCTCCATTTAAATAGAAGACAGTTCAATGTAAGTTTGTCACTTTAACTGTTTCTGCTGCATTTCTTCCTGAAATTATCTTATCCTATATTGTGAATAAAATTGTCTACTTTGTTGTGCAAAACAGAGGCTTTGAACTTCTAGAGGCAAATTTTCAAAAAAGTGTTTTTGAAAATCCTGATAATTTCCATCATGGCATCAGCTTTACTGCCCAATAATGATCAGCATGGAGGTGTGTGTGTGTGTGTGGGGGGGGGGGGGGGCAGTTGTCATTAGTACCACTTTCATTCAATAGCACTAAAATAATGGCTGCTATCTTCACTACCCCTCCCCCAACCACAACAACAACAATTATAAAAGCTAACATTAGCAACATTCATGAAATTATATACTAAAAAAAATTTAATTTTCTTGCTGATGTGTACATCCATATCCTAGTGACTCTGTGTCTTGGCCTCTGCTCCTCCCGTCTGAGTAATGGTCAATAAGTTTGAAGTACACTTATTACAATGAAGTACACTTGCTACAATGTAGATAGGGTTCTTAATAAAGAATTCTGTTGTTATTAATACACAGTAGAGCATCTGAAAACATGCTTTGCGGCATAGAGTAATGGCCCTTTACGTTCTATGATCAAATCCCACTGAGGTCAGCTTTGCCTCTCATCCTTATGGGGTCGATAAATAAAGCACCAGTAACACACTGGGGTTGATATAATGCCCCCCACCACCTTCAAATTGCTGGCCTTTTGTCTATAGTAGAACAAATTATTACTTTGTTACCTCCTTCTGTTTTGTGTTTGTTTTTTCTCCATTTATGTAAATCCCACTATCCTTGTTAATTCTATTGCCCTTAATTTTTTGGCTCCAGTGTCCAATAAAGGAATCCTCATCATCATCAACATTATCATCGTTATTGAAATTATTATTATTATTATTATTATCATTATTAATAAAGAAAATAAAGATGATATATCAAATATTCACTTACAATGAAAAGAGCAACAACCCCATACCATAACCCCATACCATAAACTTTTCCAACCAATTTCCTGCATCCCCCTATCACCCCAAACAAAAAAGAAATGGCAAAAACAAATCTGAAAACAAGTTTTTTTAATGTAGTGTAATTATTGAAAAAATTTATCTGTTAGACTTTATGATTCTGTTTATTACTGAAATATTTAAAGATGTATCTTAAGGCTAAATAAGATTTTCCCCAATAAATGATTCTGTTAACCCTTTCATTACCATAGCTCTTATGAATGATACTGTCTATTGTTTTCAAATAGGTTTGAAAATAATCAAGAATTTGGAGAGATTTAGTAATATAAATAACACTCTTATAATTAAGTTGGCCGCAGATTGGCAGCAGATTGGCAGCATCAGTGCAGTATAGAACTACAGCCCTTTATATTCTGAGTTCAAATCCCCTGAGGTTAGCTTTGCCTTTCTCATTGTTATGGGGGTTGATAAAATAAAGCACCAGTAATGCACTGGGGTCAATTTAATCGACTTTCTTCTCCTCCAAAATTGTTGGCCTTGTACCTAAATCAGAAACCATTATCAAGTTGATGTTTGGAACATCATCATCATCATCATTTTACGTCCGCTTTTCCCTGCTTGCAAGGATGGGACGGGAACTGATTCTTGCTTGATTTCTACAGCTGGATGCCCTTCGTAACACCAACCTCATTTACAGTGAGTGCTGAGTGCTTTTTTTCCGTGGCGCCTACACGTCCACTTTACAGTGTGGGCTGGGTGATTTTTTGTCATAGCACCTCCACGACCACTTTGCAGTGGAATGATAGGGACCCCAGTCCTATCATCTCATTTCTACAGCTGAGTAAACTGGAGCAATGTGAAATAAAGTGTCTTGCTCAAGGAAACAACACATCACCCAGCCTGAGAATTGAACTCACAACCTTTCGATTGCAAGGCCAACGCTCTAACCACTAAGCCATGTGCCTCTAACATAACAAATATTAAGACTGGTTTAAAGGTTATATTAGTATGTGTGATTCTTTTGTGTATGTGAGAGGGAGGAAAAAGATAGAGAAAGAGGATAGAGATAAAAAGAGAAAGAGAGAGACAGTATGTGTATGAGGGAATTAATACCCTATTAACCCTTTATCATTTACATTACTCTATATTTACTATTATATTTTCATGGTAAAGGCATTACCTCACATAATATTGTCTCACATAATATTGAATCTATGAGATTTTGATATTATTTATTTTGAGAACAATACCTTAACATCAGAATGAGTGGTCAATTACAGCTGGTTTGAACAGAAAGAGGTGAGAGAATTCTGGATGAATATGGCTGATTTAAATGTTAAAGGGTTAAATTATTATTTATTAAAATTGGAATGGCTGCGGACTGTGTAAACTATAGAGAACAACCTGTCTGGTAAAGCAGTAACTCCAAATAAATAATTTTATGGAGGAGATATGTTCTCCAGAAACCATTGTAAATACAACCTGTCTATGAGAGCATTAACTTCCAATAAAAAACAGTTACAGTGTAGAGTGGAAACTTTAGTCCTGGTATACAGCCACTCTAATGTTGGTTTAAGTCTAAAGTCTGTCTAAAGCCATTTAAGGCTAGTTAGGTTGGTGCTTAACTGGGTTCCATAGCGTGAAGTGACAAAGAGTACAGTCTACAATGTAAAGTGGTTGGTGTTAAGAATAGTGTCCAGACAGAAATACCATACCAAAAACTATGGCAAAACACAAATTGCAATATATTAAATACTTGTGATCCCATTCACCCATGGAAAAACAGACAAAAATGATAATGAATGATGATGATAATAGGAAGAAAAAGTAAAAATTTTAATCCATTAAGAAAACAGAAAATTTAGCCCTTTCATGAAAGTATTTCTATTGAAATACACTGTATTTTAATTAATTAATGAAGAGTTTGTAGCGATTTATTAAATTATTAATTATTTCATTACACAGACAGTAACTTAACATATGGTTCTTATATATAATTATATTAGAAGGTTTTAATTTAAATAGAAATACTCTATTGCAATTAATTAATGAAAAATTTTGACGGAATTACTTAATTAATTATTTCATTACTAAGACAGTAACTTAACATATGGTTCTTATATCAAATTACATCAGAAGGTGTTAATTTAAATAGGAAACCTTTAAAATGGGGAGTTTTGTTTCATTGAAACAGTTTGTTTTGACCAGGTAGCAAAAGGGTTAATGAAGAATTTTGAGGGATTTCTTCAAATTATTGTTTCATTACTAAGACAGTAACTTAACAAAAGCTTTTTATATAAAATTATGTTGGATGCTTTTAATTTAAGTACAAACTCTTTAAACTGAGGAGTTTTGTTTCCTAGAACAAGAGCCAGTTTTTGCCAGGTTAAAAACAACTAGACATCAATTTAGAATAATATTTTGAAATTAAATTATTTTTTTAAAAAATGCTTTGCCTTTTATCATACTTCTATAAAATATCTTTTTAATTAAATGACAGTAACAATTACATGATGCCTTTTATATATAACTATTAAAGAAGCAGAGCAGATGATGCTCCGGGGATATTTTAGTTGTATTTATTGAATACTCAAACAGCTACTAGATTACACCTTAAGCATAATGAATATATCATTTATTAATAATGAAAAATCTACATAATTGAGAATATTTTTTTTATAAAAATCTACATAATTGAAAATAATTCTTTTTTTTTTTATTTACATAATTGAAAATTGTCAAGGCATATAGCCTAGTGGTAAGTGTGTTGGACTAATGATCATAATGTCACAAGTTTGTGACTGGACTGGATTGTGTGTTGTGTTCTTGAGCAAAACACTTCATTTCACATTGCTCCAGTATAATCAACTAAAAATGAGTACCAGTAGCAGCTGGAGATTTAACTCTGCGATGGATTGGCATCCTTTCCAGGGGGAGTCATGTAACATCATGGAAACCGAGATGAGCCTCCGTGTTCAAGACAGACTTTAAATAATTGAAAATAGCTTTATCTTTTATCTACATAGGTGCAGGCATGGTAGTGATTAAGGAATTCACATTGGAACCACATGGTTCTGGGTTCAGTCCAACTGTGTGGCATATTGGGAAAACATCTTCTCAGGTTCACAATAAAAATGTCTTGTGAGAGAAATGGATATATGTAAATGCAGAAATGTGTTGTTTTAAATATATATGTCTGTGTCCATATTAATGTCCTGTAATTTTGACAAAAAAAGAGTCAATAGAATAAGTACCAGTCATGAAAATAAAAAGCACTTAGATATTATCAACTAAGTCCCTTTAAGCTGGTGCCCAAGCATAGCCACAATCTAATGATTGAAACCAACAAAAGAAGAAAAAATAAAGAATTATTTTTAAAAGAATCTACATAATTGAAAATGATTTAAAAAAAAAAAATCTACATAATCATATTTGAAAAGCTCAGACTATGCTACGACTGATTTCACATTATCAATTTTCAATAGAATCCCTCCAAGGCAATGGAAATTAATTCGAAAACATCTAATTGATATTATATATATATAGTGATTATATAATGATTATATCTTTACACTTTTATTACTGTATATCTAATGACACAGCCTATATAGCTTCCAATTCATTTGGAAAATAATCAAAACTTTGAAGAGATTTAGTAATATAATTAACTTTTTCATTTTGTATCTGGTGGTCTTACATGAAATTATGATGGAAAATTTTTAACTGTGAACATTTTAAAGTATACAGTATTATATTGTATATATATATATCATCATCATCGTTTAATGTCCATTTTCCATGCTAACATGGGTTAGACGAGTTGTCTCATGAGATGCAAGTTGGGTTGGGTGACCATCTCTTGTTCATATAAAACTGTTTCTTGCTAGGTTTCTACAGCTGGATGCCCTTCATAATGCCAATCACATTTATAGTGTGTGTGTGTATGTATATATATATATATATATAAATATATATAAGTACACACACACACATATATATATAAACTCCTCACTATCGTCATTATTAATTTTAACCTTGCTGACAGCACCTCTGTATATAGCTTGTACTGCCCTCACAAGCCACTCATGTACACTTTGTTTCCTACACACCCACCTGATTACAGAATGGAGGACCCTGTCAAAAGCTTTCTCCAAGTCAACAAATGATAAGTAGAGGGGTTTACTTTTAGCTAGGTTCTTCTACTGTAGTTGTCACACAAAGACAAGTATCTGCAGTACTTTTACCTGGAACAAATCTGAACTGCATCTCATCTAGATTAATTTGATCTCTAATTATTTGTACAATGACTCTTTCTGTAACTTTCATGGCCTGGTCCATCAATTTGATGCCTCGATAGTTTCCTCTCACTAGTGCATTTCCTCTGTTCTTGTATCATCATCATCATCATCATCAACGTTTAACGTCCGTGTTCCACGCTTGCATGGGTTTGGACGGGGGTTTTCCCACTTGAGGCAAGAGTGATTGTCTTGCTCGCATAGGACTGTCTGGCAGGTTTTCTACAGTTGGATGCCCTTCCTAACACCAACCACATTTACAGTGTGGGTCTGGGAGGTTTTTACCGTGTTGCCTACACGGCCACATTACAGCGTGGACTGTGTGTTTTTTTGTCGTGACACCTACACGATCTCATTTGTTTCGGCCTGGACGGTGTGGCACCAACATAACTTTACATAGAAGGGGGCGGTGTGGATGGGGGGGGGGTGTATTTTGTTAGAGATGCCTACTGACTGTAGTAGGTTTTACTTTGTATTTAGGTAAGGCGGGTCTTCTCTATTACTGAGTACCGCCAAAGGTCTCGGTCCAGTGACATTGTCTTGGTGAGGTGTAAGTGTGTGAGGTCGGAGTTTATCAGCTCGTCCCAGGTTTTTCTGGGTCTGCCTATTCCGTGGCTACCGTCTATCTTTATTGCCCTGCACTTTGTTATACAGCTATCGTCCTTCATGCGCATCACGGGACCATACCAACGTAGCTTTCTCTCTAGTAAACAACATCTGATCCCTCTTATTTCTAATTTTTCCTTAGTTCGTTTATGCTTTGTCGTTCACGTATATTACTATTACACATCCAGCGGAGCATGCAAGCTTCGTTTCTCTCTAGTCTGCGTATATACTCTGCACACAATGCCCAGGTCTCACTGCCATGCAACATTGCTGTTCGTATGCAGGCATCGTACAACCTGCCTTTCATTTTTAGGGAGAACCCTTTAGCGGCTAATAGTGGTATAAGCTCTCTGAACTTTTTCCACCCAGTTCTGACTCTAGCTACTGTACTTTCAGAGCACCCTCCCCCACTGCTGATTTTGTCACCCAGGTAACGGAAGCTGTCCACTATTTCTATAGATCCCTCTGCGCAGTTGAAAGAGCTAGTATTTTGTGGGCACTTGCTGCTACTTATTGCCCCAGAACACCGGCCACATGTAAAATCTATGTTCTTAGTTAGCTTACCTGTGATCCCACTACATCTTTTATGCACCCAAACTTTGCATTTGGGACACAAAATGGAATTTCTACCCACGCCTTTTCTACACTCTGCACATGGCCACTTCCCGGAGCGGACCGCCGCCTTATTTTCTTTCTTACAAACTAGAACTTTAGTCATAGCCAGGTTAATTTTAAGGCCTTTTGATTCTAGGCCGTGCTTCCATGTTTGGAATTTCTTCTCTAGCTCGGCCATCGATTCAGCTATGAGCGTTAGATCATCTGCGTATAGGAGTTCCCATGGGCAGCCGGTCTTGAACTCCACTGTTATAGCCTGGAGGGCAATAATAAATAGTAGGGGGCTAAGAACAGAGCCCTGATGAACACCAACTTTTACACTAAACTCTTCACTATATTCGTTGTTAATTCTAACCTTGCTGACTGTTTCTTTATACATGGCTTGTATAGCTCTCACAAGCCATTCATCAACACCTAGTTTTCTAAGAGCCCACCAGATAATGGAACGGGGGACTCTGTCAAAGGCCTTCTCCAAGTCGACGAAAGCTAAGTATAGGGGTTTACTTTTAGCTAGGTACTTCTCCTGTAGTTGTCGTACAATGAAAAGAGCGTCTGTGGTACTTTTTCCTGACACAAACCCGAACTGCATTTCATCTAGATCAATTCGCTCTCTGATTAGTTGCGCTATTACTTTTTCCGTGACCTTCATGACCTGGTTGATTAATTTAATGCCTCTATAGTTACTCCTATCTAGGGCATCTCCTTTACCCTTATAACAGTTAACAATAATGCTGCTACGCCAGTCCTTCGGAACAACCCCATTCTGTATGACTTGGTTGACTATCCGGGTGACCATGGTGTGTCCCACCGTACCAGATGCCTTCAGCATCTCGGCAACTATTTCCGAAGGCCCAGCCACCTTGCCTGTCTTCATATCTTTGATTGCCTTACTTATTATACTACCCTTGACTAACACTGCTGGTCCCTCTATTGGATCGATGTGGGGGAGACTGTCTTTCTCCCATTTATTCTCCTCATTTAGTAGCCTTTCATAGTGGACAATACTGCTGCTACTCCAGTCATTGGGTATAGCACCATTTTATATTACTTGGTTTACAATATGGGTGATTATGATATGACCTACCATCCCTGATGTTTTCAACATCTCAGCAACTATTCCTGATGGCCCAGAAGCTTTACCTGTCTTCCTACACTTAATTACCTTACTTACTATGCTGCTGCTGACATGTACAGCTGGTCCTTTTGTTGGATTCACTTGGGGCAGGCTATCTCCTCCTATGAATTCTCCTCATTTATGAGTCTCTCATGACACTTCCATGCTGCCTTTTTTTCAGCTTCAGTGAGGGCAAATGCACCATTGTCAGCTTAAACACACTTCTCCCCAACAACATCACAACTTTTCCTTACACAATTCTTTGTGATTCTGAACATCTCACATCTTTGGTTCTCACATCTCAAAACATGCATAAACTTTTTATTTTCTGCTTGCAAAATATACTTGTTGCCTTACCTCTTTCCTGGGCTCTTAGTAAAGTTCTCTGCTTCCCCCATTTTGCCATTCATTCCATGCCTGTCTCTCGGCCTTAATTGTTTCATCCACCCTACTATTCCACTACCACACCCCTCTCCTCCCTGGACCTCTTCTCCAGCCCCATATCTGGTTTGTGGCCTTCAGTAGATTATCTCTCAACAAGCTACTGCTCCTCCATAATGTATGACACTATTTCTTCTTCCTTATTGTCAAAAGCATCAAGTAAGATATTCCTAAATTTGTAACAGACAGAGGGCTCCTTCAACTTCCATATCCTTCTCCTCCAGATTGCCCTCTGTCTCCAAGTTTGTCTAGCCCTAATTAATGAATCACTAATGACTATTTATTTATGTTGGGAGGGATTTTGTGTTTACAATCATCACTCTATCTTACCTTATGGTGAGGGTGAAATCTATTTGGTTGGTGTGCTCACCTGATCTGTAGGTGATCAAATAGTTGTCTGTTTTTTGGGTTTTTTTTAAATTAGTGTTTCAGATCATTTGTGTTGCAGAATTCCAGGAGCTTGGACCCTTCCTCATTTCTAGCACCAAAACCATAACCCTCGTGGATCCCATTGAAGCCATCACTGTGTTTCCCAACATGCCTATTAAAGTTTTTTACTATGAATAAGAGTTCCTTGTCACCTACTAGAGTAGTTGTCTGCATTAGGGATTCATAGAAGTCATCTTTTAGTTCATCTGATAATCCCAATCCTGGTGTGTATGTTAATATAAAAGTTACAGTTGTTCTACCTCGGACTATCCCATGTTTAAGGATTCTGACATGTAATGTTTGCTGTGACTACATTATCTACCCATTTTTCTGTTAACAGAATATCTACTCGATGTAGCCCGTAATCATTACCCACCCAGAAAAATGTGTAGTGTTGTTCTTTACCAACAAGGAGTCTAGTTGATCTACCTCTCCCCTTAGGCTCTTGTACACAACACAACTCCACTCTCTTTTGCTCTAACATTTCTACAATCTCACTTGGCCTACCTTTCATTGAAGTTTTTGAATCTACTGGGAGAGAGGGACATTGATACTTGAGAAGGGGGGTGGAATCTGTAATTTAGTTGGGGTTAGCTTTCCATGCCTGAAATAAATAAAGATTTGTTTGGTATTCCAATGGATTTATGCCAGGAAGAAATTTTCCAACCTTGTAGACAAGCTGCCACACAATGCTCATACCTTATAGTAGTTATAGTAAAATGATGCAAGGGTTAAAATTTAAGATATTTTAGTGCTGCTACCATTTGATTGGACTAGAAGTACAGTGGGAAATGAAGAGAAGGTGCAACTACTTTCTCTGTTTCTGGATTAGCTAACGAGAAATATAGGTTTAATTAACCTTTTCTCTGAGGGTGTATATATATATATATATATATATATATATATATATATGTGTGTGTGTGTGTGTGTGTGTGTATATGTGGGTTCGTATCCCATGTCTGTCAATGCTCATTCATTTTTCCATTTCTGTGAGTTTTTATAACTCTAAATTATTAGGCTAATTTACTTAGTCCAAAATACAAT
The DNA here is from genome assembly GCA_964016885.1 of Eledone cirrhosa. Lineage (NCBI taxonomy): Eukaryota > Metazoa > Mollusca > Cephalopoda > Octopoda > Eledonidae > Eledone > Eledone cirrhosa. The sequence goes on from OZ024741.1 coordinate 61,293,872, forward strand.
GGTGGCACTATTTTCACTATCTAATTTCAAATTCTCCGCTCTTTGTAAACAAAAGCTGAAAAAGCTTTGTATCTTATATATATATATATATATATATATATATATATATATATATATATATATATATATATATATATACAATGTGGTTGATGTTTGGAAGGGCATCCAATCATAGAAACCAAGCCAAAATACAGATCCATATGAGCAAGATGAACTTGATTTGTCTAATACTGTGACAATCCATCTAACCTATGCAAGTGTGGAAAATGGACGTTACATGATGATGATGATGATATAATGTACAATGAAACATTATCTATCATAGAACTATTTCTAGATAGTCCACCACACTCAAAATAACAATTTGATATATCTGTTCTTACATAATCATAAACACAAATATATAAACAAAAATGTTAATGGACTCCACCCTTTTTTTCTAAATCAGGCACCATTCATGATTACTAGCTGTTTCTGCAATTTTCTATTGTTTGTAGTGTGTATGATGATGATGATGCAACCTATATAGATATATATCATTATTTAACGTCAAGTTCACCTCCCTCAATAGCAAGGGTTGGACAGCATATATATATACACACAGACACACACACACACACACATATATATATATATATATATATACACACACACAGACACACACACACATATATATATATTTATATATATATATACATGCATATATACATATACATATACACACATGCACACACACACACACACACACACACATGCACATATATATGCACTGTGCCCATGTGTCTCTGTGTGTGCATGTATGTGTATGTACATATGTGTGAGTGTGTGTGTACATCTAAACTAGCATGGGAAAATGGATGATAAATGATATGGTTATGCACTTGTGTTTGTATGTTTATATGCATGCATGTTTGTGTGTAGATGTTAACAAAAACCCAATTATAACTCATGGAAAGGTACAAGACATGATTTATATATTTTATTCCAGTATGTTCTAACCTCTGGCTGTTTTTAAAAGTGATGTAACTGTTGTATTTGTTTATGGCAGTCACAGAAATAGAATAATTTAATTCAAATGTAAATATATGTTAAACACAAAATATTAAAAATGAGAAACCTGCTCAAGCTAGTTAATGTAGAAAGTCTCAGAGTTAGAAGAATATACAATTCAAATATTATTATGATGGATTCTCTGTCAATTTTAACGAATAGCATTCAATTGTTCAATGAGCTAAATGTTGTGCTTGTTAGATTAACATATAAGTGGTTCAATATTCCACAAACATGTGTAATCTTAACTGATTTATCAGAGATGTTATCAAAGTGACACAGTGGACTTTAGGCTGGATCTCAGAATTACAGGTAGAATCCATTCAAAGAGCTTCAACACAGTTTCTACAATTTTACTCCCCAACCTTGTTTCAACCTGCGGTTATGGTAAAAGATATACAATATGGGGCATCCATGCGATTGTATTTATATTAGGTGTCAATAAACCCAGACAAAGCCAAGTATAATTGCAAGCTGGAATGGCTCTTCCAGTATGTCTCCCTCATTATCCTCTGGGGAAATGCCTTCTCAATGCTGTCCACTGGGGCCACACGGTGGCCAGCATGTGGGCTCACATTTGCTCATAATAGTTAGAGATGGAGAGAGTGGGAGAGATGGAGGCAGTGACAGTGGGAGTTTGGTTCTTTTGTGTTCGGACCTGGTATATATGTATATACACATATGGTGTATATGTATATGGACACACACTCATGCATCTAGACAATTTTAGCTACTGACAATAACAATAACATCAACAATAACGACAGCATCAACTACAAAGCAGCAATAACAACAGCAATATCAGCAGTAGCATTGCTAGTTACTCTGTGAGACAGTGAAAGAACACAAAATGAAAGGAACCAATGTTCTGATCAAACAAAGGATACAATGCTTCTATTGGTCTTTAGATTGTTTGTACTACCTGCAGGTCATAATTCCTAGTAGAAAAAGGTGAGATTTGAACACAGGATGCACAGAGCCAGATTAGATACTGCAAAGCCTACTTTGGACTGGTACAATTATTCATTGATGCCGAAAGTAAAAAAGGCAGTTCAATTCAGATTTGAACATAGAGCCCAGACAACTGGAACAAATACTGAGGTATCTAATCCAATGCTCAAACAACTCTGACAATTCACAGCCCATGATGCTGGCAACTCACTGTCTGTGACTCTGACAACTTGTTGCCTATAACTCTGACAATTCACTGCCTATAACCCAGACAATTCCTTGCCTATGACTCAGACGAATTACTGCCAATTCATTGTCTATGACTGACAATTCAGTGCTTATGATTCAGACAATTCAGTGCCTATGACTGACAATTAATTGCCTATGATTTAGACAATTCAGTGCCTATAACTCTGATAATTCACTGCCTATGACTCAGACAATTCATTGCTTATGACTCTCAATTTGTTGTCTGTGGTTCTTCCAATTTGTTGCCCATAACTCTGATAATTTGCCACTTATTACTGTTTATAACCAATGTCTGGAGCTAATGAATTCATTATTTAAAAGAAGAGTTTATGAAACCATTTCTAAGAAAGAAATTTACTTCAGAACCTTCTATACACTTGAAACATTTAGTGTCTGATGAAGTTTGGAATTAAGCTATGGGTTAAGTAATATCTTTGATTGGGACCTGTAAATTTTGGAAATGCCTTTCATTGGGACCTGTAGAGTAACTGATTACTGGATGTCAGGGAATACCTATCGATGGTTTCTAATTAATAATTACAAAGCATAGACTGGTAATTAATGAACATGAGAAATCAAAGACTTGTAATTAATAAGTACTAAATCATGGATTGCAACTAATGAGAGTGAAATTAGGCAATAGATAACAACAAAAACTTCCAAGGGAAATTGATTAAGGCACATTTAAGAGTAAATTAGGATTAGAATTTGAGGGGAAATGGAAGATTTAACAAAATGGAGAGGAATGTTTTGTTTGGCAAACTTCTTGAGAAGCAATCATAATTCCTGGAAAAGAAACACTCATGATGATTCTTTGTCTAGACAGTAATTCTTTCTCTTCACTGAATACAGGGAATCATATAATCCCAGATAACTTGTGTAAATATAAAACTGTGTTTTGTATGGCTGAGAAGTTTCTAGTAATCATTTGTGTTAAAATATGGCTGACTGAGTGGTTAAGGAGTTCATTTTATAATCACATAGTTCTAGGTTCAGTTTCTACTGTGTGACAAATTGGGCAAGTGTCTTCTACTATAGCCTTCTACTATTCCAATGCCTTGTGAGTGGAATTTGGTAGACAGAAACTTCAGAAACTTGTTCTATGTGTATGTATGTATTGTGTATGTGTGTGTGTATCCTTGTCTATGTTTGCATTTGTGGTTATGTGTGTATGTGTGTATGTGTGTCCTTGTCTATGTTTGCATTTATGGTTGTGTGTGTATGTTTCCATTTGTGGTTGTATGTGTATGTGTCCATGTGTATGTTTCCATTTGTGGTTGTGTATTTGTGTATGTATGTGTCTATGTTTACATTTGTGGTTATGTGTGTATGTGTGTGTCCATGCGTATGTTTACATTTGTGGTTGTGTGTGTGTGTGCATGTGTATGTTTACATTTGTGGTTGTATGTGTATGTGTCCATGTGTATGTTTACATTTGTGGTTGTGTATGTGAGTGTGTCCTTGTCTATGTTTACATTTGTGGTTGTGTGTGTATGTGTCCATGTGTCCATGTGTATGTTTACATTTGTGGTTGTGTGTTTATGTGTGTATCCTTGTCTATGTTTACATTTGTGGTTGTGTGTGTGTGTGTGTGTCCATGTGTATGTTTACATTTGTGGTTGTGGTTGTGTGTGTGTCCTTGTCTATGTTTACATTTGTGGTTGTGTGTGTGTGTCCTTGTCTATGTTTACATTTGTGGTTGTGTGTGTATGTGTATGTGTCCATGTGTATGTTTACATTTGTGGTTGTGTGTGTATGTGTGTATCCTTGTCTATGTTTACATTTGTGGTTGTGTGTGTGTGTATGTGTGTGTGTGTCCATGTGTATGTTTACATTAGTGGTTGTGGTTGTGTGTGTGTCCTTGTCTATGTTTACATTTGTGGTTGTGTGTGTATGTGTCCATGTGTATGTTTACATTTGTGGTTGTGTGTGTGTGTATGTGTGTGTGTGTCCATGTGTATGTTTACATTTGTGGTTGTGTGTGTGTGTATGTGTGTGTGTGTCCATGTGTATGTTTACATTTGTGGTTGTGGTTGTGTGTGTGTCCTTGTCTATGTTTACATTTGTGGTTGTGTGTGTGAGTCCTTGTCTATGTTTACATTTGTGGTTGTATGTCCATGTGTATGTTTACATTTGTGGTTGCGTTAGTTCCATAACTTAACAGTTCAACAAAAAAGAGTTTGATAAGATAAATACTAGAAATGAAAAATTAGTATTGAAGTTGATATGATTGGCTAAATGAAGGGCGTGCCATAACATGGATACAGACCAGTGATGAGAGAAAGAAAGAATTGTCTAGCTGGTAAGTAGAGTCCTTAGAGTATATATATATATATATATATATATATATATATATATATATATATATGTAAGGATGAAAGGCAAAGTTAACCTCGGCGGGATTTCAACTCAGATCGTAAAGGGACGTAACTATGCTGGAAAGCATGGCGTCCGACCCTCTACCGATACTGCCAATCCACTGCCATATATATATATATATAATTGTTTCTACGTTAGGCACAAAGCCAGCAATTACCCAGTGCATTACTGGTACTTTATTTTATATATATATATATATAATGTCAGAGAGTTTGTAGTCAAGTTTAGTGAATTGAACTGATATGGATAAATTGAATGAATCTCCAGCAGTTTCGACGATGATTGCTCCAGTTATTCAATCAACTGAAGGAACAACCTCCTTTAGAAATAAACATGTAGGTGGCAGAACATTCTACAGTAATGTAAATTCTTAGGGAGATTCAGCATGATAAAGTGTGTGACAAGGCTGGCCCTTTTGAATTAGAGGAACAGTCTATCAATTGGAATTCCAAGCAGTTTCTGTCTAATTAGTTTTTCTAAACAAGGCATAGTTCCACTTTAGGCGATAGAAAATAACACTTGCCCAAGATGTTATGCAGTGGGATCAAACCCAGGACCTAATGATTGTGAAGTAAACTTTAACAATTCAGCTATGATGTATCTACCATGTATAAACATAAATATTTTTGAATGAGATTTTTGTATCACAGATTCAAAAGCAGTCTCTGGTAGGTTGGCATTAAAAGGTTATAGAAAACTCCTTGCTTGTAGAATTTCCTCTATAAAGAGACTAATATGACTAAGAAAACAGATTTTTATCAGAAATTTAGTAACCCTTTTGATTCCAACCCTCCTGAAACAGCCCCTAATTTTATTATAGAAAGCTGTGTATTATAAACTGCTTATATTTTTGTAAAAACTTTCCATCATAATTTCAGGTAAGAACCTTTGGTAAGTTATGCTTCAAACACCAGCTTAATAAGGTGAAAGCTAGTTATATAATTGTATCCCTTCAAATCCTCCCTTATTTTCAAAATTATTTTAACACCATAGGTAGTGTCTGTCATTAGAAATGAAGTAAAAAAAGATTTAAACAAGGCACTTGCCTTGCAGGTAGTTTGGCATTAAAAAGGTTATAAAAAAAAAACCTTGCTTACAGTGGTTGCTGCACAAGGTAAGTGAATTTTGTGTAGAGATTTGGCAATGTTAAACAATAAGATATATTTTTTCTTTTTTTAACAATATAAAAAAAATTATTTTCCCAGTAACTGTAATTATTCAATGAAGATAACACTTCTAAAAAAACATCAGAATTGTTGTAGTAAAAGAATTAGAATTTATGGATGGTAGACAACAGTGAAAGGATTCCATGCAAGAAAAAGAAAATAATAATAATTGTTTCTACTTTTGGCACAAGGCCAGCAATTACCCAGTGCATTACTGGTACTTTATTTTATCGACCCCGTAAGGATGAAAGGCAAAGTCAACCTCGGCGGGATTTGAACTCAGATCGTAAAGAAAATAATAATAATATGAAAGTATAAGCAAAACAATATATTAGGTTGTTCACGTGTATGAACACAAATACATGCCCTGTGAGATAGGGCCTGTATTTGTGAGTGTGATAGATATACTGAAGGACAGACAGGTGAGTAGGCTGGCAGACCAGCACGCAGGCAGGTAGATAGACAGAGAGACAGACAGGTAGACAGAGAGACAGACAGAGAGGTAGATAGACAGCGAGACAGACAGAGAGGTAGAGAGGTAGAGAGACAGAGAGGTAGAGAGACAGAGAGGTAGATAGACAGAGAGACAGGCAGAGAGGTAGAGAGGTAGATAGACATAGAGACAGACAGAGAGACAGAGAGGTAGAGAGACAGAGAGGTAGATAGACAGAGAGACAGAGAGGTAGATAGACAGAGAGACAGACAGCGAGACAGAGAGGTAGAGAGACAGAGAGATAGATAGACAGAGAGGTAGAGAGACAGAGAGGTAGATAGACAGAGAGACAGAGAGGTAGAGAGACAGACAGCGAGACAGAGAGGTAGAGAGACAGAGAGGTAGAGAGACAGAGAGGTAGAGAGACAGAGAGGTAGATAGACAGAGAGACAGAGAGGTAGAGAGACAGAGAGACAGACAGAGACAGAGAGGTAGATAGACAGAGAGGTAGAGAGACAGACAGAGAGGTAGAGAGGTAGAGAGACAGAGAGGTAGAGAGACAGACAGGTAGATAGATGAGTAGATCGATTGAAACATAGACAGAAAAATGAAAAGATAGAGAGATTGCAAGATAGATAAAAATAGATTCATTGAAGGAAATATAGATAGATAAATAGTCAAATAAATGAAGAGATAGATAGATAGATAAAATATCTGAGAAATTTAGGGAGAGAGATAGATAGAAGCAACGAGGAAGGGTAAAAAAATAAATATTCAAATTTGGTATTTTCTTTTTCCTTTGTACAAAAAACATTTGAAATCTAAAAATTATGCATAAAAAAATTGAAAAAAGCAACAATGCTGAAAATTATATATATATATATATATATATATATATATATATATATATATATATATATATATATATATATATATATATATATATACACACACACACTTACACAGATATATATAAGAATTTTTTTTTAAAATTAAAGCACCCATCTCTTCCATAGACTGAAACTTTGCCAAATTCAATACATATCTCCCAGGGAAGCAGGGAAGAAAAACGAAAATGACAATAAAAACTAAATGTACCAAAATACATCTACAAACAAATGTACAATTCACAAAAACAGAAATACTAGAACAGAAAAAACAATTTTCTGTTATACACTTTTTTTTTGTATTGAACTATTTTCTTCATGTGTTTGCTTAAGAGTTCATCTGAATACAAGAGAATATTTTATTGAATTTAAAAAAACAGAATGGTTATAGAGTAGCTCATTTGCATATAATGCAAAAAACAATCACAAAAGGATTCCCCCACCCACCAAAAAAGACTATGTATATATAATATAACAAATTGATAAAAGAAACATTCTTATTTAACCCTTTCCATACTGTATTATATTTCTAATGAAATACACTGCCTATAATTTCAAATAATTTGTAAAATCATCTTGAATTTGAAAGAATTTAATAATATAACTAACCTACTTCTTATTAAGTTGGAGTTTGGAATGTAACATAACAAAGCTGCTTACATAAAATTATAATGGAAGCTTTATTAAACACTTTGAAATAAAGTTTTGTATCACATAACCAGGGTTGGTATTAAAAGGGTTAATATCTTAAAGAAACACAACAGTTGTTAAACACAGAGGACCCTGATTGGAAAATAATTTATCAAGTTGTTCCTAGAGAACTATTACTACACCCATATGAATATATACCTATATGAATATTTATCTAAATATACATATAGAAATGTGTCAAAGTACATATCTATATACATGTGTATATATGTATGAAATATAAATATATATGTATGAGATATAAATCTATATATGTATATTTCAAATATCAGAATCCCAATGCAGCAAATTACTGTAAGATTTGATCACTATAAATAATAATTGAGAAAATTGGGTGAAATACTCCTGGAGAGGGAAAAAGTAGTCAGAGGTATTTCTGTCCAATGTTTGGACTCCAAGGAATTTTTAAAATGATCAGTTCAATTATTAGTATAGTTATTTGTGTAGGGAGGAGTATGTTTCAAATTCCCCTAATGCTTCTTAAGTCAAGCAGTTATACATCATCATCATCGTTTAACATCATTTTTCCCTGCTGGCATGAGATAGACGAGTTATCCTGTTGTGAGCAATGCCAGGTCAGGTGACCATGTCTTGCTCATATATTATATATATAGTAGGCACCTCTTAACCAAATATACACCCCAATCCACTACCCCTACCCTATCCTCCCACTCCCACGAACAGCACGACAAAATGAGATCGAGATCGTGTAGGTGTCACGATAAAAAACACACACAGTCCACGCTGTAATGTGGCCATGTAGGTAACACGGTAAAAAGTTCCCAGTTCCACACTGTAAATGTGGTTGGTGTTAGGAAGGGCATCCAGCCGTAGAAAACCTGTGAGACAGTCCTATACGAGCAAGACAACCAATCTTGCCTCAAGTGGGAAAATTCCCGTCCAAACCCATGCAAGCGTGGAAGATGGACGTTAAACGATGATGATAATGATATATATATCTAAACCCATGCTAGCATGGAAGATAGATGTTAAACGACGACGATGATGATGATGATATATATATATATATACAAATTCGGCTGCTTATTTGTAAAATGTATGAAAGATGAGATGAAAAAGAAAAAAACAGAAAAAGGCATCTATGATGAGTTTTCTCCCTTCCCTAATGTGTACTGAAAACCTCCCCTTATTTTTTCTTATTTTATACACTCTAGACTACATGATCAGTTTACAGCATCTCCCACTCCCTCTCTCTCCTTTCTTTCTCTTTTTCTTTCTCCCCTTTTTTATTCCTTCTACTTTTCCTTATTATTAACATAATAATTAATTTCTGTAGCTATTTAAATTATGTATTCATTTCTGTTAATTTAGCAACCAAATAATTTAACAGTTCTTACAGCTTGAGATTTCTATTCAGTTATTAATATGACAATATAATATCAATACATCTACATAGATATTCTTCTCCTTAAATGCATTTTGATGTTTCTGATGATTCAAAGGTTTCGCAGATTAATATATGTAATGATATTTTCATTCTATTATATATTTTATGACATCAAACCAAGAAAATAGCATAAATTCTCCCTAAACCATTGGTCATATTACACATGCACGTGTGCAGACACACACACATACATAAATACACACACACATATATAAATACATACATATAGTAATAATGATTATGAAGAACAAATTCTGAAGAGGCTCAATAAGGATTATCCATATAAATATATGAGGCCTCAAAATATAAATATATATATACATACATATATATATAAGAAAATGAGTTGTTGTTTTTTAATTAAAAATAACCCGATGTCTTCATCATCATCATCATTACATTTTTACATCCGCTTTTTCCCTGCTTGCAAGGGTGGGACGGGAACTGATTCTGGCTTGATTTCTACAGCTGGATGCCCTTCCTAACACCAACCTCATTTTACAGTGAGTGCTGGGTGCTTTTTTGCCGTGGCACCTCCACGACCACTTCACAGTGGAATGATAGGGACCCCAGTCCCTATCATCTCATTTCTACAGCTGAATAAACTGGAGCAATGTGAAATAAAGTGTCTTGCTCAAGGAAACAACACATCACCCGGTCTGAGAATTGAACTCACAACCTTTCGATTGCAAGGCCAATGCTCTAACCACTAAGCCATGTGCCTCCATATATATATATAAAAGTGCGTATGTGTCATCATCATCGTTTAACGTCCATGTTCCACGATTGCATGGGTTTGGACGGGTAAAAGTATAAGGAAAAGAAATTGAATGCAACTGGAGTCTTTTTAAGAATATTCATTTATTTCCTTTACCTGTTTCACAGTTCTTATGCTTTTCAAAGGTAGAATTAAGATGGAGGGTATGTGGTTTGTCTCGTAAAACACAAACCTCCCATTTCAATTCTACTTTTGAAAAACATACAAACTATGTAAAGGAAATAAATAACTATTCTTAACAAACTCGTTGCATTTTCGATTTCTTTTCCTTTTATATATATATATATATATATATATATATAAAAATGAGGCCTCAAAATATATCATCATCATCACCATTTTACGTCCATTCTTCCACGTTGTCCTGTTGTGGGCAGTGTCCGGTTGGCTGACCTTGTCTTGCTCATACGGGAACTTATTCTGGCTTGATTTCTACAGCTGGATGCCCTTCCTAACACCAACCTCATTTACAATATGTGTGTATATATATATATATGAGGCCTCAAAATATATATATATATATATATAAATTTAATATATGTTACAATATATTAAATATATATAACAATAAACTGTGGAGAACACACCTGACTGAAAGTAAGCTCTTTTGCTTCATACTATCTTTCTTAGCAAAGAACTAACATCATTATGTTAATTTTTCATAAAAGTTGAATATCAAAGCTCGTGTGCAAAATTGCAGAACATCTTGCTACTTGAATTATTACATGAACACAATCCAAAGTCAACAATATGTTTGCACTAAACTCAAACAAATCTATATAGAATATGAAGCCCACACATCAAAACCGATTCTGGTCCTGATGTCAATAAGGAAATATATTGGAATTTTCTCCATATCCTATTACAAAATCTACTAGTATTTCTCAATGCCTATGCCCTTATGCTAATGTCTTTTACTCAATATTCTTGCTTTGTAAAATGGAAATGATGTTGACTAAATTCCATCTTAAGAACTATTATTTGAAGAATAAATAAATGTAACAATGAACATGCTTCTATGGAGATATGTTTGTTGTAGCCTGCTTGCCTGTTTGTCTGTCTGATTCTTTGTTATTTTCTTTGAATTCAATGCCAGCATTTACCAATCTTATGCATGCATGAATCTTTTTATCTCTCTGTGTACACATTCTAATACTTCTTTTACATACAAACGTGTGTGTACACACATACACACACATATTTCTATAAATATATATATATATATATATATATATATATATATATATATATATATATATCATCATCATCAACATTTAACGTCCATTTTTCCACACTAGAATATATATATGCATATATATATGCATATATATCTTCTTCGCCCACTTATTCTTGAGAGGGTCGCGGGGAAAGAGTCCTCAAACGCTCCTTGCAATGGGTCTTGTCAGAAGCAACCATCTCCAACACCTGGCTGGATCCCCAAGTGAGACCAGCCAAACTCATGGTTGTTTGCCAACCATCTGGATCAGGATCTACCCCTGGGTCTCCTGCCAGTTGGTTTCGCCCATAAAATCTGTCCAGTGATTCTTTCCTGAGACATTCTAACCACATCTCCATAGTATCGGAGCTGTGATCTCTCGATTTGAAGAAGTAGCAGCTCTAACTGGAGTGACTCTTTGATCTCCGAGCTATTCACTCTACCAAGTAATGTTACTCCAAGGACCCTTCAGGGGAACCCCATTTCAGCCGCTTGTATTTATTATCATATACCTGTAGTCATTACCCAAGATTCACGACTATAGGTAAGAATTGGCATGAATACCAAATTGAAGATAGCGAGTTTAGCTATACGCCTACCTCCCTTCTTCTGATTCCTGAATGCTGAAGTTGGCACATTACTGCACCAGCTCCTGCAATTCTTGCACTTAATCAAGCCTCCTACATTCCATTACTTGTGAACATGGCCTCGAGATACTTGAACTTCTCTACCTGTTTCAGTGGAACTCTATTTACATGTAGAGTGCACTGCACAGGCTTCTTTGAGAGGTGTCTCTTTGGCAAGTGTCTCAGTTTTCACAGCATTGATTTTTATTCCAGCCATGTAGTACTTGGCATTAAACATATCGATATATACATATCTGTAGTTTATATTCAAAAGTCTTCTACAGGACTAGAATTCTTACATTCTAGCCTTACAGACAATGGCGATGTGGTTACATCATGCATCGTTGTTACATCATTCCCGCAGTCTACTGAGTCTACTAGATGCATTTTGTGATAGCTCTAGCACTAGGGTGTGCATTCTGTTTTGGACAAAAGTGAAGAGTCCATGCAACCATATGTTTGGTATGGTTTCTTTAACAAGATGTTCATCCCATCACCAATCACTTTACAGAATCTACTGTAGATATTACATGGCACCAGAATGATATGTTGTCCTGTTCTGTATAAACAAGACATGTTCATCTGACAGCGCATTGCCCACAACAGCACAACTCGTCTAACCAATGCTAATGTGGAAAATGGATGTAAAACGGTGATGGTTATGATGATGTTCTGACTGAAGGATCTGTTCAAGCCTTTTTGGCATGGTTTCTCCAGGTTGACGTACTTCCTGATGCCAACCACTTTACAGAATATGCTGGGTGTGTTTTTTATTGGCACCAGCACTGGGGAGGTCATTGGTCATTGACTCTGCTTTATGAGAAGAATAGGATGGGAGTTAAGAAGAATGATAAGTATGACATGGATGAATGACTAGTAAGTTGGTGTAGGTCTGTGTTGGGACAAAGAATGATGCAGGTGGGGTGGAGAAGTCGTTAGACACTATATCATCAGTGTAGTAATTACAAATATTTGCTGATAATTGTTTACTTTATATCCTTTTTTCAATAAATACTTCAGATACATGGTCTGTATTTTACACAAAAGAATGCAAATAGTTCAGGACCATCCTTCCATGCTAAAGTAGAAGCTAGCCTTGGATACACCATGAAAAGATTTTCCACATCATCTGTATCCCTCTCACTAAATTTTATTTCTTCCTCTACAAATTTTAGACATGCCTTTCTTGGTATTTGCTTTTCTCTACTCCCTTCCACATTAATTTTCATCACTCTTCTAACTCAATTATTTCCATCCTTCCTCAACATGTGACTCAAACATATAGGGTTATAAGGGCAACAATAAGCTGACCATC